>CM032456.1:23727796-24140296 GCA_019049505.1 Pachyrhynchus sulphureomaculatus
CAAGGCAGATTTGGATTTAATGTGTGGGCAGGAATTTTTAGAGGCAAGGTTATAGGTCCATTTATTTAGAAATTTTAAGGCAGCAAATAGAACCTCTTGTTGATGAACTGCCGTTAATGGACCTTAGAAATATATTTTTTCAACACGACAGGGCACCCCCTCATAACGCTGCAGTTATCAGTAATTTTTTATCTGCCAATTTCGACAATAACTGAATAGCCAACCAAGGTCCGACCCGTTGGCCCGCAAGGTCACCGGATTAACACCCATGGACTTCTATCTCTGGGGAAGATTGAAAGACCTAATTTTTAAATTGCCGATAAACACCAGGCAAGAGTTAGAAATCATAGTGATATAAAGTTTTGCAGCTCTCACTCTTCTTGAACTAATCAACTCGGTAAAAAGTGTCCAGAAAAGGTGCCGCCTATGTGTAATGAAACTAATCGACATTTCGAACATCTCTTATAGAAATTGTTTTGTATTAGTTTGCTCTACTCGGAATAAATTGTTTTATTGTTGTTTTTGTTTTATTTGCTGCATAGTGTAAAGTACTATAGCATTCAGTAAATTTCATTGTAGTTATGACTCTTAAGAGTTACTTCTGGGAATTTTTTTTTTTGCGATTTAACTGCTATCGGTAAACAATTGATATTGCGCTCCGTCCAAAGCCTACTTCACAAAATGTGCATTTAAAACTCGCGTAAAATGAAAACCTTTATATTTTGAAGTAGATTTAAGCAAAATATAAACATGTGGTATATTTTTAGAATGGTAATTTAAAGCTTTATTTGGATAAGGAAAATATACAGGATAGGAAAAGAATTACAAACATTTTTCCAAAATGCAGATTTTTGAAAAACACCCTGTATATCTGAAACGGTACTAGATATCGATATGCGATTTTCACCATTGAGTTTATCATAAAAATTGAGCCTCAGACACTGACATCAGTTTTTGTCTATCTCCTTTAGATAAAGGGGTTTTACCTTTAAAAGTGTCCAATTTGGACCACCCTGTACATTCAGTTTCTCCATAAAATACTACATTAAATAGTGAAGTATTTTTTGTTAATAGACTGAGCAGAAAAATTATAAATCGGGAGGGACACTTAAAAAAATGTCCCCATACATTTGTATCAATTAATTTAAAAAACTATAAATAAACAATTACTTATACACAATTTTCATGACAGATAAGTCATTCTGTGGGCACACATCAAGAAGTGCTCCTGTGTAGTTAGAAACTACGGAAAATATCATCTTCCTTGTAAAAAATCACCTAGAAAGTAATTATATTTCAAACGAACGCATAAACCCATAATTTTTTAATCTATTTCTTTTTTAATATCTTCAAATCTCTGTAAATGTCACTCTTATAAGCGTTTTGTCAATAAGTTTTGAAAGCGGAAATGAAACAAGATAAATTAACGAGTCGAAATACATTTGTGCTTCAGTATAATCTCCCTTAAGCTTAATACATTTTTTCAGCGATTTTCCAATTAATTTACACCATTTCTGAAATGGTTTTCTGGAAGACCTTCAAAATACCCATCTACGGATGCTATCACCTCATCATTTGTTGAAAAACGCTTCCCACATAGAATCTTTTGACGTTTGGAAATACATGGAAGTCACATGGAGCCAAATCTGGAAAATAGGGTGGATGTTTCAACAATTTGTACTTTAGCCCGACCAGTTTTGCCGTTGCCAAAGCACCTCTGTGAGCAGGTGCTTTGTTATGATGAAAGATTATTTTTTTCTTGTTCAAACCGGACATTTTCTCACGAATTTTCTCATCCAGCTGATCCAAAAGGTTGTAATATGACTCTCCTGTGATTGTTTTACCGGTTTGAAGGTAATCAATTAACAAAATTCCTTTTGCATCCCAGAAAACTGACGCTATAATTTTTTTGAACGACCTTGACCGCTTTGACTACTTTGGAGCAACCGGGCTTAGTCCACTGTGTGGTTTGTTCAGGTTCAGTTGTGAAGCCTGTGCTAAATTATCCTCGATTAATCGACGGTCTTCCATTACCATACCTTGTAATTGCACAACAGTTTCTTCAGTTGTTGCAGTTTTTAGACGTCCTGAACGTGGATAATCATTGACACTTGTATGACCATCTTTAAACTCTAGAGTCCATCTATAAAGAGTTGAAAATAAACCAGCAGACTTTTTTAACACTTTCACGAATTTTGAGTGGGTTTCAGTTGCCGATAAACCTTCCAGAACAAAGAATTTTATCACTGCACGATATTCGATTTTTTCTATTTTTAAAAAATACTCGAACACGTCTACTTTAACCAGCTGATAAACAATGAGAGACTTGACTGATTGATTTGACATTTAGCGTGTGTTCATATGACAGATGAAGCTTTAAAATGGTGTTCAATATTTGGTTCTAGTGATGCTTTATAGTTGTCGCTTTCAAAATTTATTGGCTGGTCTTATAATACAAAACGCTTGTAGGGGTGATGTTTACAGAGATTTGTATATATTAAAAATGAAATAGATTAAAAAATAATATTGGTTTATGCATTCGTTCGAAATATAATTACTTTCTGGATGATTTTTTACATGGAAAATAATATTATCATATATTAAGTAAATCCTATTTCATATTATATTTTAGACCAGCCAACCGTTCATACGAACCAGTCAAGTATCTTTAAGCTCCAATCCCGATGCGGATTTTCGATATTCAACGATTTTCACACAAATAGGCATTTATAAGGGACGCGTTTATGCTATTAAGAAGGTGCACAAAAAGTCCATCGACATCACCCGAGAGATGAAAAAAGAACTAAAATTGGTAAGCAGGTTACTCAATTCAATTCCTTATTTTATACGTATGTAGTTATAACTAAATATCGATATTTACCTATGTTATTATATGTAAAAAAACCGTACTCGCGTTATTCTTATAGTGAGACGTAAGTAATTAAAATCGAAATCCTAATATTTATTGGACTTAATTTTCAATGGAACTTAATGTCTAGTAACTACAGCATTACTATATCATCTTATTAACTCGAAGTTACTAAATATATTATTATAACTTGAGAAGTGCAAGTATTGAAATACACAACTATCTTAGAAAGAAAAATTTAATAAAGCACAATTTTTATTACTCGTCTTTCTCAGTAATTTTTGCTTTGTATTGGTGTAATCATTTTGTTAGTATCATGCCGAATTTCTAGATATTCTAAAATTTACATGTATATATATATATATATAATATATATATATATATATATATATATATATATGGGACGATCCGCGTCAACCGGATCAGATTTACGACCAAAATTAGAAGCAACCAAAAAAAAACTTGACAAAGGGCTCATTTGAAGCTTAGAGCGTCTACTTTCAAATGCCGAGTGCGCCTTTGAAAAATCCAATATGGCGGCTCCAATATGGCGGCCGGTAGCCGAAGAAAAATCAAGTGTCCAGCAAAAAGAGCTTATAAAAATAAAAATTCGCAACTGTTTGGGTCGTTTTTTGGCTCAAATTGTAGCTGATGGACGTCCCAAGAAATTGGAGTGGTAAGTTGACAAAATCCGACATGGCGGATCCAATATGGCGGTCAAAAATCCAATTGGTGACCGAATTTTCGCAAATGAACCGATTTGCACTAAATTTGGTAAACGGGTGTTTTTAGGGTCGCTGATCACGAATCCGAGGTCTGATTTGCCAAATTCAAGATGGCGGATCCAAGATGGCGGATGAAATTTTCGAAAATCTATCGATTTGTACCAAATTTGTTATACGGGGGTTTTTGGGGTCCCTGATAACGAATCTGAGGTCAAATTTCTAAAATTCTTAAATTCAATATGGCGGATCTAAAATGGCTGATTCAATATGGCGGCGATATATTCGCTATATTAATTACTTCAAAGGTAATAAAAAAACACATCCTCAAAAAAATAATCATTACAACACATATGCTTCAGTGATTTGCTAAAATGTCAATACTTTTGACTAATTGAATTTTGAGCCATGAATGAGCCTCGACCTTCAATCTGTCAAAATTTTTAAATTCTTATCACAGATATATGATCAGCGACCTCAAAAACCCCTTTACATAAAATTTGGTGTCAATTGGTTGATTTTCGAATATGTCGCCGCCATATTGAATCAGCCATTTTAGATCCGCCATATTGAATTTAAGAATTTTAGAAATTTGACCTCAGATTCGTTATCAGGAACCCCAAAAAAACCCCCGTATATATATATATATATATATATATATATATATATATATATATATATATAGTATGTATATATGTATATATATATAATATATATATATATATATATATATATATATATATATATATATATATATATATATATATATATATGTATGTATATATATATATATATATATATATATATATATATATATATATATATATATATATATATATATATGTATGTATGTATGTATGTATATATTTATATATATATATATATATATATATATATATATATATATATATATATATATACATATATATATATATATATACATACATATATATATATATATATATATATATATATATATATATATATATATATATATATATATATATATATACATACATATATATATATATATATATATATATATATATATATATATATATATACATATATATATATATATATATATATATATATATATATATATATATATATATATATATATATATATATATGTGCAGTGACCCGGCAAAGAGTTTTCAACATATGGGCAAATTTTTCATTATTAGAGTATCCAAATTTCATTTTCTAGTAGTCAGTTCTGCATGTCCCACAACCTAAAAATAGATACATAAGTCACTTGAATAAAAAATAAAAAAAATTTTAAAAATTAATTTGAATTTTTTTTATGTAGGCGCTTAAAATTTTGCAAGTGGTATTTAAATCAAATTCTAAACAATGTTTATTCCTTTAGTTTTTTTTTGACATTCTGTCAATTAACCCGATTTTTCATGATTCCATATCAGTTTATACAAATTTCCCGCCATATTAACGCTCACGTGACAGGTCAGAATCAATTTTTAGGTTATCAGACATGCAGAACTACTACCTGATAAGGTAGGTATATATATATATATATATATATATATATATATATATATATATATATATATATATATTTATATATATATATATAAATATATAAATATATGTATGTATATATATATATATATATATATATATATATATATATATATATATATATATATATATATATATATATATAAATTTTATATATATATATATATATATATATATATATATATATATATATATATATATATACATAAATATATATATATATATATCTATATATATATAAACATATATATATATATATATATATATATATATATATATATATATATATATATATATATATATATATATATATATATATGTATATATATAAATACTCTAATATTTAAACATTTTCCCATATGTTACGAACTCTTTGCAGCATATATGTATATATATATATATATATATATATATATATATATATATATATATATATATATATATATATATATATATATACATATATATACATATATATACATATATATACATATATATACATATATATACATATATATATATATATATATATATATATATATATATATATATAAATATATAAATATATAAATATATAAATATATATATATATATATATATATATATATATATATATATATATATATATATGTATGTATGTATGTATGTATATATATATATTATATAAAATATATAAATATATAAATATATATATATATATATATATATATATATAACACATGGGCTGAAAAAGTCCCGGGCCTAACAAAGAAAACACGGTTTTTTTGGTTCAAAATTAGCTTTATTCATCAACGTAATCTCCATCAAGAGCAACGCAATCATTCCAGCGCCGCTCTAACATTTCAATACCACTTTTGTAGAACGATTTATCTTTTGCCTCAAAATAGGCCTCAGTTTCAGCGATAACCTCTTCATTCGTGCGAAATTTCTTACCGGCGAGCATTTTTTTCAGGTCTGCGAACAGCCAGTAGTCGCTGGGAGCCAAATCTGGCGAATACGGTGGATGTGGGAGCAATTCGAAGTTCAATTCATGTAGTTTTGCCATTGTTTTGATTGACTTGTGACACGGTGCGTTGTCTTGATGAAACAAAATTTTTTTCTTTGCCATATGCGGTCGTTTCTTTGCAATTTCGGCCTTCAAACGCTCCAATAACGCTATATAATATTCACTGTTGATGGTATTTCCTTTCTCAAGATAGTCGATGAATATTACACCACGCACATCCCAAAATACCGAGGCCATAACCTTTCCAGCCGATTGTTGTGCTTTCGGGCGCTTTGGACGAGGTTCACCAGTTGCTGTCCACTCAGATGACGATCGTTTTGATTCCGGAGTGAAGTGATGGATCCATGTTTCATCCATTGTCACATATCGACGCAAAAATTCCGGTTTGTTACGTTTAAACATGGCCAAACACTGCTCAGAATCATCAACACGTTCTTGTTTTTGATCAACAGTGAGCAAACGCGGCACCCACTTTGAACAGAGCTTTCTCATAGTCAAATGCTCATGCAATATAAAGCCAACACGTTCTTTTGATATCTTTACGATGTCAGCTAACTCACGCAACTTCACTTTTCGATCATTCAAAACGATTTTATGGATTTTTTTGATGTTTTCTGGTGTTACCGCCTCATTTGGACGTCCACTGCGTTCTGCAACATCGGTGTCTCTACGACCACGTTTGAAGTCAGCAAACCAACGTTTTATTGTTGTTTCTGATGGAGCGGAGTCCCCATAACACTTTTCAAGCCATTGCTTCGCTTGAACGGTATTTTTTTCCCATCAAGAAGCAGTGTAAAATTAAAACACGAAATTGTTTTTGATCCATTGTTTTGAAAATAACAAAAGTAGCGTCACTCTTAGCACAATAACTCACAAACTAATGAATAGAATATCATGAAATTTTAACAGCTGTCTTTTGAAGGTTAGTATTAACTGAAAAAAAAGGTGACTGCAATAAAACTAGCGCCATCTATGTGTTAGGCCCGGGACTTTTCAGCCCATGTGTTATATATATATATATATATTAAAAATCCGGTTTTCAATCCGTTCGTCTAAGAATGGATTTTTGCACGACGTTTCGCCAAAATCTCATTTGGCACTTTCAAATACTCTTGCTAGCAGCAGCACCATCCGTAAAAACCTCTATATATATATATATATATATATATATATATATATATATATATATATATATATATATATATATATAAATATATAAATATATAAATATATGTATATATATATATATATATATATATATATATATATATATATATATATATATATATATATGTATGTATGTATATATATTATATATATATAAATATATAAATATATAAATATATATATATATATATATATATATATATATATATATATATATATATATATATATTAAAAATCCGGTTTTCAATCCGTTCGTCTAAGAATGGATTTGCACGATGTTTCGCCAAAATCTCATTTGGCACTTTCAAATACTCTTGCTAGCAGCAGCACCATCCGTAAAAACCTCTATATATATATATATATATATATATATATATATATATATATATATATATATATATATATATATATATATAATCTTAAAAAAAAGGTTTTGGTTTTTACAATTTTTTTTTTTCATTTCAGATGCGAGATTTACGGCATGACAACCTAAAACGCCTTTATTGGAGCCTGTACTGATCCGCCAAATATTTGTATTGTCACGGAATACTGTACAAGAGGAAGTTTGAAGGTAGAGCAATTATTTTAACTAAACAACTGGTAATTCCATAATGAAAATTCAATTAGGGTGTCAAATGAAAAATGACAGTATTTACGTATATTGAACCCATGCACTTGCGATAATAACATCTTTTCTTCAATTTTTCAAATTTATACCGAAAAGTAAAAAATACTTAGCTCGTATTTCTTGTGTTATAATATCCTGTCTGGTAGGTATGCTCGGAAGTAACCAGGTATATTTAGAAGAATTGTAATTAGAATAAGGACATGTACCGTTTGTTGCTACTACTACGAAATTCACTATTCGAAGCTGTTGTCTGTACAAATTTGTTATTGAAAATATTGTGACACAAAATTTATATTTATTATTTTTTCCGGTACTCTAGTTCACTCCATATTCAATCGCCCTGATTTAAAAACAACTGTAAAGAGTCAGATTTATTTTCTTATCATTGTGGCGGCCCAGATTCTATGGTATACCATAATTCCGACATACATATAATCCATTATAATGTCCCGTTATGACGAGGAAAATTCAGTAGATACTAAAACCTGTAAACTATTGCGTTGAACAAGGATTTGCATTGATAACAAAGTTCTTGAAAGGAAACAAACTTACAAAAGATAAAGAGCCACTATTATTAATTGTAGCTAATAAAACACGGAAAAATAACATAAAATTAGGACGTGCTAACTACTTACCACTAATTAATAACTTGCAACAAAACACAACATATTTAAATGTTTTTTTTTAAGAAATTCAGATTGCACCACTATTTCATTTTATTCAAATATGACTAAAAATAACCGGTCAAGTGCAAGTTGAACTTGCGCAATTAGTGTTCCGTACGTCGATTGCTTTTCAAATAAAAAATTTTGTTACTGAGGTATAAAATGATCAGTGACTTCACAAAACACACCCTAAATGAGTTTTCAACAAAGTTTGTTTCCAATCTTTATTAAAATCTGATGAGCTTGAAATTTTTGTTTTTTTTATATACCAGATAAATTATTAAAGGTAATGCACTCGTGATAATTTTTATTCAATCTATACCCCGTGGAGAATATTCCAGAATTTTTTGCTCAGTACTTTTCGAGATAAGGTAGGGGACAGCGAGTTTTCGCGATTTTTTAAAAGTAATACGAAGAAAGTATTACATTATATATATATTTTTTACTCGTGTTTTCACAAGCTTTCATTTGACACCACACTCGATGACCTAGTAAAAAATTTTTTTTTTCACTTCCGATTTCACCCCTCAAAACGAACCTCTTAAGTCAAAATTTATGTTACGATGGTATAAAATGATCAGTGACTTCACAAAACACACCCCAAATGAGTTTTCAACAAAGTTTGTGTCCAATCTTTACTGATATCTGATGACCTTGAAATTTTTGTTTTTTTTTTTAAATACCAGATAAATTATTAAAGGTAATGCACTCGTGATAATTTTCGTTTAATCTAACCCCCGTGGAGAATATTCCAGGATTTTTTCAAATTTTTTTGACAAGTACTTTTCGAGATAAGGCGCGGGACAGCGATTTTCGCGATTTTTTGAAAATAATACAAAGAAAAGTGCGCGCAAGTATTACGTTTTATATATATTTTTTACTCGTGTGTTACCTTTCATTTGACACCACACTCAATGACCTAGTAAAAAAATTTTTTTTTCCACTTCTGATTTCACCCCCCAAAATTAACCCCTTAAGTCAAAATTTAACTTTCAAAACTACATGGCTCTGATGAGGCCATCAATTCCTATATTATTACCAAATTTCAAGTTTCTATGACAAATAGTTTCGGAAAAAATCGGGTGTGTGACAGACAGACAGACAAACAGACAGACACCGAAGTGATCTTATAAGTGTTCCGTACGGAACACTAAAAAGGTATTTTTTAAAAGCCTTAGATATGTTCAGCTGTAAGCAAATGTGTAATTATAAAATAATTATTAGGTTTTCTCCTGGCAGGTAGATAAATTTTTGCGAAAACTTGTCAATTTTGATTTTTTTAACTCACGTTTTTAAATTTTTTCTTCTTTTATTCTACAAACTTTTTTATCACGCCCTAACTAACATATCGAACTTGTTTTTTGAGACCACGTGGTCAAGGTAAAGTGTTCCGGGGGTTCGATTAAATGACTTTTGAAAGGAAACTCGGGTCAAAAACCGCCCTGTACTAAGCATTTTCCCCAACATTTACAAAATGGAACATCCTAGAGCGATATCGTTAATTAAAGGAGGTAAGGTACCTCCCTCGAAGCCGAAATTAATATTATACGAAAAATTAATTCTATATTTTTAGTGTTCCGTACGGAACATTTATAAGGCCCCCCGTACACTAGCAACTTTTTTCAAGCAACTTTTTAATCACCCAAATACAACACATTATTTCTTATGGTAGACCGTACACGAGCAACTAAAAATATCCAAACTGTTCTATTTTGTGGGTGATTCAACTGTTGCCGGTAGAAATGAATCATGCAGGATCAGATAGGTCACCGCACACCGGGGATTAAATAGTTGTTGGTTGCGATTTGCGAGCCAGTCCGTGCTTATCATTCTTGTGAATTGTGAAGTAGTCATTTTTTTGTTGTAGTCCAAATTTAAATATGTCATTCAATATTGAATTATTTATCGAGGAAGCAGAAAAACGTCTAGCTTTATACAACATAAAGCTTAAAGAATATTCAAATAAAATTTTAAAAAAGGAATTATGGACGGAATTGTGCCAACAATTTATTGAAAAGTGGAACCAATTGAAAGATAAAGATAAATGTGAAAAAGGTAAGTTGTAATAGCATATTTATTTATCATTTTTTTTTACAACAAACCAGAACAAAAAATGCCTATCTAATAACTTAAATCAAATTTTATCGTACTGCCAAGGAACAAATCCATAAGGTGAAGTGAAATAATCTGAAAAATAATCTCTAGTTGAAATCCCTGTAGTGTTGCTTCTTACTCCAACAGAAGGAATACATTCCAATGGGTATTCATAAAGAGTATCTTCAAACTACACCCCGTCATGTTTTCTAACATAATTATGCAGAATGCAGCATGCTTTTATAATAGATTCACTAAAATCAAGTGAGGTATCAAGTGCTCTATGAAGTATCCGCCATTTGTTGGCTAATATTCCAAATGTGCATTCAATCATTCTACGGGCTCTTGATAGTCTATAATTGAAAATTCGTTTTTTAACTGATAGGTTTCTACCGGAATATGGCCGTAATACAAATTTTGATACACACAAATGCCTCGTCCCCTATAATTATGAATGGTATTACCTTACCATTTACATCATTTGGAAGACATTTAGCTTCGGGAATATTTAATTCACTATTTACAAGTTTACGTGAAAATAGTGATTTCTTGAAAAGGTTTGAATCACTTGAAGCTCCATAAGCTCCAACTTCAACATAAATAAAATTATAATTAGAGTCTGCTATGGCTAAAAGGACGGTGGAAAAAAATGATTTGTAGTTATAAAATTCAGATCCCGTTTGATTAGGCTTCTTTATTCTAATATGTTTCCAATCGACCGCGCCTATGCAGTTTCTAAATTGCGTTTTCTGAAAAAAATCTTGTGAAACTTTTAGCCAAGAATTGGAATCCATTGCTGGCATGTAATGTGGTAATAAACATTTCCAAAGTACGTCACAGGTTTCTCTAATAATTTTTCTTATTGTCCAATCACCAAGTAAAAATTCGTAATGCAGTGATGCAAAGCTGTTGCCCGTTACTAAATACCTAAAAAAAAAGAAAAAAATTAGTTGTTCTATTAATGTGTAATTTGTACATAAACCTTTCTTTCAGGTAAGGAGTTACAAAACAAATGGAAAAACCTAAGGACTTGTTTCAAGCGAGAGTACGATGCTCAGAAAAACGCCTCCTCTGGTTCTGGAACCACAAAAAGGCGCAAATATATTTACTTTGATAACCTGTTATTTTTCCAAGACATAGTTGAAAATCGAAAAACAGTCTTGTTGTTGACACTTCAAAAAACGAAATTGATATTACATGTGACTTGGAAGATACCAGTGAAGGTCCAATAATTTCTAAAAAAAGAAACTGCCGAAAGAGGGCCCCTCGAAATAGTACTAGCACGTACGAAGATTCTTTACTATAGATTTTGAGGGAAAAAAAAGATGACGATAAAGAAATTGACGAAGATAAATATTTCTTATTATCACTAGTACCTTCCTTCAAAAAATTTACGGAGGACCAAAAATTCATTGCCAGGACAGAAATAATGAATGTAATGAGACGTGTTCGAATGTCTGATAGTTTAGAGAATCAGAGCAGTCAAAGAAATCAAAATGTACAAGCATCGACAGCTGTGCAGCACCTCCCAATACCATCTCCCAACCAAAGATTACAGTTGCAACGTTCACATCATTCGCCTACTGGGTCACTTTTCTCAACTTTTAATCCAGAAGAATCGCAATTTCAAATAGATAACCATTCAGAACTTTCGTCTGTTTATATTATAATTTGAAAAAAAAGTTAACAATTTTACAATTTTTTCTTTTCGTTTTTCTTTTCTTGTCATTTACTAATAAACTATGTTACTAACTAAAATGAAAATATTGTTTTCTTACCTTAAAGTTACAGCCAATCTTTCCTCTGGGGGAACAGCCTTTCTTAATACAGTATCTTGGTATAATATATTTCGTCCAACTAACGCCAAAAGTTTATCATGCGGAAATAATTAAAAAACTTTGTTTTATATTTTCGTAAACTTTCAAACAATTTGTAAAACTGCCCATCGCAAAGTCGATTACTTAATAGTGGATGTACCCATAATTTTTGTCGCTTCTTATTTCGTCTAAATTTCAAAGCACAAATGCATGCGGTCTCTATAAAATCCATTGTTTAACTCGGTGAAGATCAACTATTTAGTTGCAAGTGTGCGCCCATTATTAGTTGAAGCAACTAAGAGCAACTAAACTATTTAATCACCTCAATTAAAAACGTTGCTAGTGTGCGGGGGGGCTAAGACCACTGTCCGTCTGTCACACCCGGTTTTCCCCGAAACTATTTAACATAGAAAGTTGAATTTTGGCACCATTATAGGAATCGATGTAGTTTTGAATGTTAAATTTTGACTTAAGGGGTTGGTTTTAGGAGGTGAAATCGGAAGTGAAAAAAAAAAAAAAATTTCAATCATCAAGTGGAGTGTCAAATGAAACCTTGTAAAAGCACGAATTTAAAAATATCTATGGTGTAATACTTGCACGCACTTTTCTTTGTATTATTTTTAAAAAAATTGCCAAAAATCGTTATCTTCCCCATTATCTAGAAAAGTACTGATCAAGAGATTTTGAAAAAAATCTAAAATATTCTCTACAAGGTGTAGATTGAACGAAAATTATCACGCGCATTACCTTCAGTAATTTATCTGATATATATATAAAAAATAAAAATTTAAATGTTATTAATTTTCAACACTAAACGGAAACAGATTTCGTTGAAAACTCATTCAGAGTATCAAAAACTCATTTGGGCTGTTTTGTGAAGTCATTGATCATATTATTTACACCTCCGTAACTAAGATTTTTATTTTAAAAGCAAACACTGTACGGAACACTAATTGCGCAAGTTCAACTTGCACTTGACCGATTTCTTTCTAATTAAATATGCTATTAAATGCAAATAATAAAACTCAATTTATAAAAACGCTTAATCGTAACAAGTTTTATTTTATTTGAACATTTTTAAAGGCATTACAATAGTTTCAAAACTTTCCAGGATATCCTAGAAAATGATGATGTAAAGCTGGATAATATGTTCATAGCATCGCTCGTTGGAGACATTTTAAGGGTAAGTGCATCTTAACTCTATGACATAAACGCTAAGAAATAAAGTTATCTCAAACAATTCGTTTTCATTATTTTTCCTTGGGTTTTCTTGTTCTTAACTCTAATATTTTATATCCAGATTTATACCAAGAAAAAATCATATTTATTTTATATATAGTATTTAAGGTAAATATAAAAAAACATGGTACTTGAACAAAAAAAATGGTGCGTAATTAAAACCCTTCTCGCTATTTTTCACCGTGGTGCTACAAATTCTACACATTCCTGCAGCTGGATTAGTTTTAATTTAATTTTTTTCCTCACCAACCGTGCCAACTGTTCGTTCGCATACAAATACTAAAATTTTACTTCTGTAATAGTAAATTAATTTAAATCGAACAGATTTTTAATCATTGAAATTTAAAAAAAAGGTAGATGTCGTTTTGTTGGCGAGTGAATTGAATTTGTAAATTTTCGAAAAAGAGTAATGTGGTTACAATAATTTCTTTTCACATTTTTGTTTCCCTTTCTAAAGGAGATTCATGCGTTTTCTCGCGTTTCAGATATTCTAAATTACAAAAAATATAATTTCCCAATTTCTTGAGTCCGCCTGTCGATCAAAATAGGTGCACATATATTGATATAGGAACCTATAGTTTTTCAGCGGCATCGCTTTCAAAGATGGACGTAAATATATGGGGGTCGTTAAATATTTCGTAATTTCATGCATGACGAAAATTTTTTTCGGGATTTTGGTTAGACAACGGACATATTTTAAATATATTTATTTATTAATGTGGGTTTCTTTCGGGAGTTGAGGCCATGTTCTCCAGGTATTAACTTCCTAACGTTTCGTTGACACTGCGGTCAACATTTTTAAAGGCGATGTGGCAGTGATCGAAGGTATCTTCTTGGCTGCTCACACAGTTGACAGTGAATAGCCAAGAAAAAACCTTCGACCACTGCCACATCGCCTTTGAAAATGTTGACCGCAGTGTCAACGAAACGTCAGGGAGTTAATACCTGAAGAGCATGACTTCAGCTCCCGAAAAAACCCATAATAATTCAACCGGTCGTGAAAGTCTACATTCTTCAATACTTATTTATATTCAGAAATATTAGAGGTTAAAGGTTTGGTGGGGCGCTTCAATTATATCGTATTATATGTCCTTTTCAGGGTTCTAGGAATCGAAGAACCTTTTTTATTACTTCATTAAGTTTAACTTTCTTTTTTTTTCATAATAGCTAACCTTTAAAATATCCATTTGCCTACTTAAATTAACGTTTTGTTTGATCGTTAGTCAAGTTCAATATTTATTGTAGAATTGTGTCCTCATGAAGGAAGCGTTTGAAACATCACTTTACCGACTTTTTAAATGGTATCTTTTCAACCGTTATACGGTAATAAATCATAACTCACATATTAAAAATCTTACAGGTTTAAAAAAGACATGGGATTTACTACTACAATCACAAACGGTATTACAGTAGTATCAACAGATAACACAGGTCTGCAACAAAAATGCTGTCTGGATATTTTCAACTGATTTCTATGTATTTAGGTGTTCTGAAAACTAAAAAAATACTCAAAAAATTCCAGAACGTCAGGTTATTTTGCAAAATGCAAAATTTTATTATAAAAAAGGGTTTTTTTTTTTTGGGCTAACTTGAAGTCATAAATAAATAGGTGCAATTTTATTTTGATTACTGTTTTTAAATGTATACAGGCCATAACTATCATTACTTTCTATATAAAGAACGCCCTGTGTGAGCAAAATTAACAAACATAAACGTTGTAACCAGAACGTGCGCGCTCCGATAGTGTAGAAAGTGGCGCGGTACAATTACGTGTTAACTCGTCATTGTTTTATAGATCTTGGTTCAATATAGTGCAATGTCATCTACCTCAATATTGTTAGACTACGATCGATCGACTCTGAGAAGCTGCAAGTAAGTGTGATGCAGGATTGTCGTCTAGGTAGGGTGTATCGTGGCATAGATATTAGTTTTCCGCACAATATGCATTTTTTAGTCAAGGTAAGTGTAGGTCTGCTCTAAAATGTCAATGAAAAAACTCATAATTATTCAAAATTGCGAGTTTATTGGTTCTTACAAAACAAACGAATTCTAGTGTCTAAACTTAACTAAAGAGTGACTTTGGATGTTGAAGCGTGGCACTGCATGTCCTCAGCATACTTTTCATAAGATGGTACGTAATTACCGAGTGCTAATCGCAAGCATGATGACATATGTTCGTCAGTTAGTCGATTGCGATATTTTGACTTAATTATCATCAGTTCAGAAAATGCAGACTCGCACAAGTAAGTTGACCCAAACATTGCCGTCAGTTAGGCGATTTGCCTTAGATTCGGATATTTATCTTCAGATACACCAGAATTTTGTATCAGATGCTGTGGCTTTGAGATGTATATCTGATATAATCTGCACTAACTCATTTTCAACGGAACATGAGTCCATGTTAAACTGACTTGCTATTTCAGTAGCTAATTCCTCAATGTTTTTACACGAAAAAGGATAACTCATAAATGATGCGATATTTGCCAATTTACTGATATCCTAAAAACGTATTTCGAATTGGCCCAAAATTCTGTCTCATAAATATCATAATTTAACTGAGGAATCCTTGCTTTCAAAGACGGAAAATTTTTCAGATCCTTTCTTTTCAGTTGATCTATCATAAGTTGCAATTTACTTTTGAATGCGTTTATTGCGCTAATCATCTCGATAATAGTTTTTCCTTTACCTTGAAGCTCCAAATTAATGGTGTTTAAATGCATTGTAATGTCTGTCAAAAATGCCAAATCAGTCAGCCATTTTCCGTTTTTCAGCATCTGAGTGTCATCACCGCTTTTGTCCAGAAAAGCTGTTATTTCGGGCAATAATTCTTGAAACCTTTCTAGGAATTTTCCGCGACTCAACCACCTGACGTCCGTGTGAAGAACTAAATCAGTGTGTTCAGCTGACTCACTATCTTCCAACTGCAATTTAAAGAGCCGTCGTTGCAAGCTACGTGCACGGATAGAATTTACAATTTTTATTGCAATGCCCATAATCTCCTCCATGTTTAGAACTTTTGAACACAAAACTTGTTGACGTATAATGCAATGGAAGGAGAAAAATAAAGGGAAATCATCATTAGCTCGACACAATGCCACAAAACCGTTTTTGTTTCCAGTCATTGCTGGTGCTCCATCGGTTGTAATGCACACTAGTTTATATATTGGTAGCTTGTAGTTTGTTACAAAATTGAAGAAAAACGTCATATATATCTTCGCCACGGGTCTTTCCTTTCAGAGGAATCATTGTCTAAAACTCTTCCTTAGCCGACATGTCATTGAATACCATTCGAATAAAAATACACAGCTGGGCAGTGTCTGTCATATCGGTGGATTCGTCGAACTGTAAAGAAAAGTATGTACATTCCATGATATCATGTTTTAGTTTATCTGCCATGTCCTGACTCATGACTTCAACACGCCTTGTGACAGTCGGACGAGATAACTGCAGTTCTCTAACAGCAGACATAACCTCTGTTTTATTTTTAAAATCTCCAAATAAAGTCTCACCCGCTTTAATAAATGCTTCCTTCACAACCAATCCATCATCAAATGGTTTCTTGTGTTTCGCCAATATATGAGATATTTTAAATGACCCGATCGTTACACCTTTTGATTGTTTGGCTGGTCTTGTGAACATGGTTTGTTCTTTCGTTTTCTTAATTCACTCTGTGACGGAAAATCCTTTTCATAGTTTTTATGAACCGTTTTATGATGCCTCTCTTAGTTCCCACGCTTAGGTATTGCAACTGACGCACGGCAAATAAGACAAATACACTTATCCTTTACCATACAAAAGAAAAATTCTTCCTCCCAATCGTTATTAAAATGATAAGTTTTACTTTTCTTCGCCGCACTTATTTTGGACTATTTATTAATAAACTTTGTATCGATGTATCGCCTTCAAGTTACAACTCAGACTGACTCCTATTCCTGCAGGCGCAACATTTATACCGGCGCGGACGAAGTCTTCAATGTTCCCGTCAAACACGCCTCCCGAAGTTTCTAGAAAAATCGGCGGGAATCAAAAACGCGGCTTTTCTTTGACAAGTACCGCGCGTTCCTTTGATAAAGCCGCCTTTTGCCGCTAGCAGGGGGTTATTACGATAAAAGAAAGTGATGGGGGGGTTAATCTGACCTAATTGTGGATCGAATAAATTTTAGTAGTTTATTCATTACATTTTGTTTTAGTTACCTAAAACAAAATCTGTGAATAGTTCTATATCGGAATTTTTTTCTCGAGATCGACTCAAAAAGCACTCGAGATCGACCGTTTGAGCACCCCTGTTTTAGACTAAAAACTTTTCAGCCTACATGTTATATATATATATATATATATATATATATATATATATATATGTGTATGTATATATATATATATATATATATATATATATATATATATATATATTATATATTATATATATATATATATGTATATGTATATATATATATATATATATATATATATATATATATATATATATACATATATATATATATACATATATATATATATATATATATATATATATATATATATATATATATATATATATATATATATATATACAGTAATACCCCGCTTAGCGCGACCCCGTTACGCGCGGTTTCACTATAACGCGAATTTCAAATTTCGCGCTCATGTAGTCATTAACTTCTCTATGGTCGCGGGGGGATCCCCGCTTTCTCTGAATATGATGTATTTTTCCGTAAAAAATAAGAGTATGTATTGCATAAAGTGTTCTTAGAATTAAAGTGATTGATTAAAATGATTTGTATTTTTTTGTATTAAATTTTGACTATGTTTAATCATAAACCTCGATATACGCGAATTTCAGTTAACTCGATTTTTTTCGGAACGTATCCCTCGCGTAAAGCGGGGTATTACTGTATATATATATATATATATATATATATATATATTTATATATATATATATATATAAGTTGGATTGAATTCTTTCTTGAACCTTGGAATATTGAATATATATTTTTTCAATTTCTTGGGCTTTATGGTTCTTTTGTTTTAAAACAAAAGAACCATAAAGCCCAAGAAATTGAAAAATATATATATATATATATATATATATATATATATATATATATATATATATATATATATATATATTTTATAACATGTAGGCTGAAAAGTTTTTGGTCTAACACATTCATATGATTTTTCGAAAGTACCAACCTTGATCTTAGTGAAAACCCGTTTTTTTTTTTTTTAAATAGTTGGCCAAGTGGGCTTGGTACATTTTTTTTTAGGGAAAGAAGAGTCAAAGTTAGCTAAAATGTTTTTACACATGATATTTGCAAAGATTTTTTCCTCACAGGTTTAGCACATAGGCATATAGATATTAAGCCGAGCGCTACACGCGACGTCTACTATCAAACTTATAAAGGACAGAAAATATAGTGAATTGTATCCCTCTCTCGCCCACAACGCGTTCGTATATCTATTACTAGTCAACTATGCCTACAAAAGTAACATTTCCATTAAACCGATGGGGTAATACTTTAGCGCTATTGCCGCCCGGACTAAGTGTTTAACGGGTCCAAAATTGCGACAATTCACTATATCTTCTGTCCTTCATATGTTGGATAGTAGATCGAGTGCTTCGCGCTCGGTCTATATCTATAAGTCTATGGTTTAAACACAACTATAAGTACCAATATTTCGAAATCTACCGATTTGTCACTAAGATTATATTTACATATTCTGGTGAGTTATAAGTTGACCTATTAGCCCTCGAAGGTTTTTTGGGACACCCTGTATATATATATATATATATATATATATATATATATATATATATATATATATATATATATATATTTATGTATGTATGTATATATATATATATATATATATATATATATATATATATATATATATATATATATATATATATATATATATATATATATATATATATATATATATATATATATATATATATATATATATATATATATATATATATATATAATTTTTACAATAGCACACTGTATACCTTTAACTAGTCACACTTATAGGGTATGATTTATCTACACGATTCGCAAATACGTTTTCATGGAGCGCTCCATACAGGGAACTGCTTAGTGGATTCACGATGGGTGGTAAAGCTAAGTGACTATGGATTACGGGAATTTAAGAGAGGTTCGGAGGATTATACACTTAAGGATCCCGCCAGGATTAAGGAAAAATGTTACAGTAAGTACATTTTCGACCTCAATAAACCACAAGTTTACAACAAAATAACAGCTTCGTCAGGTTTTTAGCTATGTGTGAAGATTTAAAAGGGTATTATCCCCTTTTAGTTACAAATTTTATTACTTGATGCTTCTTGAGGTACAGGCTAAAGTAGCTATTTCAGCTTAGCAAACAGCTGGACTATTACTGCTAAACTTTTCATTCACGAAGCATTATGGAAAATTAAAGACGATGTCCAAAGGATTAGGGAACTGTTGAAAGAAAGTCGGAAAAGTCACCTATAGAACTCACTGAGAGGCAATATTACAATTTCGTCTTTAAAATTTAAGTGATCATCTAAATATTTAAAGATGAAATTACCTTAAAAATACTTAACCCAATAAATACCCAGTCCATTACCATTTTAACAATAAAATAACTTCATTACTTTGTTAACTGACACTAAATATATTTTTTGTAAAGATTTACAAATGCGTTATCACGATTTAGTAGTACAACTATATTTTCAAATGCTTAACTAAAACTGAAACAGATTTGTGGTATTTATGTTTATATAATGAAAAAATGTGGGTATATTAGGTGCTATACAAGTTGGTAAAGGACGGAATTTCCGACGTCTACTTGACTATTTAGTAAATTTATATTATAGTTCTTTGAATGTTTGTAAATTTCTGTAGATTCTAAGAAATTAAGTTTTGACCCTTTAGGTGCGGTATGGAGTATTGATAAACAATTAATATTAGGAAATGGATGGCAGTTTCAAAAAAATGCTTAGCAAAGTGAGTTTTTTCATTTTATAAGTATAAGATGCATTCTGTTCTGCGAATCTTACTTTGAAATTCCGTCCCGTTTGGCCTACGTAACAGCTATTGCACTCTTGACAATTAGATGTATAAACTTCTGATTTATTATGTTTATTAATTTTATCTGTGACATTGAAAATATGTCGGATAATTTTTGAGCGGGTTTTTTTAAAGCTATTTTTGTTTTTTCGGCTATGAGAACTTGAGATTTTTTATCCGAGATGGGAACAAAATATGTCAGAGGTATGAATGTTTTCCTTTCTTGGTATTCATTTACGGAGCTGACGAAACTGAAAGTGATTTGATTTGTTTACGATAAAAGCTAGTACATTCAAAAAGTAAATGATTTTATGGAAAAAGAAAATCCAATAAAACTAAAAAAAGTTCCAACTGGTGGTAGTGGCATGGTGGATGAAAGAGAAGAGTGTAAAAACCATAAACTAAATTCCTACATCACCAAAGCTTTACGGCTTGATAAAAATACATAAAGAAAATTCACCAAAAATACCAGTAGTATGGTACAGCAACACTCCCTTAAAAATCTCGCAACACATCTCAACACCATCTTTAGAGAAATAACACAATTCAATTTAAAATTCAACACAAAAAATTCTATTGACCTCTCAAATAAACTTAAAAATATCTCCATCCTAAATAATGCCCTTCTGGTTTTATTCGAAGTAACAAATATGTTCTCTAATATCCCAACTAAAGATTGTTTAGAAATTATTGAAACTACGGTACAAAAACATAACCGGTCTATTGCAAGTTAAACTTGCGCAATTAGTGTTCCGTACGTTGATTGCTTTTAAAATTAAAAAAAAAAAATTACAGAGGTACAAATGATCAGTGACTTCACAGAACACACCCCACCAAATGAGTTTTCAACAAAGTTTGTTTCCAATCTAGACTGAAACCTGATGACCTTGAAATTTTTGTTTTTTTTTATATACCAGATAAATTATTAAAGATAATGCACTCGTGATAATTTTCGTTCAATCTACACCCCGTGGAGAATATTTCAGAATTTTTTCAAAAGTTTTTGATCAGTACTTTTCGAGATAAGGGGGGGACAGCGCAATTTTTTTAAAATAATACAAAGAAAAGTATGTGCAAGTATTACATTATATATATATATATATATATATATATATATATATATATATATATATATATATATATATATATATATATATATATGTATATATGTATGTATGTATATGTATGTATGTATGTATGTATGTATGTATGTATGTATGTATGTATGTATGTATGTATGTATGTATGTATGTATGTATGTATGTATGTATGTATGTATGTATGTATGTATGTATGTATGTATGTATGTATGTATGTATGTATGTATGTATGTATGTATGTATGTATGTATGTATGTATGTATGTATGTATGTATGTATGTATGTATGTATGTATGTATGTATGTATGTATGTATGTATGTATGTATGTATGTATGTATGTATGTATGTATGTATGTATGTATGTATGTATGTATGTATGTATGTATGTATGTATGTATGTATGTATGTATGTATGTATGTATGTATGTATGTATGTATGTATGTATGTATGTATGTATGTATGTATGTATGTATGTATGTATGTATGTATGTATGTATGTATGTATGTATGTATGTATGTATGTATGTATGTATGTATGTATGTATGTATGTATGTATGTATGTATGTATGTATGTATGTATGTATGTATGTATGTATGTATGTATGTATGTATGTATGTATGTATGTATGTATGTATGTATGTATGTATGTATGTATGTATGTATGTATGTATGTATGTATGTATGTATGTATGTATGTATGTATGTATGTATGTATGTATGTATGTATGTATGTATGTATGTATGTATGTATGTATGTATGTATGTATGTATGTATGTATGTATGTATGTATGTATGTATGTATTGTATGTATGTATGTATGTATGTATGTATGTATGTATGTATGTATGTATGTATGTATGTATGTATGTATGTATGTATGTATGTATGTATGTATGTATGTATGTATGTATGTATGTATGTATGTATGTATGTATGTATGTATGTATGTATGTATGTATGTATGTATGTATGTATGTATGTATGTATGTATGTATGTATGTATGTATGTATGTATGTATGTATGTATGTATGTATGTATGTATGTATGTATGTATGTATGTATGTATGTATGTATGTATGTATGTATGTATGTATGTATGTATGTATGTATGTATGTATGTATGTATGTATGTATGTATGTATGTATGTATGTATGTATGTATGTATGTATGTATGTATGTATGTATGTATGTATGTATGTATGTATGTATGTATGTATGTATGTATGTATGTATGTATGTATGTATGTATGTATGTATGTATGTATGTATGTATGTATGTATGTATGTATGTATGTATGTATGTATGTATGTATGTATGTATGTATGTATGTATGTATGTATGTATGTATGTATGTATGTATGTATGTATGTATGTATGTATGTATGTATGTATGTATGTATGTATGTATGTATGTATGTATGTATGTATGTATGTATGTATGTATGTATGTATGTATGTATGTATGTATGTATGTATGTATGTATGTATGTATGTATGTATGTATGTATGTATGTATGTATGTATGTATGTATGTATGTATGTATGTATGTATGTATGTATGTATGTATGTATGTATGTATGTATGTATGTATGTATGTATGTATGTATGTATGTATGTATGTATGTATGTATGTATGTATGTATGTATGTATGTATGTATGTATGTATGTATGTATGTATGTATGTATGTATGTATGTATGTATGTATGTATGTATGTATGTATGTATGTATGTATGTATGTATGTATGTATGTATGTATGTATGTATGTATGTATGTATGTATGTATGTATGTATGTATGTATGTATGTATGTATGTATGTATGTATGTATGTATGTATGTATGTATGTATGTATGTATGTATGTATGTATGTATGTATGTATGTATGTATGTATGTATGTATGTATGTATGTATGTATGTATGTATGTATGTATGTATGTATGTATGTATGTATGTATGTATGTATGTATGTATGTATGTATGTATGTATGTATGTATGTATGTATGTATGTATGTATGTATGTATGTATGTATGTATGTATGTATGTATGTATGTATGTATGTATGTATGTATGTATGTATGTATGTATGTATGTATGTATGTATGTATGTATGTATGTATGTATGTATGTATGTATGTATGTATGTATGTATGTATGTATGTATTGTATGTATGTATGTATGTATGTATGTATGTATGTATGTATGTATGTATGTATGTATGTATGTATGTATGTATGTATGTATGTATGTATGTATGTATGTATGTATGTATGTATGTATGTATGTATGTATGTATGTATGTATGTATGTATGTATGTATGTATGTATGTATGTATGTATGTATGTATGTATGTATGTATGTATGTATGTATGTATGTATGTATGTATGTATGTATGTATGTATGTATGTATGTATGTATGTATGTATGTATGTATGTATGTATGTATGTATGTATGTATGTATGTATGTATGTATGTATGTATGTATGTATGTATGTATGTATGTATGTATGTATGTGTATATATAATATATATATATATATATATATATATATATATATATATATATATATATATATATATATATAATATAATAATATATATTACTGGCGTATTCACAAGCTTTCATTTGACACCACACTCGATGACCTAGTAAAATTTTTTTTTTTCACTTCCGATTTCACCCCCCAAAACTAATCCGTTAAGTCAAAATTTAACTTTCAAAACTACACGGCATTGATGAGGCCATCAATTCCTATATTAATACCAAATTTCCGGCGTTAGTAAATTTCACACCGACTACCTGCGCCCTTAATACAACAAGTAAAATTCCACACTAACCTTATAAGGGTGCTTAAATCAGGTAATTTCCACACCAAGCAAATATAATTATGCTTTATTCATCTAAATAAAATTGGACGGATTTCTTTTAAATCAGTTTTTATTGAAAATTTTAGATATTTGCAAAAATATGTTTTTATTTCATAGTTTCATGTTTCAGCTCTCTTATCACGCAATAAGCAAAATAATAATGGAATGTAATGACCGTTCGCAAAACCATGCACTGTAAATAACAGTGTAAAATATTTAGTGCAGTATGAAAAGGTGCCGTCCATATATATATTGGATATTTTACACAACATCTTGACATTTGTAGTGCAAGAAAAAAACAGTAATGCCGCTTTCGAGTTCAGGTTAGTTCAGGTTAGCAACACTTTAAAAAATATATGCACAACCAAGTAATAATCACAAATTAATAATATGTACTAAACTGATATGTAGAAGGGTTTAATAATGATTTAATTGAACAGGCCGGTGCGTACCACCACCCATTTATCAACCCTCATCCTCTACCTGAAAGTACTCGGTATGGAATTTATTTCTGCAATTACAATCCCTTAAATATGTCTAGGTCATAAACGGATTAGTGGTGTGGAAATTACCTGCGCCCTAAATTTCAACTTTCTATGCCGAATAGTTTCGGAGAAAATCGGGTGTGACAGACTGACGGACGGACACCGAAGTGATCTTATAACACTTAAAACAACATTAATACAACAAGATGTGTTGAAACTTTTCGAGTTTTGTATAACCGGAAATTATTTCCAGTTCAATAATCAATTTTTCAAACAAATGGTCTTGCTATGGGTTCTCCACTTACTCGTAGTCCTTTACTAGCAGAAATTTTTATGTCAGAACTGGAAAATAATTTTCTAAAAACTCAACACGCAAAAAATATTATCTTTTCGTTTAGATATGTGGACGACATCTTAGTATGTTTCCATGGAAATGATATCGAACTAAATTCTACTTTAAATTATCTAAATAATAACACATACATAACATAAAATTCACACTGGAAAAGGAAACAGATAATAAAATAAATTTTTCGATGTTACAATTTCAAAGAAGGGAAATAGATTAGAATTCGATATTTTCCGTAAACCAACGTTTCAGATGTTACCATCCCAGCTGACTCATTACACCCTAATTCTCATAAACTGGCAGCTTATAGATCTATGATCCATAGAGCCCTTACTATCCCTCTTAGTAAAAATAATTTTAAAAAACTGGACACAATCAAATATATCGCACTCAATAACTGCTTCCAGCCAAAAATAATTAATACCCTAATAAGCTGTAAACAAAAGCAAATGACTTTCAGCCTAATTTACCCCGTAAAGGAATACAAAGAAAGAAAAACACTCGTACCTCGTGACATATTTTGGTCCCATCTCGAATAAAATATCTCAAATTCTCATAGCCGAAAAAACAAGTATAGTTTTAAAACTCGTTCAAAAATCATCCAAAATATTTTTCAATATCAAAGATAAAACTAATAAACATAATAAGTCAGGAGTTTATAAACTTAATTGTCAAGAGTGCAATAGCTGTTACGTAGGTCAAACGGGACGGAATTTAAAAATAAGATTCGCAGAACAGAATCTTATAGGTTAAGAAATAAAAATCACACTTTCCTAACCATTTTTTAGAAACAGGCCATCCATTTTCCAATATTAATTGTTTATCAATACACCATACGGCACCTAAAGGGTCAAAACTTAATTTCTTAAAATCTATAGAAATTTACAGACATTCAAAGAACTATAATTTAAATTTACTAAATAGTCAAGTAGACGTCGAAAATTCCGTCCTTTATCAACTATTAAAGCACCTAATATACACACATTTTTTCATTATACAGGGTGGCCCAAAATTACCGAAGGGGTTTGAATTCCTTATAACTTTTTTATTATAATTTTGTTTTTTATTTCTTTTCAGTATTTTGTAAAGAAGACTTGGGGAATTTAAAATGGAACAGTACACAATTGAACAACGTGCCCAAATCGTTGAACTTTATTTCTCAAATCAACGGTCCATTGTTTTGACTCAGCGTGCATATCGTCGTTATTTTAATGTGCGGGTTGGACCCTCAGAGTCGACAAAAAACCGTCTGGTTGCAAATTTTCGACAACAAGGGGCAGTAAGGAACCTTCCTGGTGCCGGTAGACGACGAACGGTGCACACGGATGACAATATTAAACGGGTACAGGAGAGTATTCGGGAAGATGGAGAAACATCAACCAAGAGACGTTCGACACAACTTGGCCTCTCACGAGGGTCGCTGCAGAGAATTTTGTATACAATAAGAATGTTTCCATACAAAATTCAGCTTGTCCAAGAATTGAAACCGACAGATTACCAGCAACGACTTGATTATACAATTTATTTCTGACAAAAAGCAGAAGAAAATCATGATTTTATTCATAATTTAATTATGAGCGACGAAGCCCATTTCCAATTAAATGGATTCGTTAATAGGCAAAACTGCAGGATATGGGCTACGGAAAATCCAAGAGTAGTTCAACAGCGACAATTACACCCACTTAAGTGTACTGTTTGGTGCGGTGTTTCGTCGGAAAGGATAATTGGCCCATATTTTTTTGAAAATGAACACGGTGTCGCCGTTTCCATCACTGGTGTTCGATATCGGACAATGTTTGAAAATTTTTTAAGGCTACCCGTGGAAAACCATCCGCAAGTATGGTTCCAACAGGATGGAGCCACAGCGCACACTGCGAGGGACACAATGGCTCTTTTACGCGACATCTTTGGTGAACGAATTATTTCGCGTACAAGCGATTTTAATTGGCCTCCGCGTTCACCGGATTTAGCCGCTCCAGACTTTTTCCTTTGGGGTTATTTGAAAGGAAAAGTCTATATTAATAAGCCTAGAACCATCCAGCAATTAAAAAACAATATACGCGACGAAATCAACAACATAACACCTGAAGTTTTGCGAAAGGTTATGGAAAATGTTTTGGAAAGAGCACGAATATGCAAAGCAGAAAAATGGCCACCACTTGCGAGATATAATTTTTCATAATTAAATAAAAAATATTCTCCATTAATATACTGTATTTAAAAAAAAAAAAATTATAATTATGTCTTAAATAAAAAGTTATAATGAACTCAAACCTCTTCGGTAATTTTGGGCCACCCTGTATAAACATAAATACCAAAAATCTGTTTTAGTCTTAGTTAAGCGGTTAAAAATGTAGTTGTACTACGAAATCGCCATAACGCATTTGTAAATCTTTACAACAAATATATTTAATGTCAGTTAACAAAGTAATGAAGTTATTTTATTGTTAAAATGTACTGTCACAAAGTAACGAACTAATCAATCAACTCATTAACTCACTGTTATATTTTTCGCAATCTGTTCTCCTAGACAAATAATATTTGAGACGAGAATAAGTTAAAGAAGATCTTGGCAAAATGGAAATTTGATTACACAAGTGAAAACTGACCAGTTCAACTGACTAACGAAAGATATTTCTCACTCCCTGGGGCAAACATATTTCTTTGAGCCCAGTGGGACATGTAAGTTTTGGAGATGAAAAGTTAATAACGCTTTCTCTTGGCAACCACAGAGTAAATATAATAGACCATATATTAATCCACAAGACATTTTTTAATTCCATTATGAGATATTAAACTTTATCTGATTAGTGTGGAAAATTTCTTGAAATAAAAGTAAATTTATTTAGTACTGTCACGATTTCTTCTATCACATCAACAGAAACAAGACCTATTAACAGAAGAAGCTAATTATCACCTAAGGTACTTTATTAGTTAATTGTTCAACGAATATCAGTAGCAAATAATACTTTAAAAATTTTGTTAAGGTCACCTATAATATCGACTACTTATCATCATGAAGCATGTTATATATACATGTAAAAAACATAACATATAAGCTGCTACCCTTGTAGAATGTAACAAATAGGTTTTCAAAATAATTTTGAAAAGATATCAAATTACTTTTCCCATATGTATAAAACTTCCAGCATCTTAAAGCAGTCTCATTCATAAATAGAAAAAGCAGAAAAACGAGTAAGACAATCTCTTAATTAGAGAGTTTAGAAAATGAAAAAAAAAGTCAAAATCTTATGAATTATCGATTTTTATAAGTCGCAGGTAAACTTGGCCAATGACTAGTGAGTATTAGTAATACCAAATGAAATTTTAGCGAAATTATATATATATATATATATATATATATATATATATATATATATATATATATATATATATATATATATATGTATATGTATATATGTATATATATGTATATATATGTATATATATGTATATATATATGTATATATATATGTATATATAAATATATATATATATATATATATATATATATATATATATATATATATATATATATATATATATATATATATGTATATATATGTATATATATATGTATATATATGTATATATAAATATATATATATATATATATATATATATATATATATATATATATATATATATATATATATATATATATATATATAGATACATACGTTATTTTACTCTGCATGGTGTCAATTGTTTATATTATCTGTTTTTTTTTTTTTAGAACTACTTTATCGGGCCCCAGAGCTCCTTCGACTACAAGATTCCTTTTTGACAAAAGACCAACCGATGGGCAGTCAAAAAGCGGATGTTTACTCTTTTGGGATAATTTTGTTTGAGTTGCACAGTCGGCACGGACCGTTTGGCGATGTTCCCTATTCGCCTGCAGAAATTCTAAATAAAGTAATTCGATCAAATTCACCCTTTAGGTAAGTTTACCGTTTTATTTAATATACTATATAGGGTGTTCCATACGTATGGAATAATGATTCCACAGCATTAACAAATAGTCTAACATACCAGTCTAAATTGAACTGTTTTTGAATTATTGTCATTTGAAATTTAAAATGAGAAATAACCGGTCAAGTGCAAGTTGAACTTGCACAATTAGTGTTCCGTACGTTGATTGCTTTTAAAATAAAAAATTTTTTTACGGTGGTATAAAATGATCAGTGACTTCACACAAACACAATTATTAAATGTAATGCACTCGTGACAATTTTTGTTCAATTTACACCCCCGTGGAGAATATTCCAGAGTTTTTTCAAAATTTTTTGATAAGTACTTATCGAGATAAGGCGTGAAAAACATAATACAAAGAAAAGTGCGCGCCAGTATTACATTATATATATATATATATATATATATATATATATATATATATATATATATATATATATATATATATATATATATATATATATTCGTGTTTTTACAAGCTTTCATTTGACACCACACGGCTCTGATGAGGCCATTAATTCTTATATTATTACCAAATTTCAACTTTCTATGTCAAATTGTTTCGGAGAAAATCGAGTTTGACAGACAGACAGACAGACACCGAAGTGATCTTATAAGTGTTCCGTACGGAACACTAAAAAGACAAAAGAACTATTAATAAATACTCTAGGTTTATTTTTAAGGTAACAATTGCTCAAAATATCTACCGTTAACAGCGAGGCTATGACCCAATCTGTCATGAACAGCCTAAACAGAGTTTTGCAGAGAATCTGAGTAATTTGTGCCGTTTATTGTGGCATTTTGTGAAACTATAATTTGAGCGTAATATCATAATGGTACATTTAACAGAAACTGAAAGAATCACTTTGTTAATGGTGGTAGCTTACGGAGACCGAAGCAGACAAGGAGGTGTGTGATCTTTTTAACGCAGAACATCCGAATTAAGAACCTTTTACTCAATCCGTAGTTAGCAAAACATTAAAACGATCTAGACAATCAGACCATGTTAAGGATCTTCCTAAATCTGGACCTCCAAAAGTTAAAACATGCGATGATAAAAAGTTAGATGTTTTATTGGAAGTTACAGAAAATCCCTATACAGCCACTCCTCAGCTTTGCCTAGACCACAGCATAAGTAAAGGTACCTTAAGTCGTATACCGAATGAAGAAAAATTGCATCCATACAAACCCATTCTACTGCAAGAATTATCTGAAGATAACTACGATAGACGCTTCGAATTTTACGAGGTCATAATGAAACGAATCAATAATGATCCTAACTTAATTCATAATATTGTTTTTTTTCTGACGAGACCACATTTTGTCTTAACGGAAGAGTTAACAGGCATAACTGCCGGTACTGGTCTACTGAGAATCCCCACTGGATAATCATCATTCTCAAAGACCACAAAAGATAAACGTGTGGGCAGGGTTTGTGGACGTCATATCCTTGGTCCCTTTTTTAACGATGAAAATCTTACAGGACAGCCGTATTTACAGTTACTCCAAGAGCAAGTTATTCCAACTTGTGCAAATCTTTTCCCCATGAAAATAATTTGAATACCCCTAACAGGAATATGTGGTATCAACAGGACGGAGCACCTATTCACTATGAAATCAATGTTCGTAGATATTTGGTTGTGATTTTTCCTAATCGATGGATAGGCAGAAGAGGTGCTGTAGAAGAGCCTGAAAGGAGTCCCGACATTATGCCAGTTGGTTTTTGATGGGGTCATTTAAAAACCAAAGTTTACCGAAGTTGACCTGAAACTATAGAAGATTTACGACAAAATATTCAATATGAGGTAGCACAGATCACTCCGGATTCTCTGCAAAACTCTGTTCAGGCTGTTTGTGGCAGATTGGGTCATTGCTTCGTTGTTAACGGTAGGCATTTTGAGCAATTGTTACCTTAAAAATAAACCTAAAGTATTTATTTACAGTTTTTTTTTTTATCTTTTTTAGTGTTCTGTACGGAACACTTATAAGATGACTTCGGTATCTGTCTGTCTGTCACACCCGATTTTCTCCGAAACTATTTGCCATAGAAAGTTGAAATTTGGTAATAATATAGGAATTAATGGCCTCATCAGAGCCGTGTAGTTTTGAAAGGTAAATTTTGACTTAAGGGGTTAGTTTTGTGGGGTGAAATCGGAAGTAAAAAAAAACATTTTGTTGTCAACGTCAGCATATGTGCCGTATAAAAACCCTATAACTTTTATTTAAACATTTTTTGATACACTGGTTAATAAATGCTGTGGACTCATTATTCTATACATATGCGGCAGTCTATATATTGAAACTATAAATTGAACAGATACATACAACATAATATAAATCGCTATTTTCACAACTCTGGTATATGTATGTGTGTATATATATATATATATATATATATATATATATATATATATATATATATATATATATATATATATATATATATATATATACACACACATATATATATATATATATATATATATATATATATATATATATATATATATATATATATATATCGGGTCTTCCATTAAGAACTTGACAACTTTTTTTTTGAAATAAAACGCAACCCATTTGAGACATTTCGAAAATTTTACTATCGGCTTGAAGTACAATCAAAACATTTATGTATGGAATTCGACTTCATTCATATGTCCACCACGGGCACGTTTGCAGCGGTCGATTCGTTGAACCCAATTTTCAATGACTCGGCCACACATTTCGACGGAAACGGCCGCTATCTCTCTTTCAATATTGGCTCTGAGCTCCTCTAACGACGCAGGCTTGTTAGCATAGACCAATGATTTAACGTACCCCCATAAAAAGAAGTCTAGAGGTGTTAAATCACACGATCTAGGCGGCTATTCGACGGGACCGTTTCTCGATATAACACGTTCACCGAATTTAGATTGCAGTAAGTCGATTGTTACACCCGCTGTGTGGCTTGTGGCGCCGTCTTGTTGAAACCACATATCATTAATGTCTAGCCCATGCAATTGATCAAAGAAATAACGTTGCAACATGCCTCTGTAGCGATCTCCATTGACTGTAACGTGACGGTTATTTTCATCAACGAAAAAGAACGGCCCAATGACACCACCGGCATGAAAACCGCACCAAACAATAATTTTTGTGGATGAAGTGATGTTTCTTCAAGCACATGAGGATTTGCACCTGACCAATAACGCATATTTTGTTTCTTGACGAAGCCGTTTATCCAAAAATGTGCTTCATCACTAAAGATGATTTTGCGATGAAATTGGTCATCTTTTTCCAACATTTCTAGAGCCCAATTCGAGAACGTACGTCGCTTCATATGATCGAGTGGCTTTAGTTCTTGAGTTAACTTTAACTTATAAGGGTGCCGGCCAAGATCCTTTCGCAAAATTAGCCATAGTGTGGTCTGAGCGATGCCCAATTCTTGAGAACGCCGTGAAATCGACTGTTTATGTTCGTTTGAGATGGACGCTTGAACGGCAGCAATATTCTGGCCACTTCGACCAACCTGTCGTCTCACTGGCAGGGGAACATCCAGCAGCGAATATGTTAACTCAAATTTTGGTAGTAAATTTTAATTATTTGTAAACGTTGTTCGTTCGTGTACTTCACCATGATGAAAATGTTGACTTTACTAAATGTTTTGACGTTGACAGTTCGGTGATTGGCTTAAGGGTGCGTTCACAGTGAAATTTCAAAGTTGTCAAGTCCCAAATGGAAGACCCTTTAGATATATATATACCCGAGTTGTGAAAATAGCGATTTATATTAATACTGGTATTTCTCTGAAGCCACCGGAATTATTGTAGCTACTACTTATCCATGCCTTTTTACGAAATTCAATGCAGAATTTACTTATCTGAATGTGCGAAAACAAATATAAATTATAATAAATCAAGTGTCTCCCCTCACCAATTTAAAATAGCAGGAACTGTAATAAACACATGAGATACAACTTTAGCTGTATTCCGTCAAAGATTTAAAAGGCACCAGCTAACACGCTATCCCAAGGGATACAGCACTTAACTTCTGGTAGCGAACACCATTACTGCATCACTTGATATCGCTGAAAGTGTTTTTAACAGAATATAATTTGTGGCATACGCATATTAATATTACTTACTGATACCAGGTATGGTAGTTAGGTAATTTATATATAATAAATCTTCTTTTTGTAGGCCACCCCTAGACACGTTAGAAAATAGCTTCGATTTTGTCAGAGATTGTTTAAAAGAATGTTGGGCAGAGAATCCAGACGAACGACCAGATTTTAAAAGTATACGAACCAAACTAAGACCTCTTAGAAAAGGAATGTAAGAAATCTATTTAAACCCCATATCGTTGCTATAAAATTTATCAATCACACAAATAATGAAACACTTTGGCAAAATACTATGAAGAAGCTTCAAGATGTTAACATTATCCAACTTTTTCTAGACCAGAAATAAGGTTGCAATTTAACAAAGTAAAATTTTCAATCGAATTTCTTTATACCTAGAGAAATTTCATCGGCCTAAGTGTAAATTTCATATATCTCCCATCAATCGCCACAGAAGTTTATATTAATCGAAAAAACGATATATTTTTTTCAATTCTAGGAAACCGAATATTTTTGATAACATGATGGCAATGATGGAAAAATATGCTAATAATTTGGAAGTGTTAGTAGATGAACGAACTGACCAGCTTCAAGAAGAAAAGAAAAAAAACAGGCAAGTTTATTACATTATATATATACAGTAATACCCCGCTTAGCGCGACCCCGTTACGCGCGGTTTCACTATAACGCGAATTTCAAATTTCGCGCTCATGTAGTCATTAACTTCTCTATGGTCGCGGGGGGATCCCGCTTTCTCTGAATATTCTCTTTGAAGAATTGGGAATTCCCTGTCCTTCGACTTTGTTCTATGGGGATTTCCTCGTTCGTTTCGTGTGTTCATTTGTTCCGTAATGTTAGTTCGGTCGGCTGGCAGTTTTGTTTTAATATTTATTGGAGATACATACATACATAATTTAACCCTACGTTAAAAATGCCGCCTGTAAAGAAAAAAGAGCGTAAAAGCGTCACTTTGGAATTGAAGATGAAAGTGTTAAGAAGAATGGAAAATGGAGGCAAAGCAACAATTGTTGGGAGAGATTTTGGACTCTCAGAATCGACTGTGAGAACGATTTATAAAAATCGGGAAAAAATTAAAATCTCCAGCGAAGGTTCAACACCTATAAGTGCAACAAAACTTTCTCGTTCGAGATCATCTATCTTAGAAAGAATGGAGAAATTACTGTCAGTCTGGATCGAAGATCTGAATAAGAAGAACACACCACTAAGTCAAGATCTCATATGCACAAAAGCAAAATCTTTGTATGAGATGCTGAAAACAAAAGAAGGAGAAGGGAGTGCCACTCCGACTTTTGCTGCCAGCAGAGGCTGGTTCCATCGGTTCAAGCAGCGTTCTAAACTTCACAATATCCACATAACAGGCGAGGCGGCCAGCGCGGACATTCAAGCTGCAGCTGAGTTTCCAGACAAGTTTCAAGACTTCGTTAGACGAGAGAAAATTCCTGCTTGTCTCATCTTCAATGTTGATGAGACCGCACTTTACTGGAAAAAAAATGCCATCTCGAACATTCATTTCTAAGGAAGAACGTCAAGCCAGTGGTTTCAAAGCTGCGAAAGATCGACTAACACTTCTGCTGGGTGGTAATGCCACTGGTGATTTCAAACTGAAACCTTTACTAGTGTACCATTCAGAAACACCCCGTGCAATGCGAGGCACAGACAAGACAAGTCTACCAGTTGTGTGGCGATCAAACAGAAAGGCGTGGGTTACACGGGAAATTTTTCAAGAATGGTATTCTAATAGTTTTTGCCCATCAGTCAAATCATACTGTGACAGAAATGGGCTTGAACCTAAAGTTATATTACTCTTAGACAATGCCCCAGGACATCCAACCTCACTTGATACGCCCAGAGACTTAAAAGTGTACGTAAAGTTCCTTCCACCAAACACTACGTCAATATTACAACCTATGGACCAGGGGAGCAATAGCAAACTTCAAAGCTTATTACCATCGCCGCACTTTTAGCCAACTAATTCATGAAACTGACGGGAAGGAAGACAGTCTATGCGAGAGTGGTGGAAGTCATACAACATTATGAAGTCTATTCACAACATAGAAGAGGCTTGGAAGGAAGTTAAAATGAGTTGTATGAATGGGGTGTGGCGTAATCTTTGGCCAGATGTAGTGGAAGCACCTAGAAGAATTGTCCAGATGCAGAGACAAGTGCTTGAAGACATTGCTGCAATGATTGAGGGGTCTGAACTTGAAGATGTCACGGTAGAAGATCTCGTAGAACTTGTAGCAACGCACGACGATCCTATTAGCAATGAAGATCTGATCGAGTTACAGAATAATCCTATCTACGATGAGGAAGAACAAGTAGAAGAGAAAGTTTTATCTTCAGGGGAAATACAAAATGCACTTTCAAAAATTTATTCAGGTTTGGACATATTGCAGAGTATAGACAATAATGATGACCGTGTCTTGACCGTGTGTCAAACAATTAAAAACAGTGTTGGGTGTTATGAACGTATTTTACAAGAACGTAAACAAAACGTTACCCAAAAGACAATAGATGTATTTTTCCGTAAAAAATAAGAGTATGTATTGCATAAAGTGTTCTTAGAATTAAAGTGATTGATTAAAATGATTTGTATTTTTTTGTATTAAATTTTGACTATGTTTAATCATAAACCTCGATATACGCGAATTTCAGTTAACGCGATTTTTTTCGGAACGTATCCCTCGCGTAAAAGCGGGGTATTACTGTATATATATATATATATATATATATATATATATATATATATATATATATATATATATATATATATATATATATATAGTCCATATTTATCGTCCGTGAAAAAAATAAAGAAAAGCAAGAATGTATTTCGGCTTTAGCAAACCGTGCTCCCTGCTATTGCATCAAGAGTACGAGCTCCCAAAGCTATGGAGTAGCCAAGCGAGCCATATAAGAATCACCAAACTAGGATATACATGTTTACGCGCGGTGTGTATTAAAAAAAAGGGTAATAATTGTAAAATCCAAAATAAATCGAAAACTATTAGAAATAGGTATATGACATACTTAATAAAAGTTGAAGGGTTTTGTAAAATCTATCATAAAAAATAATAATATATAGGGTGTGACGTTTAAAAAATTTGAGTTTTTTCAATTTAAAATAGTCGAAATGCATAAAACCCTGTAGCATCTAACTCAAATTTCTTTACATATGTCTTTTTTTTTTCATCTCTATAGAATGCTTGTACCAATTATGAGTATTCCACTTTCAGAAATAACTGGAATTTTTTTACAAAACTGAAAACTAGTATTTTTTTTTTAAAACTGAAATATTAGAAAAACTATTAAGTTTAGGTATATAACATTATTAATAAAAAAGTTATAAAATTTAAAAATAAATTAGAAAATAGGATGTTCCGTTTAAAAAAACATATGTTATATCCGCCACACTTTTTTGAAGTACCCTGTATACTCAAAAATAATTTTAAACAGTGCACCTTAACATTCCCTAAAACTAGTGTATTTAACATTTTTTCATCATTTCCGAAATAATGAACTTCACTCTATCGTTGACTCACCCTGTACGATGGAGTCGGACAGTCGATCCTTTGGATCAAAATCATGTCTTGTCGGTGTTAGTTACAGTGAGGGTGTGTCTCACAAAGAGAAGAATACTAGTCGCGCGAATCCGCAGTATTCTTCTAGCTGTGTGCTAGATAAAGACGGGCCTCCAACAGTCCTTCCTATCAGAAGATGCTCGAGTGGCATGTCGCAAGAAGACGCATAATGATTCCGCGGATCCGCAGTATACCTCAAGATGCGTATTAGGCAGAGACTAGTTGTTGGTCTTAAGAATCCGCAGCTAGTCCGCTCCATCTGCCTGGAAGTGAGGTGGAATCATAAGTCTGGTGTATCAGAGAGAAGAATGAAAAATTATTTATTTTACATCGTGCTCCAGAAGAAGACACAGTGTGTCGAAACAATTGTCAGCAATAATATAAATAACATAACTGGTGATCTTAAACAATTGTTTAAATTTTTATTCCTAGTCGCAACACTTAGTTGGTATTTGGTTCAATGAACATTATCATAACTACATCAACTCTGTTTCTCAAACTATTTTAACACATCTACTAGTATAACTTTTTACAAATATATTTATTTTTAGAGGCTCTCCTATATGAAATGTTACCGAAACCTGTTGCTGATCAGTTGAAACGTGGAAACAAAGTTGAAGCTGAAGGTTTCGATAGCGTAACGATATATTTTAGTGATATTGTAGGATTTACTGCCATGTCAGCTGAAAGTACTCCTCTGCAGGTAAATAACATGTAATCTGTGTCATCACCAAGAGGGAGCATCACGTTACGTTTGATATTTCCGAGAAGTGAATAAAATTACATACGCCTCGAATTTTCAAAAATTCGATCTTTTTTTGCAGATTTTTATTCTCTATACTTCTAAGAATTATTAAAAAAAAATATATAAGAAAATTCCATTCTATTTCAAAATTATAGCATTAAATGTGACCTGGCGTCGGATTGGGACCGTTACCTGTTTTCAGACAGTGTCTGCAACATAATTTTTTTTGGTTGCAAATTGCATAATAAAGTTTGAAAAACCGTAAATTTTTTATTTAAAAAAAACCTTCGATAATTTTTAACTACTACATTATTTTTCAAGAATAATTTTTATTTTTGCAAATCTGATTATTTTTGGTAAGGTTATCATGCAGACAAGGAAGTGCCATAGTTTTCATCAGTGGTCCATTTAACCCGATAAAAAGTAATGTTAACATTTAAAACATACATATTTAAAAAAAATTCTTGTAATTAAAGTTAATATATTATCGCCATTCTTTTGTATTATTCACTTAATAACCTTTAAAATATTTTTTTTTTTCAAATCTACATACTTTTTGCAGCGCCCATGTGTATGTAACCCCTTAACAGAATTCCTGCATTCGCTTTTTTGTCAACAGGTAAACAGCTGCAAACATACATTTATTTTTAACAGTTTTCAACACTTAAATTTCTTGTTAATGGTTTGTCAAAATTAACAAGAATTATTCCTAAAATATTTCTAAATTATGACTAAACTACCATATACCCTACAGTTTTGCATACTGTAGCACATCATGCATAATATGCTCAGGACGCACATTTATGTTAGTCAAATTGTTGTAATGCAGATTCCTACCTTTTATCTTTATGAATATAAGCTTCTTTTATTATATACCCTATACATATATATATATATATATATATATATATATATATATATATATATATATATATATATATATATATATATATATATATTATATATAAATATAAATATAAATATAAATATAAATATAAATATATATATATATATATATATATATATATATATATATATATATATATATATATATATATATATATATATATAAATATAAATATATATATATATATATATATATATATATATATATATATATATATAAATATAAATAAATATATATATATATATATATATATATATATATACATATATATATATATATATATATATATATATATATATATATATATATATATATATATCTCCAACTATGAGAACAAATTCAATTTTACCTTCAACACTCGATCTATAGCGGCATTTCTAATTATTGCAAATACAGACTGGCGTTAGCTTTGAAGTTTACTGACAGTTAGGTATTTCCAAAGATATATTCATTTATTATCAGCCTAAAATTTGTAGTGATTTCATTTTTTTTATTCAGTAAATCTAAACGTGAGCATAATTTTTTAGTTCCTATTAACATTTCCAATTAATATTTTGCTCTGTATTTAAATTTATACACACTTTACTTTTCATTATAAATCATTATAATATATATATATATATATATATATATATATATATATATATATATATATATATATATATATATGCCACATGGGCCCCATGCATCATAACCGAAGTGTATGTTACACGAACTCCCTTAAGGCTGCCTTATACACCTATAAGTATTTTAAAAATCGGGCTTCTATGAGAACTGGGCCTTTCAATTAGTTTTATACCCACATACCCTCATGATATAATAATATTTAAACGTTATTAAAATGATACTAAAACTATTTTGGAAATGGCACAGTTTCTTTTTAATGAAATTCATCTATAATTCATATATCATTTAATTTTTAGGTAGTCAATTTTTTAAATGATTTATATACTTGCTTCGATTCAATTATAGAAAATTATAATGTTTATAAAGTAGAAACAATAGGAGATGCCTACATGGTGGTAAGTTAGACATGAAAAAACTAGTACTTGTTATATGTACTGCTATTCTAGTTTTATTTACTTTATATTGTGAAAAATTACAATAATTGGCCAGGGTGAGACTAATGGATTCATGAAAATAGCTCTCTAAGTTTATAACGATTCCAAAAAATGCAGACGCTAAAAAATGAGGAGAATATCGAACAATTGGCCTCATAAGCCATCTTTTAAAAACATTTCTGAACGAGTTGTGTGAAGAAAACATGTCACAATTCGGTTTTCGTGATGCCATGGGAACCAGGTAGGCCTTGTTTTCTATGCAGGTTTTGATTCAGCGATGTAGAGACGTCAATTGTGATGTATATTTGTAACTGATCGATTACCAAAAAGCCTTTGATAGAGACCAACATCACAAAATGGTCAAAATTTTGAAAGACCTTCAGCTAGATGAAAAGGATCTGCAGATTATTGGCAACCTCTACTGGAACCAGATGGCATTTATTAAAGCAGAAAGAGAGCGCTCAGAAACAATATCGATTGAGCGTGGAGTAAGGCAGGGTTGTGTTTTGTCTCCACTAATATATAATCTGAGCAAATCTTCAAAGAGGCTGATGAAGGAATACTGCTTAATGGGGAGCGAATGAATAATATTCATTATGCTAACCACACGGCGGTTATGGCTGATATCTTTAAATGGTCTGCAACATCTTATGACAAAAATAAACGAGATCAGTAATCGATACGACCTCTAACTTAATATAAGCAAACCAAAGTACATGGAAATCAGCAAGTCTCCGGTTCCTGCTACCTTGCTGATGGTTAACAATCAACAAATACAAAGAACTCCACAATATTCATATCTAGGTTCCATGACAAACGAACAGTGGGATCATTCGCAAGAAATTCGAAAAAAAGCTAGAGCAGTGTTCCTCAAAATGATTTCACATTTCAAAAGCTCAGCAATAAAATTAAGCATGAAAATAAGACTCCTAGATGTTATGTCTTCAGTGCCCTTCTTTACGTTAAGTCTTCAGTGTCCTTTTTTATGTTGTGGAATCTTGGACGCTGACTTCTAAGAAACTTGAGGCATTTATGGCTAGATCGCAAAATTTTGAAAATTTCTGACCATATTACCAACGAGAATGTTTTATATCGCATGAACAAGAACTGGAAATTATGGAAACTGTTAAAGTAGGAAAATTGGAGTATTTATGACACATAATGAGAAATTCCCACAAATACGGATTACTACAGCAAATACTCCAAGGAAAAGTCTGCGAAATTGGTTCTCAACAAACACTACCGGTCTTTTCAGAGCTCCAGTAGATAAAGTAATCATAGCCAGAATGATTGACAACATTCGAACCGAATAGGCACTTTAAGAAGAAGAAAAATATTTTTTCTCGGTAACCATACGAGATAGGGAAAAACTTGAAGACGATTCCTTGGCTCAGTCACAGCGATTTTTAATTATTTTAAATTATTTTTCTTCATATAAATATTACAACTAAATTTCATAATTATATTTTAGGTTAGTGGATTAATATTAAAAAAATGATAACCTCCATGCAGCTGAAATTGCTACAATGTCTTTGCATCTCTTATCAGAAGTAAAATACTTTACAATAAGACATAAGCCAGCTCAAAAACTTATGTTAAGAATTGGTCTACACTCAGGTAAAATTAAAGTAATTAGTAGTTAGTAGACTTAGCTTCCACTGTATGTTTGTTTAAAATAATTTTATCAATATTGTAGGGCTTTTCTAAATACCTACAATGCGAAAATAATAGATTTGAATAAAATTTAAAAAATGTTAAAGTTTGTTAGCCAAGACTGAATTAATGGATGTGCCATTAAATATCCTTGATTTCGTCTTCTAGTGTTAACTGGAGTATTTTCTCAACATATATATTAAGTAGTACTGGTGATAGAATACATCCTTGGCAGGTACCTTTTAGGACGATAAATGTTTCGAACCATCAAACATTGCAATTTTAACTCGTTTTAGAAAGCTATAATTCCTTTATGAAACGTTTTTTTGAAAAAACAAACTTTTGTTAATCATACTTTTCAAGAATATGTTAATAAATAAATGTTAAAGAAAGGCTTCATTTTCATTGATTACACTAGTCAACACAAGTCTTGTTTCCTTTATTTTTTTTTCTGTTATTGGGTATTTCTATGGCCCTGACTATGAAAAAAATACTGGGAGATTGCTAACAGCTTTACCTTTTGAAATATACAGTTTTATTATTTTACCAAAAAAATACAAAAAAATAATACATTATGTTAACAAAATTTCTATTGAACACTAGCAAATGATCTTTTATAAGATTTCCTTCAATGAACGACTTTAGATAGATCTCGTTGCAAACTCCAGCAGTAGTCTATCATCATATGTGAGTCCCACCGCCCCTGATAACGCTCTTTCATGGTCCGAAGATCCTGATGAAATCTTTCACCCTGCTCCTGACTAAAATCACCCAGATTTTGTGAAAATCGGTCTAAATGCGAGTGCAGGAAGTGGATTTTTATGCTCATGTTGCACCCTAGCTCTTGCAAGTTCGATAGCATGCACTTAACAAGCTCGACATGGTCGTCAGATTTCTTTTTGCCTAGGAAGCTACTCATAACCAAAAAGCCAACAAATGAATTCCAAGCTTTGGATTCGACTTCAGTCATTGATTTGACAAAATTAGGATCTTTCACGAGTTGCCTAATCTATGGCCCATCAAAAATACCAGCTTTCAATTTTTCTGAACTTAATCCTGGAAACTTGCGTGAAAAAAAAATTAAAACATTCGCCACTTTTGTCAAGCGCCTTCACAAACTGTTTCATTATGCCGAGTTTAATATGAAGTGGTGGAAGTATGATGCGGTCTCGGCTAACTAAAGGTACATTTATAACATTTTTTGTACCAACTTTTAGCTCTTCCCGCACTGGCCAAACTTTTTGTGACCAATGGTGTTGTTTGTCACGACTATCCCAGAGACACATGAAAAAAGGGAACTTTGTGTACCCCCCTTGTTGACCTAAAAGAAAGTTAACCATTTTCAGATCAACACAAAATGACCCATTTGTGGTCTTGATACTTAGTTTTTTCCATAACCTTAGAAACATTTACGTATTCTTCTTTTAAAGTCGTCGAATGTGCAATAGGTATAGATCCGTATTTGTTACCGTTATGAAGCAAAACATACTTTAAACTTCTTTTGCTGCTGTCTATGAAAAGACGCTAGGTTGGTACTGTTTTAATCCCATCTGCTGCAAAATACCACCAACATCGTTACAAAAAACTAAATCCTTCTCTTGAGAAAAATACGGTCGATAAAATGTAATGTTGGTTTCCGGAGTAAGCAAATTTTTTTCTTTTAAACGAGATGCTAAAATTTCAGAAGCTTCTTTTGGTAAGTTCAGATCTCTTACTAAGTCATTTAGTTCTTTCTGATTAAAGGGTTGAGGTTCGGAAAGACTACATTTGTAGTCTGAATCAGAGTCTTTACTTGATGTATTTCGTTTGGGTTCACAGAGATTTGGATCATCAGAAGATTAGATGTGCTGGGTTTGTACCTCTTGTGATTTTAATTGAGATCGTTGAGCAGAAGATAAGTTAGGATATGACTACTTCCTTCGATTTCCAGGGTTAATTCCGTTTATTTTCACAACGCGGAAGTAGCATTCGTCATGATGGTTTCGAGGTTCTCGCCAAATCATGGGTGTTACGAACATTATTGCATCTCTTTTTCCACTGAACCATAACCGTAGACATACCATACATTTCTGGCATACAATATGAGGAATCCATGTCCTGATTACACAATTTTATTTTAAAGTATTGATGATACGCAGTTTTCACAAAGTCCGATATAGGTTTTCGATATTTTGCAAATATATATTCACCACAAATATAGCAAAAACAATCGGGATTAAGCACACAACATCTTCTTGACGAAGCCATATCTAAAACAACAACAAAATATATTTTAGTGTCCAATAAAAAACGAAAATCTAAGTAAAAATAGTAAATGAGGGTAGTTAGCTATAACTCAAAAACAAAAGCTGTTAGAGAAAAATTGTTGCCATATTTAAAAAATACGCGTCAATTTGGGATAGAAACAAAAAAAAATCACAGGAAACGAGCAAATTTCTTTTTTTTGTTGACCAGTGTTATCAGAAAATTACAAAACATAATTATTTTTACCAAAATGCATATTTTTTAGGCCCAGTTTGTGCAGGTGTGGTTGGTTTAAAAATGCCCAGATACTGCCTTTTTGGGGACACCGTCAATACTGCTAGTCGAATGGAATCAACTGGACAACGTAAGATATTTTTATTGAAAATATATTTCATGGTCACTGGAAACCTCATCCCCTGGCGTGTCGCAACTGTAAAAGGCTGTTGATAATTTTGGGGAGGGTCAATTTCAAAAATTTAGTGTGATGTACTTTTTAATACTAGGTAACAACGTTCGATTCTGTCGAAAGTAGAAACTGGCAAATTTAGTTATAGTTAATAAAAATATTTAATTTTGTACCTTAAAAAGGTGAATTAGAAAGAATTTTCCGTCTCTCTGATAATGAGCATGACTGTACCTCAATTTTATATCTATCACTTTAAATTGCTCTTCTCAGTAATATATAATAATACTAGCCGGGCCCGCGGCTCCGCTCGCGTGGACTTGATTCACCACTATCGTTACTTCTCATTCCTTAATTTACCAAACGTAATAAAATATCTCCCATTATTTCCTCTTATCTCTCAATATTTTTCCTTATCTCCCCATTATCTCTACATAATTTCGATTATCTAGGCTTAACTCTGCTCATCTCCCATTATTTCTCCTTATCTCCCATTATTTCTCTTTATCTTCCATTATTTCTACTTATCTCCCATTATTTCTCCTCATCTCCCATTATCTCACCATAACTCCCATTATCTAGACTTATCTTTGCTTATCTCCCATTATTTCTCCTTATCTCCCATTATTTATAATTATCTCCCATTATCTCACCTTATCTCCCATTATCGAGCCTTATCTCGACTTATCTCCCATTATTTCTCCTTATCTCCCATTATCTAGGCTTATATCGAATTATATAGAACATATGTTTAAATTTATAAAAACACGTAAATCGGATAAGTGGTTCTCGAGTGATAAGCGCACTAACGGACAGACAGACAGAAAGACGTTGCATTTTATATAGATTCTAGATAGAAGATTATAGATAACCTGGCCAGAGAACAAATGTATGAATTAAAAAAAAACACGTAAATCGGATAAGGGGTTCTCGAGTGATAAGCGCACTAACGGACAGACACACAGACAGAGAGACGTTGCATTTTATATATATTATATTTTTTGCTACATGATATTGTTCCATATTTAATGCTTTAGGCAGTGTATTGTAAGAGAACGCGCTAGCGGCAAACCTCCCTCCGACTTGATTCACTATTATCGTCACTGCTTATTCCTTATGTCACCTAACGTAATAAAATATATCCTATAACCTGGCCAGAGAACATATATATGTTTAACAAAAAAACACGTAAATCGGATAAGTGGTTCTCCAGTGATAAGCGCACTAACGGACAGACAGACAGAGAGACGTTGCATTTTATATATATTATAGATATTCTTTGCTATATGATACTGTTCCATATTTAATGGTTTAGCATGTTTAAAAAAAAAGCACGTAAATCGGATAAGTGGTTCTCCAGTGATAAGCGCACAAACCGACAAACAGACAGATATACGTTACATTTTATATATATTATAAATGTAATAAAATATATATCTATAACCTGGTCAGAGAACATATGTATGAATTTAAAAAATCACGTAAATCGGATAAGTGGATCTCGAGGGATAAGCGCACTAATGGACAGACAGACAGACAGAGAGACGTTGCATTTTATATATATTATAGATATAGATTATTATTATTATTATTATGAAACCTGGCCAAAGAATATATGTATGAATTTAAAAAAAGACACATAAATCGGATAAGTGGTTTTCGCGTGATAAACGCACTATTGGACAGACAGACAGACAGAGAGACATTGCATTTTATATATATTATAGATTGTCGATTATAGATATTCTCTGCTACATAATATTGTTCCATATTTAATGGTTTAGGCGGTGTATTGTAAGGCAACGCGCTAGCGGCAAACTTTTTTCTGACATCATTCACTATTTTACGTCACTACTCATTCCTTATGCTACCTATCGTAATAAAATATAGCCTATAACCTGGCCAGAGAACATATGTATGTTTAAAAAAAAAAAAGTACGTAAATCGGATAAGTGGTTCTCCAGTGATAAGGTCACTAACGGACAGACAGACAGACAGACAGAGAGACGTTGCATTTTATATATATTATAGATACCATTTATATTCAAAAAGCTATGCTACAGTTTCGAATGGTTAATTAAATCCGGCCCTGAAATCCCAGAATTCAGACAAACATTTCTAGTTTAAACAATTGCAGTTGAAAATTATAAATGAAAAGACGAAATTTTAAAATAATGATTTTTTAACGTAATGAATTACTTTTGGAATGTCACTGTGAAGAAAGTTTTTCCAGTCGTAAGAAAGTCCGTTTCGTAATTTCAATTTCAGTAAAGATGATATTTTGCAGCAAGTACTATTGAATTCTGAATTTCTTTCTATTTTATTTCTATTATATTAACAACTAGCCGTTCCCACGGCTCCGCTCGCGTGTACTTGTTTCACTATTATCGTCACTGCTTATTCCTTATGTTACCTAACGTAATAAAATATATCCTAAAACCTGGCCAGAGAACATATGTATGAACTAAAAAAAAACATGTAAATCGGATCGTTCTCGAGTGATAAGCGTACTAACGGACAGGCAGAGAGACGTTACATTATATATATTATATAGATATTATTATTTTTGTTCTTTCTTATATTTGGTCAATGTGGTTCCATGTTTGGCCGACGGGCTTAAGCCAAGTCAGCACAAACGCATTTACCATTAAGGAATGACCTGACAATGTTACATGTTTTCAAAATCACTGATTTCTGAATGTTTTTGTGTGTTTGTGTTGAGTTCTAATTGTACTAAATGTAGTGTGAATGTTGTTGGCCTGTGGTTGATATGACGAGGGGAACAATGATGACTTTTTCTTGTTTCCATAGCCTTTTTATTTCTGTTGAAAGGTCTGTGTATTTGGAGATTTTTTCTGTGTATTTCCTTTGGATGTTTGTGTCGTTGGGGACGGCTGTGTCAGTCAGATAGGTGACTCTTCCTTTTTTGTATTGAAAAGTAATATCGGGTCTATTGGCGAGGAGTGTTTTATCTGTATGGATGCTGATGTCCCAGTAAAGTTTGTAATCTTTCTTTTCAAGTGTGAATATTGGTATGTATTTGTAGTAGGAATCTGTGTTTTCTATGAGTGTGTGTGTGTTGTGGCTAGTGCTTGGTAAACTACCTTTGCCGCTGGCTGTGTATTCCCTTCCGGCTAATATTTTACATCCGCATGTTATGTGTTCGATCGTTTCTTTATGCTGGTGGCATTTCTTGCATCTGTCTTCTGTAATAGTTGGGTCTTTGATGATATGCCTTTGGTAGTTTCTGGTTAATATGACTTTGGTAGTTTCTGCTTAATATGACTTTATCCTAGATAGCAAGTAAGAAGGCTTCTGTTTAAGGGAGTGGCTGCCCATCTTGTAACCAGGTGTAGGATTGTTTTTTATTTACGTGGTCTTGTTCTATGTAGTATCTGTGTTTTCCGTGGAGTGTTTTTTCTGACCACGTTTTCATCTTTTCCTGTCGTTTATTGGTTGTGACAGTGTGTGTCTGCTGGGCGGTTTGCCCGGGATAAGTCGAGAGGTGTGTAGTTTTTATCTACTTTCATTTTGCTGTGTGGAGGCTGGTTTACTTGGTGTGAAAGAATTTCCTAAGTGCTTGCATTTGTTTTGTGTGTAGTGATCTTATATCAATGATTCTTCCTCCTGCCTTCCTGTCGATGGCAAGTCTTTCTTTGCATGCGTTAGGGTATAATTTCCTGTATTGAGAACGTATAAGGTTGTGAATGTTTTCTTTGTCTCTGTGCGACCATTTGATAGTGCCAAATGAATATGTGACTTTAGGTATAGCGAAGTGTTGATGGCTTTAATGAGATTTTTGGAGTTTTGTTTGTATAAGTTTCGTGAGCCTATTTTTGAATTCGGTTCTGAGCTCTGTTTTGATGTGAGTGTGTTTGAGTTTGGTGCTTTGATGGAAGCCTAGATATTTGTATGTTTCTTTGTCGTGCATGTTATTGAGTGTTTCATTGTTGATGGTTTCTGTCTCATATATATTAAGAATAATAAGGTTTTTTATTGTTCGTCGAAAAGTGTGTACACAATTATTTTGATACGTATTCTTATGTAGCTTCTTGGTTACGTTTTTAATTTGATTATAAATTCCTTTAATATTTATGTAAATAATTATATTGATTAAATTTTTTAGCTTTAAAAATTCACTGTAGTAGAGCATGCCGCGATCTTTTGGTCAAAGTTGGAGGTTATCATCTAATCGAAAGAGGTCTAGTTAATATGAAAGGTAAAGGAAGTCAACAGACTTACTGGCTGCTTGGGGAAGACCTACATTTTAGGAAAGTCAGGAAAGAATTGCGAGAAAAAAGAAGAGCGGAATTAAAGGGAAAATCCATAAGAACCTTACATCCTGATGGCAATGGTAAACTGAAAATGTCTTGAAAATACATAAGAATTTTAAAATTTAAGAAAAAAACAAAAACATAATACTCGGCATTCATAAATCAATCATAATTTATCATTCTAGGATCTCTGGAAAGTCCTATGAACACATTTAATCTGCATTTAAATACCGGCTGTACGATAAATATCCCGATGGAATCTTACAGGCTTCCATACACCATATCTAAATATAAAGAGTCTTTCAAATTGAGCGGTTTTTTTTTAATTCTTGAATAAGATACGAATGGCGTTGCGAAAGAGCCTGGGTTCTGTGAGATATGAAAAGTGCAATACATGACATTTATAAAAATGGAATCGTAAAATATACAACGACGTGTTCAAATTGTTGAATTATTTTGTGAAAATAGGCGTTCAGTGAAAAATGTTTTTAGAAAATTACGTAATATTTACATTTTGAATAATCGGCCATCTGAAAGCAATCGAATTGTTCAAAAATTTCATTGTCGAGGGTGAGTCAACGACAATGTAAATTTCATTATCTCATTTGTTTCGGGAATGACGAAAAAATGTTAAATACAATAGTTTTAGGGAATGTTAAGGTGCACAGTTTAAAATTATTTTTGAGTATACAAGGTACTTCAAAAAAGTGTGGCCGATACAACCTACTTTCTAATTTAATTTTAAATTCTGCGTAAAATTTTATAACTTTTTTATTAATAATATTATGTACCTAAACCTAGTAGTTTTTCTAATAATTCAATTTTTTTTTAAAAATATTAGTTTTCAGTTTTGAAAAAAATTGCCAGTACCGCCATTGTTTCTGAAGGTCGAATTCTCATAATTGGTACGAGCGTTCTATAGAGATGAAAAAAAAAGATATATGTAAAGAAATTTGAGTTAGAAATAAATTTATGCATTTCGAGATTTTTAAATTGAAAAATCTCAAATTTTTTAAGTTGCTCACCCTGTATATTATTATAACAAAAATGTAGGCATTGTCAAATTTTGACATGTCTGTTAAGCAAGTAAAAACAGTTTAATTTGTTGTAGTAAGTGACGTATAAAGGTAATAGTTATGAATTTTCCTAAAAATCAATTAACTGATATGGATTATATACTGGGCGAGGCGGAAAAAAATTTGTCTTTTGACAGTAAGGCTTTACTGAGCGAGGTACCCTAATAGATGTATACCATCTAGAAAATCTTTTCAGTGCTTAATGGAACGGTTTGATGGTAATGGCAGCGTTGAGTATACGAAACGGAAAGTAGTAAACCAGAATGCTACCAATGACGAAAAAGAAATGGAGATTTTACTTCATGTTGAAGATAATCCTCAGGTCAGCAGCCGTCAACTAGCTGACTTATCTGACACATTCCAATCTACGGCTAATCGCACCACGAAAAAATACAAGTATCATCCCTTTCATATGAAACTACACCAAGAATTTCAAAACCATGATTTTGAACGACGAGTAAACTTTTGTACCACCATGAATGGAGTAATGAGGCATATCCAAATTTTTTATACAAAATTATGTTTTCTGGCGAAGGTACCGTCAAACGGGGTGAAGTCGATCGGCAGGGGTGAAGTCGATCAAACCAGTATTTTCATTTGTGTTTAAGCATAATGGCAACATTGCATTACAAATCAGCTGATTCTTATTTACATTCGTGTGGCGAACAGATGAACATCTATTATACCGGTGTTGTTGGTTAATCGTGTAAAGTGAGTTTTCCAAAAATAATTAAATAGTAAAAGAGCAAAATTTTCTCAATCTCTAAAATATGTGAAATCAATCACAGCCAAATCAGTGAAAACTAAGCCCGTCCGAGCTCCTCTAGGTGATAAGGAATATATTCAAGAAAATATATTCACAATCAGACATGCTAATTTATTTTTTGTGTGGTTTCAATTGCAATTTTTGTGTGTAGAAACAAAACAACGGGATGAAATGGCTCACTTGGTTTTCGTTGTATTTTGTTAGGTTTTGAGATTATGTTTAAAGCAATTTGTTTTTGTATGATTTTCTTATATATTAATTTTGTGTGCTAGCATATGAGGGGTGTCGGGCAGGGTGGGCGCGAATAGTATTTTATTATTTTCTTTTTTTATAGATGCCACGAAAATACATAAAGAAGCTGGGTGCTTATGGCAAAAAAAAACTACGATCCCGTGTATTTAGAGAGAGCGCTGGATGCAGTGCGCAAAAAAAGACTCAGCATGCGAAAAAGCGTCAGAAAGGTTTGCAGTGCCATATACGACACTTAACAATCACTATCATGCGGCAGCTCTCTTGACATATGGTGGTCAACCTGCTCTTGACGAGCATTCTGTAACTTTGTTAGTGAATGCTTTGCAAACCTGTGCTGAGTGGGGTTTCCCATTAAAGCCCATTGATATTAGGCGAATCACGCAGCAATATTTAAATAGTTGCGGCATCACTGAAAAGCGATTTAAAAATAATATGCCAGGAGAAGGGTGGTTTAATGGTCTGATGAAGAGGCATCCTCAGCTTACAGTCAAGCTTGCGGAGAATACAAAGCGAGTGAGAGCCGCTGTAACATACGAGATTGTTGAGGAATATTTCCGAAATGTGGCGGATATAATCAGAGATATCCCACCACAAAACGTTCTAAACTATGACGAAACAAACTTCGTTGACGATCCCGGAGCGGTTAAAGTGGTAATGAAGAAAGGAAGCAAACACGCCTACAGGACACTTGACACCACCAAAAGCAGCACAACAGTTATGTTCGCAATAGCTGCTGATGGAACTCGTCTCCCTACTTATACAGTGTACAAAGCCAAACATATTTATGAAGGTTGGAAGGAGGGCGGATTACTGGGAGCAATTTACAACAGGTCTCCAAAGGGATGGTTTGATTCTGAATTGTTTGACGATTGGTTCAGGACCGTAGCACTTCCATTTTTCCGAAAATTAGAAGGAACCAAGTTGCTTATTGGAGATAACTTGCAAAGTCATATTACTGTCACTGTCATTCAAGAGTGCGAAAATGAAGTTTGTCTTACTCCCCCCGAATTCGACCCACATGCTCCAGCCACTGGACGTGGCATATTTTCGTCATCTCAAAGCATCATGGAAAAGAGCACTGGAGGAATGGAAACTAAAGAATAGGGGGGTTTTACCAAAAACTATATTTCCTGGGATGTTGAAAACCACAGTTGAAGGACTTGGGGATCCCGAAATGAACAATATTTTAGCTGGATTTAGAGCCTGCGGCCTAGTCCCCTTCAATCCCGATGCTGTTCTTGCAAAAATAAAAAGAAAAGAGCCTACTACACCGGAGGAAGGAAACGTGGCAGAAACTTCAATGACTGCAGTGCTTGTAGATTATCTACACGAGCTCAAGACTGGGCCTAATGATGCTCCAATGCGAGGAAAAAAAGACTAAACATAGCCGCTGGCAAAAGCATAGGCACAGAAGATCTGGAAAAAGAGAACCAGAGCAGTTGCAAGCAACCCAAAACACGTAAGAGGCAAATAAGCGACAGCGAAGAGGAAGATGACTTACAGACATTGGAGGCGGAGGAACAGCATATCAACACAAATGATTATGAAATTGGAGAAAATTCTGCTGAGCCAGCCAACATGATTCTTGATTCATCCAGGAACTGGGATATAGGACAATTTATCATCACAAAATATGAAACAAATAAAAGAGATCGATTTTATATCGCTAAAATTATTGAAATATCAGGGACTGAGATAGTTGTAAGTACACTGCGTAAACATCCATCCATGAAATCTTTGTTTTTCATTTATCCAAATATTCCGGATGAGTCTGTCATAAACAGGGAACAGATTGTCCGACAAGTTAATTTAAAATCACTATAGCGGGGCAAACATTTCTTCTCGCTTAGAAAAAACGAAATGAAAACACTCCAGTGAGAAATTTTTGTGTGTTCATTCATTTCGTAATTTTTTGAATTCTGTTTTTTAGTACCTTGGTACCTACATATAATTTCACCGAACCCTGGGGTGAAGTCGATCACCTTTTAATTCAAAATAAAAAAAAAAAAAAATTGCATCTATGACCTTACTCCAGTCACCAATCGACAACCTAAGTATCAAGGAAGTTATATTTTTAATTGCATTAAAATATAATTATTTGTTATTCAGTTATCTCAAAAAAAATGTATTTTTTTGATCGACTTTACCCGTTTGATGGTACTTTTTGCAGTAATGGAGCAGTTAACAGCCATAACATGCTTTATTATTCAACAGTTAATCCATTTTGGGTCCGGGAAGTTCAAAACTAAAACCAATGGTCGTTTAATGTATGGTGTAGAATATTAAATTTTCAAATTATTGGTCCATATTTTTTCCGCGAACCGCTTAACGGGCGTAGATATCTAAATTTTTTGCAAAATGAATGACCTCCGCTTCTTGAAGAAGTTGATAACTTTGAAAGGGGACATATGTGGATTCAACAAGACGGAGCTCCTGCCCATTACCACCGGGAAGTTCGAGAATTTTTAAACGATAGTTACCCACAAAAATGGATCGGTAGGGATGGATTCGTTCAGTGGCCCCCTCGATCATGTGACTTAACACCTTTAGACTTCTTTCTGTGGGGCTACATTAAAGATCGTGTTTATGTGAATCCCCCTACAACACTAGTAGATATGGAAAATAGATACGGGATGCGTGCAGGACAATAACGCCCTTTATGCTAAGGAAAGTGAAGGAAAATATATTAAAACGACTAAACATGTGTATTCAAGTAGACGGGCATATTTTTGAACATTTATTATGTCATAATAATTAATCATTAGATAAGTTAAACTATATTAAAATTATTATTAACTATTTGTTTATGTTTTCACAATAGCGTAACTGTATTAAAAACAAGGATAAAAATTGAAAAATTCAAAATAAATCGAAAACTATTAGAAATAAGTATATGACATACTTAACAAAAGTTGGAGGGTTTTATAAAATCTATCAGAGAAAATAATAATATACGGGGTGAGTAACTTAAAAAATTTGAGATTTTTCAATTTAAAAAATCTCGAATTTATTTCTAACTCAAATTTCTTTACATATATCTTTTTTTTTTTCATCTTTATAGAACGCTCGTACCAATTATGAGTATTCCACCTTCAGAACCAATGGCGGTACTGGCAATTTTTTTCAAAACTGAAAACTGATATTTTTAAAAAAAAATTTAAATATTAGACAAACTACTAGATTTAGGTACATAATATTATTAATAAAAAAGTTATAAAAATTTTACGCAGAATTTAAAAATAAATTAGAAAATAGGTTGTTCCATTTAAAAAAGCATATGTTATATCGGCCACACTTTTTTGAAGTACCTTGTATACTCAAAAATAATTTTAAACTGTGCACCTTACCATTCCCTAAACTATTGTACTAAGTTGGGAGTGTGGAATCTTTGGCACAATGATACTACTCAGTATATATCACCACTACACCAAACACTTTATTTTTGCACTCGACGCGCGTTTCGCTAACCATGTTAGCTTCATCAGGAGCGATGATTGACTAAAGCTAAACTACAAATCTACCCTATTTATACTTAGCCTAACCCTTGAATTACTCAAGCGGAACTAATGACATAGGCAAGGCCATCAGTTCCGTTCAAATAACCAGTAGAGAGGACTATAAGGAATAGGCCCTCTGTCTTTATTTAAACTACTTTTACATTTTATGATTTCCATACTTTCGTATGCGTTCAACAATCTCCTATCAGACACATTTTTTATCAATCTTAGATTATCTAATGTTACAGTATCATCAGCTTCAAGGGCATGTTCGGCAATGCTAGACTTTTCTGTTCTATTGTATTTTAAGTGTGCTAAGTGTTCTTTAAATCTTGTTTTAATTGACCTTTTAGTTTGCCGAACATACTTTTTGTCACAATCATTACAACTAATTTCATAAATTCCACTTTTCTCAATTAGGAATTTTATCTTTGGGATTTCCTAAGATATTCCTCAGATTGTCTGATGACTTATAGACTAAGGTGAGGCCTACCTTATTAAATACCTTATTGAGTTCCTTGCTATATTTCGGATTATATGGTATGGAGACATACTTGGTGTTATTTTCTTCGCGTGTAAAAAAAGGTAGAATTCTGAATATTAAACCTAAACTTATGTCTACTTAGCTTATTTACCAAGTCATCGTCATAACCATTAACTCTAGTTATATTTCTAATACGATTCTTTTCTTTATTAAAGTTTACTTTATTCAGAGGGAAAGTGACCAAACGATGAACTAAAAAATGTAATGAGGCTAATTTATGTTGTTTGCAATGAAATGAATCATTAGGAATATATCTATCTGTTACTGTGTCCTTCCTATAGATATCAAATTCTAATCTATTATTATTTTTAATAATTAAAATATCTAGAAAAGGCAATTGTCCTTTGTTCTCAACTTCGTAAGTGAATTTAATGGAATTATACCGGCTATTTAATTTAGAAACAAGTTCATCAATATTTGCTTTCTTTGTATCAAAAATCGCGAAAATATCATCCACATACCTATACCATACCCTTGGGAAATATTCGAATTCTTGACTGGCTTCGATTTCAAACTTACTCATGAATAAATTGGCTATGAAAGGTGATAAGCAATTACCCATAGCTGTTCCTTCTTTCTGAACATAAAATTGATTGTAGTATCATTGTGCCAAAGATTCCACACTCCCAACTTAGTTGAGATGGCTTCACGGTCAACGGAATTAAACCTTTATCGTAAGTACAGTAGTAAGATTAGATTAGTAGGTGCAGGCAGATATTTGGTTTTTAAAGTCTTGCAAGAAATTTAAAGTTTTTCCTAATTTTATTAAGGTTAATTTACTAAAATCAAACATTTCAGAAAAAGTTTCATTCTTTGCTAAACAAAAATGGCTTGACTTAGAAATCAAGAATTTGTACAAAAAACGTAGTATGTTAGAAGTAGAATCATACAGCATATTCAAAAAACTTACTTCAGGATTAAACAATATTGAATATGAAGTATGGAGCGAGTTCCAGAGGAAAATGTTTTTAGTTATTAATATTCAATATAAAAAGAAATTCTCTATTCTAAGTAAAAAATTAAAAAAGCTTTTACCGAAGAAAATAGTCTTCAGGAATTCGTAAATATTGTAGAAAATCATTCAATTCAATCCTTTACACAAAATGAAATTCACATCTTAAACAAAGGTCTTAACTTTGCAGTACCCCCTCCTAGAGATAATTTATCAGAAATAGTAGCTCACATTGAAAGTTCCATTAGTACACTTCCAGAAAATAGTAAATCATTTGTTACGGAAGCATGTCGTAATCAAATGTCGAAAAACATGGTTAACAACACAAATTCTAATTCACGAAAAGACATAAAAGTAGTTAAAGGATTGAAAAAGGAAGATGTCTTCTATTTAAAAGCGGATAAAGGAAATAAGGTTGTTATATTGGATAAGAAAGATTACTTTGAACGCGTAGATAATCTTATCGAATCTGGCCCTTATGAAAAGGTAATAAGAAATCCATTACCGAGAATGATATCAGAGGTTAAAAATTCTTTAAAAAAATGTAAGAACCTTGTCTCCGATTCGCTAAAATTTAAATTAAATGTGAGTAATCCGACCGTACCAAAATTGTATTGCTTACCCCAAATTCACAAACCTGGAAAAGCAATGCGACCCATTGTTTCATCGGTCGGATCACCCACATATTTAATATCCAAATAGTTATCAAAAGAACTTGAGAAGTTACCGTTTTAAACACTTTCGCAGTGAAGAATTTGTTAGAATTCATTAATAAAACAAAAAATCTAGTTCTTAATGAAGGTGAAGTCTTAATTTCTTTTGATGTTAGTTCTTTGTTCCCAAGTTTGCCAATTCCACAAACTTTACAATATCTCGAAGAATTACTTAGAATGAATGACTTTGAAGACGAAATTATTCGTGAATACTTAACATTATCTAAAATTTGTATGGAACAAAATTAATTTCCAATATAATAATCAATTTTATGTTCAGAAAGAAGGAACAGCTATGGGTAATTGCTTATCACCTTTCATAGCCAATTTATTCATGAGTAAGTTTGAAATCGAAGCCAGTCAAGAATTCGAATATTTCCCAAGGGTATGATATAGGTATGTGGATGATATTTTCGCGATTTTTGATACAAAGAAAGCAAATATTGATGAATTTGTTTCTAAATTAAATAGCCGATATAATTCCATTAAATTCACTTACGAAGTTGAGAACAAAGGACAATTGCCTTTTCTAGATATTTTAATTATTAAAAATAATAATAGATTAGAATTTGATATCTATAGGAAGAGCACAGTAACAGATAAATATATTCCTAATGATTCATTTCATTGCAAACAACATAAATTAGCCTCATTACATTTTTTAGTTCATCGTTTGGTCACTTTCTCTCTGAATAAAGTAAACTTTAATAAAGAAAGGAATCGTATTAGAAATATAACTAGAGTTAATGGTTATGACGATGACTTGGTAAATAAGCTAATAAATAGACATAAGTTTAGGTTTAATATTCAGAATTCCACCTTTTTTACACGCGAAGAAAATAACACCAAGTATGTCTCCATACCATATAATCCGAAATATAGCAAGGGACTCAATAAGGTATTTAATAAGGTAGGCCTCACCTTAGTCTATAAGTCATCAGACAATCTGAGGAATATCTTAGGAAATCCCAAAGATAAAATTCCTAATTGTGAGAAAAGTGGAATTTATGAAATTAGTTGTAATGATTGTGACAAAAAGTATGTTGGGCAAACTAAAAGGTCAATTAAAACAAGATTTAAAGAACACTTAGCACACTTAAAATACAATAGAACAGAAAAGTCTAGCATTGCCGAACATGCCCTTGAAGCTGATCATACTGTAACATTAGATAATCTAAGGTTGATAAAAAATGTGTCTGATAGGAGATTGTTGAACGCATACGAAAGTATGGAAATCATAAAATGTAAAAGTAGTTTAAATAAAGACAGAGGGCCTATTCCTTATAGTCCTCTCTACTGGTTACTTGACCAAAACTGATGGCCTTGCCTATGTCATTAGTTCCGCTTGAGTAATTCAAGGGTTAGGCTAAGTATAAATAGGGTAGATTTGTAGTTTAGCTTTAGTCAATCATCGCTCCTGATGAAGCTAACATGGTTAGCGAAACGCGCGTCGAGTGCAAAAATAAAGTGTTTGGTGTAGTGGTGATATATACTGAGTACTAAACGATTGTATTTAACATTTTTTCGTCATTCCCGAAACAAATGAGATAATGAACTTTACTCTATCGTTGACTCACCCTCTACTTGTTCGGTGAAAGATAAAAGAAGAAAAAGATGTAGTCGTAACGGTCGTTCACAAGAGCATATTCATTTGGGTTGTGAAAGTGTTGCTGAAGACCCAGAAGTATCCTTTATTCGACGTTCGCAACAAGTTGAACTGAATCCACAACGCTATTTTACGAAAGGATTTAGCTGTGAAGACACATAACACAAACGTCGTTCATTTATCAATTGGATCAAAGAACAACCAGATGATTTTTCTCAAAAAATCATCTTTTGCGATGAAACACATTTTTAAATTGGTGTCTATTTTAATAAACAAAATTACCGTATTTGGGGTGAGGAAAATCCACGATTGATTCATCAGAAAACTTTACACCCTAAACGAGTCACTGTTTGGTGTGCATTATGGTCAGGAGGTGGCATTGATCCATACTTCTTCGAAAAAGATGCTGGCAAAGCTGTAACTTTGATATCGTGAGATGATAACTGAATTTTTGTGACCTGAATTAAATAATAATTCTGGTTTCGCGCAACCTGTCACACTGCTCGTGAAACCATTGAGTTATTGCAGGGAAAATTTCCTGGACGTCTAATCTCCAGTAACGGTGATGTTAATTGGCTACCAAGATCATGTAATCTGACTCCATTGACTATTTTCTCTGGAGTTACGTGAAAAGTCAGGTCTATAAGAATAACCCACAATCGATTCCTGAGCTGAGGGACGAAATTACTCGCATCATTGGTCAGTTAGAACCGTAAATATGCCAAAATGAAACGAAATCGAAAATTTTGACAAAAGAGTGGACATCTGTGAAGCTGCAAGAGATGGACATTTGATATTGTTTTTCGTGTTTAAATGTCATACATTATATACTTCAATTACCAATAAAATGTTTTTTGAAATTAACGCCATCTGTGTTTTATTCAAGAATTAAAAAAACCGCTCAGTTTGAAAGTCTCTTTACATATATTTGTTAATTCGTATAACCTATCTTATTCATACCACCCGATTAACTGGTTTTGGGCATTCAAAATTTTACAGGATCTATAAACAAAAAGAATCAATAGGTATGACCCCTAACTTGAAAATCACAGAAGATCCGAAATAATAATCTCAAGGACTTTATTATTTTTTGGGGAAGTTTTTATAAGAAATTAATTTTTGGCTTGTTCTTAAAGTACCTAACTAAATATATTAATTTATGTTTTGTGTTCTTGAATGTAGAAAATGAACCCGCTGGCTTCACATAAAACCCAGAAATCAAAGTTTTATACTTATTTAAAAGAAAAAAATAGGAAACTAAACATGACATGACATTTTTTATTATTTTAAAATAATAAATAATATTTTATACAAAATATGAATTAAAATTAAAAATAATTAATGAATTTAATACTTATCACAATAACTGTAGTAGATACACTCTTTACACTTAATGCTCTTTTTAAATTTAAACAAAGCCGGCCAAGTGCAAGTCGAAGTTGCGCAATTAGTGTTCCTTAACGTTGATTGCTTTTAAAATAAAAAATTTTGATACGGAAGTATATATATAAATGACTGAACAAAACACACTCCAAATGAGTTTTCAACAAAGTTTTTTTTCCTTTACTTATTGAAAACTGATGACCTTGAAATTCTTGTTTCTATATACCAAATAAGCTATTAAAGGTAATGCACTCGTGATAATTTTCGTTCAATCCACACCCCGGGGAGAATATTCCAGAGTTTTTTCAAAATTTCTTGATCAGTACTTTGCGAGATAAGACAGCGATTTATCTCAATTTTTTTAAAATAATACGAAGAAAAGTGTGCCCGCAACTATTACAATATACACTACCGCCAGAACGTATTTGCCCACCTAGAAATTTTAATGTAACTGCCTGTAATACTTAATTAAACCCTTTTGTTATATTAGGTAAATTTAATTGTTCTTAACAAATATCCATCATAAAATTGTTTATATAAGCCTTTTTGGTGAAATCACAAATTAAAACCCAATTAGAACAAATTTCCAAGTTTTGCATGATAATCATTTTGAGGCGATTTCTGAGAATTCCAGTTGAAGTAAGAACTAATTTCAAGTTTCTAGGGATTATGGAAATTCCTAGTGACATTTTATGATAAAAGTTATACTAGAAATACCATGGTCCTTTTGGAAATTAACTATTCGCAAACAGTACTTTGTCATTGATACATGCTCAATTGTTTTGTGAAAATGCCAAAAACCAATGTCCAGCAGACGTAATCGCCGCCTAACCGCACCAGAAATCACGGCTCAAGTAAACCTGGAGCGGCCCATCCCCATCAGCGTGACAACCGTGAAGAACAGGTTAGCAGAAGGAGGACTACACGGGAGAGTTGCAGCGAGGAAACTACTTCTTAGGCAAGTGAATAAATGTAAATATTTAGAATGGGCCCGAGAACATGAAACTTGGACATCAGAACAATGGAATTCCGTCCTTTGGAGCGACGAATCTAAATTCGAAATTTCCGGTTCAAATCGACGGAGTTTACGTGCGGCGATCAGCTGGAGAGAGGATGTTGGAACTCTGTCAGTTACCTACGGTAAAACATGATGGAGATTCAGTAATGGTTTGGGGCTGTTTTGGCAACGGTAAAGTTGGAAAAATCTTTAGGACAGAAGGAAAAGAACAAAATAATTGTACTCGTGTTTTTACAAGCTTTGATTTGACACCCCACTCGATGACCTGGTAAATTTTTTTCACTTCCGATTTCACCCCCCAAAACTAACCCCTTAAGTCAAAATTTAACTTCCAACAACGGCTCTGATGAGGCCATCAATTCCTATATTAGTGCCAAAGTTCGACTTCCTACGTCAAATAGTTTCGGAAAAAATCGAATGTGACAGACGAACCGACAGACAGACACCGAAGTGATCTTATAAGTGTTCCATACGGAACACTAATAAACTCAAGAACTAAGAAATGCTGATGAGTACAAAACAAATCGTGTGCACAACTGTTATTATTGTTAATTTAAATTTATTATTATTATGTTTTGTATAAAATGTTTTCAGTTAAAATAATTTTATCTCTTTATATAACAACCGATCAAGCTTTCAGAATATCAGAGAACATAAATTTTGATTCCCTATTTTTTGTAAATAAGGGTAAAACTTTACCATCATTTTATGCCCTAAATCTTGTGTAAACGTCCATATACCTTTTCCCGAGTCATAAACAAATATTTTTTATTTTATAAATTCATATTGACAATAAATTTAAGGAAAAAGCTAAAAATTTATTTCATTGCGGTAATACTTTTGCTCACTCAGTTTTTATGATCGTATCACAAATTCCTCGCTAAAAATGTAATAACACAAATAATGATAAAATTATATAAAAACAACAGTATGTTTTAATTTCCAATATAATTAAAGTAACTTGACAATTGTTTCACCATACATTGTATGGTGAAACAATTGTCAAGTTACTTTAAATAAACTCCTGGACAAAATTAACGCAACAACCTGAAAATTAATTTATCTTTTTCTTATGTCAGTTTTAAAGTTTATCGAGTATTTGAATAGTAGGCTATGCATATTTTGTTTCGTTGTTCATGACAGAAATCAAAACAATTCGTTTAGATTTACAGTTTTAAAGAATTTTTTAGAAGATAAACAATTTTCTGTAATAATGGGATAGATTTTCTTTAAAAGTAAGCTTATAAATTGTTCCCTTTTTCAAAGTAATACGTTTTTGTGGTAGACTGTTTTATTTTTGACCCTGAAGAATTAGAATAATGAATCGAACAAGGAATTTAACTGAACACGAGGTAGTGCGAGCCTCAGTTTTATTGGACGAGGGATATTGTCAGAGTTATGTTGCCAATTTGTTAGGCAAACATCGTTCCACAATAAGTCGTATGGTAAGACGCTTGAATGAAGTAGGAACTTATTCTAGAAGGCTAGGGCAAGGGCGAAAACGATGCACTAGCGACCTAGATGAACGTTTTATAAGACAATATGCTTTAAGAAACAGGACTGTCACTAGTTCTATAATAAGAAACGAACTCGAAGCTGTTCACAATGTCACAATTTCTTCTAAAACAGTTAGAAGACGGTTAAATGAAGCTGGATTAAACAGTAGGAGACCAGCCACTGTGCCCTTGCTTACTAGAGAGAACAGAGTTGCCAGGTTACGTTTTGCTCGAAATCACGAAAACTGGTCTGTGGATGATTGGAAACAAGTTTTCTTCACAGATGAAACTAGGGTTAGTCTAAAACATCTAGATGGTCGTGAGCGAGTATGGCGAAGACCAGAAGAGAGGTTTGCTCCTTGCAATATCTCTGCAAGGATTCCATTCGGCGGTGGCTCTGTTATGTTCTGGGGTGGCATCTGCTTTGATGCTCGCACAGAGTTAGTTCCTGTCCGTACGAGATCCATGAATGCTGACTACTATCTTGAGAATATTGTAATAGAACATGTGATGCCTTTCGGTCATTTTGTGGGGCCCAATTTCCTGTTTATGCAAGACAACGCTCGACCTCACGTGGCTAGGGAGGTACTCGATTATCTTAATCAAATTGATATACCGATTATGCAATGGCCACCAAAAAGCCCGGATCTGAATCCGATAGAACATGTATGGGATCACCTTAAGAAAAATGTGAAACGTCATATACCTACACCTAGAAACCTAAGGGAACTTGAAAATGCAGTTATCACAGAATGGGAGCAAATTCCTCAAGATTTTATCCAAAATTTAATTAGAAGCATGCCTAGGCGCATAAATGCTGTCATCCGAAGTAGAGGAGGCAACACACGCTACTAGTGTCTCAGTTACACCATTAATTTTGCTACTAGTGTTCCAGTTTATTTTTATCATTATTACATAATTTCAACGATTTTGTTATTAGGTCATAAGAATAATTTTAATTCGAATCTTATAGAGAAATTTGGTAGCTAATTCACTTTTAAAGTATCCGAATAAGTTTTTTCTAACTTTTAGTGTAACCAATGTTCATAAAAAATTATTAAAATTAATTCATTATAGAGATTTGTATGATTTAATATATTGTTGCGTTAATTTTGTCCAGGAGTGTATTTGCTCCAAATTAACGCCCAACAAATTGAGTGCGATGCTAGAGGAATGGAGTGCCCCGACATAACTGTCGGGTTCAGCAACGTTAACTTGTTTAGAAAAAAACTGCCGCCTGTGTTTTTGTAGCGTTAAATTCCACTTGGTTACTGTCACCCCAAGATAGAATTTCTTCCAGGTCTTTGTTAAGTTGAACGACCTCCTGCTCTCTGCGGATATTCGCCTGAGATTAACTGGTTTTGGGCATTCAAAATTTTACGGAATCTATAAACAAAAAGAAATCAGTAGGTATGACCCCTGACTTGAAAATCACAGAAGATCCGAAATAATAATCTCAAGGACTTTATTATTTTTTTGGGGAAGTTTTTATAAGAAATTAATTTTTGGTTTGTTCCTAAAGTACCTGAATAAATACATTAATTTATGTTTTGTATCCTTAAATTTAGAAAATGCATAAGCTGGCTTCACATAAACCCTAGAAATCAAAATTATTTTTAAGTTTTATACTTATTTGAAAGGAAATATAATAAACTAAACATGACATGATATTTTTTGTTATTTTAAAATAATACATAATATTTTATACAAAAATATAAATTAAAATTACAAATAATTAATGAATTTAATACTTACCAGACTAACTATAGTAGATACGCTCTTTACACTTAAGGCTCTTTTTAGATCTAAACAAAACCGGCCAAGTGCAAGTTGAACTTGCGCAATTAGTGTTCCGTACGTTGATTGCTTTTAAAATAAAAATTTTTGCTACGGAGGTATAAAATGACTTAACAAAACACACCCCAACAAAGTTTTTTTTTTTTCCGATCTTTACTGAAATCTGATGACCTTGAAATTCTTCTTTTTTATATACCAGATAAACTATTAAAGGTAATGCACTCGTGATAATTTTCGTTCAATCTATACCCAGTGGAGAATATTGCAGAATTTTTTCAAAATTTTTTGATCAGTACTTTTCGAGATAAGACAGCGATTTATCGCAATTTTTTAAAACTAATTAGAACAAATTTCCAAGTTTTGCATGATAATCATTTTGAGGCGATTTCTGAGAATTCCAATTGAAGTAAGAACTCATTTTAAGTTTCTAAGGATTATGGAAATTCCTAGTGACATTTTATGATAAAAACTATGCTATAAGTACCATTGCCCTTTTGGAAATTAACCATTCGCAAACAGTACTTTGTCATTGATACAATCTCAATTGTTTTGTGAAAATGCCAAAAACGAAAGAAGTTTCCGTTTAAAATCGGGCTCTGATAATTGCGAAACATCAAAATGGTCATTCAAATCGTGAGTGATATGCGGATGCCAAGGTGAACGGGGGACTACATTGTAAAAAAATTATCTGCGGGAAATGGAATTCCCAACTAAAAACGTTCAGGAATGCCTCGAAAAACGGATCCCGCTAAAGCCAGAAATCACGGCTCAAGTAAACCTGGAGCGACTCATCCCCATCAGCGTGACAACCGTGAAGAACAGGTTAGCAGAAGGTGGACTACACGGGAGAGTTGCAGCGAGGAAACTACTTCTTAGGCAAGTGAATAAACGTAAATGTTTAGAATGGGCCCGAGAACATGAAAATTGGACATCAGAACAATGGAATTCCGTCATTTGGAGCGACGAATCTAAATTCGAAATTTCCGGTTCAAATCAATTTCCTACAGTAAAAACATGATGGAGATTCAATAATGGTTTGGGGCTGTTTTGGCAACAGTAAAGTCGGAAAAAATCTTTAGGACAGAAGGAATCATGCGAAAAGAACAATATCAAGAAATTTTTGTACTCTTGTTGATTTGACACCCCACTCGATGACCTGGTAAATTTTTTTCACTTCCGATTTCACCCCCCGAAACTAACCCCTTAAGTCAAAATTTAACTTTCAACAGCGGCTCTGATGAGGCCATTAATTCCTATACTAAGAAAAAAATCGAATGTGACAGACGAACCGACAGACAGACACCGAAGTGATCTTATAAGTGTTCCGTACGGAACACTAATAAACTCAAGAACTAAGAAATGCTGATGAGTACAAAACAAATCTTGTACACAACAGTTATTATTGTTAATTTAAATTTATTTATTATTATTATGTTTTGTATAAAATATTTTCATTTAAAATACTCGTAATTTTATCTCTTTATATAACAACCGATCAAGCTTTCAGAATATCAGAGAACATAAATTTTGATTCCCTATTTTTTGTAAATAAGGGTAAAACTTTACCCATCATTTTATGTCCTAAATCTTGTGTAAACGTCCATATACCTTTTCCCGAGTCATAAACAAATATTTTTTATTTTATAAATTCATATTGACAATAAAATTTAGGAAAAAAGCTAAAAATTTATTTCATTGCGGTAATACTTTTACTCAGTTTTATGATCGTATTACAAATTCCTCGGTAAAAATGTAATAACACAAATAATGATGTTCAAATTCATTTCTAAAAAAACTTCTAAATATGTTTTAATTCAAGAAATTTGTTTTTTAAAGGCCATTACACTGTGACAAGAAGCTCGCTAAAAAATAAAAATAGTATTGTTAGAAGCCCAATACCGAGATGTTCGTCATTTGAAAGCCCGAAGCGATTGCGATTTGCTAACGGAGATCATTTGGAAAAGAAAGGCGAAAGCAAATATTTGGAAGCAATCTGTGACAATAGTCCGTGCAGAAAAGATTTCCAATGTTTGCCACTGGATTCATTAGTTTCGGTAAGTTATTGTATTTGGGCAGACCGTCTGTCTCTCTTTAAGAAATATTAGCTCTGATAAAATATATATAACCTTTCACAATTTTTTTTTGTAAAAGAAAAGGCGTTTTTTAATTTAAGAGTATGTCATATTAGAAGAATTACAGAATTATTTACCCAGTAAAAAAAAATTAGTGACTAATAAATATCAAATTGCCAACAGGAATATGAAAAGTAAATAACCCCGGTCAACATGATTTTTTTCACAAGGAAACTGAATAAAGACCCTAGTTTAGTTTTTTATGCTGAATTCAAATATGTTATCAGATTTCTTCTATCGGGCATGGTTTTCTTGTGATAGTAATTTTTGTGTAATATACTTATCTATATTAGGATTTCATTGTTATAATTCTTGTAAATATAGAGGTGGGAATTTGTATTCAGAACAATTTGGCACTAGGTAGACTTATTCATGTTGAAACATGTTTTAACTATGTCCAGGCTTAATGATGTTCAATCCGGTCCTAACTTGTACAAATATTGCACTTTTTTAGCAAGCAGAGGGCTAATTGCCAGTATTGTAATTGTAGTGAGTCTGGTAACATGTGTACCTACTTATTTTGGTGCTGTTTATTTTATAAACGTTTCAGAATGCCAAGAAAGTGTGTAAATCAACCAAACCATTTCTGCTACGTGTGTGGTGAACTGACCTTCAAGTCTCAGAGGCAAAATTTTGCACAGCTTGTGAAAAAATGTTATGAACTTTATTTTGGGTGTAAAGCTGGTCATTTTGATAAAGGCTGGACCCCAAATTTATGCTATGTATCATGTGTTAGGCTTCTCACTGGTTGGAAAAATGGTACTCATCATATGCCGTTTTCAGTCCCTACGATTTGGAGGGAACAGAAGGACCATTTAACTGATTGTTATTTTTGCTTAAACTAACATTAAAGGAATTACGTCCACAACAAAATATACGAGGCTGGTTTGAAAAGTCCGTGCAAAGTCCGAGAGATGGCACCACCGGCGCGTATCGAGGTCATGTTTAGTTAGTAGCATCTCTTGAATGAACGCACACCAAGTTTCAGCCATATTGGTCTATTTCTTTATGTTTGGCATTCGTGTGAATCAAGGAAGTCGAGTGATTTTCAAGAAATGGACGAAAAAGAATTTCGTGTGGTGATTAAACATTACTTTATAAAAGGCAAAACGCCTCAGGAGAGTAAAGAGAAGCTTGATAAACATTATGGTGACTCTGCACCTTCAATTAGAACAGTTTATAAGTGGTTTCAAAATTTTCGGACTGGCCATATGGGCACAAGTGACGCTGAACGTTCTGGACGGCCTGTGGAGGTTACGACTCCAGAAATCATTGATCAAATCCATGATATGGTGATGGATGACAGAAGAGTTAAGGTGCGTGAGATTGCTAGTGCTGTGGGCATCTCGACTGAACGGGTACATAATATTTTGCATAAACATTTGGACATGAGAAAAGCTATCCGCAAGATGGGTGCCGCGATTGCTCACGCTTGACCAAAAACGGAATCGTGTGAAGTGTTGCAAGGATGGTTTGCAGCTGTTCCAGAAGAATCCGGAGGACTTTAAGCGTCGTTTCGTCACTGTGGATGAAACATGGATACATTACTATACTCCTGAGACCAAACAACAATCTAAACAATGGGTTACCAAGGGGAATCTGCATCAAAAAAGGCGAAGACCGTTCCTTCGGCTGGAAAGGTTATGGCGACTGTCTTTTGGGATTCGCAAGAGATAATCCTCATCGGCTATCTGGAAAAGGGTAAAACTATTACAGGTGAATATTATTCATCGTTATTAGATCGTTTGAAAACCGAGCTGCAAGAAAAACGCCCGCGATTGGCCCACAAAGAAAGTCCTTTTCCATCACGACAACACACCAGCACACACCTCAGCAGTTATGGTCGCAAAATTAATGGAAATAGGATTCCAACTCGTTTCACATCCCCCCTATTCTCCAGACTTGGCTCCCCCGAACTACTATTTGTTCCCCAATTTGAAGAAATGGCTGGCGGGACAAAGATTTTATTCAAACGAGGAGGTGATTGCAGACACTAATGGATATTTTGCAGATTTGGACAAATCCTATTATTTGGAAGGGATCAACAAACTAGAACATCGTTGGACGAAGTGTATAAGCCTAAAAGGAGACTATGTCGAAAAAATAAAAAAGGTTTACCCCAAACACATAAGTAGTTTTTATTTTTGCACGGACTTTTCAAACCAGCCTCGTACAGTTAAGTACCCCAATTTGGCATCTGCAATTAGATCTATGCCACATAGTGAAGCGTATCCTGTACTAAAGTTTCCAGATTTCATGACCTTAAGTGATAACTCCGACTTCGACCCAATTCATACTGAAGACGGAAAAAAAGCAAGAGAAGTGACTCTACATTTGAAGCAAGTAGTTCATCAGAACCTCACTTTTTATCTCAAGAAGATCTTAATGATCTTATACGGGATTTAAATTTGTCTAAACAGTCAGCTAAGCATTTAAGTTCCAGGCTCAAAGGTTGGAATCTACTCCAAAAAGATACAAGTATATGCGTTTGTCGTAGACGCCATAGTGATTTCAGTGACTACTTCTCTAAAGAAGGCCATGTAGTTTTTTGTAATGATGTTTGTGCAGTAATGGAAGCTCTTGGACATTAACACCAGCCAAATGAGTGGCGATTGTTCATAGACTCATCGAAAGTCAGTTTGAAGGCTGTACTGTACATAATGGGAATGAATTACCATCAATACCTGTCGCGCATGCCAGTGATATAAAGGACATATATGAAAATATGAAATTGTTGTTAGAAAAAATTCAGTATACTAAATATAACTGGAATATCGATGGTAATTTAAAGGTTATAGCTTTATTGTTAGGTTTGAAATTTGAATACACGAAATTCTGCTGTTTCTTATGTGAATGGGATAGCAGGGATAAGAAGTCTCACTACATAAGGAAACAATGGCCTAAACGCGAATATCTTATTCCTAGGCATAAAAATGTATCAAATACCCCATTAGTGGATCCCGAAAAGGTGTATTTACTTCCCCTGCACATAAAACTGGGGCTTATAAAAAATTTTGAAAAAAAAGGTATAAAGGTTCTGCTGCATTTATGTATTTGAAATCTAAATTTCCTAAAATAGGTGATGCAAAATTGAAGGAAGGAATTTTTATGGGGCCCCAAATAAGATCATTAATATCGGATGATGAACATTTTAAGGAACTGTTACATCCACCGGAAAAAGCAGCGTGGAAATCATTCAAAAATATCTGTTGTGGATTTCTTGGCAATAATAAAGAAGAAAACTATAGTGAAATAGTGAGTGATCTTTTGACTTCAATGGGCTGCAACTTGTCATTAAGAATTCACTTTTTGGACTCCCACCTAGACTTCAATCAAGTCGAAGACAAAAAAATATGTTGCCGCTTTTACTGCCTCACTTCCAGTGCCACTCTCTGCTGGTGTCGAACCACCTAAAGCTCCAAACCCGGATACGGTGTCTGTATTAACAGCCGCAAGTGGTTTCACCGATGCACAAGATCCCGATTGGATGCCCGACGTTGAAGATAATCAACCAAAACCGTTAACACAAAACGAAATGGATTACATTCTAGCTAAGTTGGGGTTATCGCAACGAAATTCAGAAATGTTGGCCTCATTTTTGGAGCGCAGAAAACTCACAAAGCAAGATGTTAGCGTCACGGCATACCGGAAACACTAAGCTGAATATCAGAAATTATATATCGTAAACGACGAAAATACGTTCACTTACTGCAATGACATCAAAAGCTTAGTGAATAAATTGAAAATGGAGTACATCGCTGGCGACTATTCATTGACGGTTCAGTTTCAAGTTTGAAGGCTGTTGCACAAAACAAACAAACAACCGTCCATTCCGTTAGCATTTGGCACAAATATGAAGGAAACGTATGAAACAGTTGGCAGTATATTGAAGGAAATCAAATATAATAAACATAAATGGAAGATTTGCTGTGACCTAAAAGTTGTGAACATATTGCAAGGTGTGATAGCAAAGGGCGGTTTTCCAAAATTCTATTGCTTCCTTTGTAATTGGGATTCGCGAAGCAAAATCAACCATTATCTGTGTCATGACTGGATAAAAGGAACTACCGAAAACGAAATTGAATGCTCTGATGAGCATGGCGAGTGTTTTCATCAGCAGATTTCTACTATGGAAAAGAGGTACCAAGGCAAATGGAGTCCCAGTATGTTGACCGACTACTGCTGGACCATAAAAAGCGACATCCCAAAAGCAAAATATGACCGAAAATCATCATATGAAACTTTTTAGGTTAGACAAAATTAGCCATGTGTTTATTATTCAGTGTTTTGTAAGCACTAATTATTTTAAAACTTTAAACACGTGCCACAAAATAACCCTGCCTGACGGATAAAAATCTGAGAACATATTTAAACTCAGCATGGAAAGATAAATATATCCCGTTAATTTAGCTCTTGTGAAAGAAAAAAAATATATATTATTACGGAAAAGTAGAAAACAATGCAATAGGATTGGATTTTTGCTAGAAAAATAATAATTTTCCTTGTAAGAGAAATACAAATGTAATACTTTGAATTGTTGTGGCTGTTACGTGATGGAAATTCGTAACGAATGTAACGAAAGACTAATATTGTCAAATTTCCACTTTATTTAGTTTCACTGAAACTGTATGACGCGTTTCGCTATACTATAGCTTCTTCTGATACAAAATGATATTTGAGTATTAGTGTTGTTACATTTATATAAATACCCTAAGGTAGATAGGTAATAAAATTAATACTATATGCTAATGAATATAGCTGGGAAATCCATTCTGAATATTAATTGTATAAATTGAGTAAAGAGGAGTTACCATGGGCCAGACAGGTATCTTTTTGTTCGTTTAAGATGATGTCTGAATTTTTAATCCTATTTATTTCTAAATTTTCTAATAGGTTTAATTTTACGCCTTTGTTTTGTATGTGTAGAATTTTAAATTTATCGTCAAAAAGATGATTTGATTCGGTTAAGTGATTACTGTACGCTGAGTCAGTTTTGTTTTTTAAATAGCTTCTTTTATATTCTAAAATCCCAGTTTCGAATGAGCGACCTGTCTGACCTATGTAACTTTTATGACAAGAACCACAATTTAACTGATACACTCCAGATTTTTTTTGATCTATTTTGTTTTCCCTTTGCGTTTTAAAGGAATTTTCCTATGGTGTCAGGAGAATATCCGTTGTTAATAGCAATTTGTTTTATTAGATTGAATTCTTTATTAAAATCATCTACAGATAAGGGGACACTTACAAGTCTATGCAACATACTGTGGTAAGCTGCCAATTTGTGTTGTAGGGGGTGAGCTGATTTTATGTTTATTGTAGTATCTGTATGTGAGGGTTTGTGAAAAATAGAGAATTTGTGTTTGTTGTAATGTCTGGTTATCGTTAAGTCAAGAAAATTAATTTTATAGTTAAAAACGTTGTCAAGTTGACGCTCTGTACCATTAAAACAAGCAAAGATGTCGTCTACATATCGGTACCAATACAAAAATGATTTGCTAAATTCTAGTCGATGTATTTGTTTTTCTAGGTTATCCATAAATATTTCTGCTAAAAGCGGGCTAAGTGGACTACCCATTATGAGACCCTCAGAACTATTATAAAACGTATTATTAAAGTAAATAATTTTGATTGAGGCCCGTGTTTAATAAATTTAGTATGTCTTGTTGTATAACGATATTAACTTTATTTTTGATTAGAAATGTTTTTATGATTTTTACTGTTTCATCCGGGGGTATGCTAAGGAAAAGGTTTTGGACGTCAAATGATACTAGTTTTGAATTATCTGGTAGAAAGACGTTAGACATTTTTTCCGTTAATTCTAACGAATTTTTTATTGTGTAAGTTGGGGTGAAGTTAATGTTCGTTTTAATGATATCTGTGAGAATTTTGAGAGTTTGTAAGCTGGGGCCGATATGTAGGAGGCTACAGGTCTAATAGGATGATTTTTTTTATGTAATTGACTATGAATATTTATGGATAACCTAGAAAAACAAATACATCGACAAGAATTTAGCAAATCATTTTTTGTATTGGTACCGATATGTAGACGACATCTTTGCTTGTTTTAATGGTACAGAGCGTCAACTTGACAATGTTTTAACTATATAAACTCAAAACATAAAAATATTAAATTCACTATGGAACTAGAAGTCGACAATAAAATTAATTTTCTTGACTTAACGATAACCAGACATTACAACAAACACAAATTCTCTATTTTTCACAAACCCTCACATACAGATACTACAATAAACATAAAATCAGCTCACCCCCTACAACACAAATTGGCAGCTTACCACAATATGTTGCATAGACTTGTAAGTGTCCCCTTATCTGTAGATGATTTTAATAAAGAATTCAATCTAATAAAACAAATTGCTGTTAACAACGGATATTCTCCTGACTCCATAGATTCAATTCTAAACAAAAAATTAAGCTATTTCTTTAGTATACCCCAAGGAAGAAAACACAGGGAAAAAATTTAATGTTTTAACATATTTTGGTAACACGTCAGAGAAAATTAAAAACCACTTAAACAAATATAATATCAACATAGCTTTTAGAATAAATAACTCCTTAGGAAAATTCATTAAAAACGCAAAAGGAAAACAAAATAGATCAAAAAAATCTGGAGTGTATCAGTTAAATTGTGGTTCTTGTCATAAAAGTTACATAGATCAGACAGGTCGCTCATTCGAAACTCGGATTTTAGAATATAAAAGAAGCTATTTAAAAAACAAAACTGACTCAGCGTACAGTAATCATTTAACCGAATCAAATCATCTTTTTGACGATAAATTTAAAATTCTACACATACAAAACAAAGGCGTAAAATTAAACCTATTAGAAAATTTAGAAATAAATAGAATTAAAAATTCAGACATCATCTTAAACGAACAAAAAAATACCTGTCTGGCCCATGGTAACTCCCCTTTACTCAATTTATACAATTAATATTCAGAATGGATTTCCCAGCTATATTCATTAGCATATAGTATTAATTTTATTACCTATCTACCTTAGGGTATTTATATAAATGTAACAACACTAATGCTCAGATATCATTTTGTATCAGAAAATGCTATAGTATAGCGAAACGCGTCATATAGTTTCAGTGAAACTAAATAAAGTGGAAATTTGACAATATTAGTCTTTCATTACATACAAATGTAATAACCAAACGCTAATAATAGAATAAATAACAGCCGTAAATCTTTAATCTCTTGATGACGCTAAATTTTAAAACGAAAAACTTTTATTTATAAGTGCTACAGTTTCTTTGATACTCCTTACTATGGAACCACATGGTTCCATCAACTTAAAGCGTAAATGAAACACTTTAATTGGTCAACTTAAAAGAAATACGGAGGTGACTCACCGAGAGAAATTTTTCAACACTTCTTGTTTTATACCGTTCCCTCTGCCGGAATTTTCACAAATTCTACATTTCGATTACGCATTGCGATGACAGAACCCATTATCACTGCCCGTAAAATTACATTGAGAAAATGACCATGCGGGTTCCGAACATAAAGGATATTATACAAAACTTGTGAGCAAGGCTGTCGAGATAGAGAACGAGGTGATTTGCCTCCGGCCCGGCCTTTCCTGGAAGCATGGTATCTATCTATGTGTATTCGAAGAATTTTTTTATTAGCGGTGAATTATGTTAGAATAGGTTGTTTCCCCCCCGGGTCGCTAACTAGAGAAGGCGAAATTCGCGCCTGCTGGTCATAGATATTTAAAGTTCAATTATAAGAAAGACATTTTTGTTTGGGATTTCTTTTACCCTGGGAATTCTTTTAAAATTCTTTCTTTTATAGTAGTAAGTGCTTTTGAGAGGGGTCCGTAACTTGGTCCGAATTTTCTGCACGATCTTGCTTACAAGATTTTTGTCTCTAATCAAGATAGGCTGAAATTAATATATAAAATGTGTTCCGTATGGGGAATTAAATCTAAAACCCTTCTTCTTCTTTCTCAGCCTATGTTCATCCACTCCTGAATGTCGGCCTCTTCCAAAACCTTCCATGCCCTTCTATCTCGCCATCGCTTTTGTGGTCTTCCCGCACTTCCCTTGATCTCCCTTGGTTTTCATGTTAACAATTTATTAGTTCATCTATTCAGAACTTGTCACGCAATGTGGCCTACCCATTGCCACTTTAGCCTTGCTATTTTTCCAATACGTCCGGGACTTTGGTTCTTTCTCGGATATCTTGATTTCTGATTTGGTCTCGAAAGCTTATTTACAACATGATTCGAAGTTCCTCTGATGTCTCGCTAACAATGACAATGTCATCCGTAAACCTTAAGTGGTTGAGTCGAACGCCTTCTATCTGAATTCCTTTGTCATGCCAGTTCAGATTTTTAAACACATCTTCTAGCGCTAAGGTGAACAGTTTGGATGAAATTGTGTCCCCTTTACGTACTCCTCTTTCGGTACGGATATTATCGGTCCTGGTGTTTTCGTCAATGGTTATTCCCGACTCCGCCCACTCCGCGCCCCACGTAGCAGCGATGCATGATCATATATAGGGTCTTCCATTTGGGACTTGACAACTTTGAAATTTCACTGTGAACGCACCCTTAAGCCAATCGCCGAACTGTCAACACCAAAACATTCAGTAAAGTCAACATTTTCATCATGGTGAAGTACACGAACGAACAACGTTTACAAATAATTAAAATTTACTACCAAAATTTGGAGTCGGTGACTGCAACTTTAAGAGCGTTAACGCGAGTTTTTGATCGTAATTCTCGTCCTAGTAGACAAGCAATTCATAGTCTAGTGAAAAAATTTGAGTTAACATATTCGCTGCTGGATGTTCCCGTGCCAGTGAGACAACGGGTTGGTCGAAGTGGCCAGAATATTTCTGCCGTTCAAGCGTCCATCTCAAACGAACCAAAACAGTCGATTTTACGGCGTTCTCAAGAATTGGGCATCGCTCAGACTACACTATGGCGAATTTTGCGAAAGGATCTTGGCCGGCACCCTTATAAGTTAAAGTTAACTCAAGAACTGAAGCCACTCGATCATATGAAGAATCGTTCTCGAATTGCGCTCTAGAAATGTTGGAAGAAGATGACCAATTTCATCGCAAAATCATCTTTAGTGATGAAGCGCATTTTTGGATAAACGGCTTCGTCAACAAACAGAATATGCGTTATTGGTCAGGTGAAAACCCTCATGTGCTTGAAGAAACATCACTTTATCCACAAAAAATTACTGTTTGGTGCGGTTTTCATGCCGGTGGTGTCATTGGGCCGTTCTTTTTCGTTGATGAAAATAACCGTCACGTTACAGTCAATGAAGATCGCTACAGAGGCATGTTGCAACGTTATTTCTTTGATCAATTGCATAGGCTAGACATTAATGATATGTGGTTTCAACAAGACGGCGCCACAAGCCACACAGCGGGTGTAACAATCGACTTACTGCAATCTAAATTCGGTGAACGTGTTATATCGAGAAATGGTCCCGTCGAATGGCCGCCTAGATCGTGTGATTTAACACCTCTAGACTTTTTTTTATGGGGGACGTTAAATCATTGGTCTATGCTAACAAGCCTGCGTCGTTAGAGGAGCTCAGAGCCAATATTGAAAGAGAGATAGCGGCCGTTTCCGTCGAAATGTGTGGCCGAGTCATCGAAAATTGAGTTCAACGAATCGACCGCTGCAAACGTGCCCGTGGTGGACATATGAATGAAGTCGAATTCCATACATAAATGTTTTGATTGTACTTCAAGCCGATAGTAAAATTTTCGAAATGTCTCAAATGGGTTGTGTTTTATTTCAAAAAAAAGTTGTCAAGTCCTTAATGGAAGACCCGATATCTATTTAAATAGGTTGGAGTATGTTAATCTAAAGACTGATATATTTAAACTCTTATACTTTAAACGTGTAACTCTTTTACCATATTATTTGTGAGCATTAAATTTTTGTAACGAGAGCTTAATTTTTTATGAGTTGCATTGAATTATGTTACCAACCGTTTTAATTAAAAACTTACTTGAATTTGAGACGTTCTCAGGCAAAAATATTATTTTTTCAGCCTTACACACTGGAATGTTGCAACGAAAAATGGAAAACCGCTTCGACATCTTGCCCATGTATCGAAAATCTCGCAAATTCAGCCGTCATTCTAGCACAATCTCAGCTTGCCATTCTGTCGGATGATCAGAAACTTGCCAAACCAATCTGCCACAGTGTTCCGACGCTTTGTTGTCGTTTATCAGTGCCCCAGACTATACCTGTTCACACTCTTTCTGCTCCCACGAGTCCCAGGAAACACGATTTGCTTTTGTTATCAAAATATGCTGGAGAAAATGAAGATGGGATTATTTGGGCAGAATCGACTCCGTTATTGAAGATTACAAAACCACAAGATTCAGAAACATGTGTTTAATAAAGACATTAGCGGATATAAGGTTTTGGGTATCCTTTTCTAACTTTTTAACAGAGCCACTTTGTATTGCAAAACAATTATAGACCCCATTGTAGGATTTTAGATCCTCCTAATCAAATTATCTATATGTTTCCAAAATAAGTAATCGATTTTAGTTTTTAGTATATGAGCATTTCCGGAAATTGTTGGTATGTTAGCAGTTCAAATAGCAAGTTGAACTTGCGCAATTAGTGTTTGTTTCCAGTCTTTACTGAAATCTGATGACCTTGAAATGTTTGTTTTTTTATATACCAGATAAATTATTAAAGGTAATGCACTCGTGATAATTTTCGTTCAATCTACACCCCGTGGAGAATATTCCAGAATTTTTTCAAAATTTTTTGATAAGTACTTTTCGAGATAATGCGGGTGGACAGCGATTTTTCGCGATTTTTTAAAAATAATACAAAGAAAAGTGCGCGCAAGTATTACATTATATATATATATATATATATATATATATATATATATATATATATATATATATATATATATATATATATACAGTCCCTGGCCAAATTATTAGACGCACTGCAAGATTTCATGTAAAATATAAATTACCGAGTGATATTGTACCGTTTTATTATTTTAAATTGATTTGTTTTTTATTTTTATATTATCCAATCAATTACCTATTTATTTGACATAAATAAAACAGCATTAATTTAGAAAAGCATAAGTTTATTAAGTTTTAAAGAAAAGTGAAATTAATGTTAGTAAAAGTCAATATTTAGTTGAGCCACCTTTAGCCGCTATCAAAGCTTTAATTCTGCGCGGCATGCTATCATTGCAAGATTGTACTGTCTCCTGCATTTGAGGATGATGATTCCACACATGAATAATCTTTTCTAGGAGCTGGGTTTTGTTGGTAATCACATCTTTAGCCACTTCTCTTTTCATCAGCTCCCACACATTTTCAATGGGGTTCATATCAGGGCCAATCCAACAGAGGGATATTTTTTTTCTGCCAAAAAAGCTTTAACAGACCGAGCAGTGTGGCAGGGAGCTCCATCTTGCATGAAAGTGAATGGTTCCCCATTTGGAAACCATTCTCTGAGTTGCGGAATCAACCGATTTTGTAATACTTCTTTGTACTGATCTTGCCTCATTATTCCTTTGACGACGTACAGACGTCCAGTGCCCTTGCCGCTGATGACTGACTAAATCATCACTTTGGTGGGATGTTTAACCGTCGGGACGACACAATCAGGATGAAACTTTTCTCCATGACGACGACGCACATACTGAGCTTTATTCTGCAAAATTTCGAATGTGCTTTCGTCACTGAAGCAGACCTGTCAAAAATAGGAAAAATATATAAACTTCCATGTTTATTTGCTTTATTTAACTGAAAATGATAATAATGTATCAATTATTGATTAAATTGCTGTATCTTACCGATCTCCAGAACTCCACATCTTTGTCTTGCCATTGTTTGGCCCACTTCAGGCGCTTTGCTTTCATTGCAGCTGTTAACTTGGGCTTCCTGGCGGGGCGACAGGCCTTAAAATCTAATTCTTTCAATTTTCTTCGAACAGTGCGCTCAGAAGCATTTACGCTAGCATCCTGGAGTTGTGATTTTATTACCTTTGTGGTAGCAAATCTGTTTTCTACACACAAATTTTCTTCAAACATCTCTCTGACCGTGGAGTGAAAATTGGTTTTCTACCGCATCTTTTCTTTCTTTTCGGGCTTAATTCCTTCTCTGACTCAATTTTCTTTTTTATGCGTCGTACACTAGCTTCAGAAACCTCCAATCTTCGTGATATTTCTCGGTTTGTAAATGTTTTCGCAATCACAAGGGCCTTCGCTTCAGCTTTTTTACGTGGTGAAAGATCGCCTTTTCTACCCATAATGAAAATAGTTCAATTACTTTTTTAAAACACTGCTTACAAAATAAACTAATAACTGAGTAGTATAAAACTGTTAAACAAACAATCACAGTCCATAAAGCCACAGAAATACGTCCGTACCTGACTCGATTCCGATCGCGACTGATACAGGTTTGTACTTATTTACGTTCATGTATCACTTTGTCAACACAGTGTTGCCATATGTTAAAAATAAATACAAATATGTAGTCTACAACAATTCTTTTAAATAAAAATCAATAATATTGTAGTTTAAATATATCATTATTGCATAAAAACTCTTAAGAAACATAAAATTACTAAAAAAAATACAGTGCGTCTAATAATTTGGCCAGGGACTGTATATATATATATATATATATATATATATATATATATATATATATATATATATATATATATATATATATATATATATTTAAATTTAACCCCCCCAAAACTAACCCCTTAAGTCAAAATTTAACTTCCAAAACTACTTGGCTCTGATGAGGCCATCAATTCCTATATTATTACCAAATTTCAACTTCCTATGACAAATAGTTTCGGAGAAAATCGGGTGTGACAGACGGACAGACAGACGGACGGACAGACAGACAGACGGACAGACAGACGAACAGACACAGAAGTGATCTTATAAGTGTTCCGTACGGAACACTAAAAAGAGAGATTTTTTTTTAAAGTGGCACTCATTAGACCCGATTTAAATCGTTCCTTGGACCTCCAGAAACACTTATTTATAGCTGAACACGACTTTTTGTAAGAACCTTTTTTTACAGCTCAATATGCAAATTTTTGCGGGAAAAATGAAAAAACTCGTTAAATTACCTTTACGCATCAAAAATCAATATATAATGTACCATATCATAAGTTTATCCATGCGATTTATATTATATTCAATCCTGATAACCTTTTCCTCTTTTATATATTAGCTTTTTTTGTCCATTTTATATCGTTTAATCAAATTAACGTCCAGGTATACGTCCTTATACGTTCTTACGTTCTCTAACCTGCTGACTTCGAAACAGTCAGTCCAAAAGGTCTCCATAAACCACCTGCTTTCTGTATTTTTAGTGTTCCGTATGGAACACTTATAAGATCACTTCGGTGTCTGTCCGTCTGTCTGCCCGTCTGTCTGTCCGTCTGTCACACCCGATTTTCTCCGAAACTATTTGTCATAGAAAGTTGAAATTTGGTAATAATATTTGAATTGATGGCCTCATCAGAGCCATGTAGTTTTGAAAGTTAAATTTTGACTTAAGGGGTTAATTTTGGGGGGTGAAACCAGAAGTGAAAAAAAAAAATTTTACTAGGTAATCGAGTGTGGTGTCAAATGAAAGCTTATGAAAACACGAGTAAAAAATGTATATGTAATGTAATAATAATATAAAATAATAATTTATCTGGTATATAAAAAAAAATAAAAAATTTCAAGGTCATCAGATTTCAGTAAAGATTGGAAACAAACTTTGTTGAAAACTCATTTGGGGTGTGTTTTGTGAAGTCACTGATCATTTTATACCTCTGTAACAAAATTTTTTATTTGAAAAGCAATCAACGTACGGAACACTAATTGCGCAAGTTTAACTTACACTTGACCGGTATTTTTTTTCTGTTATGTTTAACTGATTAATTAGAACTAAGAGAAAACATGTTTAAATTAATATTTGAAACTTAACCAACGAAATTTAGTATTAAAAACAACTACGGAACATTTTATTTAGAAGTTACATCACTGTTATAAAAATGTAAGCAAAATTAATGTCACTAAAGAACTCCATTGAAAAAACACGTTATAATCAGCCAGATTTTATCAAGGTATCTATTGCTGAAAACAAATGAATAATTTTCGGCCATACTTTATAGTCTGTCACTTGTTGCTAGTAATTTAGCAATAGGTTTTCAAAGTAGTATTAAAAATGAACGAGAGAAATTGTGAATTTCATTTCAAGTTCGAAAGATCATAACTGATTTGTGGAAAGATGGAAAATCGTACAGAAATATAGGACAAATTGTTAAAAAGTCGCATGCTACTGCTCAGTACTTTGTAAACTAGTATAAATCATCGGGTTCCTATAAAATTCGACCACGCTCCGGTCGTTTCTAGAAACTAACTCCACGTGAAGAGGCCAGTATTGTTAGACAAACAATTATAGATCCCAAGAAAAGTGCACCAAAATTAAAAGAACGAAAACTATTTTCGACAAGTGTTTGTTCACAAACAGTGAGAAATTGTTTACACAGGGCAGGCTATAAGGGGTTTGCAGCCAAGAAGAAGCCGTTAATTTCGGAAGCTAATTGCAAAAAGCGGCTTTCTTTTACTAGGGAATACATTACTAAACCTCTTGGATTTTGGGAATCCGTAATCTTTAATGATTAAACTAAAATTAATCTTTTTCAATTTGATGGCAGAACTAAAATTTGGAGAAAGAAGAATACCGAATTCGATATTCAAAACATTTGTTCTACGGTGAAACAAGGGAGTGGCAGTGTTCTGCTTTGGAGATGCATGTCCGCTGGAGGGGTTGGAAATTTACATTTTATTAATGGTACCATGGATCAGCATGTTTATCTGAACATTTTGAAGGACAAGTGTCCAAAAATTAGCACATACCGCAAACTTAGTGCGAGAATGTATGATCCATAATGTGAGACAGCAGCTTCATACACCTCCGCAATCACCCGATGTTAACCCCATCGAGCATTTAAGAGAGGAACTTAAATTATTAAATTAATTAAAAAACAGAATATTGAACGAATGAACATGCCGGCAGAAGTTACTAGAAAGCTGGTTGCAAGCAGGACAAAAAACTTGCAGGAGATTATCAAGGACAACGGCGGTCCTACTAAATATTAGTTTAAACGAAGTTGTTATTTTCCGTTAAACTCCGTCAAACTATTATCGATAATTGTTAAGCGTATGGAGACTTATTTGCCATTCCAGTTATGGTCAGATTTTTCGCCACATTTTGATCAGAAATGGCCGTAAATTAAAAGTGGTGTATTTAAAGATATTAATCTTACAGCCCATCTATATATACGTTGGCTGTAAGATTAATATCTTTAAATCTGAACAAAAAGTGGCTAAAATCTGATCATAATTTATAAACGATATCCTAATATCAACAAGGTAAGTAAGAATTCAAGGCCAGAAGGGCAAAGAACATAAGAAAAGTATACCTGGATGTTAATTTGACTGAAAGATATATAAAAGAGGAAAACGTTATCAGGATTCACAATAAATAATTTCAATAAATCGCAAGGATAAACTTATAATACGGTATATTAATATTGATTTTTGACGCTTTTTACTGCAGTTTAATGAGTTTTTCAATTTTTTTCACAAGAATTGGCATATTGAGGTGCAAAAAAGGTTCTAAAAAAGTCCGCGAATAATTGTTTCTGGAGATCCAAGGAATGTCTTGTCACTTTAAAAAAAAATTTCTCTCTTTTTTGAGCCGCTAACATACCAACAATTTACGGAAATACTCATACACAAGTAGCATTTTAAATAAAACAGCTGATTTAAAAAATATATAATTACTGAAGCAAACTAAGCGAGAAAAAATTAAATACAGTCGACACTGTTTATAGTGAAACTGTATATAGTGAAAAACTCTATAGTGCAATTTTTTCAAGACCTACAATATTTTAATGAAATTTCATGTAAAAAGCCCTGCATATAGTGAATCTGTAAAATAGTAACGCTATATAAAAATGTTTACCGGAATTTTATGTATAAATTTTTATGCATTTATGAGATCTTGGCCATTTCGGGTTTCCCATTTTAGCACGAATTCCATTTTTATGACGCATTCTTTTGAAAAGGTTCTTAACGCGTTTATAACGCCTAATGGTTGGCAATAAATCAAGTAGATTTCTGTGAGAAACCCGGGGAATAACCCATTTTATAGAAACCCGGGGAAAAACCCATTTTATAGTCGAGGCCTAGTAATTCGTAAATTCAGGTTCAGTTTCTTTTTGTTTAAGAATCAAGTAAGTTGTCCAAGCGAGTGTGTTTAAGTTTAGCTGAGAAAATTAAAGTTTTGGAGGAAGTTGATAAAGGCTGTAAAAAAATTGATGTTGCTACAAAATTTAGTGTTTCTCCAAGTTGCGTCTCTCTGATAATAAAAAGTCGCGACAGTATCATCAAGAAACCTAGTGTTCCAAGCAGTCGAAAACGAGTACGGGTGACTACTTACGAGGATGTAAATGAAGCAATTTTACGATGGTTTCAAGTGGCCCGTACGCATTGAAACATACCAATATCGGGAAATTTAATAAAGCAAAAGGCTCTACAATTTGCTAAAGAATTTAACTGCGTTAATTCTCAAGCTAGTGAAGGATGGTTGAGTGCCTGGAAGACTCGCGATTTAATTGTTTTCAAGACGGTGTCTGGCGAGAGTGCAAGCGTTAATCAGGAGGACTGTGACATTTGGTCTGAAACAGTTTTAAAAAGTGCATTGAAAAAGTACGAGCCAAAAAACGTTTTCAATTGTGATGAAACCGGTTTGTTTTTAAATGTTTGCCAAATAAAACTTTTGCTTTTAAAAGTGATAAATGTTTTGGTGTTAAAACAAGTAAAGAAAGGGTGACACTTATGGTTGGAGCAAACATGGATGGCTCAGAAAAACTGAAATTACTGCTCATAGGTAAAAGCAAAAATCCCCGTTGTTTCAAAGGAGTTAAATCTCTGGAGTTAGATTACGCCAATAATAAAAAGGCATGGATGACTTCTGAGATTTTCGAAAGATGGATCAAAGAACTGGACACGAAAATGAAAAGCCAAAAGCGAAAGATTGTGATGTTTATATAAAATTGTCCTGCACATCCAGTTACTGTAAGTAAAAAATTAAGGAATATTGAATTGACCTTTTTTCCACCAAACATGACCTCCAAATTGCAACCTATGGACCAGGGTATTATAAAAAACATAAAACATCATTACCGAAACAGAATTGTTCACAAAATTGTTAATGCGATTGATAACAAATTGTCCCAAAATTGATTACCCTTAAAAAGTGTATAAAAGAAGTCGCTAAAGTATGGAGTGAAAATGTTTCTTAGAAAACTATCAAAAACTGCTTTTCTAAAGCAGGTTTTACTGAAAAAATTGACGAATGGGAAGACGAAATGGATCTCGCTACCTTAAAAAGGCAATGGAGTATTCTACAAAAAACTGCTACCGTCGACGCAGATTTTTTACTTGAAGATTTCTTAGAAATGGACAATGACGTTGACATGACAGATCTCCCAACTGACCAAGACATAATTGACGATATAAAAAGTATAGAAGAAACTGAAACCGGGGAATGTCCTGCTAAATTTAGTGAAAATGAAATAAGAAATGCATTTGACATTGTGCGAACTACTCTCAGGGGCCAGGAAAGTGTACCTGATCAAATCTTTATGCATTTGAATAAATGCGAGAATTTTGTTGAGCGACAATTATTTTTCAAAAGTCAATGTTCAAAAGAAAATAACTGATTATTTTTCCTAGTACGTATGTACGTAGTATGTACATATGTATTAACAGATTTTGTATTATTCTTTTTATTTCGTATGTAGTACATACATATATAAAGTCCGTACGTTATATCTTTACACGTGCGTCATAGTTTTCAGGCAATATCCCAAACGACTGTTATATTTTTTGTCTCTTTTTACCAATACCTACGATTTATTGGTGAAAAGAGACAAATAATATAATAGTCGTCTGTTATATGGCCTGAAAACTATGACGCACAGGTAAAGATATAACGTACGGACTTTATGTATGTATTTAGTCCTGTACATGCTATGTACTATTTAAACTTTCAAATGTTTAATAAAATCTTTTCTAATAATTCAATTTTGCAATTTTTTTGTTGCTTGTACCTTATAAAATACAAGTAAATGATTACCAATATAAAATACATACATAGCAATATATACGGATTTTTCCTTTATATAGTGAAAAACTTTCTGTAGTGAAATTTTGGTCAACATTTTGGTCTTTCACTATATAGAGTGTCGACTGTATGTGCCTAGCAAGTAGTATTTGATATTTCAATTTTTTAATTGTAGCAAATAAATGTGACTTAACCATCCTTCAAAAAAATATTTTAGGTGTCAGAAACATGCGCCTACGGAATTTTTAATTAATAAAATTCCCGCTAAAGACGGTTTAATTGCCCACTATATCCGCTACTGTTTAAAATGCTCAGTTGAAGATAAATGTAACGAATACTGATTACGTTTGGCAATGACGATAATAGTTTAAGCTACCGTTAACCGTAAGAATTTTTAAATCCAAAAAGTTTAATACCATACCATTTTAGTTGCAGCATCTAGCTGCCACAATAAATTTTCTGCGTGTTTTAATAAATTTTTCAGTTGCATGTGTAACTGAACAAAAAATGTCTTTTCTTGAAAATTAAACATTAGCTGCACAAAGTTGCAACGCAATATTTTTATTCCGTTAACGGGTAAGTAGAAGGAAAAATGCAAAAGTTGCGGCAACTACTATCTGAAGTTAATCCCATCGATTTGCATTCATGTCTAATAATCTCTACAAGGACATTTTTTATTCCTTAATTTGACCAATATTTCATCATTTTCATAAGCATTAGTTCCAAGACTTTTGCTTTTAAAATTTACGCTATTTAAATCTTTTTGATTGATCAACAAGCAATATCAATGCTGCTTTCTTGAACCAACTAATTTAAACTGTCTTCATTGGTCATACGATAATAATGTATAACAAAAATTGTCCTAATTATCGTCATTGGCCTTGTCGTAAGAATATATTAACTACTTTTCCTTTTTCTAGTCAAATTAGCTGTTATATTGTAATGAGAATTAAGTGCACAATAAATTTTACTACATATGTATTACGATTTTTTTTATATATACCAACTGAAAACCTTGAAAGTGCAATAAAATTCCGAAAAGTTGTATGACTGATTCGATAGATGGCAATAGTATTCCTTGAGTTTCACAAGATCACCGACAGGTGGCAAAGTGATGCTGTAACAAGGAAAAAGGCAGCAATATTAGCAACAAGATAGCTGCCTGACTGTCAACATGCACCGCGTTAGAACAGCGATCTATGATGCGCTTTTTTGAGTAATGAAGATATCAAACCAATTAAAATACATCGCAAGATGACAGTGCAATACGGTGATTCGTATTTGCCCCTGCAGCAGGTATACGAGTGGTATAGAAAGTTTAAAAACGGCGTAACTTCTGCGGAAGATGCCCCACGGCCGGGGCAGTCTCACCGTGCAGTGATGGACGAAAGCATTGCATTAGTAGAAGAGCTTGTAAAGGAAAACAGGCGTATTACTCTGAACAAAATACCCACAGTTTTGGATATTGGTTTTGGTTTAGCGCAAAATATTGTCTATAATGTCCTGCAATTCAATAAAGTGTCTGCAAGATGTGTGCCATGTTAGTTAACTGCTGAATTGAGAGACCGTCGCGCTGATGTTTGTGAAGCGTCGTTTCAACGTCGAGAGTGATGCATCTTTGGAAAAAATGTTACAGGCGATGAAACTTAGGTTCACTATCACAAACCAGAAAGGAAAGAGTCAAGCAAGAAATGACGTCATAGCTCATCGTCGAAACCAAAAAATTTCACACTTAATCATCAGCGGGAACTATCATGTTCACTCTCTTCTGGGATGCAAGGGAACATTACGTGAAAAGGAGAGTGACAGTAACCAGTACTTTTTATTCAAATGTGCTTAAAAATGAACTTCGCCCTTCTATCAGTAGTAAACGATGAGGACTTCTGACTTCAGGTATATTGTTATAGTAAGACAACGCCCGGCCTCAACTTGCCTGTTCAATATTTCATACCTTATTCACCAGATCTCGCCCTCGGTGAGTTTTATGTGTTCGGGACGGATCAAAAAACCGATGGGAGGTAAACATTTCAGAAGTGATAAGCAGGTGAAAACCGCGGTGCACGAGTGGCTGCAGTCAAGACCAAAAGAATTCTTTAAATGTGGTATCCGCGCACTTCCGAAGAGGTGGAATATTTGCATTCAACGTCGTGGGCACTACGTCGAAAAATAATATGTATGATTTTTTTTTAATTGTTACAATATAAAATTGATTGTATTTTTTAAGGTTTTTATTTGATTCACTCTCGTAAATCCTTAGATAGTAACTACTTTAATAAATATACATACATAAATGAAGAAGGGGAACACTAAAAGATGTTGGCAATTATCAATCTTCAAACGTAAGAATTTTAAAATTGAATATAATTGGTACAAGCAACATAATATTTTTGTGTGAGAGTATGGATGAAAATATATAACTGACGTATTATTAGAAGATTCGGATTATACTCGTATATGAAAAAAACTGGTTAAGTGATTTACTCAGTACTTTCTTTGCAAACACGTAGTTCCAAATTAAATACTGAATTTGACGCACACACAACACGTAGGCTAAAAAGTTTTTAGTCTACTTAAAACAGATTTTTTTTTGTAAAATTCTACTTTATTCATCAACATAGTCTCCTTCAACAGCGATAAAATCAGTCTAACGCTTTTCTAACATTTCTAAACCTTTCTTGTAGAAGGATTTGTCTTTACCTTCAAAATAGGCCTCATTTTCGGCGATAATTTCATCATTAGAGCCAAATTTCTTTCCCACGAGCATTTTTTTGAAGTCTGCGAATAGATAATAGTCGCTGGGGGCCAAATCTGGAGAATACGATGGATGAGGAAGCAATTCGAACTTCATTTCATGCAGTTTTGCCATCGTAAGCATTGGCTTGTGACACGGTACATTGTCTTGATAAAAGTGTTCTTTTTTCTTGTTCATTTGGGACCGTTTCTTTGCGATTTTTGCCTTCAAACGCACCAATAACTTTATATAATATTCGCTATTGATGTTTTTTTCCTTCTCAGTATAGTCGATGAAAATTATTCCATGCGCATCCCAAAATACAGAGGCCAAAACCTTTCCAACCGACTGTTATGTCTTTGGTCGCTTCCGGCGGCTTTCACCGACTGCTGTCCACTCAGCTAACTGCCGATTTGATTCCGGTGTGTAGGGATGGATCAATGTTTCATCCATTGTCACATATTGCATGAAAAAATCCTTTTTATTGCGCTTAAACAGGTCCATGCAGCGCCCAGAATCATCAACACGTTGTTTTAGGTTCACTGTGAGCAAACGCGGTACCCATTTCGAAGAGAGCTTTCTCATGCAAAATATGATGAACACGTTATTTTGATAGCTATAGAGTGTCAGCTATATTACGAAATTTCACTTAACGGTCATCCAAAACAATTTTGTGGATTTTTTTATGTTTTCTGATGTAACCACCTCATTTGGGCGTCCAGAGCTTTCAGCATCATTTATGTCTGTAACACTTATCAAGCCATTGCTTTGCTTGAACAGTATTTTTTCCCATCAAAAAACAGTGTTTAATGAACACATGAAATTCGATTTTTTCCATTGTTTCGAAAATATCAAAAGTAACATCACTAAAACCACTGTAACTAATCGCCGAAATATCATGAAATTTGATACGTATCGTCTGAAGGTTGGTACTTCCTAAAAATCATATGGTTTTTTTGAAAAGGACGACATCTATGTGTCAGATCAAAAACTTTTCAACCTACGTGTTATATCACCACTACACTGAACACTTTTTTTGTGCACTCGCGTTTCGTTAACCATGTCAGCATCATCAGGAGCGGTGATTGACTGACTCATGATGGTAACATGGTTAGCGAGACGCGCGTCGAGGGAAAAATAAAGTATCTGGTGTAGTGCTAATAACTATTGTGTACAGTCCCTGGCCAAATTATTAGACGCACTGCAAGATTTCATGTAAAATATTAATTACCGAGTGATATTGTACCGTTTTATTATTTTAAATTGATTTGTTTTTTATTTTTATATTATCCAATCAATTACCTATTTATTTGACATAAATAAAACAGCATTAATTTAGAAAAGCATATGTTTATTAAGTTTTAAAGAAAAGTGAAATTAATGTTAGTAAAAGTCAATATTTAGTTGAGCCACCTTTAGCCGCTATCAAAGCTTTAATTCTGCGCGGCATGCTATCAGTGCAAGATTGTACGGTCTCCTGCATTTGAGGATGATGATTCCACACATGAATAATCTTTTCTAGGAGCTGGGTTTTGTTGGTAATCACATCTTTAGCCACTTCTCTTTTCATCAGCTCCCACACATTTTCAATGGGGTTCATATCAGGGCTATTACCCGGCCAATCCAACAGAGGGATAGTTTTTTCTGCCAAAAAAGCTTTAACAGACCGAGCAGTGTGGCAGGGAGCTCCATCTTGCATGAAAGTGAATGGTTCCCCATTTGGAAACCATTCTCTGAGCTGCGGAATCAACCGATTTTGTAATACTTCTTTGTACTGATCTTGCCTCATTATTCCTTTGACGACGTACAGACGTCCAGTGCCCTTGCCGCTGATGACTGACCAAATCATCACTTTGGTGGGATGTTTAACCGTCGGGACGACACAATCAGGATGAAACTTTTCTCCATGACGACGACGCACATACTGAGCTTTATTCTGCAAAATTTCGAATGTGCTTTCGTCACTGAAGCAGACCTGTCAAAAATAGGAAAAAATATATAAACTTCCATATTTATTTGCTTTATTTAACTGAAAATGATAATAATATATCAATTATTAATTAAATTGCTGTATCTTACCGATCTCCAGAAGTCCACATCTTTGTCTTGCCAGTGTTTGGCCCACTTCAGGCGCTTTGCTTTCATTGAAGCTGTTAACTTAGGCTCCCTGGCGGGGCGACAGGCCTTAAAATCTAATTCTTTCAATTTTCTTCGAACAGTGCGCTCAGAAGCATTTACGCTAGCATCCTAGAGTTGTGATTTTATTACCTTTGTGGTAGCAAATCTGTTTTCTACACAAATTTTCTTCAAACATCTCTCTGACCGTGGAGTGAAAATTGGTTTTCTACCGCATCTTTTCTTTCTTTTCGGGCTTAATTCCTTCCCTGACTCAATTTTCTTTTTTATTCGTCGTACACTAGCTTCAGAAACCTCCAATCTTCGTGATATTTCTCGGTTTGTAAATGTTTTTGCAATCACAAGGGCCTTCACTTCAGTTTTTTTACGTGGCGAAAGATCGCCTTTTCTACCCATAATGAAAATAGTCCAATTACTTTTTTAAAACAAAAAATAAACTAATAACTGAGTAGTATAAAACTGTTAAACAAACAATCACAGTCCACAAAGCCACAGAAACACGTCCGTACCTGACTCGATTCCGATCGCGACTGATACAGATTTGTACTTGTTTACGTTCATGTATCACTTTGTCAACACAGTGTTGCCATATGTTAAAAATAAATACAAATATGTAGTCTACAACAATTCTTTTAAATAAAAATCAATAATATTGTAGTTTAAATATACCATGCCCGGCTGATTGGCGCAGTGGGTTAAGGCGTTAGACTTGCCCTCTGTTGTCCGAGAGGTCCGCGGTTCGATTCCGTGTCTGGGCTGGGTGTTGTGTGTGTCTTTAGGTTTAGTTTAGGTTTAAGTAAAATGTATATATATATATATATATATATATATATATATATATATATATATATATATATATCTATATATATATATATATATATATATATATATATATATATATATATATATATATATATCTGAAATAAAGAGAGATGTTGGCTATTTGGCTCAGTTCCAGTGCCATAAAAGGGGTTCGCCCCTTTTTAAAAAAAAAAAAAAAAAAAAAAAAAAAAAAAAATATACCATTATTGCATAAAAACTCTTAAGAAACATAAAATTACTAAAAAAAATACAGTGCGTCTAATAATTTGGCCAGGGACTGTAGTATCATTCTGTTAAAGATTCCAAAATTCTAACTCAGTAACTGAATTTGACATTGTCTTACTAAAGAATATCTTAATGCAGGCGGTACAACTCAGTATTTTACACAATAGGTACTTTATGAGATACTAATAAAAACAAGGTAAACATAGGTATGGTATAAAGTTAGAAATAATAAAAAATATCCCGATGTTCAGATTCCACGACTCTAAACACCCTGAAATGAACTTTTATTACGAAATATAAGCAACCGAATTTTGAACATTGTTGTGAATACAAAATGTAAATGAGGCCCGAGGCCTCCAAGGCCTGTAGCGCTGTTTAATAATAATATAAGCAACCACCAATCTAACTCCCTCCCTTATTCCTATAACAGCATATATATTTTGCTGTAAAATATTATGTTAATTTATAATACACAATTTTGTACAATATCTTAACCAGAAACTAGGAAAAGTATCATATTATTATTAAATCCATATTAGAATTGAAAATAATGAAAAAATAATACAGAAATACCCTAACAATGACGTATAACACGATATAAATGAAGGCACCCCTCTTACCCCTTTCTCTTTTACTATTTTATACATTTACGCTTCAAACTAGACAATATATAACGATCTCTGACCCCTTTTAATCTCTTCACATGATAAAATAAAAAACAATGAAAAAATAATATAATATTTACATTACTTGACCCTAAAAACCCTGAGAAACACCTGATATGATATGGTAAATACGATCCCACGTCTCAAGATCTCTCCCCCATCTCGTTAGCTTCTCATACATTTGGCTATTAATAAATATGCTTAAAATGTATCCATTACCCACCCAAACCAGAAACTATTCATTATTTAACGACTTCCACCCCTTTCACCACCTTCCCGTGTTAAAGTTGGAAATAATGGAAAAATAAAGTCATTTTCACATTCCTTGGCACCAAGAATTTGAAGGACATATAATACGAAGCAAATTTTCTAGTCTATTTTCTTACCACTTTAACCCCTTGTATGTTTCATTATAAATAATTATGCAAAATATCTATTTTTTATCTTAACAGAAAATCAGAAAAAATTACCATTATAGTATTAAAAACATACAAGACTTATCGACACACACCCCTTTTACTCTTATCTGGTGATCGCTCAAACTCCATACTTCAAATAATTAATATCTCATTTCTTTCGAGAATTACACAGGGCAACAAAAAAATATTTTTGTTTTGGTGCCTGGGATTTTAGAGCTGATTTTAACTATATTTGGGACGCTAAATCTATACATGCAATCCGTTTTTTCTCTATCAGCTCTACTTTTTTAGATACATCAACTTATCTACCAATGTGGTTTTTATTCAGTATATTCATTTATGAGAGTTCTAAAATTATTATATATTCATTAATGTAGGTACAATGGTTTTATTGTCAGTCTGTAATTGAGTAAATTCCAGGTAAATCTATAAACAGTGGAACCATTGCCTATCAGGTACCTGAACTGACCCTTTTAATCACCTAACTCGGGTAAGTCTCGTCAGTTTGTGCGTTCTTACTAATAAGAGTAGATCGAATTCGGCGTGTTATTTTATGTTAAGAAAAAGAGTGTTTTTGTGTTATTGAACAGAATTAAAATGAGTTCAGGTTCCAGTTCAAGAAGAAGTTGTGTAAATCAACCTGATGTGTTTTGCTATATATGCGGAGAATACATGTTTCAACAAAACAGACAAACTATTACTGACTTTGTAAAGCGAGCGTATCTTGGATACTTTGGAGTTAAGCTTCTCACCAGGGATCTCAATTTACCGAAAAAAGCTTCTGAAGTACTGGCTTCTAGGTTGAACGACAAAAATTTACTGGAACAAGGAACCAAAATTACCTTTTACCGTACAAGAGAAAAAGATCTGCTACCATTCTTTTCTCAAGAAGACAATCTTGTATTTTGTCACGAAATTAGGGGACTCATGAAAGAAATGGGACTATCTGAATATATTCCAGATGATTGGCGCCTATTTATTGACAGTTCAAAGCGAAGTTTAAAATGTGTCCTTCTACATAATGGGAATAAATTTGGTTCAATACCACTAGCTCACTCAACGAAACTGAAAGAAGAATATAATACCATAGCTTTGGTCTTGCAGAAGATAAAGTATTACGAACATCAATGGATGATTTATGTAGACTTAAAAATGGTAAACTTTCTTCTTGGGCAGCAAAGTGGTTACACGAAATATCCGTGTTTCTTGTGCCTCTGGGATAGTAGGGACAAAACACACCACTGGGTTAGAAAACATTGGCCTCAGAGAGAAAACATGGACGTTGGGGAAAAGAATGTCATTAACGACGCTTTGGTTGAAAGAGAAAAAATCATACTTCCTCCGTTACATATAAAGTTGGGCTTAATGAAGCAATTTGTAAAGGCTCTTGATAAGAATGGGTCTTGTTTTGCATATATAGGGGTAAAAATGCATCAGTTGAGCACAGAAAAACTCAAAGCAGGGATATTTGACGGCCCACAAATAAGACAATTAATTAAGGATCCTGCCTTCATAAATTCAATGAATCAAGTTGAACAAGAAGCTTGGACATCATTTGTTGCAGTTGTAGAAAATTTTCTAGGCAAACATAAAGCTCAAAACTATGTTGAAATGGTTAACAAGATGCTTAATAGTTTCAAATCCTTAGGGTGCAATATGAGTATTAAAATACACTATTTACACAGCCACTTAGACCGTTTTCCAGAAAATTTAGGAGACATGAGTGAGGAACAAGGTGAAAGATTTCACCAAGATATTAAAGTTATGGAGGACCGCTACCAAGGAAGATGGGACATGCACATGATGGCAGATTACTGCTGGAGTTTAAAAAGGGACTGTTTAAAAAAAACATTCAAGAATGTCGCGGAAAAGAAGCTTTCCAAGTGTTGACTGACTATTTCATTTCTTCAATGTTTTTTTTTGTTTGTAAAGTACGACATAATATTGTATTTTGTATAACTAAAATAAAAATTTCGTATCTACTTTTGTTTACTACACTTACGGATTTGAGTTACAATAATGTAACTTATATTTCTCTAAAATTGTATATCTTAAAAATTTGAGCTCCTAGGTACAAATGAATACGTTATTTGAATTCAGGACATTAAATTGATATAGAATCAGCTCAAAAAACCTCGACACCAAAACAGCTGTTCCTCTGTGTTATCGTTCCAACAGACCCAGAGGCAGACAGACTGACGGAAATGGGAAATTATGTTTTTCGTGATATAATAATGCTAAAATGTAAAAAAAGAATCTGGGTGGGTGATTTTTTTCCACGATTACCATACATCTCTTTAGCAATGGAAGTAAAAATAACTGCACTCAGTAGTTTATTTGTATAACCTGTTAACACAACTCAATGGATTTATATCTATGGGTAATTAAAAACGTATATCTGCTGCCATTTAATGAGAAACGCCACTGAACCTCTTAAAAATAGACAAATAAAAATATATGAAGATGTTTCAGATGTTACTGTCAATAGTAATCTCCCAGTATATCACATAGAAACCTCCTTCTTCGCCCCTATGACTTAGAAAAAATGCTCCCTCGCCCCCTACAATCGTTTGACGTTATTATATTTTTCTCCCTTTGTAAGATCGGGCTACGCCATTACAAAACGCGTTTTATTGTTTCAATTAATTATGAAATGTAAACCATGAGATATCACAAACCCTTGTACTTCCAAGTTTTTTCTATGTACAATATCTTTGGAGATATCAAGAAATTGCAAAGAACAGTGGTGTTGTGTGGGAGTTGAACTTACAGACTCAAATTACAAGTTGTAGAAGTACACACAAAAACTAACTTTACAAAAACTATTTAAGATGTTACAGCCGCAAACTACGTGACAATTTTCAGATTGTCGGCAGGTGCTGTAAGTGGAGTCTAATTTTGGCTGTCTATAATAATGAGTTTGATATAACCATATGAAGTTTCTATTAGTTTTTTTTCATTTTTTTGCATTCTTGCTGGTTTTTATTTTAAATACAACGGCACAAATTCATAAACTATTTACAAAAGTGTTTTCCAAAAGTAATTCCTTTTCATCATCCTTTAGTTACATTAAAAAAAAACCGACCAAGTGCAAGTCGGACATGCACAATTAGTGTTCCGTACGTTGATTGCTTTTAAAATAGAAATTTTTGTTACGGAGGTATAAAATGATTAATGACTTCCCAAAACACACTCCAAATGACTTTTCAAACAAATTTTTTTTCCGATCTCTTTACTGAAAATTGATGACCTTGAATTTTTTTTTTTTTATATAGCAAATAAATTATTAAAGGTAATGCACTCATAATAATTTTTTTCAATCCACACCCTTTACAAAACACACCCCAAATGAGTTTCAAACAATGTTTTTTTCCTATCTTTACTGAAAACTGATAACCTTGAAATTTTTTGTTTATTTTTATATATCAGATAAATTATTAAAGGTAATGCACTCGTGATAGTTTTCGTTCAATTTAAACCCTGTAGACCATATTCCAGAATTTTTTCAACATTTTTTGATCAGTACTTTTCGAAATAAGGAGAGGGGCAGCGATTTTTTGCAATTTTTTAAAAATAATACAAAGAAAAGTGTGCGCAAGTATTACATTATATATGTTTTTGAACTCGTGTTTTTGCAAACTTTCATTTGACACCGCACTCGATAACATAGTAATTTTTTTTTTCACTTCCGATTTCACCCCCCAAAACTAACCCCTTAAATCAAAACTTAGCTTTCAAAACTACACGGCTCTGATGAGGCCATCAATTCCCATATTAGTGCCAAATTTCAACTTTCTATGTCAAATAGTTTCGGAGAAAATCTGGTGTGACAGACAGACAGTCACGGAACACTAAAAAGGTGACCCGTTTAGTTCCGCATTGATTGGGCGAAAGGCTGGATAATATTAACCTAAACCAGCGGCAACAAATATTTTTCAACAGTAAATAGGGTGGAGAAATTATTTCACAACACTATAAACAAAAAAGCGCAGGAAACAACCCTAATATGTATAATACTAGCCGGGCCCGTGTATTGCAAGAGAACGCGCTAGCGGCAAACTTTTCTCCGACTTGATTCACTACTATCGTCACTGCTTATTCCTTATGTTACCCAACGTAATAAAATATCTTCCATTATTTCTCCTTATCTCCCAATATTTCTCCTTATTTTCCATTATCTCTACAAAATTTTCATTATCTAGGCTTATCTCTGCTCATCTCCCATTATTTCTCCTTCTCTCCCATTATTTCTCCTTATCTCCCATTACCTCAGCTTATTTCCCATTATTTAGACTTATCTCTGCTTATCTCCCATTATCTGTCCTTATCTCTCATTATTTATACTTATCTCCCATTATCTCACCTTATCTCCCATTATCGAGGCTTATCTCGACTTATCTCCCATTATTTCTCCTTATCTCCAATTATCTCACCTTATCTCCCATTATCTAGGCTTATATCGAATTATATAGAACATATGTATAAATTTATAAAAACACGTAAATCGGATATAAGTGGTTCTCGAGTGATAAGCGCACTAACGGACAGACAGACAGACAGAGAGACGTTGCATTTTATATATATTGTATTCTTTGCTACATGATATTGTTCCATATTTAATGCTTTAGGGAGTGTATTGCAAGAGAACGCGCTAGCGGCAAACTTTTCTCCGACTTAATTCACTGCTTATTCCTTATGTCACCTAATAAAATGTAGCCTATAACCTGGCCAGAGAACATACGTATGGTTAAAAAAAAGCACGTAAATCGGATAAGTAGTTCTGCAGTGATAAGCATACTAACGGACGGACAGACAGACAGACAGACAGACAGACGGACAGAGAGACATTGCATTTTATATATATTATAGATATTCTTGCTACATAATATTGTTCCATATTTAATGGTTTGGACTCTGTATTGCAAGAGAACGCGCTAGCGGCAAACTTTGCCAGACTTCATTTACTATTATTGTCACTGCTCATTCCTTATGGTACCTATCGTAATAAAAATATAGCCTATAACCTGGCCGGAGAAGATATGTATGTTTAAAAAAAAAAGTACGAAAATCGGATAAGTGATTCTCCAATGATAAGCGCACTAACGGACAGACAGACAGACAGAATACGTTGCATTTTATATATATTATAGATGTAATAAAAATATACCTATAACCTAGTCAGAGAACATATGTATGAATTTAAAAAAATCACGTAAATCGGATAAGTGGTTCTCGAGGGATAAGCGCATTAACTGACAGACAGACAGACAAACATTGCATTTTATATATATTATAGATATAGATTATTTTTATTATTATATAACCTGGCCAAAGAATATATGCATGAATTTAAAAAAAGACAGGTAAATCTGATAAGTGATTCCTACGTGATAAACGCACTAATGGACAGACAGACAGACAGAGAAACATTGCATTTTATATATATTATAGATTATACATATACAGATACATAATATTGTTCCATATTTAATGGTTTAGGCTGTGTATTGCAAAGGCACGCGCTAACGGCAAACTTATTTGCGACATAATTCACTATTTTACGTCACTGCTCATTCTTTATGCTACCTATCGTAATAAAATATAGCCTATAACCTGGCCAGAGAACATATGTATGTTTTAAAAAAAAAAGTACGTAAATCGGATAAGTGGTTTTTCAGTGATAGGCGCACTAACGGACAGACAGAGAGACGTTGCATTTTATATATATTATAGATGTAATAAAATATATATCTAAAACCTGGTCAGAGAACATATGTATGAATTTAAACAATCACGTAAATCGGATAAGTGGTTCTCGAGGGATAAACGCACTAACGGACAGACAGACAGACAGAGAGAGGTTGCAATTTGTTTATATTATAGGTATAGATTATTATTATATAACCTGACCAAAGAATATATGTATGAATTTAAAAAAAGACGTAAATCGGATAAGTGGTTCTCGCTTGATAAACGCACCAGTGGACAGACAGAGAGACATTGCATTTTATATATATTATAGATTTTAGATATTCTCTACTACATAATATTGTTCCATATTTAATGGTTTAGACTGTGTATTGCAAGGGAACGCGCTAGCGATAAACTTTTTTCCAACTTCATTCACTATTATCGTCACTGCTCATTCCTTATGCTACCTATCGTAATAAAATATAGCCTATAACCTGGCCAGAGAACATATGTATGTTTTAAAAAAAAAAGTACGTAAATCGGATAAGACAGACAGACAGACAGACAGACAGACAGGACAGACAGAGAGACGTTGCATTTTATATATATTATAGATGCTCACCAAACAAAATAGAAAATGATTCCTGCCAAATTCTGGTTGTTGTTTTATTTACATTGTTGTCAAATCTCGCCTAATTTGAAACGCAAATAAGTTGTGTTTCTGTAAATCGGATATATTTATAATGTAGCCGTACCTGTTGACCTGAAAACTTGCACTCCAAATGAACAACTTCAAATCCACATAATACGTAGGCTGAACTGAAAAGTTCTTGGTCTGACACATAGATGTCGCTCTTTTCAAAAAATCCGTATAATTTTTAGGAAGCACCAACCTTCAAACGATACGCGTCGAAATTTTATGACATTTCAACGATTAGTTTACATGTTTTAGTGGTTTTAGTGGCGCTACTTTTGATATTTTCAAAACAATGGAAAAAATCGAATATGTTTTTTTTATATATAATAAAAGACTGTTTTTAGTCAATTTCCACTGGTTTATTTAAATTGCGATGACGCGTTTCGCTGTCGATGCAGCTTCTTCAGATCTACATTTTACACTACAGTGTAAAATGTAGATCTGAATCTACATTTTACACTACAGTGTAAAATGTAGATCTGAAGAAGCTGCATCGACAGCGAAACGCGTCATCGCAATTTAAATAAACCAGTGGAAATTGACTAAAAACAGTCTTTTATTATATATTTATAATGAATTTCCATCAAGTAGAAGCTACAACAATCCAAAATATGTTTTTTTGATGGGAAAAAAAAAAATACCGTTCATGCAAAGCAATGGCTTAATAAGAGTTACGGGGAATCTGCCCCTGGAAAATAACTCATCATTTACTCGTATGCTGAATTTAAACGCGGTCGTACAGACATAAATGATGCTGGACGCTCTAGACGCCCAAATGAGGTGGATACCTCGAAAAACATCAAAAAAATTCACAAAATTGTTTTGGATGACCTTAAAGTGAAATTGTATGAGATAGCTGACACCTTAAAGATATCAAAAGAACATGTTGGTCATATCTTGCATGAACATTTGGGCAGGAGAAAGCTTTGTTCGAAATGGGTACCGCGTTTTGCTCACAGTAGACCAAAAACAACAACGTCTTGATGATTCTAAGCGCTGTTTGGACCTGTTTAAGAGCAATAAAAAGGATTTTTTCATGCTATACGTGACAATGGATGAAACATCGATCCACCACTACACACTGGAATCAATTCGGCAGTCAGCTGAGTGGACAGTAGTCGGTGAAAGCGCCGGAAGCGACCAAAGACACAACAGTCGATTGGGAAGGTTTTGCCTTCTGTATTTTGGGATGCACAGGGAATAATTTTCATCGACTATGCTGAGACGAGAAAATCCATCAATAGCGAATATTATATAAAAAGTTATTGGTGCGTTTGAAGGCAGAAATCGCAAAGAAATGGACCCAAATGAACAAGAAAAAGTGCTCTTTTCATCAAGACAATGTACCGTGTCACAAGTTACGATGGCAAAATTGCATGAATTGAAGTTCGAATTGCTTCCTCATCCACCGTATTCTCCAGATTTGACCCCCAGCGACTAATATCTATTCGTAGACCTCAAAAAAATGCTCGCAGGGAAGAGATTTGCCTCCAGTGAAAAAGTTATCGACGAAACAGATCTATTTTGAAGGCAAAGATAAATCCTTCTACAAGAAAGGTTTGTGTGTGTTTTGGACTGATTGTGTCGCTCTTGAAGGAGACTATGTTGATGGATAAAGTCGAATTTTGCAAAAAAAAAGTGTTTTAAGTAGCTAGACCAAAAACTTCTCATTCCCTAATATCAGCAGCACTGAAAAATTAAAATTCAAATTTTTTTAAATCAATTGAATTTTTTAGGCACATCAGAAACTTTTATATGAAAAGTCTCATTAATTTGCCTGCCGTGGGTCAACCTGGATATACGGTAAGTATGTGAGTAGTTGTTTTAAAATATATATGACTCCAGGGCATACATGTACGTTTTCTAGTTATTTCTGCTGTTATCTTCTTTAAATTATGTGCTGAGCGAGGCTTACCTCCACTGAACCTCCACCAAACAAATTTCTAGGTAATCAGATGTTAAATTTGCTAAATGGTTACAACCCTGGACTTCACTGCCAAAAACAGATTTTTAAGGTCTGTATTTCACCACAGACCAAACATTGCAGGTAAACTAGGAGAAAAACTCTTTACGCCAACAAAGTAAGAAGTATTGCACAAGGAGCATGCCATACCGCCTCTAAATTTGGTAATAAAATATCCATTTCACATTTAATAAACGTACCAATTCGTCTATAAAAGGTGGGATCAAAAATTGATCTTAACCGGACTTTCACCGGTCGATGTATATTGAATTGATCGTGATATTTACATGTGAAAATTGACTTTTTAGACTTTGACAGACTGCAACATCATATAACAAAATCAATCAAGTGCAAGTTGAACTTGCACAATTAGTGTTCCGTACGTTGATTGTTTTTAAAATAAAAATTTTTGTTAGGATGGTATAAAAAATGATCAGTGACTTCACAAAACACACTCCAAATGAGTTTTCAACAAAGTTTGTTTCCAATCTTTACTGAAAACTGGCGACCTTGAAATCTTGTTTTTTTTTTTATATACCAAATAAATTATTAAAGGTAATGCACTCGTGATAATTTTCGTTCAATCTGTACCCCGTGGAGAATATTCCAGAATTTTTTAAAAATTTTTTGATCAGTACTTTTCGAGATAAGGTAGGGGACAGCGATTTTTCGAGATTTTTTAAAAGTAATACGAATACGTCTTGTTTGTTGATTTAAAAAAGGCCTACGACAGCGTGCCCCTAATGAGATTGTGGGAAAGACTACAACAGAGTAATGTAAGCACCGAAATAATTAAAGCCGTAAAATCCTTATACCAAGACGCAAGAAGTAGTGTGAAAACCAAATATGATATAACAACAGGGTTCCCGGTCACAAAGGGTCTCAAACAGGGTGCTGTATATCCCCAATGCTATTTAAAATCTATTTGGAGAGTGCACTGAAGAACTGAAAAAGGAAATGCAGCAGTATGGGATTACCACTGGATGATGATACTACATTGTACACGCTATCATTCGCAGATGACCAGGTAGTGGTCGCTCAGGACATCGATGATATGGAATACATGACACGAAAACTTATGGAGGAATATGAAAAATGGGGCCTAGAAGTCAATATTAAAAAGACCGAGTACATGTGCGTCGGAGGACAACAGTAGGACTTGAAACTGGCCACAGGACACACCATCAAACACTGTGCCAGTTATAAGTATTTGGGAACGAGAATATCTAGGGACGGAACACTGGAAGAAGCAATATTCGAGAGGAATATCCAAGGAAGAAAAAGCGATTGCAATGCTTAATAGTATACTATGGGACAAAAACATAACCATTGAAAATAAAAAGAGAATTTACAACTCAATAGTGGAAAGTATAATAACTTACAGCTCCCAGGTGTGGCCATTAAAGGAAAGAACAGAAAAAATACTAAAAGCTACAGAAATGGATTTCTGGAGACGAGCAGCCAGAAAATCCAGAAAAGACCGCATACCAAATGACACGATAAGGCGAGCTTTAGAAATAAAGCACGATATAGTGGACGAAATCAGAACCCAACAGTTGGTATGGTACGGACATGTACAGAGAATGTCACAAGACCGACTACCTAAAAAGATTTTAAATTGGAATCCTCATGGAAAAGAAAGCGAGGAAGACCACGCCAAAGCTGGAGAGCAGAAATCAACAAGGAAGTACCAGAGAGAGATCTGGAGGAGGAGGGATGGAGAAACGGGGAGGAGTGGAAATTAGGCATCGGAAGACGGAAGACGTTATAAAACCGATTGATATATATATATATATATATATATATATATATATATATATATAATATATATACTAGCAGTGCCCGCGGCTCCGCTCGCGTGGACTTAATTCACTGCTTATTCCTTATGTTACCTAACGTAATAGAATATCTGCCATTATTTCTCCTTATCTAACATTATTTCTCCTTACCTCCCATTATCTCTACATAATTTCCATTATCAAGGCTTATCTCTGCTCATCTCCCATTATTTCTCCTTATCTCCCATTATTTCCCCTTATCTCACTTTATCTCACCTTATCTCCCATTATCTAGGCTTATCTCGACTTATCTCGCAATATTTTTTCCTTATCTCCCATTATTTCTCCTTATCTCCCATTATCTCACCATCACTCCCATTATCTAGGCTTATCTCTGCTTATCTCCTATTATTTCTCCATATCTCCCATTATTTATACTTATCTTCCATTATCTCACCTTATCTCCCAATATCTAGGTTTATATCGAATTATACAGAAAATTTATAAAAACACACGTAAATCGGATAAGTGGTTCTCAAGTGATAAGCGCACTAACGGACCGACAGAGAGACGTTGTATTTTATATTTATTATATTCTTTGCAACATGATATTGTTCCATATTTAATGGTTTAGGCAGGGTATTGCAAGAGAACACGCTAACGGTGTTTTAAAAAAAGCACGTAACGCACTAATGGACAGACAAACAGAGAGACGTTTGCATTTTATGTATATTATAGATAGATAACCTGGCCAGAGAACATATGTATGTTTTAAAAAAAAGCAGGGTATATCGGATAAGTGGTTCTCGCGTGAACGCACTAATGGACAAACAACGCGCTAGCAGCAACCTTTTTTGCGACTTCATTCACTATTATCGTCACTGCTCATTCCTTATGCTACCTATCGTAATAAAATATAGCCTATAACCTGGCCAGAAAACATATGTATGTTTTTTAAAAAAAAGTACGTAAATCGGATAAGTGGTTCTCCAGTGATAAGCGCACTAACGGACAGACAGACAGAGAGACGTTGCATTTTATATATATTATAGATATATTACATTATATATATATATATATATTATATATATATATATATATATATATATATTACATTATATATATATATATATATATATATATATATATATATATATATATATATATATATATATATATATATATATATATATATATATATATGTTTTGACGAATGTTCTCACGGGTGTGAAATGTAGTAGTGGTTTTTTCGGGTATCTCGTGTTAGCTTGAGGTCCCTTGATTGACGGTTTCGCTGACGTTTCGATGGAATCTCATCCATCTTTTTCAAAGCGTTGATCACTGGTCGGTGTCTTGGCGTTTAAATGTCGAGACTGGCTCCGAGTGCGCCGGTTTTATGTGCTCGGGGGGTGATTCTATTGGTCGGACGGATCTGGCCAATAGAGGCTTGGCTTTGGCTGCGCGTTGTCGGTCCTGTGGTTCTTTGTAAGGTTTGTGTTGGTGAAGTAACATATGGTTGAAGTATTGTTTCTCTTGGTTGGACTTGGTACTGGGATAGAAGAATATGTTTCCAAGAGTTCGGTAAACGTTGGCTATCATCCCGATTATTTAAGTTGCCTCTTTTCTATTTCTATGGCTTCTTTGATTACCCTAGTGGATAGGTTATTACTTTTTTGTAGGGTTCTGGTTTTGTCAAAATCGATTTTGTGGCCGGTATTGTGTGCATGTTGTGCTAGAGAAGAGGTGGTGGATTTTTGTTTTACGGCGTTTTTGTGCTCGTCTCTTCTGGCGCTAATTTTCCTGTTTGTTTGGCCTATGTATGAAAGACCGCAGTCCTGACACGGAATTTCATATACACCTTGGTCTTCTAAGGCTATAATGTTTTTTTGGTGTAGGTAGAATATCTTTAATTTTTTGATTCGTTGTGTAAATGGTCTCAATTTGGTGTTTTCCTAGAAGTCTTCCTATTATAGGAAGCGATTTTTTGAAAATAATACAAAGAAAAGTGCGCGTAAGTATTACATTATATATATATATATATATATATATATATATATATATATATATATATATATATATATATATTACTCGTGTTTTCTCATCCTTTCATTTGACACCACACTCGATGACCTAGTAAAAAATTTTTTTTCACTTCCGATTTCACACCCCCCAAAGTTAACCCCTTAAGTCAAAATTTAACTCTCAAAACTATATGGCTCTGATGAGGCCATCAATTCCTATATTATAACCAAATTTCAAGTTTCTATGACAAATAGTTTCGGAGAAATCGGGTGTGACAGACAGACAGACAGACACCGAAGTGATCTTATAAGTGTTCCGTACGGAACACTAAAAAGGTTTGCAACCATAGACAAAGAGGATGAGCTGAGCATTAACTTCATAAAACTGACCACTCTCTAGAAAGAGACAAAGCGATTGTCCGGCCAATACATGTCTCTTTTCTGTAGGCCTGTAATAAACAAGGCGCTGTACCCCGAGACGGAATTCAAGGCGAGAAAAGGCCCATACCCGTTCAAATAGAACACTTAGAAATATTATTTTTAAGAGCACCGTAGCTTAGCAGCATTCTAAAAAGAGATAGCTACTGGCCACTCATTCGTTTTGTCTCTCTCACACTTTTGCGTCCATATTTACTTCACAGCGGGATACGGAACACTCAGTCCATCCTCTATGTCTATGTTTGCAACATTTTTGAGAATACCAAAATAAAAAGTCAACACTAATACGATAGTAACTTCCAAGTAAACGTAAAGTTCAACCTTGGATTTAGTTTTTTTTTTTGCACAATTTTGTCTTCATTGATTAATACTACCATATTATCAAAGCGAAAAAATTTTGACAATGCAACCCGTCCCGGCCCTGCAATTCCATAATAGCATAGCGACATCATCAAGCAGGATACTAAACCTAATCAATACAGAGGCTAGACCGCGTAATCAATATTACATCAGCTTTATGTTTTTCTTTACAGATGTCACTAGTTAGTTTATTTACATGGAAGCTGTTTATTTTGCGTTAAATAAGATGTAGACACAGGTTGTCAGAAAATAGGAGGAGAAATAATACACATTCAACAGGCGAGTAGAGCGTAGCTAGTGATTTGAGTTTTGGTGAATAAACGGAGGCTGTTGTTTTCTGTTAGTTGGTTTCCTACTTACGTAGTTATACGTGTTATTGTTAAAAATATGAGTAAATTTCGTATTTGTTAAATTCAGACGTTTGTGAAATTTTATTGTCTTTCTAAAGCCGTTTTAAAATTATTTAAAACTGAGGAAGTTAACCTAGCTAGTGATGTAAATTTTATGGTTTGTCTTGCTGCCTGATAATGATAATTTATGCTAAATTTAATTTATAAGGCGAGTGTTATTGTTTATTTAAAGAACTAAAGTGACTTTTGCCAAGAGTTTAAATTGTATTATTCTCTTTGTTATAAAAACACAGTCATATTATAAAAAAAGGAAACTCGAAAAAGTGTACCTCGCATTGACTGTAAGAATTTATTATAAAATCTTAAAAATTAAGTATAGAAAGTGTTTAATAAATATATTATCCGCTGCTAAATATATTTGCTTTGGTATCCGCAGTCTCCCTGAATCTAGTAATAATTTTAAATTGTGTGGTAAATAAAACATTTCTGTTTTTTATCGCTAGTGCAAATAACAAAAGTTAAAAATAGAATTTGTTCGTAAGTGTTAAGATCACGTGAATTGAAAGGATAATAATTCATATAATTCAACAAGACATCGTAATTGTAATAATAAATAAATGCTGGATGTACGTTAAAAGACTTGATAATCTCCGCAACTCGAAATCTTTTTGGAATTTTTAACACATGGTAAGTTTGTAAGTCAGTTTTTAATTTTAGTGTTTATTTTTGTCTTCAAGGTCGTAAACTTCTGCTCCTGTTTTTTTATTGCCTTCATTATCATATTGACCTTTTATTTTTCTTTCTGTTTAAAATAACGTTAGTTAAGCATGTAAAACTATATTTTGGGGCGTTAACATTTATTAGAACACATCAAATATTTATAAATTAAATAAGTGTGTTCCTTAACAATAACATACATACTTATACGCCCCTCCCCCGCCCCATCTATTAATTAATTTATTTTATTATAAATCATGATCAGTTTTTGACATTTAAATAAATTCGGATAACATTGCGAAAAGTACATAAAAATTTTATGCTGATATGGCTGCCGCAGTAATCTTTTGAGCTCTAATTAGTAATCGGAAGTAATCAGAAATAAACCTTCATCTTCCTGAATAAGAAAATATGGAGAGCAGATCTTTTTGCCCTTCTGAACGATTTTATAATAAAATAACAGCGCCGCGTCGTTTAGTGTTCCGTATGAAACACTTATCCGATTACTTCGATGTCCGTCTATCTGTCCGTCTGTCACACCCGATGTTCTCGAAGTTATTTGACACAGAAAGTTGAAATTTGGCACAAATATAGGAATTGATGGCCCAGTCAGAGCCGTAGAGTTTTGAAAATTAAATTTTGACTTAGAGGGTGAAATAAGAAGTGAAAAAAAAATTACCAGGTCATCGAGTGGGGTGTCAAATGAAAGCTTATAAAAACAATTAATATATGATGTAATACTTAAGCACACTTTTCTTTATATTATTTTGAAAAAATGTGCAAAAATCCCTCTCTCCTCACCCTATCTCGAAAAGTACTGATCAAAAAATTTTGAAAAAATTCAGGTTAGGTCTAAATAAAGTATAGATTGAGCGAAAATTATCATGAGTGCATTACGTCTGGTAATTTTTCTAATATCAAAAAAAAGTATGTGACATAACAGGATGTGAGGGGTTGGAAAGTTATGAATTCAACCGGGACTAAAAGCTACCAAAAATCAATACATTTTCGGTGTAATCAGTAATATCATGATGACTGGTGACCAACGGATAGGTACCAAAGACAAAATAATTTAATAATAATAATAATAATATATATATTACCATTAAGTACGAGGCTGATTTGAAAAGTCCGTGCAAAAATAAAAACTACTTATGTGTTTGGGGTAAACCTTTTTTATTTTTTCGACATAGTCTCCTTTTAGGCTTATACACTTCGTCCAACGATGTTCTAGTTTGTTGATCCCTTCCGAATAATAGGATTTGTCCAAGTCTGCAAAATATCCATTAGTGTCTGCAATCACCTCCTCGTTTGAATAAAATCTTTGTCCCGCCAGCCATTTCTTCAAATTGGGGAACAAATAGTAGTCCGAGGGAGCCAAGTCTGGAGAATAGGGGGGATGTGAAACGAGTTGGAATCCTATTTCCATTAATTTTGCGACCACAACTGCTGAGGTGTGTGCTGGTGCGTTGTCGTGATGGAAAAGGACTTCCTTGTGGGCCAATCGCGGGCGTTTTTTTTGCAGCTCGGTTTTCAAACGGTCCAATAACGATGAATAATATTCACCTGTAATAGTTTTTTACCCTTTCCAGATAGTCGATAAGGATTATCCCTTGCGAATCCCAAAAGACAGTCGCCATAACCTTTCCGGCCGAAGGAACGGTCTTCGCCTTTTTTGGTGCAGATTCCCCCTTGGTAAACCCATTGTTTAGATTGTTGTTTGGTCTCAGGAGTATAGTAATGTATCCATGTTTCATCCACAGTGATGAAACGACGCTTAAAGTCCTCCGGATTCTTCTGGAACAGCTGCAAACCATCCTTGCAACACTTCACACGATTCCGTTTTTGGTCAAGCGTGAGCAATCGCGGCACCCATCTTGCGGATAGCTTTCTCATGTCCAAATGTTTATGCAAAATATTATGTACCGTTCAGTCGAGATGCCCACAGCACTAGCAATCTCACGCACCTTAACTCTTCTGTCATCCATCACCATATCATGGATTTGATCAATGATTTCTGGAGTCGTAACCTCCACAGGCCGTCCAGAACGTTCAGCGTCACTTGTGCCCATATGGCCAGTCCGAAAATTTTGAAACCACTTATAAACTGTTCTAATCGAAGGTGCAGAGTCACCATAATGTTTATCAAGCTTCTCTTTAGTCTCCTGAGGCGTTTTGCCTTTCATAAAGTAATGTTTAATCACCACACGAAATTCTTTTTCGTCCATTTCTTGAAAATCACTCGACTTCCTTGATTCACACGAATGCCAAACACAAAGAAATAGACCAGTATGGCTGAAACTTGGTGTGCGTTCATTCAAGAGATGCTACTAACTAAACATGACCTCGATACGCGCCGGTGGTGCAATCTCTCGGACTTGGCACGGACTTTTCAAACCAGCCTCGTACAACAAAGTGTACATTGGTTCGGCAAATATAGTATAATAATTATAATTATAAATATAATAAAAATAAAAATAGTGTAGGATTACCATAAATTATACACACCATAAATATACGGACATACAAAGAAATTGTACAAAGTCGGACAAAACAATGTTAAGTTTAATATTTAAAAGCAGTAAAAATACAAAAATACAAAAATAATTAAAATTGGTATACCTTGGTTTAAGACAAGATAATGTAGGTAGGTTCAGGTTCATGACAGCAATACCTAGAAAGAAATCTTACAACCAGCACTCTCTTAGAGATCATCAGGCCCCGTAGAAATCCCCTATCGAGTAGAAGGCATTTTCCAGTAAGAAGGACTTTAGCCGAGGTATAAATCTTGGACCACGCATATTTCGCAGTTTTTTCTGCAGGCATTCCATTATGAAGGCTGATGCAACTATAGAGGGGAGAGCCTTTGAAGAAAGTTAATCTATGAATGGGGACCTTTAATACACTATTACTCCTGGTGTTATATGTATTTGTTGCTCCCAGTATCTCAAAAAGGTGTCTATTATTGTTTACAGCACCTTTATATGTAAAGACATGGAAAAGTTAGGATTCGTTGTTTTAAAAACGTATCTCTGCAGCTTTCACGAAAATTTAGATTAAAAATCAAACGAATTATTTTCTACTCAGTATATATCACCACTACACCATACACTTTATTTTTGCACTCGACGCGCGTTTCGCTAACCATGTTAGCTTCATCAGGAGCGATGATTGACTAAAGCTAAACTACAAATCTACCCTATTTATACTCAGCCTAACCTTTGAATTACTCGAGCGGAACTAATGACATAGGCAAGGCCATCACTTCCGGTCAAGTAACCAGTAGAGGGGACTATAAGGAATAGGCCCTCTGTCTTTATTTAAACTACTTTTACATTTTATGATTTCCATACTTTCGTATGCGTTCAACCATCTCCTATCAGATACATTTTTTATTAATCTTAGATTATCTAATGTTACAGTATGATCAGCTTCAAGGGCATGTTCGGCAATGCTAGACTTTTCTGTTCTATTGTATTTTAAGTGTGCTAAGTGTTCTTTAAATCTTGTTTTAATTGACCTTTTAGTTTGCCCAACATACTTTTTGTCACAATCATTACAACTAATTTCATAAATTCCACTTTTCTCACAATTAGGAATCTTATCTTTGGGATTTCCTAAGATATTCCTCAGATTGTCTGATGACTTATAGACTAAGGTGAGGCCTACCTTATTAAATACCTTATTGAGTCCCTTGCTATATTTCGGATTATATGGTATGGAGACATACTTGGTGTTATTTTCTTCGCGTGTAAAAAAGGTGGAATTCTGAATATTAAACCTAAACTTATGTCTATTTATTAGCTTATTTACTAAGTCATCGTCATAACCATTAACTCTAGTTATATTTCTAATACGATTCCTTTCTTTATTAAAGTTTACTCTATTCTAATCTATTATTATTTTTTATCAAATTCTAATCTATTATTATTTTTAATAATTAAAATATCTAGAAAAGACAATTGTCCTTTGTTCTCAACTTCGTAAGTGAATTTAATGGAATCATACCGGCTATTTAATTTAGAAATAAAATCATCAATATTTGCTTTCTTTGTATCAAAAATCGCGAAAATATCATCCACATACCTATACCATACCCTTGGGAAATATTCGAATTCTTAACTGGCTCCGATTTCAAACTTACTCATGAGTAATTCGAATATTTCCCAAGAGTATAGGTATGTGGATGATATTTTCGTGATTTTTGATACAAAGAAAGCAAATATTGATGATTTTATTTCTAAATTAAATAGCCGGTATGATTCCATTAAATTAACTTACGAAGTTGAGAACAAAGGACAATTGTCTTTTCTAGATATTTTAATTATTAAAAATAATAATAGATTAGAATTTGATATCTATAGGAAGGACACAGTAACAGATAGATATATTCCTAATGATTCATTTCATTGCAAACAACATAAATTAGCCTCATTACATTTTTTAGTTCATCGTTTGGTCACTTTCCCTCTGAATAGAGTAAACTTTAATAAAGAAAGGAATCGTATTAGAAATATAACTAGAGTTAATGGTTATGACGATGACTTAGTAAATAAGCTAATAAATAGACATAAGTTTAGGTTTAATATTCAGAATTCCACCTTTTTTATACGCGAAGAAAATAACACCAAGTATGTCTCCATACCATATAATCCGAAATATAGCAAGGGACTCAATAAGGTATTTAATAAGGTAGGCCTCACCTTAGTCTATAAGTCATCAGACAATCTGAGGAATATCGTAGGAAATCCCAAAGATAAGATTCCTAATTGTGAGAAAAGTGGAATTTATGAAATTAGTTGTAATGATTGTGACAAAAAGTATGTTGGGCAACCTAAAAGGTCACTTAAAACAGGATTTAAAGAACACTTAGCACACTTAAAATACAATAGAACAGAAAATTCTAGCATTGCCGAACATGCCCTTGAAGCTGATCATACTGTAACATTAGATAATCTAAGATTAATAAAAAATGTATCTGATAGGAGATTGTTGAACGCATACGAAAGTATGGAAATCATAAAGTGTAAAAGTAGTTTAAATAAAGACAGAGGGCCTATTCCTTATAGTCCCCTCTACTGGTTACTTGACCGGAACTGATGGCCTTGCCTATGTCATTAGTTCCGCTTGAGTAATTCGAGGGTTAGGCTGAGTATAAATAGGGTAGATTTGTAGTTTAGCTTAAGTCAATCATCGCTCCTGATGAAGCTAACATGGTTAGCAAAACGCGCGTCGAGTGCAAAAATAAAGTGTTTGGTATAGTGGTGATATATACTAAGTAGTATCATTGTGCCAAAGTTTCCACATTCCCAACTTAGAATTATTTTCTTTTGGTTCACTTTTCACACCAGCAGCACCTCAGGATACAACATTGTTAGACATGTGACTAAAAGCTAATGAATAATATACAGCCAAGAGACCGTCACTAGCAAGGGTACTTTTAAAGCTTAAAATTGCAAAGTAAGCTGAGTTTAATTTAGCACATATGTGATCTATATGGTGCCTAAAAGAAATCCTATGATCCACAAACGTACCGAGGAACTTGGCTTTCTCCTCAAAGTTTACAACAAGAGAATTGGCAAACGTCGACGCTAATGGTTTTTTATTAAATGTATTCATATAGATAGTTTTCTCAACATTCAGTACAAGGCCATTTCTTCTGCACCATGCTTCCATATCCCTGCACACACATGAAACATCATCATAAAGACCATCTACAGTGTCCAAAGCTGTCACAATGGTGGTATCGTCTGCATACATAATCACTTGCCCTGTTCTAATATTTAATGACAGGTCATTCACATATAGTATAAATAACAAGGGTCCCAAGACAGATCCCTGTGGAACGCCAAGATCGACCACTTTCTTTTCAGAAACAATGCCATCATATTTCACCACCATCCCCCTGTCGGTCATATATGACCCTATCCACTCCAGCAGGCTGCCTGGAATGCCAATATTGTATAATTTTTTCATCAGCGATGATTTGTGTACCGTATCAAAGGCTATAGAAAGGTAAAAAAAGCGTTATAACATATTTACCGTCATCAACATTACGGAAAACCTGATTTAAATAGTGGAAACAGGCAGACTCAATTGAACTATTAGGCAAAAAACCATGTTGTGCGGAGTGTAGTATGTTGTATTTGGTAACCAAATTGATTAGTCGTTGGTACACAATTCTCTCAAATATTTTTGAGAAAGTACTAAGTATAGATATTTGCCTATAATTCCCTACATCATTACGGTCACCCCTCTTATAGACAGGGATAACATTAGCGGTTTTGAAAACTTTAGGAAAGATACCCTTATTAAGGCTAAAGTTTATTAAGAACGAAAGCGGTTTAGCGATTGAATACTTAATATTTTTACTACTTTAGTAGTTATATCATCAGATCCAGCTGTTTGTTTATCTATTTTATTTGTTTATAATTAAACAAATATTTAGGTAGTAAATATGTGTTTTAAAACTTTTCCTACTAAATTCTAGGTTGCGCTGCTTATTGGCTGTTAGATAGCTAATTTTTATTTTAAAGGTAATCACGGTACGAAACACCACTTGAGTAAAGTCCAACTTGCACTTGACCGGTTATGTTTTTAACAACACTTAGCTTAATTATCGGTGCAAAAAATCTACTGGCTACCTGGACACAGTTATGATACTGAAATTACGCAAGCTGAGTTTAAAGATATTTTTAATAATGCAATGAACTATGATAGGGAGAGATGCTCTCCGTTTTTTTTTTCAGCAAACCCTGTTACCCAGGATTTAACCGAACCCGCCGAGTACGAGGCTGGTTTGAAAAGTCCGTGCAAAGTCCGAGAGATGGCAGCACCGGCGCGTATCGAGGTCATGTTTAGTTAGTAGTATCTCTTGAATGAACGCACACCAAATTTCAGCCATATTGGTCTATTTCTTTGTGTTTGGCATTCGTGTGAATCAAGGAAGTCGAGTGATTTTCAAGAAATGGACGAAAAAGAATTTCGTGTGGTGATTAAACATTACTTTATGAAAGGCAAAAACGCCTCAGGAGACTAAAGAGAAGCTTGATAAACATTATGGTGACTCTGCACCTTCGATTAGAACAGTTTATGAGTGGTTTCAAAATTTTCGGACTGGCCATATGGGCACAAGTGACGCTGAACGTTCTGGACGGCCTGTGGAGGTTACTACTCCAGAAATCATTGATCAAATCTATGATATGGTGATGGATGACAGAAGAGTTAAGGTGCGTGAAATTGCTAGTGCTGTGGGCATCTCGACTGGACGGGTACATAATATTTTGCATAAACATTTGGACATGAGAAAGCTATCCGCAAGATGGGTGCCGCGATTGCTCACGCTTGACCAAAAAACGGAATCGTGTGAAGTGTTGCAAGGGTGGTTTGCAGCTGTTCCAAAAGAATCCGGAGGACTTTAAGCGTCGTTTCGTCACTGTGGATGAAACATGGATACATTACTATACTCCTGAGACCAAACAACAATCTAAACAATGGGTTATCAAGGGGGAATCTGCACCAAAAAAGGCGAAGACCGTTCCTTCGGCCGGAAAGGTTATGGCGACTGTCTTTTGGGATTCGCAAGATATAATCCTCATCGACTATCTGGAAAAGGGTAAAAGTATTACAGGTGAATATTATTCATCGTTATTGGACCGTTTGAAAACCGAGCTGCAAGAAAAACGCCCGCGATTGGCTCACAAGAAAGTCCTTTTCCATCACGACAACGCACCAGCACACACCTCAGCAGTTGTGGTCGCAAAATTAATGGAAATAGGATTCCAACTCGTTTCACATCCCCCCTATTCTGCAGACTTGGCTCCCTCGGACTACTATTTGTTCCCTAATTTGAAGAAATGGCTGGCGGGACAAAGATTTTATTCAAACGAGGAGGTGATTGCAGACACTAATGGATATTTTGCAGACTTGGACAAATCCTATTATTCGGAAGGGATCAACAAACTAAAACATCGTTGGACGAAGTGTATAAGCCTAAAAGGAGACTATGTCGAAAAATAAAAAAGGTTTACCCCAAACACATAAGTAGTTTTTATTTTGCACGGACTTTTCAAACCAGCCTCGTATATACCAGGTGTACAAGTATGAAATGCGGATTTCAGACAATAGATTGTGCACCAATGCAATTTGTGCTATAAAAATTTGACACTTCGCCATATTGTTGTGTCATCAACAAGTGTCAGACGCGCATGAGTAATAAATTGGAAAAGTGTGTGCATAGTGTTGTGTTGTTGTGTTCAATATGTCGAAATTTATACCGAACAAAGAGCATTCGAGGACAGCATTAATTTTTTGTTTTATTTGAAAAACTGCTGTTGAATCATACCGATTACTTCGAGAAGCTTATGGTGAACATGCTCCATCGCAAGATACGTGTGAACGATGGTTTCGGCGTTTCAAAAGTGGTGACTTCGATGTTGCAGACAAGGAACGTGGAAAACCGCCAAAAAAATACGAAGATGTGGAATTGCAAGCATTGTTGCGAAGATGATTCGCAAACACAAAAACAACTCGCCGAGCAATTGGGTGTTAGTTAACAAGCTGTTTTCCAATCGGCTACGAGAGATGGGAAAGATTCAGAAGACCGGTAGATGGGGTACCACATGAGTTGAACGAGAGGCAAATGGAAAAGCGCAAAAAACAGGTGTGGCATTTTGCTCTCTTGGTACAAAAGGAAGTAGTTTTTTGCATTGTATAGTTAGTTATAGGGGATGAAAAGTGGATTTATTTTGAGAATCCCAAGCGCAAAAAATCATCGACCGTTAGACCGAATCTCTTTGGCAGAAAGACGATGCTCTGTGTTTGGTGGGACCGGAGGGGCGTGGTCTATTATGAGCTGTTAAAACCTAGGGAACACGGTTAATACTAAACGTTACCAACAATAATTGACCGATTTGAACCGTTCACATACGACAAAAACCAGTTCGCGACACGTTGCGGCTTACTCACCAGACTTGGCTCCTTCCGATTACCACTTGTTTGTATCGATGGGTCACTCGCTTGCTGAGCAGTACTTTGGTTCATACGAAGATGTGTAAAATTGGCTCGATGAATGGTTTCGCAGCAAAAGGGAAGATTGTGTTGCTGGTGTGGTATTCATAAATTGCCCGAAAATTGGGAAAAAATGTATAACAAGTCATGGAGCATACTTTGAATAAAGCACTTTTTATCATTCTTCCGAATTTAACATGTTTTTTTTAGAAAAAAAAATCCGTATTTTATACTTGTACACCTGGTACACTTTAAAAAGGCGTTTTAACTAAAAAAATCGACTACGGTATATTCAAGCAATTCAGACTCTCTGTCGCATCTGAGATAAACGTTTTTTGCGAGCTCCCAGTAATGTAATACGTAGCCTGAGAAGTCTAGCTACTTAAAACACATTTCTTTTTTTCCAAAATTCGACTTTATTCATTAACATAGTCTCCTTTAAGAGCGATATACGAGGCTGGTTTGAAAAGTCCGTGCAAAAATAAAAACTACTTATGTGTTTGGGGTAAACCTTTTTTAATTTTCCACATAGTCTCCTTTTAGGTTTATACACTTCGTCCAACAATGTTCTAGTTTGTTGATCCCTTCCCGAATAATAGGATTTGTCCAAGTCTGCAAAATATCCATTAGTGTCTGCAATCACCTCAGTAGTCCCGAGGGAGCTAAGTCTGGAGAATAGGGGGGATGTGAAACGAGTTGGAATCCTATTTCCATTAAATTTTGCGACCACAACTGCTGAGGTGTGTGCTGGTGCGTTGTCGTGATGGAAAAGGACTTTCTTGTGGGCCAATCGCGGGCGTTTTTCTTGCAGCTCGGTTTTTCAAACGGTAATAGTTTTACCCTTTTTCCAGATAGTCGATGAGGATTATCCCTTGCGAATCCCAAAAGACAGTCGCCATAAGCTTTCCGGCCGAAGGAACGTCTTCGCCATTTTTTGGTGCAGATTCCCCTTTGGTAACCCATTGTTTAGATTGTTGTTTGGTCTCAGGAGTATAGTAATGTATCCATGTTTCATCCACAGTGACGAAACGACGCTTAAAGTCCTCCGGATTCTTCTGAAACAGCTGCAAAACCATCCTTGCAACACTTCACACGATTCCGTTTTTGGTTAAGCGTGAGCAATCGCGGCACCCATCTTGCGGATAGCTTTCTCATGTTCCAAATGTTTATGCAAAATATTATGTACCCGTTCAGTCGAGATGCCCACAGCACTAGCAATCTCACGCACCTTAACTCTTCTGTCATCCATCACGTCATCACGGATTTGATCAATGATTTCTGGAGTCGTAACCTCCACAGGCTGTCCAGAACGTTCAGCGTCACTTGTGCCCATATGGCCAGTCCGAAAATTTTGAAACCACTTATAAACTGTTCTAATCGAAGGTGCAGAGTCACCATAATGTTTATCAAGCTTCTCTTTAGTCTCCTGAGGCGTTTTGGCCTTTCATAAAGTAATGTTTAATCACCACACGAAATTCTTTTTCGTCCATTTCTTGAAAAATCACTCGACTTCCTTGATTCACACGAATGCCAAAACACAAAGAAATAGACCAATATGGCTGAAACTTGGGTGTGCGTTCATTCAAGAGATGCTACTAACTAAATATGACCTCGATACACGCCGGTGGTGCCATCTCTCGGAATTTGCACGGACTTTTCAAACTAGCCTCGTAATCAGTCCAACGCTTTTCTAATATTTTTATACATTTCTTGTAGAAGGATTTGTCTTAGCTTTCGAATAGGCCCCAGTTTCGGCAACAACTTCTTCATTGAAGCCAAATCTCTTTCCCGCAAGCATTTTTTTGAGGTCTGCTAATAGATGATAGTCGCTGGGAGCCAAATCTGGAGAATACGGTGGATGAGAAAGCAATCCGAACTTCAATTCATGCAATTTAGTCATCGTAAACCCATTGACGTTGTGACATGGCGCATTGTCTTGATGAAAAAGCAATTTTTTCTTGTTCATTTGGGGTCGTTTCTTTGCGATTTCTGCCTTCATACGCACCACTAGTTTTGTATAATATTCTCTATTGATGGTTTTTCCCTTCTCAGCATAGTCGATAATAATTATTCCATGCGCATCTCAAAATATAGAGGCTAAAACCTTCCCAACCGACTGCCGATTTGATTCCGGTGTGTAGTGGTAAATCCATGTTTCATCCGTTATCATATATCGCATGAAAAGAACATTTTTATTGCGGTCCAAACAGCGCTCAGAATGAACACGTTGTTGTTTTTGGTCCACTGTGAGCAAACGCGGTACCCATTTCGAATAGAGCTTTCTCAGGTCCAAGTGTTCATGCAAAATATGACCAACACGTTCTTTTGATATCTTTAGGGTCTCAGCTATCTTACGCAATTTCCCTTTACGACTCATCCAAAACAATTTTGCATTTTTTTTCATATTTTCGGGTGTAACCACCTCATTTGGGCGTCCAGAGCATTCAGCATCATATGTATCTGTACGACCGCGTTTAAATTCAGTATACCAGTAAATGATAAGTAAATTTTCCAGGGGCAGAGTCTCCATAATACTTATCAAGCCATTGCTTTGGTGTGGAACGGTATTTTTTTCCCATCAAAAAACACTGTTTAATCAACACACGAAATTCGATTTTTTCCATTGTTTTGAAAATATCAAAAGTAGCGTCACTAAAACTACTGTGACTTGTAAACTAATCGTTGAAATATCATGAAATTTTGATACGTATCGTTTGAAAGTTGGTACTTCCTAAAAATCATATGAATTTTTTGAAAAGGGCGACATCTATGTGGCATACCGATAACTTATTAGCCTACGTGTTACATTTCTGTATTTCACAGTACTTTTTAGACAACGCCGTAGTGCTGCCATGGACGTTATTGTATTTCTGCAAACAACTACTACCTATGTACAGTCCCTGGCCAAATTATTAGACGCACTGTATTTTTTTTAGTAATTTCATGTGTCTTAAGAGTTTTTATGCAATAATGGTATATTTAAACTACATATTATTGATTTTTATTTAAAAGAATTGTTGTAGACTACATATTTGTATTTATTTTTAACATATGGCAACACTGTGTTGATAAAGTGATACATGAACGTAAACAAGTAGAAACCTGTATCAGTCGCGATCGGAATCGAGTCAGGTACGGACGTGTTTCTGTGGCTTTATGGACTGTGATTGTTTGTTTAACAGTTTTATACTACTCAGTTATTAGTTTTTTTTTTATATGCAGTGTTTTAAAAAAGTAATTGGACTATTTTCATTATGGGTAGAAAAGGCGATCTTTCACCACGTAAAAAAAGCTGAAGTGAAGGCCCTTGTGATTGCGAAAACATTTACAAACCGAGAAATATCACGAAGATTGGAGGTTTTTGAAGCTAGTGTACGACGAATAAAAAAGAAAATTGAGTCAGGGAAGGAATTAAGCCCGAAAAGAAAGAAAAAGATGCGGTAGAAAACCAATTTTCACTCCACGGGTCAGAGAGATGTTTGAAGAAAATTTGTGTAGAAAACAGATTTGCTACCACAAAGGTAATAAAATTACAACTCCAGGATGCTAGCGTAAATGCTTCCGAGCGCACTGTTCGAAGAAAATTGAAAGAATTAGATTTTAAGGCCTGTCGCCCCGCCAGGAAGCCCAAGTTAACAGCTGCAATGAAAGCAAAGCGCCTGAAGTGGGCCAAACAATGGCAAGACAAAGATGTGGACTTCTGGAAATCGGTAAGATACAGCAATTTAATCAATAATTGATACGTTATTATCATTTTCAGTTAAATAAAGCAAATAAACATGGAAGTTTATATATTTTTCCTATTTTTGACAGGTCTGCTTCAGTGACGAAAGCACATTGGAAATTTTGCAGAATAAAGCTCAGTATGGTGCGGCGTCGTCATGGAGAAAAGTTTCATCCTGATTGTGTCGTCCCGACGGTTAAACATCCCACCAAAGTGATGATTTGGTCAGTCATCAGCGGCAAGGGCACTGGACGTCTGTACGTCGTCAAAGGAATAATGAGGCAAGATCAGTACAAAGAAGTATTACAAAATCGGTTGATTCCGCAGCTCAGAGAATGGTTTCCAAATGGGGAACCATTCACTTTCATGCAAGATGGAGCTCCCTGCCACACTGCTCGGTCTGTTAAAGCTTTTTTTGGCAGAAAAAAATATCCCTCTGTTGGATTGGCCTTGATATGAACCCCATTAAAAATGTGTGGGAGCTGATGAAAAGAGAAGTGGCTAAAGATGTGATTACCAACAAAACCCAGCTCCTAGAAAAGATTATTCATGTGTGGAATCATCATCCTCAAATGCAGGAGACAGTATAATCTTGCATTGATAGCATGCCGCGCAGAATTAAAGCTTTGATAGCGGCTAAAGGTGGCTCAACTAAATATTGACTTTTACTAACATTAATTTCACTTTTCTTTTAAACTCAATAAACTTATGCTTTTCTAAATTAATGCTGTTTTATTTTATGTCAAATAAATAGGTAATTGATTGGATAATATAAAAATAAAAAACAAATCAATTTAAAATAATAAAACGGTACAATATCACTCGGTAATTAATATTTTACATGAAATCTTGTAGTGCGTCTAATAATTTGGCCAGAGACTGTAAGTGGCGAGGTCAAATATACTTAAATAAATTAATAAATAAAGAATACCGACCTGTCGGGATTAGAACCCGAGAGCTTCTGCACTGCAACTGAAGTTATTACGCCATGGAGCTACGAGCCGCCACGGACTCTGGAAGTAAACATTGTGAGAAATACAAAATTGCATAAATCTATCTCGTAGCTGATTTTTACTTTTCTGCACATGCGTAAGAGGAGCATTTCGTTATTGGTTGATAATTAGCTTTGTTCACGGTATTGGTTCGGAAGGTATGGGCATTCTCCGCTTACGCGGTGTTCGGACTTACATTGGCGGTAAAAACATTTTGCACTATTAATCTAAGATCTGGCGTTCGCAGAATTAACCATTTACATCCATTCTGTATTCTTTACTAGTACACGTAGTTCTTGGAATTTAGGTAGTATACCCGATTCTTGACATACGCAGTGAATCTAATTCTCCACGTCGGTTCCTTTTATTGTTTTATGGCTCTGGTACCCTCTTGGACATGTTTTATAAGTAAGGCTGGGATAAATCAGTTAATCTTATGTATCGATTATTGAATTTTTAGAGCCTGACTGATGATGCTATAAGAGAATATCTGTGAGAATTAGTCATTTATAAATAAACTAGCCGGGCCCGCGGCTCCGCTCGCGTGGACTTGATTCACTACTATGGTCACTGCTTATTCCTTATGTTACCCAACGTAATAAAATATCTCCCATTATTTCCCCTTATCTCCCAATATTTCTCCTTATCTCCCATTATCTCTACATAATTTCCATTATCTAGGCGTATCTCTGCTCTCATCTCCCATTATTTCTCCTTATCTCCCATTATTTCTCCTTATCTCCCATTATCTCACCTTATTTCCCATTATCTAGGCTTATTTGACTTATCTCCCATTATTTCTCCTTATCTCCCATTATTTATACTTATCTCTCATTATTTCACCTTATCTCCCATTATCGAGGTTTATTTCGACTTATCTCCCATTATTTTTCCTTATCTCCCATTATCTCACCTTATCTCCCATTATCTAGGCTTATATCGAATTATATAGAACAGATGTATAAATTTATAAAAACATGTAAATCGGATAAGTGGTTCTCGAGTGATAAGCGCACTAACGGACAACCAGAACGACAGAGAGACGTTGCATTTTATAAATATTGTATTCTTTGCTACATGATATTATTCCATATTTAATGCTTTAGGGAGTGTATTATGAGAACGCGCTAGCGGCAAACTTTTCTCCGACTTGATTCACTATTATCGTCACTGCTCATTCCTTATGTCACCTAACGTAATAAAATATATCCTATAACCTGACGAGAGAAGAACATACGTATGCATCTTTGCTTATCTCCCATTATTTCTCCTCATCTCCCATTATTTATATTTATCTCCCATTATCTCACCTTATCTTCCATTATCGAGCCTTATCTCGAATTATCTCCCATTATTTCTCCTTATCTGCCATTATCTAGGGTTATATCGAATTATATAGAACATATGTTTAAATTTATAAAAACACGTAAATCGGATAAGTGGTTCTCAAGTGATAAGCGCACTAACGGACAGACAGACAGACAGAAAGACGTTGCATTATATATATATATATATATATATATATATATATATATATATATATATATATATATATATATTCGATAGAAGATTATAGATAACCTGGCCAGAGAACAAATGTATGAATTAAAAAAAAAACACGTAAATTGGATAAGGGGTTCTCGAGTGATAAGCGCACTAACGGACAGACACACAGACAGAGTCACGTTGCATTTTATATATAATATATTCTTTGCTACATGATATTGTTCCATATTTAATGCTTTAGGCATTGCAGGCTTATTGCAAGAGAACGCGCTAGCGGAAAACTTTTCTCCGACTCGATTCACTACTATCGTCACTGCTTATTCCTTATGTCACCTAACGTAATAAAATATATCCTATAAGCTGGCCAAAGAACATATGTATGTTTAACAAAAAAGCACATAAATCGGATAAGTGGTTCTCCAGTGATAAGCGCACTAACGGACAGACAGACAGACAGAGAGACGTTGCATTTTATATATATTACACAGGGGAACAGCTGTTTTGGTGTCGACGTTTTTTGAGCTGATTCTATATCAATTTGATGTCCTGAATTCAAATAACGTATTCATTTGTAGGAGCTCAAATTTTTAAGATATACAATTTTAGAGAAATATAAGTTACATTATTGTAACTCAAATCCGTAAGTGTAGTAAACAAAAGTAGATACGAAATTTTTATTTTAGTTATACAAAATACAATATTATGTCGTACTTACAAACAAAAAAAAAAACATTGAAGAAATGAAATAGTCACTCAACACTTGGAAAGCTTCTTTTCCGCGACATTCTTGAATGTTTTTTTAAACAGTCCCTTTTTAAACTCCAGCAGTAATCTGCCATCATGTGCATGTCCCATCTTCCTTGGTAGCGGTCCTCCATAACTTTAATATCTTGGTGAAATCTTTCACCTTGTTCCTCACTCATGTCTCCTAAATTTTCTGGAAAACGGTCTAAGTGGCTGTGTAAATAGGGTATTTTAATACTCATATTGCACCCTAAGGATTTGAAACTATTAAGCATCTTGTTAACCATTTCAACATAGTTTTGAGCTTTATGTTTGCCTAGAAAATTTTCTACAACTGCAACAAATGATGTCCAAGCTTCTCGTTCAACTTGATTCATTGAATTTATGAAGGCAGGATCCTTAATTAATTGTCTTATTTGTGGGCCGTCAAATATCCCTGCTTTGAGTTTTTTTGTGCTCAACTGATGCATTTTTACCCCTATATATGCAAGACAAGACCCATTCTTATCAAGAGCCTTTACAAATTGCTTCATTAAGCCCAACTTTATATATAACGGAGGAAGTATGATTTTTTCTCTTTCAACCAAAGCGTCGTTAATGACATTCTTTTTCCCAACGTCCATGTTTTCTCTCTGAGGTCAATCTTTTCTAACCCAGTGGTGTGCCAATCATCTGGAATATATTCAGAAAGTCCCATTTCTTTCATGAGTCCCCTAATTTCGTGACAAAATACAAGATTGTCTTCTTGACAAAAGAATGGTGGTAGATCTTTTTTCTCTTGTACGGTAAAAGGTCATTTTGGTTCCTTGTTCCAGTAAATTTTTGTCGTTCAACCTAGAAGCCAGTACTTCAGAGGCTTTTTTTCGATAAATTGAGATCCCTGGTGAGATCATTTAATTCATTTTGATGGAAGCGTTGAGGAACTGATGATGTCCCCTCATAGTCACTGTTAGTTTCATTAGCATCAGAACTTTTATTAGCATCAGAAGAGCGATCAGAGGGAAAATATTCGTCATCAGAGATATGTGGTAGCTGATGAAATGTTGGAATCGGTATTTCATCTGAGTGCGGGATAGGGCGTATTGCCGAGTCTGAATTGGGATAAGTCCGCTTACTGCGGTTATTTCGATTGATTCCATTAGTAATTTACTAAACAGAAATAACAATCATTGAAGTGGTTTTTTGGTTCTCTCCAAACCATTGGTACGCCGAATTTTAGACATTTTCTTTTCCCGGTAGTCCACTGCCGTAAATGCTCTGTACAAGTTTTTACGTACGAGATGCGGGGCCCACGTTTTGTCCTGATCATCAAGCTTAACTCCAAAGTATCCAAGATACGCTCGCTTTACAAAGTCAGTAATAGTTTGTCTGTTTTGTTGAAACATGTATTCTCCGCATATATAGCAAAACACATCAGGTTAGGTGATTAAAAGGGTCAGTTCAGGTACCTGATAGGCAATGGTTCCACTATTTATAGATTTACCTGGAATTTACTCAATTACAGACTGACAATAAAACCATTGTACCTACATTAATGAATATATAATAATTTTAGAACTCTCATAAATGAATATACTGAATAAAAACCACATTGGTAGATAAGTTGATGTATCTAAAAAAGTAGAGCTGATAGAGAAAAATGGATTGCATGTATAGATTTAGCGTCCCAAATATAGTTAAAATCAGCTCTAAAATCCCAGGCACCAAAACAAAAATATTTTTTTGTTGCCCTGTGTTATAGATTACAGATATTCTTTGCTACATAATATTGTTCCATATTTAATGGTTTAGGCTGTGTATTGCAAGGGTACGCGCTAGCGGCAAACTTATTTCCGACATCATTCATTATTTTACGTCACTGCTCATTCCTTATGCTACCTATCGTAATAAAATATAGCCTATAAGCTGGTCAGCGAACATATGTATGTTTAAAAAAAAAAAGTACGTAAATCGGATAAGTAGTTCTCCAGTGATAGGCGCACTAACGGACAGACAGACAGACAGAGAGACGTTGCATTTTATATATATTATAGATAATGCTAATCTTAATTTTTAATGTTTCTCAGCCGAAACTAGGTTAGATTACTGAAAAGGTAAGATCGAAAACTGATATGATGAGCCGGTTTAAAAAAGCTTTTGCGGTACGTTTGGATCCGAAATGAAATTAAGGAAGGAGTCATGGGTCTGAAAAAAAGCGTTTTTTTAGGATTTTTTTTTAGCGAAACTGTTCATTATATAAATCAGGTTTTTTTTTTATATAATAACTAGCCGTGCCCGCGGCTCCGCTCGCGTCGAGTTGATTCCTTATTATTGGCACTGCTTATTCCTTATATTACCTAATGTAATAAAATATATCCAATAACCTGGCCAGAGAACATATGTATTTTATAATAAAACACGTAAATCAGATAAGTGGTTCTTGAGTTCTAAGCACACTAACGGACAAAGGTTTTATATATATTATAGATTTTTTTTAATAAATATTAAGTTAATAAAAAAAAAAAACAGGTAAATCGGATAAGTGGTTCTCGAGTGATAAGCGCACTAACGGATAGACAGACAGACAAATAGACAGGAGCGCTCTTGATGAAGCTAACATGGTTAGCGAAACGCGCGTCGAGTGCAAAAATAAAGTGTTTGGTGTAGTGGTGATATACGAGGCTGGTTTGAAAAGTCCGTGCAAAGTCCGAGAGATGGCACCACCGGCGCGTATCCAGGTCATGTTTAGTTAGTAGCATCTCTTGAATGAACGCACACCAAGTTTCAGCCATATTGGTATATTTCTTTGTGTTTGGCATTCGTGTGAATCAAGGAAGTCGAGTGATTTTCAAGAAATGGACGAAAAAGAATTTCGTGTGGTGATTAAACATTACTTTATGAAAGGCAAAACGCCTCAGGAGACTAAAGAGAAGCTTGATAAACATTATGGTGACTCTGCACCTTCAATTAGAACAATTTATAAGTGGTTTCAAAATTTTCGGACTGGCCATGTGGGCACAAGTGACGCTGAACGTTCTGGACGGCCTGTGGAGGTTACGACTCCAGAAATCATTGATCAAATCCATGATATGGTGATGGATGACAGAAGAGTTAAGGTGCGTGAGATTGCTAGTGCTGTGGGCATCTCGACCGAACGGGTACATAATATTTTGCATAAACATTTGGACATGAGAAAGCTATCCGCAAGATGGGTGCCGCGATTTGCTCACGCTTGACCAAAAACGGGATCGTGTGAAGTGTTGCAAGGATGGTTTGCAGCTGTTCCAGAAGAATCCGGAGGACTTTAAGCATCGTTTCGTCACTGTGGATGAAACATGGATACATTACTATACTCCTGAGACCAAACAACAATCTAAACAATGGGTTACCAAGGGGGAATCTGCACCAAAAAAAGGCGAAGACCGTTCCTGCGGTCGGAAAGGTTATGGCGACTGTCTTTTGGGATTCGCAAGGGATAATCCTCATCGACTATCTGGAAAAGGGTAAAACTATTACAGGTGAATATTATTCATCGTTATTGGACCATTTGAAAACCGAGCTGCAAGAAAAAACGCCCGCGATTGGCCCACAAGAAAGTCCTTTTCCATCACGACAACGCACCAGCACACACCTCAGCAGTTGTGGTCGCAAAATTAATGGAAATAGGATTCCAACCTCGTTTTCACATCCACCCTATTCTCCAGACTTGGCTCCCTCGGACTACTATTTTTTCCCCAATTTGAAGAAATGGCTGGCGAAGAAAGATTTTATTCAAACGAGGAGGTGATTGCAGACACTAATGGATATTTTGCAGACTTGGACAAATCCTATTATTCGGAAGGAATCAACAAACTAGAACATCGTTGGACGAAGTGTATAAGCCTAAAAGGAGACTATGTCGAAAAATAAAAAAGGTTTACCCCAAACACATAAGTAGTTTTTATTTTTGCACGGACTTTTCAAACCAGCCTCGTATACTGAGTAGTAAATTCTTACGTGTAAATGAATCGACTCCAGGGCCATATCCTGAATCTTCATCAGCTATTTGAGCTTCTAGAATACTAATTTGTTCTTGCCTATGACGCCATCTAGCTTCTTTTGTGCTTTATAGCAATTGTCGCTCTTCTTTTCCGGGCGGTGGCGATATTTTCGTGTTTATAGTGTTTGATAATATTTCTCTGTAGCTTCCTTTATCTCTTTTATTTATGCGATCTCTTGGTTATCATTATTTATAAGTTTTATTATTTGATGTCTTCCTTCATTCATTTGTTTGTTCAGATTTATTCCTATTTTTGCTCTAGTGTCATTATATTTAATTTTAATTATTGCTACGACTGAATTGCTACGAGTGAACTGCTACGAGTGAACTGCTACGAGTGAATTGTACAAACTTCCAGTTTCGAATATAGAACCTTAGAATAGCAGATGCGAATGCCCTGTCCCTTCGAAAAAGTATAATTCAAGAATCTCTTTGTTTTATATAATAAAAAAAAAATTAAAATACATTAAAATTTCAAGATTTTATAGAAGAAGTATGCGAAACAAGTTGTGATATCTTAATTGCTGGAGATTTCAACATTGACTGGAAGAATGATTTTTATGCCACCAAACTGGAAAGCATACTTAACGATAACGGTCTTAAGCAGGTAATGAACGAATATACTAGAATAACAATAAACTCAAAAACATTGATAGACTATATAATAACAAATAAAGAAACAATTACGGCAAAAAATAATATAAATAATAAAATAGCTGATCATGAATCTATTGATATTTTAATCGAGTGTGATACCAAGCAGCAAAACTATCATATTAAAGAAATAAGCCTTTTTAAGTACAACAAAAAAAACAGATTCAAAAATGAATTAAGTGCAATATTAAGATGTGATGAAATTAATGATTTAAATGAATATGTTCACAATTTTGATGATTGTATCGAAAACGTAATAAAAAAATTTACTTTTAAGAAAAAAATGTCCAAAAAAAAAAGTTATAACAAATGGTTTAATAATGAACTCAGAGCATTAAAACGAGAAAAGGTTCTTAAATACCAAAGAGCAATCTTAGAAAATACAAATGAGGCATGGAACAGTTATAAAAACAATAAGAAATACGTATAAAGTCAAAATTGAAAAAGAAAAAAGTAATTATACTATAATAAAATAAACAATGCAAATAACCAAAAAGAAATGTGGAATAAAATTAAAGAACTAGTCTTAAGAGAACCCAAAAGTGTGATAAAAACTGTGATATATAATCAAATAGAATATAAAGACAGTTTCTAAATAGCTGAAAATCTTAATACATATTTTGTAAATAGTATAAATGAAATCAGATGCTCCATCGAAGATATACAATACGAAAATGAAATACCTGAGATTGACACTAAATTCAAATTTCGTGCAGTAAATCTACAAGAACTGAAAACTATTTTTAAGAATATTAAGAAAAAACCAGACTATACAAAACTATCAAGTAACATAATTCTAGATAATTGGGGCATAACAGGAAGTATTATACTGAATATTATAAATAAGTCACTAGAGACAGGGTTGTTTCCAAATAACTGGAAGGAATCAATGATATTTCCTATCCAAAAAGTAAAAAACATACATCAAAATGTGAAGAATACAGACCAATTAACACTTTAAAAATATGTGAAAAAGTTATTGAAAAAATAGTAAAAATCAATTGGAAGAATACATGGAACAGCACAGACTATTATCAAAGTTTCAATCAGGATTTAGAAAGAAATATTCATGTGAAACAGCAATCAATTATGTTATAAAAACAGATGGAAATGTAAAAAGATAAAAAATAAAATATTAGCAATTTTCCTTGACTTCAAAAGAGCATTTGAAACGATAGATAGGGATATTCTATTGAAAAAACTTACTAGACACAGTATTTAAGACACAGAGCTAAAATGGTTTCAGTCCTATCTGACAAATCGTAAACAATTCACAAATATCAATAACGAAATATCAAATGCAATAGAAAACGATTTTGGAGTACCACAGGGCTCAATTTTGGGAGCTCTTCTCTTTGTAATATATATAAATGACATGGAAAATGTATTAAAAAAATGTGAAATTGTATTATATGCAGATGATACATTAATTTTTACAGAAGCAGCAACAGAGGAGATATGTCATGAAAATTTAAAAAATGATATGGATAACATTAACAAATGGTTAAAAATGAATAAGTTAAAATTAAATGAAAACAAGACAAAATTAATGGAAATTGATATGAACACTGACAGAGCATTCAAAATAAATAATGTAATAATAGAAAAAGTAAGTAATATAAAATACCTGGGTTTCCTCATAGACAGGGATTTTGAACTTTAAAGAACATGTCGAATATATATGTAAAAAAATAGGGGAAAAAATTGGGTTTTTCAAACGTTTAAGAAGTAAAGTAACAATATTAACTGCAATAAATATATACAACACCGTGATAATACCTCATTTTGAATATGGATCAACTGTGTTATTCACATGCTGTTCAGACCAACAACAGGCAAGGCTACAAAAACTCCAGAACAAAGCTATGCGCTCTATTTTGAAATGCAATCGTTTCACATCAATAAGATATATGCTAGATGCACTGAAATGGCTAAATGTAAAGTAAAGACTGCAGCTAAATACAATATGTTTTATCCAGAAAATGAAAATGGGAAATGCACCGGAATACTTGATTGAACAAATAAGATATGTTGGGGATGTTCAACCGTACAGCCTGAGGAACGCATTAGATTTCAGACCGCAACGTGCAGATACCAGTGCAATGCAAAAATCTTTATTTTCAAAAGGCTTGAGCTTATACAATATGATGCCCAACAACATAAAAGAGTGAAACAAATATAAATATGTTTAGAAAAGGAACAATAAATTTTTGTAAAAAATATTAGTTTTTAATCAGAGTAGGAAATTGTTTGTTAAATTTATTTTAAATGTAAATTAAAAAGTATTGTGAATACTACTACTAAATAAATAATAATAAAAAAATCGAGTTAAGATCAGCGAAGGCTAAACCGAGGGCAGCTGTCCGCTACCTACTCCGAAAACTCTACATAACGGCACTCCTTTTAAACTACCATAACTTTGTCAATTTTTAACCAATTCTGATGAAACTTACAGCAAATATACTTAAGATATCATACTAAAAGAAAATGTAAAAATTCAAAAATTTGAACTTTTTTTGACCCAGATGACTATAGGTATATGCCCTTAATAATTGCGCAGCTCCAATAAATCAAAGCTGGATTAATTTAAAATTTTTTTCACGAGATGCACCGCGAACAAGCTATTAATATGTTCAGTAGAATACTGGCGGATATCTTCGTATTGATATTTTACAATGCGGCTTTCCCAGCCGGTATAATAAAGTAAATGATTTTTTTTAATGTTCACCGATAACTAACAGCACATTTAATTGCTTTTAAACCGGGTTTCTATAATGAGCCAAGTTATTTCGGTTTATTTTAAGTACAATTTTGCCATGATTTATATTGCAAACAGAAATGACAGAAGTAGGCAACATTAAGTTAAATATAAGTAGCTGGCGCCAAAAATAACTTAGTTTAGCATTTAAAATTGCGGGAGTAATACTTACTTAGTAAAAATATTTATTATTTAACACTTAAAACACATCTTAATAGGCTGATAAGTAAAATAGAAAACTGGTAATGTGTAATATATATTGGTTACAAATATAATTGTTTTTTAATTTCTTTAAGTAAAAAGGTGTTAACATAGTTCTTTTTTTATTACTCATTAGATCATAAAATCGTTAATTCTTTATTTGTTTATGAATAAAGAGTTACTTTATGAGTATAGATCTCATCTACGACTAGAGCCCAATTTGTGCTGCTTTAGGCTTTCCAGCATAAATCCCAAAGTACAATCGTGGTCAAATAAATCGTACATCTCGGGCGCATTTTATTAGCTAGTCGGCAATATCATTCTTACGGTTGGCAATACGGTTTACGGTCGGAAGGCCTGACCTTGTTATCTGAACTAGAGGCACCAGCCATAGATACGAGGAGCAAGGGGTATTGTTAAATTGCCTCCCCGCAGGTAGTAGTAAAAAAAGTCAGATTTAATGAGTCTTATTTATAGGTAGATTGCCTCCCAAGCCTTTCTTGTACCTAATGGGTAATTAAGGGTAGGTATACAATATTGCAAATAAGTGTGGTATATATAGCTAATATATATAGCTTATAATATTTGTCAATTTGATTTCTAAATTCCATCAGTAAAGACGGGAAACATTTTCTTAACATGAATCATTTTAAGTGAAAAAGGAAAATAGTTACTACTTTTAAACAACTGTAAATACAGCTTCCAAAAGTGTTTAAAAAGTAGTGAAAAGCGTTGGACTTGCACAAAGAAAACGTGCAAATCTTTCTTTGTTACTCTAGGAGAAGTTTACAACAATATTGTCGTTACAAAACATGTGCAAGAACATTGTCATGACATAAAAACAGAAAAATTACATCGTCAAACTGTTAACACGTGCTGTAAAAGAGAAGCTGTCGAAAATGTGTAAGGAAAACTCGCCAAAATTATACGGCGCGTACGACAAGACAATCTACCATCAATAGTTACTACGTTCGACGTTGCTTATATTAGAATAAATATGTACAACGCTCATCAGAAAAAAACACCCTGCGTTGCCGAAGAGTATTGAAGATACTTTTAAAATTCTGGAAGAGATCAACATCGAGACATCTAGGTGAATCGTTTATACTTATTAACAGTAGAAGTGACCAAATAGTTGTATTTTGTTGTAAATCAAATATCCAGTTTTTGGAAAAGGTCTCACGAATTTATTTCGACGGTACCTTTAATTATTGCCTTCTTTTGTCAATTTTTTACTATTCGTGGGATATCATATTCCATTAATTTTTTCGTTGTTGCCAGATAAACGGACGGAGACGTACAAAAAATTATTTAATTTCATAATGGATATTTTTAAGTATAATTTTGTCAAACTAGAAATTTTGGAAGTTGTAATTGATTTTGAAAAAGGTATCACCAGGCTGTTCAACAAACTTGGCCACTAGCAAAAATAGTTTTATGTCAGTTTCATCTTTCACAATGTTGATATCGAAAAATCCAAGAATACGGCTTAACATCTATAATATATATAAAATGCAACGTCTCTCTGTCTGTCTGTCTGTCCGTTAGTGCGCTTATCACTGGAGAACCACTTATCTGATTGTCATACTTTTTTTTTAAAAAACATACATATATTCTCTGGCCAGGTTATAGTCTATATTTTATTACGATAGGTAACATAAGGAATGAGCAGTGACGATAATAGTGAATGAAGTCGCAAAAAAGTTTGCCGCTCGCGCGTTCCCTTGCAATACACAGCCTAAACCATTAAATATGGAACAATATTATGTAGCAGAGAATATCTATAATCTATAATATATATATACAAGCCGGGACCGCGGCTCCGCTCGCGTGGACTTGATTCACTACTATCGTCACTGCTTATTCCTTATGTTACCCAACGTAATAAAATATCTCCCATTATTTCTCCTTATCTCCCAATATTTCTCCTTATTTCCCATTATCTCTACATAATTTCCATTATCTAGGCTTATCTCTGCTCATCTCCCATTATTTCTCCTTATCTCCCATTATTTCTCCTTATCTCCCATTATCTCACCTTATTTCCCATTATCTAGGCTTATCTCGACTTATCTCCCATTATTTCTCCTTATCTCCCATTATTTCTCCTTATCTCCCATTATTTCTCCTTATCTCCCATTATTTCACCATAACTCCCCATTATTTAGACTTATCTCTGCTTATCTCCCATTATTTATACTTATCTCCCATTATCTCACCTTATCTCCCATTATCGAGGCTTATCTCGACTTATCTCCCATTATTTCTCCTTATCTCCAATTATCTCACCTTATCTCCCATTATCTAGGCTTATATCGAATTATATAGAACATATGTATAAATTTATAAAAAATCACGTAAATCGGATAAGTGGTTCTCGAGCGGATAAGCGCATTAACGGACAGACAGACACACAGACAAACATTGCATTTTAAATATATATTATAGATATAGATTATTTTTATTATTATATAACCTGGCCAAAGAATATATGCATGAATTTAAAAAAAGACAGGTAAATCTGATAAGTGGTTCCTGCGTGATAAACGCACTAATGGACAGACAGACAGACAGAGAGACATTGCATTTTATATATATTATAGATTATACATATACAGATACATAACATTGTTCCATATTTAATGGTTTAGGCAGTGTATTGCAAGAGAAACGCGCTAACGGTAACCTTTTTTCCGACTTGATTCACTATTACTGTCACTGCTTATTCTTTATGTTGCAAAGAATATAATATATAAAATGCAACGTCTCTCTGTCTGTCAATTCGTTAGTGCGCTTATTACTTGAGAACCACTTATCCGATTTACGTGTTTTTTTATAATTTATACATATATTCTATATAATTCGATATAGGCCTAGATAATGGGAGATAAGGTGAGATAATGGGAGATAAGTATAAATAATGGGAGATATGGAGAAATAATGGGAGATAAGCAGAGATAAGTCTAGATAATGGGAGCTATGGTGAGATAATGGGAGATAATGTGAGATAATGGGAGATAAGGAGAAATATTGCGAGATAAGTCGAGATAAGCCTAGATACTGGGAGATAAGGTGAGATAATGTGAGATAAGGGAAAATAATGGGAGATAAAGAGAAATAATGGGAGATAAGGGGAAATAATGACAGCTATTTTATTACGTTAGGTAACATAAGGAATAGGCCATAGGCAGTGACGATAGTAGTAAATCAAGTTCACGCGAGTGAAGCCGCGGGCACTGCTAGTGTTTATATAAAGATGAAACTTTTAAAGTTGGAAAATGGTTACGAATGACATTCGCCCTTACTTTTTAAAACCGGACCAAGTCAGCGATTGTTTCGTATTTGACTTGCTATCAGTTGCACCCGATATATCAGAGGATACTTGGTTTCCTTCATATCTTTGGGCTGAAAATACAGCGAAACTTACCCGCACTACCAATGCTTGTGAGTCGTTTCACAAACATTTTAACGACTGCTTTTATATATATATATATATATATATATATATATATATATACATATATATATATATATATATATATATATATATATATATATATATATATATATATATACATATATATATATATATATATATATATATATATATATATATATATATATATATATATATATATATATATATATATACATATATATATATATATATATATATATATATATATATATATATATATATATATATATATATATATATATATATAAGGATTTTCTACAGCTGACGCTGTCTTCCTTCTCTCAGCCTTTGATTCCATCCGTTTCTATCTTCCCAGTCTCCATCTGTTAGACCCCTGTTCTCGATAGTCTCGTCCACATCGTCTCTCCACGATCGTCTAGGTCTTCCTCTTTTTCTTCTCCCTATAGGGCTCCACTCCGTTATTTTCTTTATCCACCTTCTTCTTCTTTATCATCTTCGCTTCGTCTTATGTGTCCATACCAGTTTAATCGTTTTTCTTCAATGGTATTTTTTGCGTTCCCTTTGATGTTCATTCTGCTTCTTATTTCTTCATTGGTTATTCTCTCCATACGTGTCACTCTACAACATCTTCTCCAATACTCCATCTCTACCGCGTTAATTTTAGATTTATTTCTTTTGTTGATCGTCCATGTTTCTGACCCGTATGTCATTATGCTTTGTATTATTGAATTGTATATTCGTGTTTTGTTTCTCTTTGTAATGTGCGTGTCCCACAGGATCGAATTTAATTGTCTTATGCATGTTCACGTTTGTCCTAATCTAGCTTTCTTCTGATGTTGCGTTTTTTTGAAATGATGGTTCCTAGATATTTAAATCTATCGATTCCTTTGATTATTGTTTCGTTATCTACTTCTAGATTCTCCACGTTTCCCTCCTTTGTTGTTAGATATTCCCTTTTATCAAAGTTTATTGGTAATCCCGCTTTAGTGTTGTCTTCTTTCAGTTTTCTTACCATATAACTGAAGTCTTCCTCATCTTGCGCTATGATTACTTGGTCGTCTGCGAAAGTATATAAGTAATCTTCTCGTATTGGGACTCCCATTCCACTACATTTTTGCTTCCATTTTTTTAATGTTTGTTCGAGGTATATTTTGAATAGTGTTGGGGATGTAGAGCATCCTTGTAATAGGCCTTTTGATGTTTGGAGTCTCTTCCCTATTTTATGTCCTATTTTTTATGTTCACTGTGTTGTTTTCGTAGAGAGCTTTTACTGCGTATATTAGTTCTTTGTCAATGGCTATTTCTTTCATTGCGTTCCATAATCTTTGTCTTGGTACTGAGTCATAGGCCTTTCTTATGTCTATGAAGGCTAGATAAACTTCTCTATTCTTTGCCAGTTTTTTTTTCCATTGTTTGTTTTATAGTGTATATGTGGTCTATACATGATTTTCGGCCGTAAAGCCTGCTTGGTCTTCTCCAATTATATATTCCTCCATGATATTTTTAATAATTTTTCCATACAAACGTCCCATACTCGATATTATGCTTAGGCCTCTATAGTTTGTGCATTTTCTGCGGTCTCCCCTTTTTAAATATGGATACTATATAAGCTTTTGACCATTTCTCTGGCATTTTTTCTCCATTTATCGCTCTGTGGAACATGTTTCTCAACATTCGATGTAATTTATTAGACCCGTACTTAATCATTTCATTTACCACACCCCAGGCCCTGCAGATTTATTATTTTTGAGTGTTTTTATTGTCTTCTTTATTTCTTCATAGCTTAGTTATATCTCTTTTATTTCCTTATTCTGTTCTTCTTCAGGCTTCTCTTCTTGAATTCTTGTCTATCTTCTGTTAGCAGCTTCTTATAATATTCTTCCCACTCGCTTTCTGGGATGTACTCTATATACGTCTTCTCTCTATGGTTAGTCCTTAATGCTTTAATTATTCTCCATGACTCTGTACTTCTAGTTCCTCCTATATACTATTCTACATGTTCGCACGATTTTTCCCATCTCTCGTTCTTTTCTTTGTTTATCATCCTCCTCGTTTCTGCGTTTTTCTCTTTATATTTATGTAGATCTTCTTCTGATTTTGTATTCAACCATTTTTCGTATAGTCTTTTTTTCTCCTTTATAGATTCTTTATTTTTTTCACAGATTCTAATTTTATGTTTCTCATTGTCGTTGTCTTCTTTACCTAATGCTTCTAGGGACGCGTGTTTGATGCATTATTTTATGTGGTCATACATCTGTTGGAGGTTGTCGTAGTTAAATTCATTTAAATTTTGATCCAATCGTCGTCTATATAGATCTCTTATCGTTTCGTCTTACAGTAAGTGTATTTTGTATTTTATTTCTTTGTCTGCTTTTTCTGTTATCTCATTAGTATTTCTGTTTTCTTTATCTATTGTTTCTTTTTGCTTTATTGTCTTGTACCACGGTACTTTTATATTTGCTATTAATAGTCTATGGTCTGTTCCACATTCTACGTCGAATATATCATGCGAAGGACCTTAGATGACTGGCAAAGAGACAAATCAATTAGCCGTAAAATAATTATTAATTTGAAATTTGCACATAACACTATTCTTCTGGATGGGAGCGAAGAGGAATCACTACCAATACTTAAGAGGGTAAAAAAAGAAAGCGTAGAACTCCTCGGACTTATATATATATATATATATATATATATATATATATATAAATAACAACAGACCAGATTTAAGACAAATTGACCGCCTTGAAATTGTTAATGAGCATCTGTACTTGGGATCCCTAATTAGTAATGCCGGTACAGTAGAGGAGGAGATCCGTCGAAGGTGTGCTCTTACAAAAGTTGTGCAAAAGCTCAAGAAAATCTGGCAGAACAACCACTTATCCAAACAGGTGAAAACCACACTGGTAAATGGTCCTGTCTGCCTTATTCTCATATATGGCAGTGAGTCCTGGACATTGAGAAAGTCGGAAATAAAAAGAAACTAGATGGCACAGAAATGTACTGCTGGCGAAGAATGCTTAAGATCTTGTGGACCGCACGACGGACCAACGACTCAAGTATATCAGAGCTCAATCTCCAGCAACGTATTTTAAGTTTTATCCAAACAAAAATCATTAAATTTTTCGGCGATATCATGAGAAAAGATCAGGAATATTTAGAAGAACTCGACATTCAAGAAATATTTCTAGGTAGAGGACCCCGAGGACGTTCTCCGTCTTGTTGGTTGAACCAAATTATTCATCTTGCGAATAAACCACTCTACGCACTGATCCACAAAGCGCAGCATAAAGAAATGTGTAAAAGAACATCCCACAACGCAACAAAATGACCACTACATTCCCTGAAGGAAATTGAAGGAGAGAGATGTTTAACTATAAATAATTATACCTAGAATTTGTTGATTATTCAATCAAATTTGAAATCGATATTAGCAGCAGATAGACATAGAGACCGACGGAAATGGGGGACTACGAAAGGTAAAGAAATACATCATCTTCGTAGGGTGAAGACAATACTTCCTTTTAACAAAGGGAAACAGATTCATAAGAAGCAGCTGCCATTTATTGAATAATTATTTTTTCATCTAGTTAAAGTTAGTTTTAAAAAAAGTTTTTATAATTTAACACAGCACAAATAACTATTGTCTTATATGCAACAGCATTTTTTGCAGTTTCCATACCATACCATTAAATTTATTTGATTTGCTCTATTTGCAGTGCAACTTTACGTTATCTAGAGTTTAATTCTTATTACTAGTTTATATTTTTTTCGCATAGTTAAACGTAAAAAGCTTCACATCCTCCGTTCATAGAGATTCCTTAAATACAAATATTTTATTTCTCTGAAAGTAACATCCACTGACACTTTATTGTTTTATTATCACAACAAAACTGGTCTTTAATAACTCTAAAAATAATCTATTTTCGTTACAACAAAAACTTTTCTTCCACATTTTACCGCCCAGGCAGGTTTAATAACAAGTTTGCAAAAAAAAATAATTGAGAGCTGTTTTGGTTTTTTTACATAATTCTTATGTTTTTTTTGGGTGTACTGAATCCGAAAATGACTTTTATTTTGTCATAGAACGTCACGTTTTCTGACAATGTAGTTATCTATGTTAAACAAGTTATCATCTTAAAATAAAAGATAAAAGACTAAAAAAAATTTTTTTTAATTTATAATTGCGTAACAAAACTTATTTTTTTTATCTAAAATACATTCATTAGTAAGCACTAAACACATTTCTTTTTCCCAGTGAGACTCCTTTTGGTACATTTTCGCTTGTAGGAAGCATCTGGAAGGTCTCTCTGAAGCGCCCAACAGTAGTCTGCCATCATTGAGACGCTCCATCTTCCGTGGTATCTTTTTTCAATCTCCTTAATATCTTGGTGAAATCGTTCACCTTGCTCTTCACTCAGATCTCCTAAATTTTCTGGAAAGTAGTCGAGGTGGGAATGAAGAAAATGTACTTTTAAACTCATTAGGCAACCTAAAGCTTGAAATGCTTTTAACATTCTTTTGACGATTTGTTTGTAGTTAGGGTCTTTGTTATTGCCTAAAAATTTCTCTATGACCTCTTTAAAGGCAATCCATCCTTCTCTTTGAGGATCTGTCATGGTTGTGATGAATTGTGGATCAGCCATAAGCCGTCTAATATCTTGTCCAACGAAAACACCTTCCTTCAACTTTGCGTCCGAGAGGCCTGGAAACTTTGATATTAAGTATTTGAAGCAATTTTCATCTCTTGGAAGTGACTTTACAAATTGCTTCATCAATCCCAACTTTATGTGAAGCGGTGGTAGAAGAACTTTATGAGGAGGCACCAAAGTTTCATGCAGGACGTTCTTTTCGTCAACTTTAAGCTCCCTCGGAGACCAACACTTTTTGGTCCACTGATTTGCTCGGTCTCTACTATCCCCATAGACACAAAAAGCAAGGGAATTTGGTAAACCCAGGTTGTTGTCCGAGCAACATGCCCAAGATTTTTAAATCACCGCACACTTGCTAACCGTGGTCTTTATATTTTAATTTGCAAAGAACCAATTCCAAGTTCTTGTAAGTTTCCTTGAGGTGTACGGAATGACCGACAGGAATGGAAGCATAGAAACCGTGTGTGAAGGAGAACTGCTTTAAGGCTTCTTTTTGAAGAATCTATGAAAATACGCCACTGTGCTGGGTCGTATGAGATCTTAAATGTGTCCATCAAACCTTCAATATTGGTACAATAAACCAACTCGTCCTCTTGGGCAAAGTAGGAACTGAACTGCTTCTCACGATATCTAAACTAGGAGGAAGACACTCCCGGCAAAAGTAAGTTCCTGCTTTTGAGCCTTGATCCAAGCAACTCAGCAGCGTTTTTGGGAAGATTCAAGTCTCTTACCAAATCATTTAACTCGCCCTGGGAAAACAGTTTCGGACTGCTGTCATCTTCAAATTGAAAACTTGACTTGTCATCGGGTTCAGGTATAGCACCATCTTCGTCAGAACTTGAAATTTCTTCCAAGGTAGCAGGGGCTTAGGAACTGGTATTTCGGTCCCATGAGGGATGGGACGAATAGCTGATTGCAGATTGGGGTATGAAATGGACATTTTGAATTATACCCTTTCACATTACACGAACAAAAGTAACAATTATCACTATGGTTCTTTTGCTCGCGCCATACCATAGGAATCGCATATCGGAAAGCTTTTTTCTTGCCCTTAAACCAATTTCGAAGGTCTTCAACACATCGCTTGCAGACTTTATGAGGTGCCCAAACTTTATCCTGATCTTCAAGTTTTAAGCCAAAATACGTGAAGTATACTTTTTTTACAAAGTCCGTAATATTAAGTTGTTGCTTTAATACCATATATTCGCCACAAATATAACAGAAACTGTCAGACGAATTCACACACTTCCGCACAAATGACATTGCACTATATTGAACCAAGATCTATAAACAATGACGAGTTAACACGTAATTGTACCGCGCCACTTTCTACACTATCGGAGCGCGCACGTTCTGGTCACACGTTTATGTTTGTTAATTTAGCTCACACAGGGCGTTCTTTATTTAGAAAGTAATGATAGTTATGGCCTGTATACATTTAAAAACAGTAATCAAAATAAAATTGTACTTATTTATTTATGACTTCAAATTAGCCCAAAAAAACCCTTTTTTATAATAAAATTTTGCGTTTTGCAAAATAACCTGACGTTCTGGAATTTTTTGAGTATTTTTTTAGTTTTCAGAACACCTAAATACATAGAAATCAGTTGAAAACATCCAGACAGCATTTTTGTTGCAGACCTGTGTACGAGGCTGGTTTGAAAAGTCCGTGCAAAAATAAAAACTACTTATGTGTTTGGGGTAAAAACCTTTTTTATTTTTCGACATAGTCTCCTTTTAGGCTTATACACTTCGTCCAACGATGTTCTAGTTTGTTGATCCCTTCCGAATAATAGGATTTGTGCAAATCTGCAAAATATCCATTAGTGTCTGCAATCACCTCCTCGTTTGAATAAAATCTTTGTCCCGCCAGCCATTTCTTCAAATTGGGGAACAAATAGTAGTCCGAGGGAGCCAAGCCTGGAGAAATAGGGGAGATGTGAAACGAGTTGGAATCCTATTTCCATTAATTTTGCGACCACAACTGCTGAGGTGTGTGCTGGTGCGTTATCGTGATGGAAAAGGACTTTCTTGCGGGCCAATCGCGGACGTTTTTCTTTGCAGCTCGGTTTTCAAACGGTCCAATAACGATGAATAATATTCACCTGTAATAGTTTTACCCTTTTCCAGATAGTCGATGAGGATTATCCCTTGCGAATCCCAAAAGACAGTCCCCATAACCTTTCCGGCCGAAGGAACGGTCTTCGCCTTTTTTGGTGCAGATTCCCCCTTGGTAACCCATTGTTTAGATTGTTGTTTGGTCTCAGGAGTATAGTAATGTACCCATGTTTCATCCACAGTGACGAAACGATGCTTAAAGTCCTCCGGATTCTTCTGGAACAGCTGCAAACCATCCTTGCAACACTTCACACGATTCCGTTTTTGGTCAAGCGTGAGCAATCGCGGCACCCATCTTGCGGATAGCTTTCTCATGTCCAAATGTTTATGAAAAATATTATGTACCCGTTCAGTCGAGATGCCCACAGCACTAGCAATCTCACGCACCTTAACTCTTCTGTCATCCATCACCATATCATGGATTTGATCAATGATTTCTGGAGTCGTAACCTCCACAGGCCGTCCAGAACATTCAGCGTCACTTGTGCCCATATGGCCAGTCCGAAAATTTTGAAACTACTTATAAACTGTTCTAATCGAAGGTGCAGAGTCACCATAATGTTTATCAAGCTTCTCTTTAGTCTCCTGAGGCGTTTTGCCTTTCATAAAGTAATGTTTAATCACCACACGAAATTCTTTTTCGTCCATTTCTTGAAAATCACTCGACTTTCTTGATTCACACGAATGCCAAACACAAAGAAATAGACCAATATGGCTGAAACTTGGTGTGCGTTCATTCAAGAGATGCTACTAACTAAACATGACCTCGATACGCGCCGGTGGTGCCATCTCCCGGACTTTGCACGGACTTTTCAAACCAGCCTCGTAATAACTTATTAGATTACAATGCTGCTGGACTGCATACACTTTGCAATAAAATGGGCTCTGGATGTACGATTTATACGGCCACGACTGTACAGTTATATTCGCTATTGAATTTGAAACTAAGAAATTAAAAGATTTCCATTAGGGATGACCGACTTTTGACAGCTAATAGCGACCATGTTAGTTGGCAGAAGTTTGACATCTGATGTCAGTTGTGTTTAGTAAGGTTTGCCATTCAATCATGAATCGTTTTATTACTACGCAAATTCGCGTTCAGTCCGCGCTACGCAAAGGGCAATTCAATCAAGACACGGTCGTCTTCTGCTCCAAATGATCATATTGTTTAGCGTATAATTAAAATGTTTGAAAGTGATTTTACTGTCCACGATAAAAAGGTGCCTCAACGTGTAAGAATCGCTCGCAGTGAAGAGAATATCGCCGCCGCTCGAGCCAATGTTCGTGAGAACAAAAATGTTTCGATTCCCCGCCGTTCTCAAGAGTTGGGCCTATCTCAGACGACTACTTGGCCAATTTTGCGATTGGACTACGGTTTGCATCCGTATAAGATAGTATTGGCCCAAGAACTAAAGCCTACGGACCATCGTTTGCGCCGGGAGTTCGCCGATTAGGCTCTGGAGATGATAGAAGCCGATAGCCAATTTCATCAGAAAATCATCTTCTCCGATGAGGCCCATTTCTGGCTCAATGGCTTCCTTAATAAGCAAAATTGCCGTTATTGGAGCGAATCCAATCCACAAGTGATTCATGAGACTCCTTTGCATCCGCAAAAAATCACAGTTTGGTGCGGATTATTGCACGGAGGCATATCTTTAGAAATGAGGTAGGAGCTACCGTTACCGTGAATAGCGAGCGCTATAACTAGATGCGCAGGAATATTTCTTCCCAGAATTTGACGAAATTGAAGCAAACGACTTTTATTTCCAACAGGATGGCGCCCCATATTTCCGTCCTAAGCATGGCTTTATTGCGCGCCAAGTTCAGTGAGTCAAATTTCACGAAATGGCCCTATCCCTTGGCCTCCGAGATCGTGTGATTTAACGCCTTTGGACTATTTTCTTTGGGACCACGTTAAATCACAAATTTACAACAACAAACCAGCAACTCTTGTTGCACTTGAAGCCAACATTCGTCATGCCATAGCCGGTGTAAGGCCGGAATTGCTGGCCCAAATCATGGAAAATTGGTGTAAGCTAATTCATGTCTGCAAAAACAGCCGCGGCGGCCATTTGAGCGATATCTTGTTTAAATCTTAAGTGGCATAAAATTTCCCGTTAAATAAAAGATTCAGAATGAATTTTGCTTAAAAACTCTTTGTTTTATTCAATTTTAAAGTTAGGACGCCCCTAATGGAGAACCCTATATAATGCCAAATAGACCTACCTATGGCATCATACTCTTAAAATCAACGGAAACTTTTTACTTATAAGTATAGACGTAAACGTTATAAGCCGCTGCAACTGTAGTGGCATTTTATCAACGAGGTTATCTTTTTGTATCAATGATTGATTGATGTAATTAATCATTCACATGTTTGAAGAACCAACCTTATGTAACTAGGTATCAAAATAAATTAGAAATATAAATAAGTAAATGAAGTGTATCAAATAGGAAGTCATAGTAAGGTTCGACTGCATCTTATGTTCTTATTTAGTGACCAAATCTATTAGTTTATTTATTTGAAAGTGTATTGCTATCATCTAGAATTATGCAAATTAGCATCAAGCTCATAAATAAAATAAAACAGGGATCGCGAATATCAGAAGAATGGAGAACAAGCATATAGTGATACCACTTTTTAAAAACAGGGAAAAAACCGATTCGAATAATTATCTCATATACACATATTAGTTTTATGAATAATATGAAATAATAACGAAATATATATATATATATATATATATATATATATATATATATATATATATATATATATATATATATATATATATATATATATATAGATAGATAATAATTTATTTGTTTTCATGTAACAATAGGTTACACTTATGAGCCAATAGGCATTAAACAATGTTAACTAAGTTTACAATAAACTTTAATTAAATAAAAGAAAAGGGAAAAACAGTAAATAAGTAAAAACACTTTAAAAGCACAAATTACAATATAGTAACAAATACACAATGAAATAAGAGGCACAAGGAAAAGACAAGAAACCACCTCTGCTGACAGAGTCATCAAATCCCCGTGCTAATTTCAACTGGACTTAAGAAAAATTCATTTAATGAGTAATAAGCTCCTTGAAGCAGATATTTGGTTAAAAGTCTCTTTACTTCCGTTTTACATAACGCACGTACACTCTCTGGGAAACTATTATATATATCTTTAATATGACATAATTAACATTTTTCTGTATGTAGCTGTAATTACACTTTTCGGGAAGCAGATTCAATTTATGTCTAGTGGCATACCTGTGATTGTTCACATAAGTCTCAAAAATATCGCCGTTGGTGTGAACAAACATAAAACTGTCGAAGATATACATAGAAATAATGGTTAAGATCTTTCTGTCTCTAAACACATTCCTACAGCTATCACGCGGCGTCATTCCAAATATACCTCTAATACATTTTTTCTGAAGAATTACAACTCTTTCAATATCTGGTGAATTACCCCAAAAGATAAGACCGTATCTTATTCTCGACTGTATGAAGGCATGATAAGCTGACAGAGCAGCATCGACTCCAACATTTTCAGAAATAATTCTTAAAGCATAGCAATACCTTGAAACATTCAACGTAACATTCTCAATATGCGCTTTCCAGTCCAGTCTCTGATCTATTTCCACCCCCAAGAAGGAAACACGTTCGGACGATTGGATATTAATATTTCGATATGTAAAAGATAAAGTGTTTTCTATTCTATTGCCGAAAAATAGGCATTGTGTTTTTTGAGCGTTTATTAATAAGTTATGAGCCGAAAAGTATCCATCAAGAGCTTCGCACGCTCCTTGTACACTGGTCAGCATTGCGTGCGGATTCTCCTCACTAAAGATCAATGTAGTGTCATCTGCGTAAAGTATAGTAAATTCTCCGGATATTCTACTGAGCTCATTCGTATATATAATGTATAAGAGAGGTCCTAATATTGATCCCTGAGGAACACCCCTCGACACCCCGATCTTGTGGGAAATTATAGGTCTACCAAAATCATCAATTGCCATAACCTGTTGTGTCCGATTTTCCAGGTAGGATGCTAACAAATTCAACGCATTTCCCCGGACACCATACGATTCCAGCTTGGAACATAGGGTATTATGATTGACACTATCAAACGCTTTTGACAGGTCAATGCACATTGCCATTGTGAGCTTCTTATTATTTAAAGAACTTAGTATATGAGTTAATGCTTGATAAATCGCTCTAACTGTAGATTTATTTTTTCGAAATCCATTTTGGTTGTTGGAAAATAAAGAGTTGTGTTCAAAAAAATCGATTAGCCTATTGTTTATAATTTTTTCAAATATTTTACCTACGTTTGAGAGCAGCGATATTGGCCTATAGTTTTTTTCCTCATGTAAACCCCCTTTTTTGTGTATTGCTTTAACTAAAGCATTCTTTAGAAGTTCCGGATATGCACCTGTATCAAAACACAAATTAATGATATAGGACAAAGGCTCTGAGATAGAATCTGTAACCTCTCTAATAATACGTATTGGTAAATTATCATCCCCGACTGAATTTTTATTTTTTAGACTTTTTATTGTCCTGGACACTTCCAGAGGAGTAGTTGGTCTCAGATAAATAGAGCGTACAGAACGATCAAGGGAAAGGACATAATTGTGTTTATTTGTACTTATGTTCGGACAAGAGCTTATAAAGTAGTGATTTAGGTTGTTAACTATCTTGAACGGCTCATTAAATTTATTCGAAAAATCGTTAAGTACATTGTTACTATTTCTATTTTTCCCCGTTAGGGTCTTTACAAGTTGCCAAGCAGCTTTAACTTTGTTTTCAGCAGAATTTATAAAGCTGTTATTTGATATTTTTTTGGCATGTTTTATAACTTGCTTCAGTACTTTACTATAGGTATTAAAGTATTCATTGGTTACCAGACCTTTAATTTTTTTTAAATACAGCACACGTTTATGTCTACATGAAACTCTAATACCCCGCGTAATCCACGGATTGTGTTTGTTATGTTTGAGACATTTTTTCACTGTAAATATTGCATTAAAGATATTTAGGACTTTGTTTAAGAAGGTACTGTACGCGTCGTTTACAGAATCACATTGATAAACTGTAGACCAATCCACCGCTTCTAATTCGCTTTTGAATGAAATAATTTTATTATTTGAAAATACTCTTTTATAATAGAATTGAGGGGTAGAATCCTCACTGCCAGACGTCTCGATGTGAATAATCTATGCGTGATGGTCAGAAAGTGCCGAATTCAATACGTAACATGAATACTTGTGATCGAAATTATAGAAAATGTTATCAAGCAAAGTAGCCGAATCTTTAGTTTCTCGAGTTGCCTTAAAAATGCATTGATTAAAACAAAATATATTAAACAAATCTGACAGTTGTTTGATTCGAATACCTTCCTGTTCAAGAAAATTTACATTGAAGTCACCTGCACAAATTACTTTGTGTTTAGGATAGTTTGTATGTATGTAGTCCAACATATGTTCAAGCCTTTCCACAAAAGTATTAAAGTTTCCAACTCCACGTCTGTACAGGCAAACTATTATTAGTTTGGAACTGGGGTATCCAACTGCAGCCAATTCGATTATTCCCTCAATGCTCATGCCGCAGATGTCGCTGAGATCATTAAACACCAAATCACTTCTACAGAAGACTGCTCCATGCTTCTTCTTACTTCGCGCAAAAAAAAGATATGAGTGTAAAGCCCTCGATTACCACAAGGTCAATATTATGTTTCTCCATCCAGTGTTCACTGAAAAGCAGCACTGCCGGTTTAGACACCAAACCATCCAGGAAGCATTCTATTTCCAGAGCCTTGTATCTCAGAGACTGTATATTTTGGTGCAGTATGCCCAGAGATCGTTTTTCTATTGGCTTATTTTTAGAACTTGTGCTCTTGAGTTGCTATTTATCCGAGGCACAGTACTGTATTCTTAATTTTTCTTTCTCTTGTAGCTTGATGTAAGTGGGACAATTTAGGTCAAAAACTGTATGGTTGGCATCGAGCTGTAGCTTGAATTTGCTATTACTGGTCTTACAGTTAATGCATTGCAAATTATTGTCGACACAATCGCATCATGTCCATTGGCACCACATTTTCCACATATTTTTTGAATCTTACATTCCCTGGAGGTATGATTATATTGATTGCAGTTAAAGCACCTGACCACATTAATGTACTCGAAGCACCTACATGTTCTACATCCAAGGAAAACTTTATCCTCGCTCTGTATACGCCTGAAGGTATCCGAGTCACACTCCAAAATAGCAAAGAAAGCATTGACCATTTTTTTGCTGACAATGAGTTTCATTTCAGACTGTGTCCCTATAATGTCTGGATTTTGTTGTTTGAGGTTAAGAATGAGTTCCTCTTCATTATACAAGTCTTCTATTCCTACAATCTTGATTCGTGGTCTTTTTTTAGTAGGTACTGTAGTTAGAAAGTTCTGACGTATCTTTGGTTCCAGATTTTCTTTAAGTTTTTTAGCTTCTCCTTCGTTTCTACATTTGATCACCACAGCACCCTCTTTGGCACTTCTTATAGCAGTAATTCCAATACCCAGATCTGCAGGTCTAATCTGCTGTTTTACTATCTTCTTTGTTTCTAGGCTCTCACATGATTTGGTAGGCTTCACGACTACCACCCCTTCCTTCAGCGCTTTTGCATAATCATACTTTTTAGATTGCGGAACTGTACTAGTGTTACTGTTGTCTACAACACAGTTATTAGTCCGATTTTCCAGCCCCAATTTCTCCACAGCTTTTATTACTGCATTCATTTTTTCATCAATTTGCTCCATTTTTATCGTAGTCGAAAGGCTTTTGTTCACTATTCTTATACAAGCATCGCAGAACAACAATAGATTTTCAAAATCCAGAACAGCCTTTGATAGGGTATCCTTTATCCTAGCACACATATTATGATATCGTTGTCTGCAGAAACCACAATTTAGGGCTTTGTTGTTAACTACAAAGTTATCCTCACAGACAGGACATTTTTTCGGTGATAGTTCAGACATGCTGGCAACACTGCAGTCACTTTCTGCATAGACTCGTTATTGGCGGTTGAAATCCGTGTGTGAGGTTAGGTTGGATTTACACTTTTCAGTTCACTTTTAAGTTAAACACATGACAAAAAGTTACGTTTTTATAATTGCACACATGTATGATAAAGTTATATAACACTGGAGATAGTTCAAGATATATTTTCTTTACTTATTTTCACTAAAAAAACCTTAGAATCACTCTCACGAAAATCACAGCGTTGCCGATTGCACTTGCGACATGGAATGTTATATATATATATATATATATATATATATATATATATATATATATATATATATATATATATATATAAAACAAGGATTTTCTACAGCTCACGCTATCTTCCTTCTCTCAGCCTTTATTCCATCCGTTTCTATCTTCCCAGTCTCCATCTGTTAGACCCCTGTCCTCCATAGCTTCGTCCACATCGTCTTTCCACTATCGTCTGGGTCTTCCTCTTTTTCCTCTCCCTATAGGGCTCCACTCCGTTATTTTCTTTATCCACCTATTATCTTCGCTTCGTCTTATGTATCCATACCATTTTAATCGTTTTTCTTCAATGGTGTTTATTGCGTTCTCTTTGATGTTCATTCTGCTTCTTATTTCTTCATTTGTTATTCTCTCCATACGTGTCACTCTAGGACATCTTCTCCAATACTTCATCTCTACCGCGTTAATTTTAGATTTATTTCTTTTGTAATGCGCTTATCCCACAGGATCGAATTTAATTGTCTTATGCATGTTCGCGTTTGTCCTAATCTAGCTTTAATCTCTTCTTCTGATGTTTTTTGAAATGATGGTTCCTAGATATTTAAATCTATCGGTTCCTTTGATTATTGTTTCGTTATCTACTTCTAGATTCTCCACGTTTCCCTTCTTTGTTGTTAGATATTCCGTTTTATCAAAGTTTATTGCTAATCCTGCTTTAGTGCATTCTTCTTTCAGTTTTCTTACCATATAACTGAGGTCTTCCTCATCTTGCGCTATAATTACTCGGTCGTCCCTCGAAACTTAGAGTATATAAGTAATCTTCTCGTATTGGGACTCCCATTCCACTACATTTTTGCTTCCATTTTTTTAATGTTTGTTCGAGGTATATTTTGAATAGTGTTGGGGATGTAGAGCATCCTTGTAATAGGCCTTTTGATGTTTGGAGTCTCTTCCCTATTTTATGTCCTATTTTTATGTTCACTGTGTTGTTTTCGTAGAGAGCTTTTACTGCGTATATTAGTTCTTTGTCAATGCCTACTTCTTTCATTGCGTTCCATAATCTTTGTTTTGGTACTGAGTCATAGGCCTTTCTTATATCTATGAAGGCTAGATGAACTTCTCTATTCTTTGCCAGTTTTTTTTTCCATTGTTTGTTTTATAGTGTATATGTGGTCTATACATGATTTTCCGGCCGTAAAGCCTGCTTGGTCTTCTCCAATTTTTCCTTTTATAATTTCCTCCATGATATTTTTAATAATTTTTCCATACAAACGTCCCATACTCGATATTATGGTTAATAACGAAATAATAACGAATAAAAAAATTATATAAAATGACGGAGATATGAGCCATCAAGTAGGACCCTCTTTTGAAAATCCTTGCTGATGGTGTACTGATTTTCTCTGTTAGGCATCGTCTGAAAATAAAAAAATATTGTTTTTCTCATTTAGAAACGTAATAGCTAAGATGTAGCTTAGGAATAAATTTCCTATGTAGAAATGACAGCTGTTTGAAAAAAACACTCTGATTTTTATCGAAATTTTGAGTTTAAAAAATTTATAACTTATGAACACACAATCAACAAACAAAAAAATCCTATTCTATATCTATAATATTATAAAGAATATGTGTTGTAACTTTTAACAAAATCGGTTAGGTAGATCTTAAGATCTCTTGTACAAAAGTTGGAAAAAATTAGTTTCGAAAAAAACGCAAAAGAAACGACAATACGGCGTCAGCGTCTTAAAACCAAATATTTTTTTAAGTTACCTCCAATCTGCGATTCCTGGACTGTACATAAGGTCTTCCATTGTTGCCGCGATTTCGTCCGACTCCTTTTGAGCAGCTCTTTTCAATTTCCTGACCTCCTTAGTCTCCTGTTGGGCTCTCCTGTTAGCTATAGATGTTCGTTGAGAATCCAAGTAAATCGCCGCGCTTGAGCCAATTACAAGATTAAATAATTGCATCATTTGTAATACACTAGTATATCCATCTTTAAATATACTAGCTGCAATATAAGATGCAATCTCTATAATTTTTGTGCCACTGTAATGCACTTTTGGAGCCATAGACCAAATGACAGCGTGTAGACTTTCGTTGTTATTCTGAGTGTATTCTTCTAAACCTCGTTCTAACAAATCGGTATCAGTTAATCTATCGGAATTATTGTTATAAAGGACTGACTAAAAGAACAATATCCTTTGTCAAGGCTTTGACCGCTCGTGCCGGTCCGGTCGCTACCTGAGTTTGGGGCCGATTCTCTGCCGCGCTCACTTCTAATTGCTATAACTTCCGAAATAATTTAAATTTTGAAATGGTTAAACCTTTAAAATATTCTTAAAAGTATAAACAAAAAAAAATAATTTGATTTTTTGAAAATCTCAAGGTAGTGTAACCCCTTAACTCAAAATTGAACATGCAAAACTAAACGACTCTGATTAGGCCGTCAATCCTTATATTTTTGCCAATTTTCCAGTTTCTATGTCAAATAGTTTCGAAGAAAATCGGGCGTACTCCTCGTACAATGCTTTTCAAGCAGTCTAACTGATCCCATAAGTGTACCGTACGGAACACTAATAACACTGGTCAACACAAGTGTTGTTTCCTTTATTTTTTTTTTCTGTTATTGGGTATTTCTGTGGCCCTGACTATGAAAAAAATACTGGGAGATTGCTAACAGCTTTACCTTTTGAAATATACAGTTTTATTATTTTGCCAAAAAAATACAAAAAAATAATACATTATGTTAACAAAATTTCTATTGAACACTAGCAAATGATCTTTTATAAGATTTCCTTGAATGAACGACTTTAGGTAGATCTCGTTGCAAACTCCAGCAGTAGTCTGCCATCATATGTGAGTCCCACCGCCCCTGATAACGCTCTTCCATTGTCCGAAGATCCTGATGAAATCTTTCACCCTGCTCCTCACTAAAATCACCCAGATTTTGTGGAAATCGGTCTAAATGCGAGTGCAGGAAGTGGATTTTTATGCTCATGTTGCACCCTAGCTCTTGCAAGTTTGATAGCATGCACTCAACAAGCTCGACATGGTCGTCATATTTCTTTTTGCCTAGGAAGCTACTCATAACCCCAACAAATGAATTCCAAGCTTTGGATTCGACTTCAATCATTGATTTGACAAAATTAGGATTTTTCACGAGTTGCCTAATCTGTGGCCCATCAAAAATACCAGCTTTCAATTTTTCTGAACTTAATCCTGGAAACTTGCGTGAAAGAAAATTAATACATTCGCCACTTTTGTCAAGCGCCTTCACAAGCTGTTTCATTATGCCGAGTTTAATATGAAGTGGTGGAAGTATGATGCGGTCTCGGCTAACTAAAGGCACGTTTATAACATTTTTTGTACCAACTTTTAGCGCTTCCCGCACTGGCCAAACTTTTTGTCACCAATGGTGTTGTTTGTCACGACTATCCCAGAGACACATGAAACAAGGGAACTTTGTGTACCCCCCTTGTTGACCTAAAAGAAAGTTAACCATTTTCAGATCAACACAAATGACCCATTTGTGGTCTTGATACTTAATTTTTTCCATAATCTTAGAAACATTTACGTATTCTTCTTTTAAAGTCGTCGAATGTGCAATAGGTATAGATCCGTACTTGTTATCGTTATGAAGCAAAACACACTTTAAACTTCTTTTGCTGCTGTCTATGAAAAGACGCCAATCACTAGGTTGGTACTATTTTAATCCCATCTGCTGCAAAATACCACCAACATTGTTACAAAAAACTAAATCCTTCTCTTGAGAAAAATACGGTAACAGATTTTTTTCTCGGGTACGATAAAATGTAATGTTGGTTTCCGGAGTAAGCAAATTTTTTTCTTTTAAACGAGATGCTAAAATTTCAGAAGCTTCTTTTGGTAAGTTCAGATCTCTTACTAAGTCATTTAGTTCTTTCTGATTAAATGGTTGAGATTCTGAAAGGCTACATTTGTAGTCTGAATCAGAGTCTTCACTTGATGTATTTCGTTCGGGTTCACAGAGATTTGGATCATCAGAAGGTTTAGATGTGCTGGGTTGTACCTCTTGTGATTTTAATTGAAGTCGTCGAGCAGAAGATAAGTTAGGATATGACCACTTACTTCGATTTCCAGGGTTAATTCCGTTTATTTTCACAACACAGAAGTAGCAATCGTCATGATGGTTTCGAGGTTCTCGCCAAATCATGAGTGTTACGAACATTATTGCATCTCTTTTTCCACTGGACCATAATCGTAGACATACCACACATTTCTGGCATACAATATGAGGAACCCATGGCTTGTCCTGATTACACAATTTTATTTTAAAGTATTGATGATACGCAGTTTTCACAAAGTCCGATATAGGTTTTCGATATTTTGCAAATATATATTCACCACAAATATAGCAAAAACAATCGGGATTAAGTACACAACATCTTCTTGACGAAGCCTTATCTAAAACAACAACAAAATATATTTTAGTGTCCAATAAAAAACGAAAATCTAAGTAAAAATAGTAAATGAGGGTAGTTAGCTATAACTCAAAAACAAAAGCTGTTAGAGAAAAATTGTTGCCATATTTAAAAAATACGCGTCAATTTGAGATAGAAACAAAAAAAAAATCACAGGAGACAAGCAATTTTCTTTTTTTTTGTTGACCAGTGTAATCTTTCACATAAATTGCCCCGTTTAGGAAATTCAAGTCATGATATTAATCGTAAATAAGTATTAATTACTTTTAAATCATCTTATTTATTATAAGATTGTAATGTTTAAACCAGGAAGTCCTAATTATTACGCCTATGTTTTTTAACTAAAGTTACAATGTAAACAACGTAAGCTTCAGTTGATGTTTATATACAAGTAAACAACGTAGCAAATTTGCTTAAAAAAAACTCGTTACTTTCCGCTTATAGCTTTCAACTTCTAGGCTATAAGAAGTCTTGAGAAGACGCTAACTACTCTATAATGGCTTTAAATGCAAATTGTTACTAGTACTATTAACGAACGGGTATTTGTCCGGATATTAAAATGGCTGCCTGCAGGACTTACATTTTTATTTAATTTCCTGGTCCCTTCACGTTCTTATTGAAGTAGCCACGTTGGCGTAAATGGATATTGTAAAATAGAAAAATTATATAAATAATAAATATAACCGAACGCACAGAGAAATCAATTACAGAAATTTTGCCTACAAATTGTAAAAAAAAAACCTACAATCACTTTGCCTCTGTTAATACAGCCTTCGTCTAAATACACTACCGTCAGAAAGTATTTGCACACCTAGAAATTTCAATGTAACTGCCAATATTTAATACCTAATTAAACCCTTTTATTATATTAGGTAAATTTAATTGTTCTTAACAAATGTCCATCATAAAATTGGTTAGATAAGCCTTTTTGGTGAAATCACAACAGTACTTTGTCATTGATACAGGCTCAACTATTTTGTGAAAATGCCAAAAACGAAAGAAGTTTCCATTGAAAATCGGGCTCTGATAATTGCGAGATATCAAAATGGTCAGTCGAGTCGACAAATCGCGAGTGATATGCGGAAGCCAAGGAGAACAGTGGACTACATCGTAAAAAAGTGTTCTGCGGGACGTGGAATTCCCAACCAAAAACGTTCAAGAAGGCCTGGAAAAACGACTCCCGCTGAAGACAGAGCTATAACAATGTTCAGCAGACGTCATCGTCGCTTAACCGCACCAGAAATCACGGCTTAAGTAAACCTGGAGCGGCCCATCCCCATCCGCGTGACAACCGTAAAGAATAGGTTAGCAGAAGGTGGATTACACGGGAGAGTTGCAGTGAGGAAACTACTTCTTAAGCAAGTGAATAAACGTAAACGATTAGAATGGGCCCGAGACATGAAAATTGGACATCAGAACAATGGAATTCCGTCCTTCGGAGCGACGAATCTAAATTCGAAATTTTGGTTAAAATCGACGAGTTTACGTGCGGCGGTCATCTGGGGAGAGGATGTTGGAAACCTGTCAGTTGCCTACAGAAAAATATGGTGGAGGTTCAGTAATGGTTGTTGGTGGTTTTGGCAACGGTAAAGTTGGAAAAATCTTTAGGATGGAAGGAATCATGCGAGAAGAACAGTATCAAGAAATTTTGCTAACTTACTTTGCTTCCTTCTGGAAGAGATATTTTTCGACTCTAAACATTTTGTTAAACAAATTAGAGAACGTTGGAACCAATGAAAATCCGATGACGTCCTGGCCTGGTGACTTTGCCTCCACAATCACCCGACTTGAACCCCATCGAATTGCTGTGGGACCATTTAGACAGGTGTGTTCGAAAACTCAATCCAACATCCGAAAATCACTTGTGGGAATTTTTACAAGCAGAATGGGTTAAAATAACCGAAAAAAATTACTGGACAGAATGCCGAAACTCTGTAAAGCGGTAATTACAAACAAAGGAAGAAAAATCCTGGAAAATCATGAATATTATTCTGATTTTCTAGACTGTAAATAATGTGAAAATAAATAATAATTCATTGAGATTTAAAAAAATATATTATCTGGGTTTTTGTTGTCTTGGGATTGAAATAACTAGGTGGACAAATACTTTCTGACGGTAGTGTACGTAGCAATTGCCGAAAGTAAACAATTTGTTACATTAGGTGAAACAGAATAGAGTTTTTGTTTAAAGTTAACAGAATACAAATTTATTTGCGAACAAAAAAAACCTGTTTTTCTTGCTCACCTTGTCAATAATTGTGAAGTCTCACTATTCCATATGTCAAACAAAATCCCTGATGTTTGTGACAAACGTATTACGCATTCAAATACAAGCATTTTTTTGCAACTTACCACTAGTAACACCTGGTTATTTACACTCGCTCATCTCGAAACACTAACAATTTCATGTCTGAATAAAGATAAGCCTGAAAATATAATTTTAAGAAATAGCGGTAGTGTCACCATAAGAAAACAATGCAATGCATACAGCCCGTCAGTTGTACAGGGTGAATCAACGATATAGTAAAGATTATTATCTCATTTCTTTCGGGAATGACGAAAAAATTTTAAATACAATAGTTTTAGGGAATGTTAAGGTGCACAGTTTAAAATTATACAGGGTAGTTCAAAAAAGTGTGGCTGATATAACATGTTTTTGTTTAATGGAACATCCTATTTTCTAATTTATTTTTAAATTCTGCTTAAAATTTTATAACTTTTTTATTAACAATGTTATATACATAAACCTAGTAGTTTTTCTAGTATTTCAGTTTCTTTTTAAAAATACTAGTTTTCAGTTTTGTAAAAAATTGTCAGTAGCGCCATTGTTTCTGAAGGTGGAATACTCATAAGGGTAAAAATTGAAAAATTCAAAATAAATCGAAAACTATTAGAAATAGGTATATGACATACTTAATAAAAGTTGGAGGGTTTTGTAAAATTTAATTTAACAAATTTGAGATTTTTTAATTTAAAATAGTTGAAATGTATAAATTTATATTGAACACCCTGTAGCATCTAACTCAAATTTCTTTACATGTATCTTTTTTTTCATCTCTATAGAATACTCGTACCAATTATAAGTATCCCACCTTCAGAAACAATGGCGCTACTGGCGATTTTTTACAAAACTGAAAACTAGTATTTTTTTTTTTAAAAAATTGAAATATTAGAAAAACTACTAGGTTTAGGTATATAGTATTATTAATAAAAAAGTTACAAAATTTTACGCAGAATTTAAAAATATATTAGAAAATAGGATGTTCCGTTTAAAAAAAACATGTTATATCGGCCACAATTTTTTGAAGTATCCTGTATACTCAAAAGTAATTTTAAACTGTGCACATTAACATTCCCTAAAACTATTATATTTAAAAATTGTTCGTCATTCCCGAAATAAATGAGATAATGAACTTTGCTCTGTCGTTGACTCACCCTGTACTTATACCACCCGGTAATGTATTTCAATCTAGTGAATTTAGTGAGTTTGTCCCACCTTTTAATATCTCAGATGAATACTGAGATGAGCTTAAAGATAGAACTATAAACATTTCAGAAGTCTTTCAAAGCATATTCCACCACTCGGAAGTCATTTCGTCCTCTGGTGTTGTAGTTGTGTATCTGATTGACGAATCTAATTTTCTCGGTCAGATATGTGGGACAATTTTCTATCTTTATATTATAGATGAATTTCATTGCGTAATAAAATAAGCTCTGCTTTACACTCAGCCAATTTAATCGATCTAACATATTTTTTATGTGCGTATCTCTAGGCTTCCGCAATATAAATCTCATTGCCTTGTTTTGAAGTTTTTGCAGTAGTTCTATTTGTGTATCCTTAGCAAGAAATAATACCGAAGGACAATAAATAAAATGTGGCTCAATTATGCTTCTATATATTAATATTTTATGGTATTCACTTATGATGTGGCAAGTTCTATACATGAGATAAAGTTTTTGGTTTATTTTATTCACTAAATATTGAAAGTGTACATTAAAATTAAGCTTACAATCTATCATTATACCCAAGTATTTAATTTCGTTTACTTTTTCTATTTCACGATTATTTATGTATAATTTATGATTATTATTATAGTTATTGTGTGATATTATCATATATTTAGTTTTATCTGTATTTAGTTTTAACATATTTATACACATCCACTTGTAAAGAATATTCATATCAGACTGCATTTTATTAATAGCCACATCCAAACTAATATCACTAATTGCAATCAGTGCATCGTCTGCAAATAGTCTAACATCCCCGTACTTTAAACCGTCTTTAATGTCATTTATGTATATGAGAAATAGCAACAAACATATAATAAGGTTCCATGTTTATTTAGTATAGTTTATTTTTATGAGATTTTATATAATTTGCAATAAAATCTTTTAGCAAATGGGGAGGTGTTGTAAACCAACTATTTTTATTATTATATTGTTTTGCCCTTTAGCTACGCCTATGAGTTTAATATAAGTCATAGTTTAACAATAATCAATTCTCAATGAAAGATCCACTATGCACACTTACTAATGGCTCAGTTGATAATTTCCCTTGTAAACTTCTTGATGGCACCAAGAAGTCGCCAAACTTATTTATGATTACCATGACACGCAAATATTTGTTAGTTAAACTTAAGAGTACGCCTATGGTAAATTTTAGAGAGCAAAAGTGTAAAATAATAGGCGGTCCGCTAGAGAGGACATCAACATTACAGTATTAACATTATCAGTATTAGTGACATTACTAGTATCGTTATTAGTATTACATTATTACAGTAACATTCTTATTTATTAATTAATTAACAAAGTAGCAAGTGAGGTACCCCGACGACATATCATGGAAAAAGTAAATAGAGTAAGTAAAAATACGGACTTAGTCTCAATATTAGCTGAACAACATGGATGTTAACCCCTTACTGCATGACTTTTTTTATTTTTGCAAAAAAAATATATATGTTAGATAATATTTTTAAATACACGAATAAATGTTAAAAAAAAAATTGGTCACTTTTTTATCAAGATATGAATCACCTTTTGACATGTGCCAAATTTGGCACAAATTGGGAAAACGGAAAAAAATTAAACTAGAGAATAAATTTCGGTAAAAATGTTTAAACGTGTCATACAAAGTTTATTCGGTATGGAATTTATAAAAACAGTTTCGGTCTTTATTTAGGCATAAAAATACCACACACTTGTTATAAGACACATGAAATTTTCCCTTGCACTCAGGATATTTACATCTTTGGCGATCTTCATTTACTTCTGGCCAGTGACTCAAGTTATCAGTTCTAACTTCCTGGGCTGGTATTTGTGAAAAGGGATACTTTCTTTGTTTCAAATCTAGCTGAGGCTGTAGGCAGGTGCTTGGCCTTCCCCTTTTTTTCTGACTCACGCCAGATTTCGTTAATACTTCTGCAAGAGCAAGCTTGAATTCTGAGAGCGACAAATATAAGTTATCATTTTGCAAACTTCGTCTCCACAGTATCCAACTGTTAGCGCAAGTCATATCAAGAAAATGGAAAAATACCCTCAAATACCACTTTTTTGATCTAATTTGGATTCTATAGTATCCTAGCATGCTATCTAGGAGATCTACTCCTCCCATATAAGCATTATATACAGCAACGCTTTGGGGACGGGGGATTTTTATATGGGTATTTGATTTTTTGCAGAACCTCGTTGCTTCTGATGTAGGCTGACTGCCAACATAGGTTGATACGGTATTCACAACTTTATTATCATACCAGGACACTGCAGATATTTGCACACCATCGACAGTTGCCACTTTTTCCAGAAATGTACCTCTACCTTTTTTTTTTTTCATTTCCGATTCCTTAGGAAACTGCAAGCATGGTACACGATTAGCTCTTACTGTACCCAATGGTAAAATGCCATTTTTGATGAGATATGTTAGCAGGGAATGCTTGTAAACCAGTTATCAAAAAAGAGTTTGTAGTTTAGATTTTTCGGAATAGATTCTGAAAGTTTTACTACAACGTTGCTACTGGCTCCTAGATCAGGCTGATTATTCTCAAGCACCGTAGTTCCACAGTAAAAATCAAAGTCGTAAGAAAAACCAGACACGCCGCTTAGAACGAAAACTTTATATCCCCATTTATTGGGCTTTTTGGCATTATATTGTTTTAGAGTTGAGCGTGGGATGATTTGTTCATCGACGGCCATATGTTCTTCTTTAGGAACAAGTAGAAATCTGTCACGAATCTTGTTCAGAAAGGGACGTATTTTAAAAAGTTTATCATAGTCAGGTTGACCCTGAGGAACCTGCAGTGTGTTGTCGTTGAAATGCAGAAATCGTTTGATTTCTTCAAATCTGTTGCATGTCATAGCACTGGAGATATTGAGAATTTCCAACGAATTATTCCAATAAGACCTGGTCGATGGTAACTGAATAATCGACATATATATACAAATGCCACAAAAAACACGAATTTCTTCCTTGGATATATTGGGTGGCTTTTCAGGTCTACTTTGAACCCCGTACAAATTTGACTGTTCAGTTATGTAAACGAAAAGTTCTTCAGTAAAAATGAAATTGAAGAAATGGATAGGATCTTCTAATTCTTTTATGAAATCAGGAAGAATTGTACAACCTTGAAATTTTACAAATTCCTCAGAGACAGCTAGAAATTTATTCTCCCAATCAATGGTTTGCTTCTGCTTTTTTTTTTCGGCTTCTCTTTGGTCGGTTTATTAGTCGATGTCGATGGTAACACATTCTGATGATCTATAAAAGTTTGCCCTAATGCGGACAATGGCATGTCATCATCATCATCTTCTATATCGGTTTCGTCAATAATAACATCTTCGTTTGTCGAAACGATTCTTTCGTTTTCACTGTCTGACTCATATAGGAGAACGGACTTTCTAGGACCCAACAAGTCATTTCTTTGATGTTCATCGTCCGAGGATAAATTTTCATTGTCACTAACGTCACCATTTGGAATTCGGAAATTTCTGGTGCCATAAAACTTACTGGGGTCCATCTAAGAAAGAGATGTAATTATTATAAATTATCATGTCTTTATATAAAACTGTTCCAAATATGGCACAGGTAAACAAACTCATATTTTGTCTTCAATACGTCAAATTATAATTATGATATTACCTTAGTAGCAAAATTAGACACCTACCTTTATAAGAATATTTTTTTCACAACAAATTATTCACAAGAGAGTATGAAAACTGTTGATCTAAAAAACCACAAAACAGGATATAGCGTGTCACAAGCCGCCACTGGACTAATGGCTTTTCCTGGCGTCGAGATTTGACTGCGGTGGAGTCTGCGCGTTTTACGTCAGAGCAGCAAACGTGCCGGATATGGAACAATTTGAAATAAGATCCTTAAGCTACTCAGGGACTTAGAAAAAAACTATATTTGATGTGTGACAAATTTGGGACAGTATGCGGTTAGGGGTTAATAAGTAAAAGCCTAGAACCCCCTAGACAACTAAAGGTGAATGATCAGTTAGTCGACCACATAACACGTAGGCTGAAAAGTTTTTAATCTGACACACAGATGTCGCTCTTCTCAAAAAAGCCATATGATTTTTAGGAAGTGCCATGCGATATGGGACTATGGATGAAACTTGGATCCACAACTACACGCCGGAATCAAAGCGGCAGTTAGCTGAGTGGACAGCAGCCGGTGAAAGCCGCCCGAAGCGACCAAAGACACAACAATCGGCTGGGAAGGTTTTGCCCTCTGTATTTTGAGATGCGCATGGAATAATTTTCATCGACTATGCTGAGAACGGAAAAACCATCAATAACGAATATTATATAAAGTTATTGGTGCGTTTGAAGGCAAAAATCGCAAAGAAACGGTCCCAACTGAACAAGAAAAAAGTGTTCTTTCATCAAGATCCTCTCACAAGGCAGTGGCTACGATGGCAAAATTGCATGAATTGTATTCTCCAGATTTGGCCCCCAGCGACTAGTAGCTATTCGCAGACCTCAAAAAAATACTCGCAGGAAAAAGATTTGGCTCCAGTGAAGAAGTTATCGCCGATACTGAGGCCTATTTTGAAGGCAAAGACAAATCCTTTTACAAGAAAGGTTTAGAAATGTTAGAAAAGGGTTGGACTGATTGTATCGCTCTTAAAGGAGACCATATTGATGAATAAAGTCGAAGTTTGCAAAAAAAAAATGTGTTTTAAGTAGCTAGACCAAAAACTTTTCAGCCTACGTGTTAGATTCATATTGGAAACTTGGAACTGCGGTGAATGTAAAATGAGATCGATCCACAGAAATTCGATCTAGAGTTTCTGTGGATTGTTTGAGCTAGATTTAATAACACGAAGAGCATGTTCATAAATAAGGATTTTTCCCTTCCTCTAAAAATAAGGTTCCTGAAGTGCTATACACATATCGATGTAGTCATCAGATGTTCTGATCTGACCGAATCAGAAAAGAAAAAGAAATTTCTTTCACAATTTAAAAACGAAAACTCGAATACCTCGGTCATGTTTCTTATTTACAACCCAGAAATTGCAATAGTTTTTCCGTACACTTGTGTAAAGTTGCCCGTTTATTATTACCTTTTATGGTATAAAATAACTTGCCCAGAGCTCTTCTTTATTAGCACTTTATGTCGTTTAAGTGTGCTAATATTCCCAATCATGCTTTATGATGCGGAAATATGGTTGCTGACTAAAATATCAATGAAACAATTGGCGACTTTTAAAATGTGGATATATCGATGCAGTCTTCAACGAATCAGAAAAGAAAAAGAAATTGCGTTCGCGCATTTTTTTTTATGGGTCGAGCACACGACGTGGTGCAGGGAAGTGCCTAAAGCGCTACAGGAGCGACACGTGTGCGGAAAAAGCGATTCACGTTGTTCTTAAATCGCTGTAATGTTCTTGAATCGCTGTTTATGAATGTATGCTTATTCTAACTTAACCTAAGCTTTTAAACTGGTAGTCCTACACTAACTTAACATAGGCGATGTGTTTGTTTATACATGAATTTCTTAATTCTAAGACTTAAACTACCTTAGCCTAAGACTTAGGCTAACTTGACTTAGGACTTAACGTTAACTTATACTAGGGCTTATTGTAACTTAATCTAGTTTTACAATCTTCTGTCACGGCGGGCGAGGGGGGTCATCGTCTTCCTCCGAGAGGGGGTCTGACGGTCTTGGAAATTGGCGGAGGGCTTGAGGCGGGAGTCAGAAGGCCTTTCTGATGCATGCGTTGGGGTGCAGGGTTGCCCTGTCGGCTTTTTTAAATTAAAGCGTTATTCACTTATTTTAAGTGTAGAAATGCTATATATTCTCAATCCTTTTTAGTGTTCCGTACGGAACACTTATAAGATCACTTCGGTGTCTGTCTGTTCGTCTGTCACACCCCCGATTTTCTCCGAAACTATTTGTCATAGAAAGTTGAAATTTGGTAATAATGTAGGAATTGATGGCCTCATCAGAGCCATGTTGTTGTTTTGAAAGTTAAATTTTGACTTAAGGGGTTAGTTTTGGGGGTGAAATCGGAAGTGAAAAAAACATTTTTTTACTAGGTAATCGAGTGTGGTGTCAAATGAAAGCTTGTGAAAACACGAGTAAAAAATATGTATATAATGTAATACTTGCGCGCACTTTTCTTTGTATTATTTTTTAAAAATCGCGAAAAATCGCTGTCCACCCGTCTTATCTCGAAAAGTACTTATCAAAAAATTTTGAAAAAATTCTGGAATATTCTCCACGGGGTGTAGATTGAACGAAAATTATCACCAGTGCATTACCTGTAATAACACAGCCCCACAAAAAAAAAGTGGGGTATACTTTTGATGCGATATATCAGATCCGTAGTATTTTTGCTGATCACGAATCTGACGTCAGAATATCGCCATCACATCTCAATTTTTTTCTAACCTCAAAAAATAGGTAAAAATTAGTAAAAATTAAGAAAAATATACTCCTAAAAAATTGATTCAAACTTTTTCATGAATCCAAAGATGTATTAATATGTATTCGGACACGCTAAGCTAATATTCATCGGTTGGATTGAGCCATACAGTTCTGTTTTCTTTCTAACCTCAATAAATCAGACAGATATAGTGCTTCTCGAATGCAAAAACGAATTCAAATTAAAATTCAACCAATCCTTACCAAATTTGGTACACGGGGATTTTTTGGGTCGCCGATCACGAATCTGAGGTTGGATTTGCAAAATTCAAGATGGCAGATGTTTTCGCGCCATTTTGAACGCTGAGAAAATTCATCGGTCGATTTTTATTCTTCTACCTGCATTCAGGGCACCTCCACGTGGTGACGGTGGACAACGGTGTTACTCCACTAGCCGGCAGAGTCCCTGGATAACGGCTTAGATGCCGTCATGGCAGGTAGAAGAAAGAGAATTACGATGCAGGGACTCGGAAACCCAGTATCGGCGGTTGGTCAGGGTGGGAAAGCGGGCCCGCAGCCGTCGTCATCCAGCGACCGTAGCTCTTCATGTGTGGGTGACTTGGCTCATGTAGAGTATAATGCTACAAGAAAACGGTCTCACGGTACAAGGACTTTTCATAAGTGCGATAAAAACAGTGATTCATTTTGTTATAGTTGCTGTCAACACGTATTGAGTAAAATGGGGTCACCGATAACGGATAAGATTAAAACCTTATATAAGGATTGTTTTAACATTGAGATACAGCACCAGGATACAGATTGGGTTCCCCACATCATTTGCAGTTCTTGCAAAATGATGTTGTACATTAATAAGAAGGCGATTAAATATTCCAGACCAGCAATATGGAATAGACCATACAGTGAAAATGATTGCTACTTTTGAATGAATGTTGTATCTAGGCATAACCGAAAAAATAAAAGCACTATTACTTATAACGATGTTTCGACAGTAACAAGACCAACTAAACTAATTCCGCGTCCTGAACCACTTGATGCTGATGTTATGGAAACAAATGATTTCACCTTATCAGTTCATGCCGAAAACATTGAGACTGTCGAAAAAGATTCAAACACTGTTACTAATGAATGTTCTAGTGCCAACCTATCATATACTAGTGACACAGATAAAGAATTTCTACCATACAACCGTAAACCAGAACCAATACTCGTATCACAGTCAGAACTTAGTGATCTAGTCAGAGATTTAGGCTTATCCAAAGATGGTTCAGAGCATCTTGCTTCCTTTTTAGAGAAAAGACATTTACTTAAGCCAGAAGCTACGATTTCTTATTATAGAAACAGAGATGAAGAATTTCGAAAATATTTCACAATGGACGACGAATTGTCACTTTCATATTGTACCGATGTAAAAGGTCTAATGGATGAATTTCAAAATAACTCATACGATCCTGAAGAATGGAGACTGTTCATTGATTCTTCTAAACGGAGCATTAAGGCAGTTTTGCTGCATAATACCAACGTTTACGCTCCCATTCCGATTGCTCATTCCACAGTTATGGAAGAGCAATATGAAAAAATGAAGCAGCTTTTGATAAAAATAAAATATGCTGATCATAACTGGAAAATTTGTGGAGATCTGAAATTTGTAACAATATTGCTTGGGGGTTTACACTTTATCCCTGTTATAAATGTCTGTGGAATAGCAGAGACAGGGAACGTCATTATAAGAAAAAAATTTGGCCAACAAGAGAATCGTTCACTCCTGGTGAAAATAATGTATTGTTTCCACCATTGGTAGACCCAGGAAAAGTTCTTATTCCCCCGCTTCACATTAAGCTTGGACTTATGAAGCAATTCACGAGAGCATTAGATACAAACGGCCCATGTTTCAAATATTTGCATAAAAAATTTCCGAAATTTTCTGAAGCTAAAATTAAGGCCGGCGTATTTGACGGGCCACAAATAAGAAAATTGTTTCAAGATTCATTATTTGTTACTAAAATGAATAAAGTTGAAAAAGCTGCTTGGCTTAGTTTTAAAGAAGTCGCAACTAACTTTTTGGGAAATAATAAAAGTCCTAAGTACAAAGAAATAGTCGAGAAAATGGTAAAAAATTTTCAAACATTAGGTTGCTTAATGAATCTAAAATTACATTTCCTGGACTCCCACATCGATGATTTCCCAGATAATTTTGGTGACTACAGTGAGGAGCAAGGGGAACGTTTTCGTCAAGATCTGAAAATCATAGAAAATCGGTATCAAGGACGATGGGATGACCATATGCTAGCGGACTATTGCTGGTCGCTAAAAAGAGAAACAAGTCCTCAAAAGCGTTTGGGCAGAAAGCCTTTGAATAGGTCATTCGCGGAAAAAAGAACAAGATACAGCCAAAAAAAGGAAAGTTAGGCGCGGGTCTAACCTTCGCAATTCTAGGGCTTAAGGGTCTACTATTTGAGAGTATATGGTTTAAAAGTTCTGGTTTTGAGTTTATTGGGTCTCATTTTTAAAGTTACAGGGTTATTGAGGTCTATTTTTTGAGGTTACAGGGTGTGGGAGTCTAAGGTTTCAGGGTTTAGGGTTTAAGAGTATCAGGTTTGAGGATTCCCCAACTGTATACCAAATTTGGTAGGAATCGGTTGGTTTTCAGCAACCCAAAAAACCCCCGTGTACCAAATTTGGTAAGAATCGGTTGAATTTTAATTTGAATTCGGTTTTGCATTCGAGAAGCACTATATCTGTCTGATTTATTGAGGTTAGAAAGAAAACAGAACTGTATGGCTCAATCCAACCGATGAATATTAGCTTAGCGTGTCCGAATACATATTAATACATCTTTGGATTCATGAAAAAGCTTGAATCAATTTTTTAGGAGTATATTTTTCTTAATTTTTACTAATTTTTACCTATTTTTTGAGGTTAGAAAAAAATTGAGATGTGACGGCGATATTCTGACGTCAGATTCGTGATCAGCGGGCAAAAATACTACGGATCTGATATATCGCATCAAAAGTATACCCCACTTTTTTTTTTTGTGGGGCTGTGTAATTTATCTGGTATAGAAAAAAAACAGAAATTTCAAGGTCATCAATTTTCAGTAAAGATTGGAAATAAACTTTGTTGAAAACTCATTTGGGGTGTGTTTTGTGAAGTCACTGATCGATCATTTTATACCTCTGTAACAAAATTTTTTATTTTAAAAGCAATCAACGTACGGAACACTAATTGCGCAAGTTTAACTTGCACTTGACCGGTTATTTATGATGCAGAGGCATGGTTGCTGACCAAAATATCAATGAAAAGGTTGGACGCTTTTAAAATGTGGATATATCGATGTACTCTTCAAATATCCTGGTCTGACTACATCACTAACGTGGAAGTGTTATGCCGAATCAGAAAAGAAAAAAAAATTGTGTTCGCAATTAAAAAACGCAAACTGGAATACCTCGGTCATGTTTCTTATCTACGGCACTGAAGTTGCAATAGTTTTTCCGAACACCTGTGTAAAGCTGCCCGTTTATTATTACCTTTTATGGTATAAAATAACTTGCCCAGAGCTCTTCTTTATTAGCACTTTATGTCGTTTAAATTGTATTACTATTGCCCTGTCGGTATTTTTAAATTACAGCTTTATTCATTTATTTTAAGTGTAGATATGTTGCCAATATATTCGGAAATCAAACCCATATGCAATTAAATTTAATTTTATGTGATCATATTAATGAACCCATGATGAAATTCGTGCCTATGTGATAGCCAATTGAATTAGCCATTGTACCAAGAAAACCGCCAGTAATGTCAGTAATCTATCTACAAATCTACAAAAATGTGCCGTTAAAATCAGTAAATATAATGGATCCTGAATTACTATCATTATATAAACTAGCTGTGCCCGTGGCTCCGCTCGCGTGGACTACCGAATTATTATTTAGGTTTGTCCGTCTTGATTCACTATTATCGTCACTGCTTATTCCTTATGTTACCTAACGTAACAAAATATATACTTAAACCTGACTAGAGAACTTATGTTTGAATTTAAAAAAAAAACACGTAAATCGGATAAGTGGTTCTCGAGTAAAAGTGCACTAACGGACAGACAGAGAGACGTGGCACTCAGCTGTGCCCACGGCTCCGCTCGCGTGGACTACAGAATTATCGTTTAAGTTTTTTTTGCAAGATAGCGCGCAAACTTTTTTCCGACTTGATTCACCATTGTTGTCACTGCTTATTCCTTATAAAGGGTGTCCCAAAATTCACACAAGATTTAAATTTCGCATCATTTGTATGGTAAAGTGTTGCCAACAAAACAAACAACACAGCGTGACAGCTGACAGTTCAAGGTTATTACAATTGGAGCGCTACACGAAAGAACAACCTGTTTTCATTGTTGAGCAACATTCTTCTGATATATTTGGAATGTTACAAGGCTAAAGATGAAATTTTTAAATAGCATTTAATTAGCAGTAAATTATACAACTTTGCCACAGTGTAACTGATTGTTACATCTTCTCAAAAGATGGATTAAGTTCAGGATATAATAACCAGAGAGTAAAAAATCTCATCATTTACATATATAAACGTGTTAAAATAAGGCCAACGAATGTATATCAACTTAATGTAGCAGCAACGTTAAACTTTTAACAAAGAGAGTTTTAAAATTAGGTCGTGCTGTATTCAGAATGGGAATGGAAGCTCGTTAGCAGAACTAAAAATAAAAATATTTTAATACTATTACATTAATATTGCAGAAATAACTGGATCAATACATACATAGAACGGAAGCTTTTACGATTTTAATCGCATGATACATTGTGTTACGTATTATAATAAAATGGCTTTCCAACATTATGCCTAAGATTGAACGAAGCAGTCCTCAAGGCTTTTTGGAATCAGAGATTAGAAAATTTACTGGATACCTGATTGTCTCAATTTTCCTACTCGACTTTTGTATACCGGATCCAGCCCAATAATTGATTTTCACATGTGATGCAGACCGTAACCCTTATTTATAGTAATGATATTAGATTAATTACATTTTAATTAATTCAGCTGTAGCGGATTGTATAATTTACTTATCTCTCATACATGTTTTAAGGTCCTTGACTCTATTAGATGTTTCCCTGGCACCTACTTACAAAAGCAAGCAATTTTATAAAAGTTTCGATTTAGAGATTATATTAATTTTCTTGCATATATTTATTTGTTGGAATATATGGATCTTTGTCGTCTACGTACTCATTTTTCAAGGAACATTTTGTTATTTAATTTTAGGAATAGCCTTAAGATTTTCACAATTTGGTGAACATATGTGAACGATATCTTCGTTATCTGATAAGATGTCTCTCCTACAAGCTGATATCTAAGCGTCATTTCATACTGTCGTCCTTCTGTTGTAGACTATTAGTTTATTGAGCTCTAAATATGTACGATATGAAGAAATTTAACTTGGATCGCCACGTCAGCTAACTTCCGCCACTTAATACCATGTTGTCAGAAGTACGAGTATTTGGCATATACATATACGACAGCATTAACAAAAAAATTGTAGATTCGTGTTTACTTTACCATTTAACACAACTTTGGGATGTAATTGTGTATCATTGTTACGAAGTGAACGTTTTATTATAAAAAAAATCTTGATACTTTCAAGAATTGTTTATATATACAGGTGATCTACGGTGGATGGCTTAGCAGACAGGCTGTTCTATTTTTATAACGAACTAACACAAAGTGGTTTCTGAAACACCCTATATGCTGTAAATAGGATGTGATACGTTTGGCATTAACAAATTCGAACCTGGAGTTTAGTTTCTGGAAGTTCTGAACGTATAGGTATTTTAGTATTTAATTAGGCAATGTTTTCTGACAAAAAAAGAGTAATAAATAATTAAAATCTCAATAACTGTGAGAGATAGGTGCGGGCTAGTACAAAAAAGTTAATCATACTGTCATATGAAATCCAAAAATGACATAAAATATAGAGTAATCTATTTAAAGTATCAACATATATATATATATATATATATATATATATATATATATATATATATATATATATATATATACATACATATATATATATATATATATATATATATATATATATATATATATATATATATATATATATACATATATATATATATATATATATATATATATATATACATATATATATATATATATATATATATATATATATATATATATATATATATATATATATATATATATACAATATACGGGGTTACAAGGAAAGTCGTCCTAGATAATTAAGGACGTTATAGTTTAGGTCGTTTCTGACCGATTTGACTCTATGACATGATGTCCTAAACTTAACCGTTTTCGAGATATTGAAGTTTAAAGATTTTCTAAAAAAAACATGTTTTTTTTGCTTTTATATCGATTTTTTTTTATTAGAGGTTCTCGCGTGCGATTTTTTGGTTATTTTTAGTTAGTCTGTATGTCAAGTATCAAAAATCATCAAAAAAATTTGAATTAGTTACTAACAGTTTCAAATGGCGGCTTGTTAATGTTTCTAAATTACGAATTTTTACCAAGTGTTTCCTACTTTAAATCAATAAAAAGAAAAAAAATGTATGGAAGTTATTCTGCAAATTATTTTAAAAACTTTTACGTCTTTTTAGCTATCTAAAACGGTATAATATCTACTGGATCTATTGAAAATTCTAAGAAAATGAGATTTCAATAGGCCCAAATGTAGAGTAACATAATAATAGAATTTAGATACTACCAATTATCGGTTTACTACCTGCACCTTCAAACAATAAAAAGGGTTGGGTAAGCATTTTTTTTCCGGTCGGGGTACTTTCTGTACGAGTGACATTTTCTGTTCACTCCTCATGCGATTCGTCCGTGGTAGATGTGCTATACCGTGCTTTTCAAAAATATCTGTGTTTCATCTTCTGACTGTGTGCATTAGCTCGTAACTGGATTTTGATCTCTGCTTGTGAATATGGCAACGTATACACCAACGAGGAATATGCTGACATCCTAATGTGATACGGATTTTGCGAAGGAGTGTCATCGCGTGCACGTGATGAATACATACTGCGATATCCTACTCGTCGTGTACCTGATGTTAGCGTATTTGATGGAACTTATCGAAGACTACGAGAAACTGGTTCCGTACAAAGACGGCGGACTGACATGGGACGACCACGTATCTTTGATGAAGAAGAAGAAAACGAAATACGACGTCTCTTTGAGGTGGACCCAACCACATCTACAAATGTTGTCGCACAACAGCTTGGTATTTCGCAGTAGAAGGTATGGTTTGTAATGCATACTGTTGGGTAACACCCTTACCACTATACGCCCGTGCAAGTCATTGTAGAAGGGGATCCGTTGCGACGATTAGAATTTTGCAGATTTATGCTCAATACCGATGTCGAAGATGCATCTTTTTTTAAGAAAATACTATGGGCTGACGAGTCGAAATTCGACAAAGACGGTCTTACAAACTACCACAATGCCCACTATTGGGTTTCTAAAGAGGAAAGCAACCCAAACAAAAAAAGAACGAAAGGATCACAAACAAGATTCAGCTTAAATGTGTGAATGGATATAATTTCAAATTATTTGGTTGGGCCATTCTTCCTGCCAGATAATTTGAATGGCGAGGAATACGACAATTTTTTGCGGAACGATTTACCTAATTTGATGGAAGACCTACCTATTGGTTTGAGACAAAACATGTACTTTCAACACGATGGCTGCCCAGCTCACTACAGAGGAAGTGTTCGTGCATGGCTCAATGACAATTATCCCAACAAATGGATTGGAAGAGGCGGACCCATACCTTGGCCGGCGAGAAGCCCAGACCTAACACCGATGGATTTTTATGTGTGGGGTCACATGAAAAGTCTCGTATACGACCAGATGACTCCTATCGAAAACGTGGATGTCCTAAGACAAAAAATAATTGATGCGGCTGACGAAATGAGGCGGCACCTCACAACCAGCGTTGTGAAAAGTAATTTAAGAAAAAGAATGAGAATTTGTGTTAGAAATAGGGGCGACCATATACAACATGAATTATAATTAATAAAAAATATTAAATTGCAAGGTTTTTTGTTTTATTTGTGTATTTTTCGTATTTTCACCTAGAACTAAAAATTTACCTTTTGCTACCCGAGCCCGCTTTAGGTGTCATTCTGTGTACAGTTTTCCTATTAAACTCCTAGTATTATACCTTTTTTGATAGCTAAAAAGACGTAAAAGTTTTTAAAATAATTTGCAGAATAACTTCCATACATTTTTTTTTTCTCTTTATTGATTTAAAATAGGAAACACTTGGTAAAAATTCGTAATTTAGAAACATTAACAAGCCGCCATTTGAAATTGTTAGTAACTAGTTCAAATTTTTTTGATGATTTTTGATACTTGACATACAGACTAACTAAAAATAACCAAAAAATCGAACTCGAGAACCTCTAATAAAAAAAAATCGATATAAAAGCAAAAAAAAAAAAACATGTTTTTTGAGAAAATCTTTAAACTTCAATATCTCGAAAACGGCTAAGTTTAGGACATCATGTCATAGAGTCAAATCGGTCAGAAACGACCTAAACTATAACGTCCTTAATTATCTAGGACGACTTTCCCTGTAACCCTGTTTATATATATATATATATATATATATATATATATATATATATATATATATATATATATATATATATATATGTATGTATATATATATATATATATATATATATATATATATATATATATATGTATATATATATATATATATATATATATATATATATATATATATATATATATATATATATATATATATATATAGATAGATAGATAGATAGATAATACTTTATTTGTTTTCATGTAACAATAGGTTACACTTATAAGCCAATAGGCATTAAACAATGTTAACTAAGTTTACAATAAAACTATAATTAAATAAAAGAAAAGGAAAAAATAGTAAATAAGTAAAAACACTTTAAAAGCAAGATTACAATATAGTAACAAAAACGCAATGAAATAAGAGGCACAACGGAAAAGACACGAAACCACCTATGCTAACAGAGTCATCAAATCCCCGTGCTAATTTCAACTGGACTTAAGAAAAATTCATTTAATGAGTAATAAGCTCCTTGAAGCAGATATTTGGTTAAAAGTCTCTTTACTTCCATTTTACATTCTCTGGGAAACTATTATATATCTTTAATATGACATAATTAACATTTTTCTGCATGTAGCTGTAATTACACTTCGGGAAGCAGATTCAATTTATGTCTAGTGGCATACCTGTGATTGCTCATGTAAGTCTCAAAAATATCGCTGTTGGTGTGAACAAACATAAAACTGTCCAAGATATACGTAGAAATAATGGTTAAGATCTTTCTGTCTCTAAACATATTCCTACAGCTATCACGCGGCGTCATTCCAAATATACCTCTAATACATTTTTTCTGAAGAATTACAACTCTTTCAATTTACGGTGAATTACCCCAAAAAATAAGACCGTATCTTATTCTTGACCGTATGAAGGCATAATAAGCTGACAGAGCAGCATCGACTCCAACATTTTCAGAAATAATTCTTAAAGCTTGAAACATTCAACGCAACATTCTCAATATGCGTTCTCCAGTCCAGTCTCTGATCTATTTCCACCCCCAAGAAGGAAACACGTTCGGACGATTGGGTATTAATATTTCGATGTGTAAAAGATAAAGTGTTTTCTATTCTGTTGCCGAAAAATAGGCATTGTGTTTTTTGAGCGTTTATTAATAAGTCATGAGCCGAAAAGTGTCCATCAAGAGCTTCGCACCCTCCTTGCGCACTGGTCAGCATTGCGTGCGAGCTCTCCTCACTAAAGATCAATGTAGTATCATCTGCGTAAAGTATAGTAAATTCTCCGAATATTCTACTGAGTTCATTCGTATATATAATGTATAAGAGATGTCCTAATATTGATCTCTGAGGAACACCCCTCGACACCCCGATCTTGTGGGAAATTATAGGCCTACCAAAATCATCAATTTCCATAACCTATTGTGTCCGATTTTCCAGGTAGGATGCTAACAAATTCAACGCATTTCCCCGAACACCATACGATTCCAGCTCGGAACATAGGGTATTATGATTGACACTATCAAACGTCTTTGACAGGTCAATGCACATTGCCATTGTGAGCTTCTTATTATTTAAAGAACTTAGTATATGAGTTAATGCTTGATAAATCGCTCTAACTGTAAATTTATTTTTTCGAAATCCATTTTGGTTGTTGGAAAATATATATATATATATATATATATATATATATACAGTAATACCCCGCTTTACGCGAGGGATACGTTCCGAAAAAAATCGCGTTAACTGAAATTCGCGTATATCGAGGTTTATGATTAAACATAGTCAAAATTTAATACAAAAAAATACAAATCATTTTAATCAATCACTTTAATTCTAAGAACACTTTATGCAATACATACTCTTATTTTTTACGGAAAAATACATCTATTCTCTTTTGGGTAACGTTTTGTTTACGTTCTTGTAAAATACGTTCATAACACCCAACACTGTTTTTAATTGTTTGACACACGGTCAAGACACGGTCATCATTATTGTCTATACTCTGCAATATGTCCAAACCTGAATAAATTTTTGAAAGTGCATTTTGTATTTCCCCTGAAGATAAAACTTTCTCTTCTACTTGTTCTTCCTCATCGTAGATAGGATTATTCTGTAACTCGATCAGATCTTCATTGCTAATAGGATCGTCGTGCGTTGCTACAAGTTCTACGAGATCTTCTACCGTGACATCTTCAAGTTCAGACCCCTCAATCATTGCAGCAATGTCTTCAAGCACTTGTCTCTGCATCTGGACAATTCTTCTAGGTGCTTCCACTACATCTGGCCAAAGATTACGCCACACCCCATTCATACAACTCATTTTAACTTCCTTCCAAGCCTCTTCTATGTTGTGAATAGACTTCATAATGTTGTATGACTTCCACCACTCTCGCATAGACTGTCTTCCTTCCCCGTCAGTTTCATGAATTAGTTGGCTAAAAGTGCGGCGATGGTAATAAGCTTTGAAGTTTGCTATTGCTCCCTGGTCCATAGGTTGTAATATTGACGTAGTGTTTGGTGGAAGGAACTTTACGTACACTTGTCACAGAGTCTAAGAGTAATATAACTTTAGGTTCAAGCCCATTTCTGTCACAGTATGATTTGACTGATGGGCAAAAACTATTAGAATACCATTCTTGAAAAATTTTCCCGTGTAACCCACGCCTTTCTGTTTGATCGCCACACAACTGGTAGACTTGTCTTGTCTGTGCCTCGCATTGCACGGGGTGTTTCTGAATGGTACACTAGTAAAGGTTTCAGTTTGAAATCACCAGTGGCATTACCACCCAGCAGAAGTGTTTAGTCGATCTTTCGCAGCTTTGAAACCACTGGCTTGACGTTCTTCCTTAGAAATGAATGTTCGAGATGGCATTTTTTTCCAGTAAAGTGCGGTCTCATCAACATTGAAGATGAGACAAGCAGGAATTTTCTCTCGTCTAACGAAGTCTTGAAACTTGTCTGGAAACTCAGCTGCAGCTTGAATGTCCGCGCTGGCCGCCTCGCCTGTTATGTGGATATTGTGAAGATTAGAACGCTGCTTGAACCGATGGAACCAGCCTCTGCTGGCAGCAAAAGTCGGAGTGGCACTCCCTTCTCCTTCTTTTGTTTTCAGCATCTCATACAAAGATTTTGCTTTTGTGCATATGAGATCTTGACTTAGTGGTGTGTTCTTCTTATTCAAATCTTCGATCCAGACTGACAGTAATTTCTCCATTCTTTCTAAGATAGATGATCTCGAACGAGAAAGTTTTGTTGCACTTATAGGTGTTGAACCTTCGCTGGAGATTTTAATTTTTTCCCGATTTTTATAAATCGTTCTCACAGTCGATTCTGAGAGTCCAAAATCTCTCCCAACAATTGTTGCTTTGCCTCCATTTTCCATTCTTCTTAACACTTTCATCTTCAATTCCAAAGTGACGCTTTTACGCTCTTTTTTCTTTACAGGCGGCATTTTTAACGTAGGGTTAAATTATGTATGTATGTATCTCCAATAAATATTAAAACAAAACTGCCAGCCGACCGAACTAACATTACGGAACAAATGAACACACGAAACGAACGAGGAAATCCCCATAGAACAAAGTCGAAGGACAGGGAATTCCCAATTCTTCAAAGAGAATATTCAGAGAAAGCGGGGATCCCCCCGCGACCATAGAGAAGTTAATGACTACATGAGCGCGAAATTTGAAATTCGCGTTATAGTGAAACCGCGCGTAACGGGGTCGCGCTAAGCGGGGTATTACTGTATAGTTAATTAAAATAACTGAAAACGGGCAGGGCCCATATTTCAGCAGTTTACCCAGTGAACACGTAGGCTGAAAAATTTTTGGTCTAGCTACTTAAAAACACATTTTTTTGCAAAATTCGACTGTATTCATCAGTCAGTCAGTAGTTTCCTTCAAGAGCGATACAATCAGTTCAACGTTTTTCTAACATTTCTATACTTTTCTTGTAGAAGGATTAGTCTTTGCCTTCAAAATAGGCCTCAGTTTCGGCGACAACTTCTTCATTGGAGACAAATCTCTTTCCCGCGAGAATGTTTTTGAGGTCTGCGAATAGATAATAGTCGCAGGCGGCCAAATCTGGAGAATACGGTGGCTGAGGAAGCAATTCAAACTTCAGTTTATGCAATTTTGCTATCGTAACTATTGACTTGTGACACGGTGCACTGTCTTGATAAAAGAGCACTTTTTTCTTGTTTATTTGGGGCCGTTTCCTTGCGATTTCCACCTTCAAACACACCAGTAACTTTATATAATATTTGCTATTGATGGTTCCATGCACATCCCAAAATACAGAGGCAAAAACCTTCCTAGCCGATTCTTGTGTCTTTAGTCGCTTCGGGCTTTCATCGGTTGCTGTCTACTCCGCTGACTGCCGATTTGATTCCAGTATGTAATGGTGGATCCATCTTTCATCCATTGCCACATATCGCATGAAAAAACCCTTTTTATTCCACTTAAACAGGTCCCAACATCGCTCAAAATCAACAGTACGTGGTTGTTTCGGTCCACAACATTCTCATGCTAAAATGTTCATGCAAAATATGACCAACATGTTCTTTTGATATCTTGAGGGTGTCAGCTATCTCATGCAATTTCACTTTACGGTCATCCAAAACAATTTTGTGGATTTTTCTGATGTTTTCCAGTGTAACCACCTCATTTGGGCGTCCAGAGAGTTCAGCGTCATTTGTATCTGTACTACCGCGTTTAAATTCAGCATACCAGTAATGAATGAGTGATGTTCCAGGAGTAGAGTCACCGTAGGACTTATCAAGCCATTGCTTCGCTTGAACGGTACTTTTTCCCATCAAAAAACAGTGTTTAATCAACACACGAAATTCGATTTTTTCCATTGTTTTGAAAATATCAAAAGTAGCGTCACTAAAACCACTATAACTTCAGCCTACGTATTATGTGTCAAAATTCGCGTATCATAAATAAGAATTTTCAAATTGATTATCTAGTCGTATGTTTAAAGAAAAAAATTACCATTGCAAGAATTTACGAGGCTGGTTTGAAAAGTCCGTGTAAAGTCCGAGAGATGGCACCACCGGCGCGTATCGAGGTCATGTTTAGTTAGTAGTATCTCTTGAATGAACGCACACCAAGTTTCAGCCATATTGGTCTATTTCTTTGTGTTTGGCATTCGTGTGAATCAAGGAAGTCGAGTGATTTTCAAGAAATGGACAAAAAAGAATTTCGTGTGGTGATTAAACATTACTTTATGAAAGGCAAAACGCCTCAGGAGACTAAAGAGAAGCTTGATAAACATTGTGGTGACTCTGCACCTTCGATTAGAACAGTTAGATTGCTAGTGCTGTGGGCATCTCGACTTAACGGGTACATAATATTTTGCATAAACATTTGGACATGAGAAAGCTATCCGCAAGATGAGTGCCGCGATTGCTCACGCTTGACCAAAAACGGAATCGTGTGAAGTGTTGCAAGGATGGTTTGCAGCTGTTCCAGAAGAATCCGGAGGACTTTAAGCGTCGTTTCGTCACTGTGGATGAAACATGGATACATTACTATACTCCTGAGACCAAACAACAATCTAAACAATGGGTTACCAAGGGGGAATCTGCACCAAAAAAGGCGGCCGGAAAGGTTATGGCGACTGTCTTTTGGGATTCGCAAGGGATAATCCTCATCGACTATCTAGAAAAGGGTAAAACTATTACAGGTGAATATTATTCATCGTTATTAGACCGTTTGAAAACCGAGCTGCAAGAAAAACGTCCGCGATTGGCCCACAAGAAAGTCCTTTTCCATCACGACAACGCACGAGCACACACCTCAGCAGTTATGGTCGCAAAATTAATGGAAATAGGATTCCAACTCGTTTCACATCCCCCCTATTCTCCAGACTACTATTTGTTCCCCAATTTGAAGAAATGGCTGGCGGGACAAAGATTTTATTCAAACGAGGAGGTGATTGCAGACACTAATGGATATTTTGCAGACTTGGACAAATCCAATTATTCGGAAGGGATCAACAAACTAGAACATCGTTGGACGAAGTGTATAAGCCTAAAAGGAGACTATGTCGAAAAATAAAAAAGGTTTACCCCAAACACATAAGTAGTTTTTATTTTTGCACGGACTTTTCAAACCAGTCTCGTATAGACACCCAGTATAAGCCACTCTTCGCAAACATTTTAGAACAAGAATATATTAGAAAGAGGATAAAATTACAAACATATAAAGGTAAAATTGGTCCCTTGTGTCTTTGTATGTTGTAATTTACTGCTGCCATTCCATTTCAGCTCATTAATTCTAGAGAGGTTTTATTTTTCAAAAAATTAGAGTTTGCCATTTTCACAACATAATACGTTAGGTTTATTTTCTGCTTGTTTATGCCTACTGCCCTTTTAGGGTGCTAATAAGGGTTAACAAGTATGGTACATAAAAAGAAAAAACAGAATGTATGCTGTGTAGTTTCAAAGAGGGATTTGCGTGGTTTAGAGATATCATTTTTATATATGTGGTCAAAATTCGGATTTTAGCCGAATTTTCGCAATTTTACACAACGCAGGTCAGTACAAGTTGATGTACATGGAGAAAACTAATAAATAATTATACCGTAATTGTCAACATTTTTCTATAATTTTAGAGTTGATAATGGCAACTGCAAATTTTTGAGAAAGAGTATACCAAATTGCGTCTTTATCTTTGAAAAAGGGTGAACTATCTATTTATTTATTTATTTATTTTATTTATTTATCTACGGGCAGACCCATTTTATACATAGTATTTACAGAAAAATTTCAATAATATAGTAAACTTATAACAATACAATACAATAACAACACCAGTAATTATCATTTCAAAAACTCAGTGGACTGTCAACAGTTTTTCTTTTAAACGTTTTAAAGAGAGATTAAAAAAATCAAGATCCGCTTCACTGGCACCATTAGTGATTCTAGTGATCGGCGAGAATAGGCCATAGTTACATCTGTGGTACCTCGGGGCAAAGAGTACGTGGTCCCTTGTTGATCTTGGTGGAACGTGAAAATTTATCAGACTCAAGAGATCAGAGCAGTCTTATGACCATTTACAAGTCGGAATAAGAAACATATATCAGCAACTTTCCTTCGTCTTGAAAGTGATTGCAGCTGAAGTCTTCGTAGCTGGTCCCCATAGGCAGTGATGTTCCACTTAAATTTGCAAGAGACATATCTAGCATACTTCCTCTGTACCCTTTCAACACCCTCAATATGCACAGCATACGATGGCGACCACACACATGACAGATACTCCAAAGAATATCTCACCAAGGCCTTGTACAAAATATTCACGCTGTCTACGGTCCGGAAATCCCTAGTATTCCTACAGACGAAGCCAAGGAGTTTAATACATTTGTTAGTAATAAAGTCATAACGAATATGAAAATCAAGCTTAGTGTCCAAATAAATACCCAAGTCACACAATGAGGAGACTCTTTCGAGAAGACAATTATTAATACTGTAGTCATACAAAAGCGGAACTTTCACTCGAAAGAACGACATGATCTTACATTTTTGAATATTTAGTTTCATTTTGTTTCTCCTGCACCACTCACTCGCCTTATCCAAGTCTCCCTGCAGTGTCATAGCATCGTCAACAGAATGAATTGCCGTAGACAATTTCAAGTCATCTGCAAAAAACAAGGGCCTTGAAAATAGAATCACCTTTCGTAGGTCGTTAATAAATATATTAAACAGCAACGGGCCCAGGTGGCTACCCTGCGGCACACCCGATGCAACAGACACCTCACTCGACACAAAGCCCTTTACTTTAACAAACTGTTTTCTGTATGTAAGGTAGCAGGTCAACCAATTCAGTAGTGCTCCACAAAAATATCTAAAAACAAAAAAAATAATTTTGGTCGCATAAAACGCTGAAATACCCCTGTATGTTACGATCTCGTTTTGAAGCAGATTTGTGTTTTTGTCTTGGATTTACATACAATGCCTCTTTTGCCCTTCTATATTTTTTAGTTTTTCGATGAAATAATGGTTTTGACATAATGGCATTGACGGAAAAAAGGAGAACTTTAATGTGTAAAGTCTTTTTTTGTATTTCAAGCCGAGGTTAAAGTTTAGGGTGACGGATACCTACCCTGTTAATTAATTAAAAATTTCAAAAAATTGTATAGTCCTATGTTATCAGTTAATAACTTTATTTTTTTTTTTTATTTTTTTTTTTTTTTTTTATTTTTTTTTTTTTTTTTTTTTTTTTTTTTTTTTTTTATTATTTTTTTTTTTTTTTTTTTTTTTTTTTTTTTTGTCTTTTTTTTTTTTTTTTTTTTTTTTTTTTTTTTTTTTTTTTTTTTTTTTTTTTTTTTTTTTTTTTTTTTTTTTTTTTTTTTTTTTTTTTTATTTTTTTTTTTTTTTTTTTTTTTTTTTTTTTTTTTTTTTTTTTTTTTTTTTTTTTTTTTTTTTTTTTTTTTTTTTTTTTTGTTTCTATTAATTCACCAGAAACCAGCTTGAATTCAAAAAATATAAAAGATATTGTTAAAAAGGGACTGTATCAACTTCACAAAGACCTGGAAGAAATTCTATCTTGAGGTGACAGTAACTAAGTAGATTTTAACTCTACAAAAAAACCCAGGCGGCAGTTTTTTCTAAAAAAGTTACCGTTACTAAACATGTCGGGTTCAGCAGTTATGTCGGGCTACTCCATTCTTCTAACTTCGTGACTCAATTTGTTAGGCGTTAATTTGGGAGCAAATATGTCTTGGCATGAACATGTTACAATCATAGCAAGAGAGCTTCTCAATAGCTGGGAATATCATTTCGAACTAGGAAGCTTTACACTCCACAACAACTGTTAATTCTGTACAAAGCTCAAATTCGACCAACGCTGAAATACTGCTCCTATGTTTGGAATCTGCTCCCAAACATACACTGCATTTGTTGGATTCTATTCGACATCTCACGGCTCTTTCAGGAATTAAACTTGAGGTGCATTTTTAAATCTATCATAAGCATCTGTGTAAATTAATATTATAAATTTTCTTAAAAATGAACACCGAAATTTTTGCTTTTCGTGAAAAATCAAAAAAAAAGACTTTTATGCTGTGTTTACAATTATAAAAGTCGCCTGCAAAAGGATTTAAATGTACATTTAAATTAAGTTGGGAATGTGGAATCTTTGGCACAATGATACTACTCAGTATATGTCACCACTACAGCAAACACTTTATTTTTGCACTCGACGCGCGTTTTGCTAACCATGTTAGCTTCATCAGGAGCGATGATTGACTAAAGCTAAACTACAAATCTACCCTATTTATACTTAGCCTAACCCTTGAATTATTCAAGCGGAACTAATGACATACGCAAGGCCATCATTTCTGGTCAAGTAACCAGTAGAAGGGACTATAAGGAATAGGCCCTCTGTCTTTATTTAAACTACATTTACATTTTATGATTTTCATACTTTCGTATGCGTTCAACAATCTCCTATCAAATACATTTTTTATCAATCTTAGATTATCTAATGTTAAAGTATGATCAGCTTCAAGGGCATGTTCGGCAATGCTAGACTTTTCTGGTCTATTGTATCTTAAGTGTGCTAAATGTTCTTTAAGTCGTGTTTTAATTGACCTTTTAGTTTGCCCAACATACTTTTTGTCACAATCATTACAACTAATTTCATAAATTCCACTTTTCTCACAATTAGGAATCTTATCTTTGGGATTTCCTAAGATATTCCTCAGATTGTCTGATGACTTATAGGCTAAGGTGAGGCCTACCTTATTAAATACCTTATCGAGTCCCTTGCTATATTTCGGATTATATGGTATGGAGACATACTTGACGTTATTTTCTTCGCGTGTAAAAAAGATGGAATTGTGAATATTAAACCTAAAGTTATATCTATTTATTAACTTATTTACTAAGTCGTCGTTATGACGTCATAACGACGACTTAGTAAATATTTATATTAATATTTAGAATTCCACCTAGGCCTCACCTTAGTCTATAAGTCATCAGAATATCTTAGGAAATCCCAAAGATAAGATTCCTAATTGTGAGAAAAGTGGAATTTATGAAATTAGTTGTAATGATTGTGACAAAAAGTATGTTGGGCAAACTAAAAGGTCAATTAAAACACGATTTAAAGAACAATTAGCACACTTAAGATACAATAGAACAGAAAAGTCTAGCATTGCCGAACATGCCCTTGAAGCTGATCATACTGTAACATTAGATAATCTAAGATTAATAAAAAATGTATCTGATAGGAGATTGTTGAACGCATACGAAAGTATGGAAATCATAAAATGTAAAAGTAGTTTAAATAAAGACAGAGGGCCTATTCCTTATAGTCCCCTCTACTGGTTACTTGACCAGAACTGACGGCCTTGCCTATGTCATTAGTTCCGCTTGAGTAATTCAAGGGTTAGGCTAAGTATAAATAGGGTGGATTTGTAGTTTAGCTTTAGTCAATCATCGCTCCTGATGAAGCTAACATGGTTAGCGAAACGCGCGTCGAGTGCAAAAATAAAGTGTTTGGTGTAGTGATGATATATACTGAGTAGTATCATTGTGCCAAAGATTCCACATTCCCAACTTAGTAACGTTCTTTTTGTTTGTCTGTCCGTTAGTGCGCCTATCACTCGAGAACCACTTATCCGATTTACGTGCTTTTTTTTAAACATAAATATGTTCTCTGGTCAGGTTATAGGATATATTTTATTACGTTAGGTAACATACGGACTAAGCAGTGACGATAATAGTGAATCAAGTCAGAAAAAAGTTTACCACTATCGCGTTCTTTTGCAATACACTGCCTAAACCATTAAACATAGAACAATATCATGTAGCAGAGAATATAATATGTATAAAATCCGGTTATCCGGTTTAAGAAATAAGCGGTGACAATAATAGTGAATTAAGTCGGAAAAAAGTTTGCCGCTAGCGCACTCTCTTGCAATACGCTGCCTAAACCGTTAAATATGTAACAACATCATGTATCAAAGAATACAGTATATATCAATTGCAACATCTCTCTGTATGTCTGTCCGTTAGTGCGCTTTTCACTCGAGAACTACTTAGCTGATTTACGTGTTTTTTTTTTTTTTTATTCGTACATATGTTCTCTAGCCAGGTTATATAATAATGTATAAAGCACAACGTCTCTCTGTCTGTTTGTCTGTCCGTTAATGTGCTTATCATTCGAGAACAACTTATCCGATTTATGTTTTTTTTTATATATATTTATCAAAAAAAATCTATAATATTTATAAAACGCAACGTCTCTCTGTCTGTCCGTTAGTGCACTTGGTGGCACTCAAGAACCACTTATCTGATTTACGTGTTTTTTTATAAAATACATATATTCTCTAGCCAGGTTATAGGATATATTTTATTACGTTAGGTAACATAAGGAATAAGTAGTGACGATAATAGTAAATCAAGTCCACGCAAGGGGTGTCGCGGGCACGGCTACTAGTTAATAAATATTAACCTCTGAAGTAAATTGGCATTTGATTTGAAACCAGTTAAAATTTTTCTCATTGTCATTGATTACAACATATAATTTCACTCAAATTTGTATAAATATTCTGGAATTAACTATATTCTTTGCGTTTCAGATACTCCATCTTTAAGAAGGCTGTTGAAAAATTGTAAAAAATTAATTTTCATACAAAAATTGAAATATAAATATTAGACGTTTGTAGGTTAGAATCTTACCGGAAACAATACAAAAGAGTTGCAAAGATATATTTGCATTTTTCACCTTTACCGGCCTTACAAAAGCATTTCATACATAAATGTTTCCCTGTTCCACCATTGAATGTGCAATTTATCTTAAACACTACTGTTCGCAATTGGGCCGCGAATATACATGCTGTTTGAATTTTCATTATGTTGGGCGCGACAATTTTGTCGTCGATTATTCCACACCCAAGGAAAAGATTTGATTTTAAAAGTTTTTCACCGAGTGTGAAGTTCCTTTGGGCAGCATTTATACCCGCCGATTTGCAAATATTGCCAATTGTTAATAATATTTTTTAAAAAAACTGTCACACTCCTTGTGACTCACAGGTTACAAATTTAAATCTGCACCCATATTTCGGCCATCTTAAGCCCACAGGTACGATTCCAATTGCTTATTTTTATTCTTATTTTTCTATTTTTTAATCTAGCACAATTTTTTAGTTATCCCATAAACCTAAAAACATCTAACCAAAACTGGAAATAAAAGTATATCGGCAATGTTACCAATAGTAGAAAAATTCAGCCAAGAATATAAAAAACGAACTACACAAATATAAATTTCTTAGGACTTTTAATAGACTTGCCAGACTAGAAATTCGTCTCTTTTTAACCTGGATTTGGAATATAAAAAAATACCAGACTGTAGAGTTTTTTAGTTAACTACATATTAACTTTGATCCGTACTTTTTTTCGTTCGGATAGTGTGTGATACATTTTTTTAATGTATGCGTATATTATGTATTTGTTAACAGTATTTTAAATTAAAAACTTTATATAAAACTTGTATTTTTCTTAATTTTCATAATTACTCAAAATAGTCAAAGAAAATGGATTATTCATTACTGTGGTTTTTGTATGTCGAATCAATAAAACTTATGATTTATTCGAGATAGGACTAGAAAAAGGGTTTGCCTTGTAAATAAACCTTAAAGATTCAATAAAAAGGTTTTTTTATCGAGGTCTCCTTATAACTCATTCAAGTCAAATAAATTCTCTAATAATTGCGTATGCTTTGCTCACTAATAAGTTTATTTTCCTAGCCTGTATGAGTTTGTAATCTTTTAACTACTTCTAATGCCTGGTGGCGTGTTGTGTTTACAGAAAGAAATATACTTTAATTATTGATAACGTAAGAAACAGATACTTACTTTAAATTTAGCAATATTTTATGTTTGTGTTCAACTTTTAGAGTTACTACTACCAGGTGTACAAATATGAAATGCGGATTTCAGACAACAGATGGTGCACCAATGCAGTTTGTGCTATAAAGATTTGACACTGCGCCATTTTGTTGTGTCATCAACAAGTGTCAGACGCGCACGCGTAATAAATTGGAAAAGTGTGTGCATAGTGTTGTGTTGTCGTGTTCAATATGTCGAAATTTATACCGAACAAAGAGCATTCGCGGACAGCATTAATTTTTATTTTCATTTGAAGAAAACTGCTGTTGAATCATACCGATTACTTCGAGAAGCTTATGGTGAACATGCTCCATTACAAGATACGTGTGAAACATGGTTTCGGCGTTTCAAAAGTGGTAACTTCGATGTTGCAGACAAGGAACGTGGAAAACCACCAAAAAAAATACGAAGATGTGGAATTGCAAGCATTACACTGGTCAACAAAAAAAAGAAAATTGCTTGTTTCCTGGGATTTTTTTTTTGTTTCTATCTCAAATTGTTGCGTATTTTTTAAATATGGCAACAATTTTTCTCTAACAGCTTTTGTTTTTGAGTTATAGCTAACTACTCTCATTTACTATTTTTACTTAGATTTTCGTTTTTTATTGGACACTAAAATATATTTTGTTGTTGTTTTAGATATGGCTTCGTCAAGAAGATGTTGTGTACTTAATCCCGATTGTTTTTGTTATATTTGTGGTGAATATATATTTGCAAAATATCGAAAACCTATATCGGACTTTGTGAAAACTGCGTATCATCAATACTTTAAAATAAAATTGTGTAATCAGGACAAGCCACGGGTTCCTCATATTGTATGCCAGAAATGTGTGGTATGTCTACGGTTATGGTCCAGTGGAAAACGAGATGCAATAATGTTCGTAACACCCATGATTTGGTGAGAACCTCGAAACCATCATGACGATTGCTACTTCTGCGTTGTGAAAATAAATGGAATTAACCCCTGAAAATCGAAGTAAGTGATCATATCCTAACTTATCTTCTGCTCAACGACCTCAATTAAAATCACAAGAGGTACAACCCAGCACATCTAAATCTTCTGATGATCCAAATCTCTGTGAACCCGAACGAAATACAACAAGTGAAGATTCTGATTCAGACTACAAATGTAGCCTTTCAGAACCTCAACCATTTAATCAAAAAGAACTAAATGACTTAGTAAGAGATCTGAACTTACCAAAAGAAGCTTCTGAAATTTTAGCATCTCGTTTAAAAGAAAAAAATTTGCTGACTCCGGAAACCAACATTACATTTTATCGTACCCGAGAAAAAAATCTGTTACCGTATTTTTCTCAAGAGAAGGATTTAGTTTTTTATAACCATGTTGGTGGTATTTTGCAGCAGATGGGATTAAAACAGTACCCACCTAGTGATTGGCGTCTTTTCATAGACAGCAGCAAAAGAAGTTTAAAGTGTGTTTTGCTTCGTAACAGTAACAAGTACGGATCTATACCTATTGCACATTCAACGACTTTAAAAGAAGAATACGTAAATGTTTCTAAGGTTATAGAAAAAATTAAGTATCAAGACCACAAATGGGTCATTTGTGTTGATCTGAAAATCGTTGACTTTCTTTTAGATCAACAAGGGGGGTACACAAAGTTCCCTTGTTTCATGTGTCTCTGGGATAGTCGTGACAAACAACACCATTGGTCACAAAAAGTTTGGCCAGTGCGGGAAGAGCTAAAAGTTGGTACAAAAAATGCTATAAACGTGCCTTTAGTTAGCCGAGACCGCATCATACTTCCACCACCTCATATTAAACTCGGCATAATGAAACAGTTTGTCAAAAGTGGCGAATGTTTTAATTTTCTTTCACGCAAGTTTCCAGGATTAAGTTCAGAAAAATTGAAAGCTGGTATTTTTGATGGGCCACAGATTAGGCAACTCGTGAAAGATCCTAATTTTGTCAAGTCAATGACTGAAGTCGAATCCAAAGCTTGGAATTCATTTGTCTTGGTTATGAGTAGCTTCCTAGGCAAAAAGAAATCTGACGACCATGTCGAGCTTGTTGAGTGCATGCTATCGAACTTGCAAGAGCTAGAGTGCAACATGAGCATAAAAATCCACTTCCTGCACTCGCATTTAGACCGATTTCCACAAAATCTGGGTGATTTTAGTGAGGAGCAGGGTGAAAGATTTCATCAGGATCTTCGGACAATGGAAGAGCGTTATCAGGGGCGGTGGGCCTCACATGATGGCAGACTACTGCTGGAGTTTGCAACGAGATCTACCTAAAGTCGTTCATTCAAGGAAATCTTATAAAATATCATTTGCTAGTGTTTAATAGAAATTTTGTTAACATAATGTATTATTTTTTTGGCAAAATAATAAAACTGTATATTTCAAAAGGTAAAGCTATTAGCAATCTCCCAGTATTTTTTTTATAGTCAGGGCCATAGAAATACCCAATAACAGAAAAAAAAATAAAGGAAACAAGACTTGTGTTGGTTGACCAGTGTTATTGGACGAGGATGATTCGCAAATACAAAAACAACTCGCCGAGCAACTGGGCATTAGTCAACTAGTTGTTTCCAATCGGCTACGAGAGATGGGAAAGATTCAGAAGACCGGTAGATGGGTACCACATGAGTTGAACGACAGGCAATTGGAAAAGCGCAAAAACACGTGTGATATTTTGCTCGCTCGGTACAAAAGCAAGTCGTTTTTGCATCGTATAGTTACAGGGGATGAAAAGTGGATTTATTTTGAGAATCTCAAGCGCAAAAAATCATGGATAGACCCCGGCGCACCATCCATATCGACCGCAAGACCGAATCACTTTGGCAGAAAGACGATGCTCTGTGTTAGGTAGGACCAGAGGGGCGTGGTCTATTATGAGCTATTAAAAAACCTGGGGAAACGGTTAATACTAAACGTTACCAACAACAATTGACCGATTTGAACCGTTTGTTGCTTGAAAAAAGGCCAGAATACCGAAAGAGACAACACTAAGTCATTTTTCTTCATGACTATGCTCCATCACATACGGCAAAACTAGTTCGCGACACGTTGGAAGCACTTAGCTGGGAAGTTCTACCCCATGCGGCTTACTCACCAGACTTGGCTCCTTCCGATTACCACTTTTTTGTATCGATGGGTCACGCACTTGCTGAGCAGCGCTTTGGTTCGTACGAAGATGTATAAAAAATGGGTCGATGAATGTTTCGCAGCAAAAGGGGAAGATTTTCCCTGGAGTGGTATTCACAAATTGCCCGAAAGATGGGAAAAAAGTATAACAAGTGATGGAACATACTTTGAATAAAGCACTTTTTCATTCATTCTTCCGAATTTAACATGTTTTTTTAGAAAAAAAAATCCTCATTTCATACTTGTACACCTTATGTCCACTGAATATATCTACGTACAAGTAAACTTCTTTTAATTTTTTAGACCGTACCTTAAGGAGGTTTGGGCGTTAAACGTAAAATATGAAAACTATTTTGTATAGATTTATTTCGATAGATTAGCATTAGTTTAGAAATTTTATATGAAAAACTTAAGGTCTTTAGGAAACTGCTATAATATATATAAAATGCAACGTCTCTCTGTCTGTCTGTCTGTCCGTTAGTGCGCTTATCACTGGAGAACCACTTATCCGATTTACGTACTTTTTTTTTTTAAAACATACATATATTCGCTGGCCAGGTTATAGGCTATATTTTATTACGATAGGTAGCATAAGGAATGAGTAGTGACGTAAAATAGTGAATGTAATCGGAAAAAATTTTGCCACCAGCGCGTTCCCTTACAATACACAGCCTAAACCATTAAATATGGAACAATATTATGTAGCAGAGAATATCTATAATCTATAATCTATAATAGATATAATGCAATGTCTCTCTGTCTGTCTGTCCATTAGTGCGTTTATCACGCGAAAATCACATATCCGATTTATGTGTCTTTTTTTAAACTCATACATATATTCTTTGGCCAGGTTATATAATAATAATAATAATCTATAATATATCTAAACTGCAACGTCTCTCTGTCTGTACGTTAGTGCGCTTATCCCTCGAGATCCACTTATCCGATTTACATGATTTTTTTAAATTCATACATATGTTCCCTGACCATGTTATAGATATATATTTTATTACATCTATAATATATATATATATATATATATATATATATATATATATATATATATATATATATATATATATATATATATATGTATATATATATATATATATATATATATATATATATATATATATATATATATATATATATATATATATATATATATATATATATATATAATGCAACGTCTCTCTGTCTGTCTGTCCATTAGTGCGCTTATCACTGGAGAACCACTTATCCGATTTACGTGCTTTTTTGTTAAACATACATATGTTCTCTGGCCAGGTTATAGGATATATTTTATTGCGTTAAGTGACATAAGGAATAAGCAGTGACGATAGTAGGGAATCAAGTCGGAGAAAAGTTTTCCGTTAGCGCGTTCTCTTGCAATACACTGCCTAAAGCATTAAATATGGAACAATATCATGTAGCAAAGAATATAATATATATAAAATGCAACGTCTCTCTGTCTGTGTGTCTGTCCGTTAGTGCGCTTATCGCTCGAGAACCACTTATCCGATTTACGTGTTTTTTTTTTTTAATTCATACGTTTGTTCTCTGGCCAGGTTATCTATAATCTTCTATCTAGAATATATATAAAATACAACGTCTCTCTGTCTGTCTGTCTGTCTGCCTGTCTCTCTGCCTGTCTGTCTGTCTGTCTGTCCGTTAGTGCGCTTATCACTTGAGGACCATTTATCCGATTTACGTGTTTTTATAAATTTATACATATATTCTATATAATTCGATATAAGCCTAGATAATGGAAGATAAGGTGAGATAATGGGAGATAAGGAGAAATAATGGGAGATAAGTAGAGATGAGTCTAGATAATGGGTGTTATGGTGAGATAATGGGAGATAAGGAGAAATAATGGGAGATAAGAAGAAATATTGAGAGATAAGTCGAGATAAGCCTAGATAATGGGAGATAAGGTGAGATAATGGAAGATAAGGATAAATAATGGGAGATAAGGAGAAATAATGGGAGATGAGCAGAGATAAGCCTAGATAATGGAAATTATGTAGAGATAATGGGAGATAAGGAGAAATATGGGGGGTGAAGTCGGAAGTGAAAAAAAAAATTTTTACTAGGTCATCGAGTGTGGTGTCAAATGAAAGCTTGTGAAAACACGAGTAAAAAATATATATATAATATTATACTTGCACGCACTTTTCTTTGTATTATTTTTAAAAATTCGCGAAAAATCTCTGTCCCGGGCCTTATCTCGAAAAGTACTTATCAAAAAATTTCGAAAAAATTCTGGAATATTCTCCACGGGGTGTAGATTGAACGAAAATTATCACGAGTGCATTACCTTTAATAATTTATATGGTATATAAAAAGAAGAATACATCAATTTGATAGAAAAATGACACATTTTTTGTTACAACAAATGAAAAAAAACTGCCATCAATAGGAAATTTAACTATGTTAGACATTGAAATTTCGCGATTATTTTAAAAAAATTTTCAAATTTAATTAGCAAGCTTTAACTTTATGAAAAATAACAATTATTGGAGGTACTTGTGAATAATTTACCTTTTATCTCTGAAATAGCGACAACGTTGCATTTAGTAGTAATGATGGGAAATTTAAATATTTTAAATTGTATAGTACAAGTTTATATAGTTAAAACATATGGTGCAAGTAAATAATATTAAGTTTAACCAATAATAAATTTGCAGTGGCTATTAGTTTTTAAAAATAAAATAAAAATGAATAATATAAAGCATTTGTTTTAATTATTCAATTAATTTATTTGTTTAACTTATAATTACCTAGTGCAGCTTCAATGTTAACATTATAATGTTCCTTATTATCCTTCGATATATGTATCAATCGGTTTTATAACGTCTTCCGATGCCTAATTTCCACTCCTCCCGGTTTCTCCATCCCTCCTCCTCCAGATCTCTCTCTAGTACTTCCTTGTTGATTCCTGCTCTCCAGCTTTGGCGTGGTCTTCCTCGCTTTTTTTCTCCATGAGGGTTCCAATTTAAAATCTTTTTAGGTAGTCGGTCTTGTGGCATTCTCTGTACATGTCCGTACCATACCAACTGTTGGGTTCTGATTTCGTCCACTATATCGTGCTTTATTTCTAAAGCTCGCCTTATCGTGTCATTTGGTATGCGGTCTTTTCTGGATTTTCTGGCTGCTCGTCTCCAGAAATCCATTTCTGTAGCTTTAGTATTTTTTTTCTGTTCTTTCCTTTAATGGCCACACCTGGGAGCTGTAAGTTATTATACTTTTCACTATTGAGTTGTAAATTCTCTTCTTATTTTCAATGGTTATGTTTTTGTCCCATAGTATACTATTAAGCATTGCAATCGCGTTTCTTCCCTGGATATTCCTCTCGAATATTGCTTCTTCCAGTGTTCCATCCCTAAATATTCTTGTTCCCAAATACTTATAACTGGCACAGTGTTTGATGGTGTGTCCTGTGGCCAGTTTCAAGTCCTGCTGTTGTCCTCCGACGCACATGTACTCGGTCTTTTTAATATTGACTTCTAGGCCCCATTTTTCATATTCCTCCATAAGTTTTCGTGTCATGTATTCCATATCATCGATGTCCTGAGCGACTACTACCTGGTCATCTGCGAATGACAGCGTGTACAATGTAGTATCGTCATCCAGTGGTAATCCCATACTGCTGCATTTCCTTTTCCAGTTCTTCAGTGCACTCTCCAAATAGATTTTAAATAGCGTTGGGGATATACAGCAGCCCTGTTTGAGACCCTTTGTGACCGGGAAACCTGTTGTTATACCATATTTGGTTTTCACACTACTTCTTGCGTCTTGGTATAAGGATTTTACGGCTTTAATTATTTCGGTGCTTACATTACTCTGTTGTAGTGTTTCCCACAATCTCATTAGGGGCACGCTGTCGTAGGCCTTTTTTAAATCAACAAAACAAGACATGGACTTCCTGATCAAATGCGGTTTTCTTTTCTAGGATTTGTGTCACTGAGAAGAGATGGTCTATTGTGGATCTTCCTGCTCTAAAGCCTGCCTGTTCTTCAGCTTCTACGTCTGCGTATTCCGTTTCTATTCTATTTTTAAGTATTTTTCCGTATATTCTGCTAATAGGTCCTGTAACCGTTATTCCCCTATAGTTATCGCAATTATTTTTATCTCCTTTCTTATGAATTGTTGATATGTATGATATTTTCCATTCCTCAGGTACTTCTGATGTGTTAATGCATCTTTGGAATAAGTTCCTCAAAGCGCTAAATAGCTTTTCAGTTCCGTATTTTACTATCTCTCCCGGGATGTTTCCTGGTCCTGGAGCTCTACCATTTTTTAGCGTTTTACATACTTCTTTAACTTCTGATGTTGTTATCCTTATTAGGGATCCTCGTATAACTATATTTGGGTTTCCATGTTGGGTACTTTTGAACTCTGGTCTATTTTCTGTTAGCATATTTGTAAAATATTGGTTCCATTTTTCTGGTGTTATTGGTGAGAAGATTTCTCTTTTCCGTTCTGTTCTCATATTTTTAAGAAGTCTCCAGCTTTTTGTGCTTTTTCTTCCTCCTATGTAAGTGTTGAGTCTTGAGCATGTCTTTTCCCATTGGTTGTTCTTTTTGTCACTAATCATTTTGCGTACTCTAGCTTGGGATTCTTTGTATTTTACTTTGTCGTTTGTGCTCTTGTTTTTCATTAGTAAGATGATATAATGAAAGTGTTTCATTACATGAAGAACATTTTACGTTTCCTCCAAGTGATCGCATGTCAACAATTCGACGACCACTGTCACAGAGGTTAGGAGACACTTGATTTTCAGTTCCGTTTATCAACACTTGGTTGGCTTAATCTTTGATTGTATACAGCATCAGTAACGTGTTTTCGCTTCCACATAATTTTTTTTTACCATTTTTATCAATATTTGTTGATTTTTTATTATAATCCCCTTTTTTTTTACTTGTTTACAACAGCTGATCACAATAAACACAAAATTCAATATATCTACAGCCTTGGCTAAAAGTATTAGGCACCCTACAATTTTACTTCATTTCTTGTGTTTCAAGGTAAAAAAATTAAATTCGTATGTTTTACTAGGAATAAAAAATGTTTAAGATCACCACTTATGGTTATTATTGCTGACAATTGTTTCGACACAGGGTGTCTTCTGGAGCGCGATGTAAATTAACTAACAAAGTATATAATACAGTTTTTAAATATATCTAATATAATTTTTATTAAATTTATTACATATTTCGATTTTTTACTTCCTTTGCTTTGAAATACACTGGTGAGCGTTCTCTTTTTAATGATACCAAATTCAATAACATACCTCATGCTTTTTACTGATTAAAATGTTTCAAAGGGGAAACAAGGAGAATAAGGATTGAAGATAGGAGGAAGAGAAAGGAAAAATTAAACAAATTTTAAGTTTAACAATTAAGTTTATTGATAAAAACCAAAATCAGTATTTACTATTACCCCCTTAGCCCTTATTACTGCTTCCAGCCAGTTTTTCATGCAGCGGTTGAGCTTTTTCACCACTGTCTGTGAGATTCTTTCCCACTTTCCTACCATGACAACCTTTAAGTCACTCAGCGATGCAGGGGCTAGATTCTTGGCTTAAACCCTTCTTTAAAGCTCATCCCACATGTGCTCAATTGGATTGAGGTCAGTCTAATGTGGGTATTCCCTCTTCCGCCAGGTATTGTCGCATCAATGCAGCAGCATGTGACCTCGCATTGTCGTGCATTAGCACGAAGCTATTGCCAATAAACCCAGCGTAAGGAACGACGTGTTCCTGCGAGATCTCCTCGATGTACCGTTGAGCAGTTAATCCACCGCTACGAGTCCCATCAGTCACGAAAACCAAATCGGTTTTCTCATCCAGTGAGATGCCTCCCCACATCTTGACAGAACCTCCGTAGGCGATCGTTTCAGTAATGCAGCACTGCTCATAGCGCTCCCCAGGCCTCCTATAGACTCGTCTTTTTCCATTATTGCCATGTAGGCACATTCGGAACTCATTGGAGAATAAAACGGAGCGCAGTTGCTCTAAAGTCCAGTCGACGCACAGTGTCTCGACTAGTACAAGCTAGCGGGACAATATTATTTCTTCACTTATTTCAATTGTTTATGAATATTCCAGGTATCTTAAGCTATTTTTAAAAAAAAAAGTTGAAAAATGTGTACTGTATGTGTATTAATCGAAATATGTAGCTGCAAGACGGAAGTGGTTTACTAATGTGTCTCATTTGTTCACTATTGTCGCTAATTGTTCTTTAATTAGCTACATACGTCTACCTACTCATTATGTGTGAAAAGCACAATCATGTTTGTTTACAAAGAAATTTCTAGGAAAAAAATAAAAATCATAATGATAGTACCCACATTTATTAATTTACAAAATATTATTTCTTTTAAAATAAATTAGTACAATAACAGTATCTATATATCAATTATTTACAATAACAAGGTGTATAAGTAAAAGAAATATAATATTAAATAACTTATATACTAAGGCATGAATTATAAGCAACTATAACACACAATAAAATAAGAATAATAATTACAATAAAAAAAATTCTTAAACCTACTAATCACCATCAGATGAGTCGTCATCACCGCTCTCCCATTCAGTAGAATATTCAGAGAGTAAATAATCCTCCTCATTTAATTCGTGATGATAACTTACTGATGGTGTTTCGGATGGCAATGAAGGTGGGATAATCAACTGCAGAACCTCCGATGGCAAAGAAGTAAATTTTCTTCGCGGTAATTCTCTATACGAGTTGATAACAGGATCAGACGTAATTAAAAGCATTCTCAAAAGATCTGTATTTGTGGCAATACGTGACCACTTCCTGGTGTGCCGTTCACGGAATCTACGACAGTCTTTATTTCTTGCCTCCTGGGCTTCTTCGGAGAGTTGTCCAATGGGAAGAAGAAAAGACTTTATAAACTTCCGCGCTGTATACAAGAATTTTATGCACAGTAACGGGCATGGAATACCACGAATACAGATCAAGGTATAATTTTCTAGTATCAACACAAAACTTTTCGAATTCTATATAATTTATGTCATATCCCGATGACAAAGTTCTTAAAATTACATGAAATCTACGAATAAGGTTTACGTCTAATCCTGTAATTTCGCTGTTCAATTCAGCTTTGGAAAAAAATCTACGTGCTGTGTTTCCATCGTTTGTGTTACCATACCCGGGTTTTGGTTTATCTACAATGAGACCCATACGATCTTTAAACACTTTTTGTATCTCTTGTGAGCGTTGCTTCACAATAGCTTTGTCGTTATCTCCCCTGACTTGCCACTTTTTTATTTCTAAACGATAGCTGATGTGAAGCAAACATTCAAACGTGCGGATCCATGCATGTAAAGTAGATAAACCAAATGCAAGGCGTTCTTCGTTGCTGGGATATCTCTTTGACTCCTCGTTCATAGTAGACGGGGTGGCACCGCAAATATAACACTTTTGTGTTGAACTTGTGTCTGTTAAGGCATTGCACACTTTGCCATCAGTCATTGTCAACAACAAATCGTGTTTAACAGAGATTTGAGATCCAGCAACGTTACATAATGTTGGAAGAAGCTGACTTACTTCATCTAAAATTTTAGAAGTTTCTTCTTTCGTAAACTCTTTTGTCTCCTGGGCAAAAATAAACTTAATAGGACGGCAATATAAAGTAGAGGAAGGTCTTGGATTTTGCCAGATCACAGTTTCGCCATCAAGCAGTCTAAAAGGGACAAATGAGTATACGAACAAAAATTCGTCTGTAGCGTTAGTGTTCTCAAATTTCTGCTTATACGTGCTATGCCCCGAACTCCCATCACAGCCCCATTTGCTTACCAACGTATAATATGAACGAGGTAACACACTTCTAATGACTTCCGTCTGAGCTTTAACTAATCGTTCAGCCGTTTTATCCAAAATCGCGTGAAGTTTTAATTTCAGCTCGAGATTCAGTCACAGAAATATATTCGTCAGAAGGACAACAAGAAGCTTTGGACTTACCTAAACTATAAAACGATGGATACACTTGATGTCCCGCTTTCATTGACCATTTTCTTGTTTGTTTATATGAGTGAGAAGTCGATTTCGAGTCCACATAATAAGCTAAAGCTTCGTCTGGTGTTAACTGCCGACTTTGTTCAGAACACTTACTCTTTTCTCTAGTTTCACTGACCGCGACGTTATGGATCTGTTTAGCAAGATTTCGATGCCCTTCTTTTCGAGTAGCTAACTCAGCTGCTGTAATAAGCTCACTTGCACTTCGTGATTCCAAAAGATCTTCTACTCTCCGTCTCTTCGTTTTCGTTGATGAGTCTTCAAATGATTTTCTGGGTCGCCCTACGGAAAGAGCCGCTGATGATGTTGGTTAACACACATCTTTATTTCGATTCCGGATCCCTCTAACCAATCTTTATGTTTGATTAGAAATATTTCTTTGTTACACTTTAAAGAAGTCCACTTTTGATTGAATTTTGCTGAAAGGCTTGATATTTTCATTTTGAGTCGTTTTAGAGAATCGTCAGAAACATCAGACATATTGAATTTTTCACTTATATAATAAAAAATGCCACTGTTTCGTTCAGTTTTGTCATGTTTTAGCCATTCTTCAAAAAACTCCATTTTCGTCATAGTCACATAAAATAATTTTACTTTCGGGCCTTTTCGGGGTCTATAATATATATGAATCTGTGCCTGAATGTTGTAGGTATTACATATAGAAAAATCTAGGTGGATATATGTGGATAAAAAAGTTGCTACGTTTAAAGTTTACAATTAATGTAAAATTTGCTGGATTTATCTATACATTTACAAATTGATATTACACCAAAAGTATACATATTTTTTATAAAAAATATAAGTCATAATAGAGTACATACCTTCAACAGAATATTCCATCACAAAAAACTCGTTTCACTTTGCTACCAATTTTAAAATATGTTATCACAAGTGTGCATAAAATGCAGCTGATTTGCAAATGAAAATGACCTCTCTTATAAGGGTTATTTTGACCCCCTGATAAGATACCTTTAGGAGGTGATAAAACAAATTAATTCTTGGAATTCGTTAAATGGGGGGGGGGGGGTTGTTTACAAGTCGTTATCAGTGGTTCCTGGAAATTTACGTCATGAATATTGTCCCGCTAGCATGTTCTTGCCGAATCACTGTGCGACGTGTTCTCGGGCCAATCTGAGTTGCGCTTGTCGATGGGCTGCTGTCAATTTGGGTCCGTTAGCTGGTCTCTTCGGAGTTAGGTTAGCTTCTTTAAGTCTTCTTCTGACTGTCCAACGACTGACAGCCCGACCACGAACTTGTCGGAGCTCCTGCTGTACCTCTGCGCCGGTCAAGTGACGATTTCTTAGAGTTGTGTTGACAATGAAGCGATCGTCTTGCTCCGAGGTATACCTTCTTCTTCCTGATACTGGTCTCCGTGTAAAGGCGCCAGTCTCTTGGTCTGTAGCGTCTGTAGACTCTGGAGACACTTGACTGGCTCAGGTGCAGATGCGCAGCGACTACACGTTGGCTAACTCCTTCTTGCAAGAGAGCAATGACTTGTGCCGCTTCTTCCGGGTTGGTATCCATTTTCCGATGGCGTAATTAGTGACCAGCTATAACAGAGATGATACGAAAATGCAGTTGCATGTGAATAACATGCAACGTGTACGTTGCTGAGCCAGCAAAAACTGTTCTAATCAGCAAAAACGCTTTAATCAGTAAAACTTTTTGGAAATCCAAATGTTTTTGGTATTAATTCCTCCCAAAGCGGTGCATGTTAAAAATATACACGTCGCGCTGGTGCTTCGCATCCGTATGAGGTTCAGCTTGTTACTCCTCGTACAACGCTTTTCAAGCAGTCTTTTATATGGAGAACATCATCCCCTTTGGAATAATTTGCCCAGCGCTGTGTTTCCCACCGAGTACAATTTACAGCGATTCAAGAACAACGTGAATCGCTTTTTCCGCACACATGCCGCTCCTGGAGCGCTTTAGGGACTTCCCTGCAGCATGTGTGCTAGACCTATAAAAAAAAAATTATTAGAAAGAGTAGAAAATCAGCATTCTAATGATACCAAAAATAATATCATTATTTGAAAATAAATTCAAGGATCGGTATTAAATGAAGTAAAATCTTTTGAGGCGATTTTTTTTGCTCACAAGTGAATATTTATATGTCCTTTTCAGAATTCTTGTTGTCGACGAATCTGAAAATTACGTTATGTATGCATTATTTTCAACCTTAACAAAAATAGTATAACTTTACGAACTGCATTTGCAAGCGAAATACTGGCAATATAACGTAAGTTAAATTTTTCCAAGTTTACTTGTCGTTCGCCTTTGTGCCAACTAAAAACCACGTGTTCACTGGCAAATGTATGGCACGGGTTTAGAGAAAAGCACTCTACAGAGACCGCAGCGATCGAATTTATATAAAAAACTTGATATAAATGAGAAAGTAGTAGCTCTACTATTTGATCTAACAAGGGCATTTGACACAATAGACCCAGGCTTTGTTGTTAAAAAATTTGAAAGGCTAGGTATTAGAGGACCACTAAATAAATGGTTTAATTCATTTTTGAAGGGAGAAACCTTTAAATAAAAATTTGTAAATTTTTTTCGCAAATGACAAACTGTGACTTAGGGACCCCTCAAGGCAGTGTCCTAGGTCCTCTAATTTTCTTGTTGTTCATAAACGACTTACCTGAATACATTTCATGTGGAATCGTTTTTATGTTCGCTGACGATACGACCATAGTCATCTCAGCCAAAGATGAGAAACTTTTGGAGAAAAAAATTAAAATAATATTGACCGACTTCTCAAACTGGTGTAAAAAGAATAATATTATTGTATTTAATAATATGAATTTGCCTGTTAGCCATAGTTCAAAGTTTTTAGGAATCATAATAGATTATAACCTCGAATGGAGTTTGCACATAGATGACGTTTGCTCAAGACTAAATAAATGTTTTTTATGATAAAATCTTTAAAAAACTTATTAAGCGTTCCCAATCTCATAACTGTCTATTACGCTAATGCGTACCCAGCCATATCCTATGGTCTGGCGGTTTGGGAAAGTGCGCAGGAACTGGACAGAGTGCTGGTAATGCAAAAACGAATCATGAGACTAATTTTTGGTATGCCATATAACGCATCCTGTGAGGAAGTCTTTAAGAATAGAAAAATATTAACAGTTACAAGTATTTATATATGTAAACTCTCAAGATCAAGATAGCTTCATGTCGCATAGATCTTTTCATCGTTATCCGACTCGAAACAGAGAACATTTTTATATTGAAAAACACAATCATGAATATGTTAAAAAAACTAGTCATTACTTAGGTTGCAGACTGTTTAACTTACTGCCGGAAAATGTAAAAAGGATTGAATCTATGGTACGTTTTAAAAAACAAATAAAAACTATAGTATTAAGTAAAACTTTTTATTCTGTAACTGAATTTGAAAGTTATCTGCTGGGCAGAGTGTGAATGTTATTCTTTATAACATCCTTACTTAATTAATGCATCTTCAGTATGTATTTTATTTGTTATAAATTTGTTTGTTATAAATATGTATGTTATGTTTTTTGTTATATCTTGTATTTACTGTGTATTAATGTGTTTAATAGTAAGATTTTTTTTTCTATATATTATTTTTGATATTACCTAAGATAGGATCATACATCCCTTTGATGACATGTCTTATCTACAACTTTTGTAGCTGAAAAGATGAATAAATTGTCTATTGTCTATTGTCTATACCGCCAACTTAAACTATTTTATCGTCTCAGTTTACTTATTGAAAAATGCTCATGTTCCTATTGGTTCATGAGACAAATCTTATCTGAATTTTAAGAGACCACAAATTGATCCTGGCAATTATGGTATCTATTAAATGAATTTAATTTCGATATTTTAGCAACGTATTTAATACCCAAATAACTGGTACAAATTACTTAGTTGACGCCAACATGTGTCCAACATATAATATTTACGTGAACTCGCTTTTTAAAACACGCAAAAATTAATTGTGGTAACGGACGACTAACAAAACCAAACATTTTTTTGATGGTTAAAAACAGCCACACGCGGTACTGCCATGGAAATAACCTTGACCGCTGACGATATATCTTACCATCTAGACTATTTGTCATCGCAGCATTGTATTCTGCTAACACCCACTGTTTTTAAAACCCACAAATCATAATTGACAATTAATAGCTTAAGGTTGTTATTTTCTGTTCTATTTTTAGAATCTGAAACGTGACGTTGAAATAGTCAAAGAGCATGTGAACGTTTTAAGTTATTATAACGAGTTTTTTCTAAGATTTTTTTGATTTTTTTACTTTTTTTCTTAACTCTGAACCACTGTTTAACTATCTGGCGTTTCGAAGTAGAAATTGTTCTGGAATCTTAAAATTTGTCTTTGTTTAGTTGTCATGAAGAGTAAATACTGTAAAATAGAAGGAAACGTAAAATTTGCCACTGTATTAAAAGTACGGGAGCATCAAAAATGATGAACCTGTCCCGGTGTGCTCACTAACCAATTGACAATCTAGGTCGTATGTCGATCTATTGGATCACATCGGCCAGATGTAGACCCGGCAGTATCAAGCGTTCTGCAATTATGGCATAGCAACATAGACGTCTCATATTCTAAGATGTCAGCGGAAATAAATGAACCTCGCCATACAGTAAAAAGTTATACCAACCAAAACTAAAATACCATAGACGATAAGGGACTTAAATGCATTACCTTTAATAATTTATCTGGCATATAAAAAAAAAACATTTCAATCTCATCAGTTTTAAGTAAAGATCGAAAAAAAACTTTGTTGAAAAACTCATTTAGGGTGTGTTTTGTGAAGCCATTGATAACACTGGTCAACACAAGTCTTGTTTCCTTTATTTTTTTTTCTGTTATTGGGTATTTCTATGGCCCTGACTATGAAAAAAATACTGGGAGATTGCTAACAGCTTTACTTTTGAAATATACAGTTTTATTATTTTGCCAAAAAAATACAAAAAAATAATACATTATGTTAACAAAATTTCTATTGAACACTAGCAAATGATCTTTTATAAGATTTCTTTGAATGAACGACTTTAGGTAGATCTCGTTGCAAACTCCAGCAGTAGTCTGTCATCATATGTGAGTCCCACCGCCCCTGATAACGCTCTTCCATTGTCCGAAGATCCTGATGAAATCTTTCACCCTGCTCCTCACTAAGATCACCCAGATTTTGTGGAAATCGGTCTAAATGCGAGTGCAGGAAGTGGATTTTTATGCTCATGTTGCACCCTAGCTCTTGCAAGTTCGATAGCATGCACTCAACAAGCTCGACTTGGTCGTCAGATTTCTTTTTGCCTAGGAAGCTACTCATAACCAAAACAAATGAATTCCAAGCTTTGGATTCGACTTCAGTCATTGATTTGACAAAATTAGGATCTTTCACGAGTTGCCTAATCTGTGGCCCATCAAAAATACCAGCTTTCAATTTTTCTGAACTTAATCCTGGACACTTGCGCGAAAGAAAATTAAAACATTCGCCACTTTTGTCAAGCGCTTTCACAAACTGTTTCATTATGCCGAGTTTAATATGAAGTGGTGGAAGTATGATGCGGTCTCGGCTAACTAAAGGCACGTTTATAATATTTTTTGCACGAACTTTTAGCTCTTCCCGCACTGGCCAAACTTTTTGTGACCAATGGTGTTGTTTGTCACGACTATCCCAGAGACATGAAATAAGGGAACTTTGTGTACCCCCTTGTTGACCTAAAAGAAAGTTAACCATTTTCAGATCAACACAAATGACCCATTTGTGGTCTTGATACTTAATTTTTTCCATAACCTTAGGAACATTTACGTATTCTTCTTTTAAAGTCGTCGAATGTGCAATAGGTATAGATCCGTACTTGTTACCGTTATGAAGCAAAACACAGTTTAAACTTCTTTTGCTGCTGTCTATAAAAATACGCCAATCACTAGGTTGGTACTGTTTTAATCCCATCTGCTGCAAAATACTACCAACATCGTTACAAAAAACTAAATCCTTCTCTTGAGAAAAATACGGTAACAGATTTTTTTCTCGGGTACGATAAAATGTAATGTTGGTTTCCGGATTAAGCAAATTTTTTTCTTTTAAACGAGATGCTAAAATTTCAGAAGCTTCTTTTGGTAAGTTCAGATCTCTTACTAAGTCATTTAGTTCTTTCTGATTAAATGGTTGAGGTTCTGAAAGGCTACATTTGCAGTCTGAATCAGAGTCTTCACTTGATGTATTTCGTTCGGGTTCGCAGAGATTTGGATCATCAGAAGATTTAGATGTGCTGGGTTGTACCTCTTGTGATTTTAATTGAGGTCGTTGAGCAGAAGATAAGTTAGGATATGACCACTTACTTCGATTTCCAGGGTTAATTCCGTTTATTTTCACAACGCAGAAGTAGCAATCGTCATGATGGTTTCGAGGTTCTCGCCAAATCATGGGTGTTACGAACATTATTGCATCTCTTTTTCCACTGGACCATAATCATAGACATACCACATATTTCTGGCATACAATATGAGGAACCCATGGCTTGTCCTGATTACACAATTTTATTTTAAAGTATTGATGATACGCAGTTTTCACAAAGTCCGATATAGGTTTTCGATATTTTGCAAATATATATTCACCACAAATATAGCAACAACAATCGGGATTAAGCACACAACATCTTCTTGACGAAGCCATATCTAAAACAACAAAATATATTTTAGTGTCCAATAAAAAACCGAAAATCTAAGTAAAAATAGTAAATGAGGGTAGTTAGCTATAACTCAAAAACGAAAGCTGTTGCTATATTTAAAAAAATACCCGTCAATTCGAGATAGAAACAAAAAAAAAATGCAATAAAGTACACACTAGACGTTAATTTAAAACATACCTTGTAGTAAATACAAAATTTTCCTCTGGAAATGCATTGTTCATTGGCTCTCAGACTAAAAAAAATAATTAGGTAGCTCGAATAAGTTTATTCATTAGATTGGTGCTTGTATATAAATTTATTATTGTCTAAGCATCTTGTTATTTTAAGGATCTATTAAAAAACACTTATGTGTTTTAAAAGAGAAACCAAACCTTAGTTCTTATACATTTTAACTTTGCCTTGTTTAATTCATGCCAATAAATACTATTTACACTAATACATTCCTATACACAAAGTAAAAAACAAATTATACTTACAAAGATATTAAGAAACGCGATCGAATCCGGGTAAAGTTATTTAAAGGGTTTGTTTTTTGTTATAAAGCTTACATAGTAATACGAGGCTGGTTTGAAAAATCCGTGCAAAGTCCGAGAGATGGCACCACCGGCGCGTATCGAGGTCATGTTTAGTTAGTAGCATCTCTTGAATGAACGCACACCAAGTTTCAGCCATATTGGTCTATTTCTTTGTGTTTGGCATTCGTGTGAATCAAGGAAGTCGAGTGATTTTCAAGAAATGGACGAAAAAGAATTTCGTGTGGTGATTAAACATTACTTTATGAAAGGTAAAACGCCCCAGGAGACTAAAGAGAAGCTTGATAAATATTATGGTGACTCTGCACCTTCGATTAGAACAGTTTATAAGTGGATTTAAAATTTTCGGACTGGCCATATGGGCACAAGTGACGCTGAACGTTCTGGACGGCCTGTGGAGGTTACGACTCCAGAAATCATTGATCGAATCCATGATATGGTGATGGATGACAGAAGAGTTAAGGTGCGTGAGATTGCTACTGCTGTAGGCATCTCGACTGAACGGGTACATAATATTTTGCATAAACATTTGGACATGAGAAAGCTATCCGCAAGATGGGTGCCGCGATTACTCACGCTTGACCAAATACGGAATCGTGTGAAGTGTTGCAAGGATGGTTTGCAGCTGTTCCAGAAGAATCCGGAGGACTTTAAGCGTCCTTTCGTCACTGTGGATGAAACATGGATACATTACTATACTCCTGAGACCGAACAACAATCTAAACAATGGGTTACCAAGGGGGAATCTGCACCAAAAAAGGCGAAGACCGTTCCTTCGGCCGGAAAGGTTATGGCGACTGTCTTTTGGGATTCGCAAGGGATAATCCTCATCGACTATCTGGAAAAGGGTAAAACTATTACAGGTGAATATCATTTATCGTTATTGGACCGTTTGAAAACCGAGCTGTAAGAAAAACGCCCGCGATTGGCGCACAAGAAAGTCCTTTTCCATCACGACAACGCACCAGCACACACCTCAGCAGTTGTGGTCGCAAAACTAATGGAAATAGGATTCCAACTCGTTTCACATCCCCCTATTCTCCAGACTTGGTTCCCTCGGACTACTATTTGTTCCCCAATTTGAAGAAATGGCTGGCGGGACAAAGATTTTATTCAAACGAGGAGGTGATTGCAGACACTAATGGATATTTTGCAGACTTGGACAAATCCTATTATTCGGAAGGGATTAACAAACTAGAACATCGTTGGGCGAAGTGTATAAGCCTAAAAGGAGACTACGTCGAAAAATAAAAAAAGGTTTACCCCAAACACATAAGTAGTTTTTATTTTTGCACGGACTTTTCAAACCAGCCTCGTATATGGCTTACAAAACTTTACAAGTTAAGTACTTATTAATGCAACACAGAATTTAACGTTATAACATATGTATATCATAACGCTTAATTAAATCGCTAGTGTATTTTGCACAAAGTTAAGGATTTGATGCAGCGATACACACCTTATAAAAGATAGAGAGAAAAGCTTTTGGTGTTGATGCACGCTAAATTTTAAAATACGTTTGGACCATTGACGTAGCCAGGTTTAAGATAAGATGTGTTTCATTGATAAAGAAAAAAACAGCCAAATGCATATCGGACTAGTACAATTAGTATTCCGTACGTTGATTGCTTTTAAAATAAAAATGTTTGTTACGGAGGTATAAAATGATCAATGACGTCACAAAACACACACCCAAATGAATTTCTTAACAAGTTTTTTTCCGATCTTTATTGAAAACTGATGATCTTGAAATTTTTTCTTTTTTTTTATATACCAGATAAATTATTAAAGGTTATGCACTCGTGATAATTTTCGTTCAATTTATTCCTTGTGGAGAATATTCTAGAATTTTTTCAAAATTTTTTGTTCAATACTTTTCCAAATAAGGGGAGAAAGCGATTTTTCGCAATTTTTAAAAATAATAACGAAGAAAAGTGTGAAAGTATTATATTATATATATTTTTGAACTGGTATTTTTACAAACTTTCATTTGACACCCCACTCGATTACCCGCTAAAAAAATGTTTTTCAGTTCGAATTTCACCCCCCAAAACTAACCCCTTAAGTCAAAATTTAACTTTCAAAACTATACGGCTTTGATTAGGACATAAATTTCTATATTAGTGCCAAGTTTTAACTTTATATGTCAAATAGTTTCGCAGAAAATCGGGTGACAGACACCGAAGTGATCTTAGAAGTGTTCCGTACGGAACACTAAAAAGAATACGCTCTTGTACTGGAATTCTAAAAGACTAGACACTTCATAAAACAGTAAACCAAAAATTTACGATTTAGGGGTGGAGATTTTTCACAAAAAGTACCCCTACTTACTACAAGGGAACCCTAAAAACTAAATCAATCAATGAGTGGGCTGTGAACATTTTTAACAAAAGAAAACCCCCCAATAAAAAGAGCGTTCCGCTTCTAAGAGAGATATTTTCTACATTCATAAAAGCCAGGGCAGCATATGCCCTATTCGTTAATTATAATTTTTCGATTATACTCAAAAATCTGCACATCGACATAAAAGGGGGCATATAAATTCAAAGTAAAATAGCAAATTTCCATCTTAATTCCTTATTCTCTACCAAAATACGTATCGTAACTTTGTGTTCACTACCAGTAAAACCGAAACTAATACCTCCGGGATGGTTAATATTTTTAGATATAGCAGAAAAACTAAATGGAAAATTTTCGAGTTATTTTCCTCTAAATTGTACTGTTACAGTATTATTGTCTACTAAAGTTGAATGTCTCTAATTTGTTAAACCTTGGTGCTTTTGAAAAAATAACTCATATTATTATATTTAAAATTTAAATAGAATTAATAGATGATATACACGTAGTATGCTGGGTGTACTATTTTTAAAAATGCATAATATTAATAATAAAGTGTTTTAAACATAGTGGGCGAATTTCAGATCGCAGATATTTAATATCTCGGACGTCTGTTCATCATGTTTAGTAATTAGACTTTTTGGGTATTTGCAACAGTATTTTTTTCTATTTTTTAGAGAACTCGAAATATCTTGATTCTTCACAAATGAGGTGCTGATTTTACACAGATTTATATTCAATACGATTAAGAGTTTTGCCCATATAAATATAATGTATATATCTACGTATATAAAATTTAATTTGTTTTACATAGTGGGACACTAGTGGCAAAATTAATGGTGTAACTGGGACACTAGTAACGTGTGTTGCTTCCTCTACTTGGGATGACAGCGTTTATGCGCCTAGATATGCTTCTAATTAAATTTTGGATAAAATCTTGAGGAATTTGCTCCCATTCTGTGATAACTGCATTTTCAAGTTCCCTCAGGTTTCTAGGTGCAGGTATATGACGTTTCACATTTTTCTTAAGGTGATCCCATACATGTTCTATCGGATTCAGATCCGGGCTTTTTGGTGGCCATTGCATAATCGGTATATCAACTTGATTAAGATAATCGAGTACCTCCTTAGCCACGTGAGGTCGAGCGTTGTCTTGCATAAACAGGAAATTGGGCCCCACAAAATGACCGAAAGGCATCACATGTTCTATTACAATATTCTCAAGATAGTAGTCAGCATTCATGGATCTCGTACGGACAGGAACTAATTCTGTGCTAGCATCAAAGCAGATGCCACCCCAGAACATAATAGAGCCACCGCCGAATGGAATCCTTGCAGAGATATTGCAAGGAGCAAACCTCTCTCCTGGTCTTCGCCATACTCGCTCACGACCATCTGGATGTTTTAGACTAACCCTAGTTTCATCTGTGAAGAAAACTTGTTTCCAATCATCCACAGACCAGTTTTCGTGATTTCGAGCAAAACGTAACCTGGCAACTCTGTTCTCTCTAGTAAGCAAGGGCGCAGTGGCTGGTCTCCTACTGTTTAATCCAGCTTCATTTAACCGTCTTCTAACTGTTTTAGAAGAAATTATGACATTGCGAACAGCTTCGAGTTCGTTTCTTATTATAGAACTAGTGACAGTCCTGTTTCTTAAAGCATATTGTCTTATAAAACGTTCATCTAGGTCGCTAGTGAATCGTTTTCGCCCTTGCCCTAGCCTTCTAGAATAAGTTCCTACTTCATTCAAGCGTCTTACCATACGACTTATTGTGGAACGATGTTTGCCTAACAAATTGGCAACATAACTCTGACAATATCCCTCGTCCAATAAAACTGAGGCTCTCACTACCTCGTGTATATATATATATATATATATATATATATATATATATATATATATATATATATATATATATATATATATATATATATATATATATAAATATATATATATATATATATATATATATATATATATATAATATAAATATATAATATATATATATATATATATAATATATATATATATATATATATATATATATATATATATATATATATATATATATATATATATATATAATATATAATATATATATATATATATATATATATATATATATATATATATATATATATATATATATATATATATATATATATATATATATATATATATATATATATATATATATATATATATATATATATATATATATATATATATATATATATATATATATATATATATATATATATATATATATATATATATATATATATATATATATATATATATATATATATATATTTCAAATCGTCGTGACTGAGACTGACACTTAATTGCAGAAGCGCACCTTCTCAAGCTTCTCGCTCGAAAGCATAGATATGAAAAAAATATGGGAATTTTACTAAAAAGAGTATATTAATACAATAATATAATATTAAGCTGTTAATAGAATAAAAAAAAAGATTCTAAACTAAACCTTTTTATACTATGCCACCCTAGAGCATAACATCCTTTTTTTTTATAAAACTATAAAAAATCCACCAACCAAGATTCTCAAGCTTCCCGCTCGAAGGCTTAGATGGGGAAGCTTGAGAAGGTGCGCTTCTGCAATTAAGTGTCAGCTGTGGTCTGGCCGCTTTATTCGGAAAGACTTTAAATAAGTCACCGACAGAGTGCAGTATAAGCATCTATTTTGTCATGGTTTTTCGTTAGTACCCGGATAAGGTCTGAAATGGTGTGCTTTGTGTTTGCTGAACCTAGCCCAGCTGATGACCCGAGATACAGCGAAACGCGTGGGATGGTCTAGTAAATACAGAAAACACTTTTGGGAACTTCTAAAGTGCGGATTTTTCGATTCGCCTTTGTTGCTTCACCAATGCGCCATATATATATATATATATATATATATATATATATATATATATATATATATATATATATATATATATATATGTATATGTATATCGGGTCTTCCATTAAGGACTTGACAACTTTTTTTTTTGAAATAAAAACGCAACCCATTTGAGGCATTTCGAAAATTTTACTATCGGCTTGAAGTACAATCAAAACATTTATGTATGGAATTCGACTTCATTCATATGTCCACCACGGGCACGTTTGCAGCGGTCGATTCGTTGAACCCAATTTTCGATGACTCGGCCACACATTTCGACGGAAACGGCCGCTATCTCTCTTTCAATATTGGCTCTCAGCTCGTCTAACGACGCAGGCTTCGATAGCATAGACCAATGATTTAACGTACCCCCATAAAAAGAAGTCTAGAGGTGTTAAATCACACGATCTAGGCGGCCATTCGACGGGACCATTTCTCGATATAACACGTTCATCGAATTTAGATTGCAGTAAGTCGATTGTTACACCCGCTGTGTGGCTTGTGACGCCGTCTTGTTGAAACCACATATCATTAATGTCTAGCCCATGCAATTGATCAAAGAAATAACGTTGCAACATGCCTCTGTAGCGATCTCCATTGACTGTAACGTGACGGTTATTTTTATCAACGAAAAAGAACGGCCCAATGACACCACCGGCATGAAAACCGCACCAGACAGTAATTTTTTGTGGATAAAGTGATGTTTCTTCAAGCACCTGACCGATAACGCAGATTCTGTTTGTTGACGAAGCCGTTTATCCAAAAATGCGCTTCATCACTAAAGATGATTTTGCGATGAAATTGGTCATCTTCTTCCAACATTTCTAGAGCCCAATTCGAAAACGTACGTCGCTTCATATGATCGAGTGGCTTTAGTTCTTGAGTTAACTTTAACTTATAAGGGTGCAGGCCAAGATCCTTTCGCAAAATTCGCCATAGTGTGGTCTGAGCGATGCCCAATTCTTGAGAACGCCGTTAAATCGACTGTTTTGGTTCGTTTGAGATGGACGCTTGAACGGCAGCAATATTCTGGCCAGTTCGACCAACCTGTTGTCTCACTGGCACGGGAACATCCAGCAGCGAATATGTTAACTCAAATTTTTTCACTAGACTATGAATTGCTTGTCTACTGGGACGAGAATTACGACCAAAAATTGGCGTTAACGCTCTTAAAGTTGCAGTTACCGACTCCAAATTTTGGTAGTAAATTTTAATTATTTGTAAACGTTGTTCGTTCGTGTACTTCACCATGATGAAAATGTTCTGAATATTTTGACGTTGACAGTTCGGTGATTGCCTTAAGGGTGCGTTCATAGTGAAATTTCAAAGTTGTCAAGTCCTAAATGGAAGACCCTTTATATATATATATATATATATATATATATATATATATATATATATATATATATATATATATATATGATGTTATTTGCTATTGGATCAAATTATTTTTTACGATGAGAACGGAAACATTTTTAAATTTGTTATAACATGCAATATATAATATTTAAAAAATAACAACAATGTAACTGCCTGAGTTCAAGATTGATTGGTGGATTTAAAATCACAAGTCAGTTAAAATTTGATAGATTTCGTGGATTAGTTGGTGGAAACAGGGAATGTTCCGTGCCCGACAGATCTTTGTGCCGTTACAGGGATACTTCGAGTGCCGTGAAAACTTTTTTTGTAATCTAACGCAATTAGAGAATTCTCTTCGGTTTATAGCATTTTTACTGTTACTGCATTTTTTAGAAACTACTTTACCTGTATCAAGAATAATTATAGAGTTCTTTGTTTTAAGGTCGGTTACTGAAGGTTATCTATTAAATTAAAATGTTTTAGCGAAAGGACAAATATTAAAGAATTTTGTACGCATTACAATTGCGGCATATTTTTCGAATTTCGCTCTACATCTTCACTGTGTTAAATCCACAAAAACTTATCAATTTTTTGAGTTCAGCTTTAGTTCTTCACAGGCTATAATCCACAAAAGCTTGTTGATGAAACAGACGTAATAGTAACAGTAAAAAACAACTTAAAGTGTTTTCAAAGTTTAAAAAGCTATATTGCAGCTTACATAAATCGATATCCTGAAATGGATCCTGCCTATCTATTTATATATTAGAGCTAATTTTCTCAACCACTGAATACCTAATGGGGCATTCATTATTAACTGCTTTATTAAAGAATATATTTAATTAGACATTTACAGTGCTGCAATTAATTTTCCTGACTGGGTCGATAAAAACTAAACAACTTTGTAAGTTTTATTATTATTCCAGTTCCTATCCTCCGTTCAATGTACAATATCCTCAAAAAAGCACCCTTTTAATTTTTGGAAATATTAAAAAGTCACAAAGAGCTAAATTATTTGAATACGATGAACGGTTCCATACCCAGACTTGATTTCAAACCAAAAATTGATAAATAATCAGGAAAATGTAACCTCCTGTCTGAATCAGGCATTCAAGTCGTGAATTCTACTCAGCAAGCAAATTCACGACGAATAATACCTTTGTTATCGTAGAAAGCAATCAGCATTGTTTTGGGTTCTGATAGATTGTTCGTGTTTTCGAGGGGGCTTATGGTAGTGATTTATGCCTTCATGCTGCACTTTGTCGCTTTGCTCGTATGTTATATTTAAAACGCCACCAAGAAATTTGTATGTCAAAAAGTACCAGTGCAATAAACAGAATCGTTATGAATGGTAAAATAATTGAAAATGAAAAAGAAATTGTTGAACTTTTAAATAAATTCTTTGTTCAGAGTGACATTGATATTAAAAATGGTATAGACGTTGTGCAGAATACTATGGGAAATACAAATATAAATAATCACCAATTTAAATTTCAAACTGTAGATAGTAACGAAATAATTGAAATAGTTAAAAAATTTAAAAATAAAATTGGCGATAAGAATATTTTATCTGAAGGTGTAATTAAACATTCTATAACGTACACGGCTTTTTTTACGCCAATATCATCAATAATAGCATGCTGCAAGGAAAAGTGCCTAACGAATGGAAAATTTCCAAAATTATGCCAATTGAAAAAATAAAATATACTATAAAACCTGAAAATATTCGACCAATAAATGCGCTTCCAAGTGACGAAAAAATCCTTGAAACAGTGATAAAAAAATCAGTTACTGCAATATTTGAATGATAACAATATTATTATTCCAGAGCAATCGGGTTTAAGAAGCAAACACTCATGTGAAACTGCAATTAATTATGTTATAAGTGAATGGCGTGAAGATTTGATGAATAAAAAATACATTGTATCAATTTTCATAGATTTAAAAAGAGCATTTGGAACTATAGATAGAAAAATTATTGCTTATGAAACTACACAAAATTGGAGTGCGTGATATAGAATTAAAATGGTTTGAAGATTATCTATCGAATAGAAAGCAACAAACAAAAATTGGAAAACACGACATCATCAGCGATACCAGTGAATATTGGTCTACCGCAAGGCTCCATCCTTGCGCCGGTACTGTTTCTCATATACACAAATGACATTAAAGACGGTTTAAAGTACGGGGATGTTAGACTATTTGCAGACGATGCACTGATTGCAATTAGTGATGTTAGTTTGGATGTGGCTATTAATAAAATGCAGTCTGATATGAATATTCTTTACAAGTGGATGTGTATAAATATGTTAAAACTAAATACAGATAAAACTAAATATATATGATAATATCACACAATAACTATAATAATAATCATAAATTATACATAAATAATCGTGAAATAGAAAAAGTAAACGAAATTAAATACTTGGGTATAATGATAGATTGTAAACTTAAATTTGATGCACACTTTCAATATTTAGTGAATAAAATAAACCAAAAACTTTATCTCATGTATAAAGCTTGCCACATCATAAGTGAATACCATAAAATATTAATATATAGAAGCATAATTGAGCCACATTTTATTTATTGTCCTTCGGTATTATTTCTTGCTAAGGATACACAAATAGAACTACTGCAAAAATTTCAAAACAAGGCAATGAGATTTATATTGCGGAAGCCTAAAGATACGCACATAAAAGATATGTTAGATCGATTAAATTGGCTGAGTGTAAAGCAGAGCTTATTTTATTACGCATTGAAATTCATCTATAATATAAAGATAGACAATTGTCCCGCATATTTGACCTAGAAAATTAGATACGTCAATCACATACACAACTACAACACCAGAGGACGAAATGATTTCCGAGAAGTGGGAATTACAAATGAAGCTGATCGAGCAAATGTTTATTATAAAGGACTTAAACATTTTAATGACCTACCAAATAATATTAAAAATTGTGAAACCATAAATAAGTTTAAGAAATTATTATATCAACATTGTAAGAATATGCCTATCCGATAGTTAAATTAGGTTCTAATGAACCGTAAATAAATAAATAAATAACAGTTGATTTCAGAAATTTTGGATTGTTTCTGCAGAGTCATCCGATTTTTCTGGACTCTTTTACACTCAATAACTTTCTATCTTCATTTAAATTGTAATAAGTAAGGCACAATAATTTGCATCTCTGACCACTATAAGCATAGTTTTAAAGGTATACTTTACTTACCCTCGGCCGGGGGCTGTGCAAGGCCACAGACCGATAGGGGAATTGTTCAACAAGTTGCTAACAGTTACCGTTTGACAACGTTTTTGTCAGGATTTTACCTCACATACATATATAAAAATCGATAACAACTGCTAGAATTGAACAAAGTCCATATTTTAGCAAATATTTACTGTTATTTCATCTGCCGGGAGGCGTTTTGCTATATCGCGGCTCATTAGCAGAGGTGGCATCGACAGGAAAAGATAACAAAATCAAAGTAGTTATTACAGCACTAGCGCAAAGAATAAATACGATACAGTAATTAGGATCTCTGTCTTCTGTAAGCCTAACTTTGTTAAATTTTAGTAGTTGATGTTGATTTTTTTTTTTTTATTAAGGGGTAAGGGCGCGTCAACTTCAATGGTTATTTGGCGCCCCGAAATAATTTAGATTACGATATTTAATTCTTTTAAGTAATTTATGATTCCCAGCTTATTTGATTGAAAAGTGCTTACGATTTGTTTGATATTTGATGGTATGTTATGTTTGTTCCTTCTGTGCGAAAAGTGCGCTGCCTCAAATATGTGTTTGATAGTCAATGATTGATTGCAAATGGAGCACAGTGGTGCTGGTTCACTCTTTAGTAGGTGAAAGTGTGTCTGGTATGTATGTCCAGTCGCTAGTCTTCTGTTTTACATTTTCTGATCTGTTGAGACTGTGCATGTGTAGAGGAGGAAAAAACAAAAGGTTTTACTTCCCACAGCTTGTTATTATGATCTACGAGATCCCATTTCAACTGAAAATTATTTCTATTAATTAAGATTAAATTTTTGTGAAAATCATTGATATGGTTCTCCCCTGTGATATTGTTGCCTGTTTCTATGGCTTGTTGGGCTACTTGGTCTACTCTTTCATTCCCTTTGATTCCCATATGGCTAAGAATCCAGATTAATATAATGATTATATTTCTGGCCTTGGCGATGTATAATAAGTCTGCTATTTGTCTTAAGTATGCATAGTCCGGATTGCTGAATTTGATGGCTTTTATAGCACTTAAGGAATCTGATGCAATGAGGAATTTGTTATTTTCCTTGTTGTTTATTGCATACCTGATTGCTTCTTTTAGGGCTAACAGTTCAGCAGAAAAGATTGAAGAGTATGGAGGAAGTTTAAATTGTTGTGAATAAGTCTCATGTAGGAAAGCTGCTCCCACTCCTTTTGTGGATTTCGAACCATCAGTGTTTTTGTTTGTTTGTTTTTGTATACGTAGATTAGAACCCTGACACAAGCTCTACCTAGCGGTAATTATTTCCAACTCTGTGAACAGTTTATCTATGAATCTGTGGCTGATCTTAAACAACCGGTTAGACAAGGTAATTATCCTTTTAAAACAGGATTTACAGAAGTCAGAGATTTATTCCTTGCGTTAATACTGTGTTAAGCACTTCGAACTTTGTTCTCTTTTTCTGCCGATCTCAACTCGGCTGATAAGCGGTGATATGGCAAAATGCGTAACGCTATGGAACGACAGATGACAGAACAGTGAATAGCTACTGAAATGTGGACTTTATTCAATTTTAAAAGTTGATATGGATTTTCTTTCAAATTGTGTGGAGTAAGTTTTCATAAAGCCTGTGTTTGGCGTTAACCTTTCGAATTATTTCCCTGTTAGTTTTTAAAGCTTGTTCCATCGTCTTCAATAATAATACATTACGATAATTCTGCACTAATACACTCTTTCAATCATTTCTGGTATTCAAATCTATATTTTTCCTCCCATATGGTTGTCGTCGTCAAGTTATTCTCCTCCATTCAAAAACTTGTGTTGTGATAAACAATCATTGCCGTACACTTTCTTATTCACTTTGGAAGTTTTTGTAGTCTTTGTGTTAAGTTTTTCATGATATTTAATTACAGCGCTTTATGCCAATTTATGATTTTTACAATAAAAATTACCTTAGTTATCATTAGTCCTATTTCGCTCTAAAATTTAAAGTGAAAATTGAAAAAAATACGATTTTACAATGACATTAAACTTGTAGATGGCGCCACTAGTTTATGATATATATTATATATATATATATATATATATGTATATATATATATATATATATATATATATATATATATATATATATATATATATATATATATATATATATATATATATATCAGTGTTACAGGGAAAGTCGTCCTAGATAATTAAGGACGTTATAGTTTAGGTCGTTTCTGACCGATTTGACTCTATGACATGATATCCTAAACTTAACCGTTTTCGAGATATTGAAGTTGAAGATACATGTTTTTTTTTGCTTTTATATCGATTTTTTTTTATTAGAGGTTCTCGAGTGCGATTTTTGGTTATTTTTTGTTAGTCTGTATGTCAAGTATCAAAAATCATCAAAAAAATTTGAACTAGTTACTAACAGTTTCAAATGGCGGCTTGTTAATGTTTCTAAATTACGAATTTTTACCAAGTGTTTCCTACTTTAAATCAATAAAGAGAAAAAAAATGTATGGAAGTTATTCTGCAAATTATTTTAAAAACTTTTACGTCTTTTTAGCTATCTAAAACGGTATAATATCTACTGGATCTATTGAAAATTCTAAGAAAATGAGATTTCAATAGGCCCAAATGTAGAGTAACATAATAATAGAATTTAGATACTACCAATTACCGGTTTACTACCTGCACCTTCAAACAATAAAAAGGGTTGGGTAAGCATTTTTTCCAGTCGGGGCCCTCTCTGTGCGAGTGACATTTTCTGTTCACTAAACATTATTGAATGATTTTTAGTCTGCTCATGCGATTCGTCCGTGGTAGATGTGCTATACCGTGCTTTTCAAAAATATCTGTGTTTCATCTTCTGACTGTGTGAATTGGCTCGTAACTGGATTTTGATTTCTGCTTGTGAATATGGCAACGTATACCAACGAGGAATATGCTGACATCCTAATGTGTTACGGATTTTGCGAAGGAGTGTCGTATGGTTGGGCTATTTTTCCTGCCAGATAATTTGAATGGCGAGGAATACGACAATTTCTTGCGGAACGATTTACCTAATTTGATGGAAGACCTACCTATTGGTTTGAGACAAAACATGTACTTTCAACACGATGGCTGCCCAGCTCACTACAGAGGACGTGTTCGTGCATGGCTCAATGACAATTATCCCAACAAATGGATTGGAAGAGGCGGACCCATACCTTGGCCGGCGAGAAGCCCAGACCTAACACCGATGGATTTTTATGTGTGGGGTTACATGAAAAGTCTCGTATACGACCAGATGACTCGAAAACGTGGATGTCCTAAGACAAAAAATAATTGATGCGGCTGACGAAATGAGGCGGCACCTTACAACCAGCGTTGTGAAAAGTAATTTAAGAAAAGAATGAGAATTTGTGTTAGAAATAGGGGCGACCATATAGAACATGAATTATAATTAATAAAAAAATATTAAATTGCAAGGTTTTTTGTTTTATTTGTGTATTTTTCGTATTTTCACCTAGAACTAAAAATTTACCTTTTGCTACCCGAGCCCGCTTTAGGTGTCATTCTGTGTACAGTTTTCCTATTAAACTCCTAGTATTATACCTTTTTGATAGCTAAAAAGACGTAAAAGTTTTTAAAATAATTTGTAGAATAACTTCCATACATTTTTTTTTTCTCTTTATTGATTTAAAGTAGGAAACACTTGGTAAAAATTCGTAATTTAGAAACATTAACAAGCCGCCATTTGAAACTGTTAGTAACTAATTCAAATTTTTTTGATGATTTTTTGATACTTGACATACAGACTAACTAAAAATAACCAAAAAATCGCACTCGAGAACCTCTAATAAAAAAAAATCGATATAAAAGCAAAAAAAAAAAAACATGTTTTTTTTTAGAAAATCTTTAAACTTCAATATCTCGAAAACGGTTAAGTTTAGGACATCATGTCATAGAGTCAAATCGGTCAGAAATGACCTAAACTATAACGTCCTTAATTATCTAGGACGACTTTCCCTATAACCCTATACATACAGTGAAACTCCCTTGGGCGGACACCAACAGGACCGACCGAAAAAAAGGGGGTGTCCGCTTAAAACGTATACTTAATGTATGTACATATTTAAAAAAAAATATATTAACATTTAAGGAAAAAACAAGGATTTGTTACGTTTAGACCATATAAAATATAATAGGATAGAGTTATACATATGAAATGAAAGGTCACTTTAATGACGGAAAAATTCATATATTTTTGTTTGTCTCCTCTTTTTCTTTAAAATGGCGTCTACAAATCGTATTTCTAATTTGGAAAGAAGTTTTAAAGACTCTGCATCTCCGTAATCTTCGGCAAAACTTTTAAGCTGCTTGGTTAGGATAATAGCTTCACCATAATTTGGGATATCATCTGTTGGTACTGGAATTTCATCGACATCAGAATCTTCGGAAAGTCCTTTTCTTATAATTTAAAGTACAATAAAAATATATAATTGCCATTCTTTTGTATTATTCACTTAATAACCTTTAATATATATATATATATATATATATATATATATATATATATATATATATATACATACATACATACATATATATATATATATATATATATATATATATATATATATATATATATATATATATATATATATATATATATATATATATATATATATATATATATATTTAAATAAACGTACTTTTTGCAGTACCCAGGTGTATGTAACTCCTTAAGATAATTTATTTTTGGGCCCGTCCTTACGATTTCGTGATTTCAAAATCCTTAAAATCTGATACGCCACTGTTTGTGTTTGATTATCAAATATTGTTACAATAAAATATGTTACTGATTTACTTTTATATTAAGTATTATTTTAAGTAGTTTAATGACCTTCTATTATGTTCGAAGCATTAATTGTAATATAATGAGTTTTTAGTAAAGACGGCGACAGGCTGTCTAGTAATCCCAAGGGTGTTAAGTATATTAGTTTCCAATTACCGTGTGAATATAGAAAAGTGGGCATTTAAGATTATTTTTATCACATTCAAGTACAGTTAGTGGATAGTGAATACGGGTTAGGCAGCGAAAAATTAAAATATATTGTCTTGTGAACCCAAGGTAAGTGGTATATATGATTCATTTTTGATGTGCTGATTGCCTTCGATAATTTTACATTTAATATATTTAATACAAATATAAAATTTTTTGCGAAAAAAATAGTACATACATATATAATATATATAAAACGCAACGTTTTCCTGTCTGTCTGTCTGTCTGTCTGTCTGTTTGTCCGTCTTGTTACTTGAGAACTACTTATTCGATTTACATTTTTTTTTTTAAATTAATTAATAATACCTTTTCTAGCCAGGTTTTAGTATATATTTAGTTACGTTAGGTAACATAAGGAAGAAGCAGTGACGAAACTAGTGAAAAATTTGCCGCCAGAAAACCTAAACAATAATTCTGTAGACCACGCGAGCGGAGCCGCAGGCATAACTAGTATCTAATAAATTTTCAGCTCATGAAGCAAGAAAAAGAAACTTAAGGTCAGTCAATAAGTTTTGAAATCGGAAATGAAACAAGATGAATTAATTAGTCGAAATACATTTATTCTTCGGTATAATCTCCCTTAAGCACAATACATTTTTTCCAGCGATATTCCAATTGATTTATTCCTTCTTTGGAGTGGTTTTCCAGAAGACCTTCAAAATACCCATCTACGGATACTATCACTTCATCATTTGTTGAAAGATGCTTCCCATGTAGAATTGTTGAGGTTTGGTAACAGATAGAAGTCAGACGGAGCCAGATCTGTCGAATAGGTTGGATATTCCAATAATTTTTGTTTTAATCCGACCAGTTTTGCCGTTGCTAAAGCACCTCTGTGAACAGGTACATTGTCATGATAATTTTTTCTTCTGCAAACCAGACCTTTTCTCACGAATTTTCTCATCCAGCTGGTCCAAAAGGTTGCAATAATACTCTCCTGTGATTGTTTTACCAGTTTGAAAGTAATCCATTAACAAAATTCCTCTTGCATCCCAGAAAACTGATGCCATAATTTTTTTGGACAACTTTGACCACTGCTGACTTGCTGACTGCTTTGGAGCTGGACAACCGGACTCAGTCCACTGTGCGGTTTGTTGTCGCAGTTCAGGATCATACTGATAAACCCAAATCTCATCCAGAATTACAATTCGACGCACAAAATCAGTTTTATTCTTTGTGAAACGAGCCAAATATTGTTTAGAAAGTTTCTCTCGGTTCCGATATTAGCAACCCATCTTGTGAATAGCTTTCTCATATTCCTGCCTAACGAATGTAAAATTTCCAAAATTGTGCCAATTGAAAAAATAAAATATACTATAAAACCTGAAGAGATGCGGCCAATAAATACGCTTCCAAGTGACGAAAAAATCCTTGAAACAGTGATAAAAAATCAGTTACTGCAATATTTGAATGATAACAATATTATTATTCCAGAGCAATCGGGTTTTAGAAGCAAACACTCATGTGAAACTGCAATTAATTATGTTATAAGTGAATGGCGTGAAGATTTGATGAATAAAAAATACATTGTATCAACTTTCATAGATTTACAAAGAGCATTTGAAACTATAGACAGAAAATTATTGCTTATGAAACTACACAAAATTGGAGTGCGTGATATGGAATTAAAATGGTTTGAAGATTATCTATCGAATAGAAAGCAACAAACAAAAATTGGAAACACGACATCATCAGCGATACCAGTGAATATTGGTCTACTGCAAGGCTCTGTCCTTGGGCCGGTACTGTTTCTCATATACATAAATGACATTAAAGACGGTTTAAAGTACGGGGATGTTAGACTATGTGCAGACGATGCACTGATTGCAATTAGTGATGTTAGTTTGGATGTTGCTATTAATAAAATGCAGTCTGATATGAATATTCTTTACAAGTGGATGTGTATAAATATGTTAAAACTAAATACAGATAAAACTAAATATATGATAATATCACACAAAAACTATAATAATATACATAAATAATCGTGAAATAGAAAAAGTAAACGAAATTAAATACTTGGGTATAATGATAGATTGTAAACTTAAATTTGATGCACACTTTCAATATTTAGTGAATAAAATAAACCAAAAACTTTATCTCATGTATAGAACTTGCCACATCATAAGTGAATACCATATAATATTAATATATAGAAGCATAATTGAGCCACATTTTATTTATTGTCCTTCTGAATTATTTCTTGCTAAGGATACACAAATAGAACTACTGCAAAAACTTCAAAACAAGGCAATGAGATTTATATTGCGGAAGCCTAGAGATACGCACATAAAAGATATGTTACATCCATTAAATTGGCTGAGTGTAAAGCAGAGCTTATTTTATTACGCAATGAAATTCATCTATAATATAAAGATAGAATATTGTCCCACATATTTGACCGAGAAAATTAGATACGTCAATCAGATACACAACTACAACACCAGAGGACGAAATGATTTCCGAGTAGTGGGAATTACAAATGAAGCTGATCGAGCAAATCTTTATTATAAAGGACTTAAAAATTTTAATGACCTTCCAAATAATGTTAAAAATTGTGAAACCATAAATAAGTTTAAGCAACTATTATATCGACATTGTAAGAATATGCCTATCCGATAGTTAAATTAGGTTCTAATGAACCGTAAATAAATAAATAAATATCCAAAATATTAGTTAAGATCTCATGTACTGATCCATATGAGATGCCTATAGCCTCAGCTAAATCATCCACAGTTAATCGACGGTCTTCCATTACCATATTTTGTACTTGCACAACAATTTATTCAGTTGTTGCAATTTTTGGACGTCCTGAACGTGGATCATCATTGATGCTTGTACGACTACGTTTAAACTCTAAAGTCCATCTATGAACAGTTGGCAATGAAGGAGCAGACTTCTTTAACGCTTTTACTATTTTTTCATGAATTTTAGTAGCCGATAAACCTTGCAAAACAAATATATATTTTATCACTACACTATATTTGATTTTTTCATTTTTAAAAAATACTCAAACACGTCTACTTTAACCAGCTGATACACAATGAATGACTTGACGGATCGACTTGAAATTTAGGGTGTGTTCATATGACGGATTAAGCTTTAAAACGGTGTTAATATTTGGTTCAAATGATGCTTCATAGGAGTCGCTTTCAAAACTTATTGACTGACCTGATATATTTAAGAAGGTCATTATTTTTACAGTATCCAGGTCATGACATTCGATGTAAGGAAATCGAGTGATAATGTAACTAGTAGACTGAAAAAGGAAACGCCCAAGTTTGTGTTATACCTGGTGATTCTAAAAGTTCTTCTTCTTATACTTTTAATAGATCTGTTAATTCCGAGGTGGTGAAATATCTTAAGAGGCAGATTGCCAACTATCTCTCCATCTTTTCGGAAGATTCCCCAGTGGACATTTGCCTGCTGAGTTTCCTTCCATAGCGATCCTTGGTAGTATGTGCTCCTTTATTCTTTTTACGTCGTCATGCCAATGTCTTCTTCTTTGTTTTCCCCATCTTATTAGGTCAGGCACGCCACGTAGTGGTGGGATGACGGCTATGTAGATTGAGTGGCTTAGAAGTCATTTTTATCGTCATTGCCTGTCTCAAGCCAGGATAAAGGAGAAGGGTTTCCAGGTTAGGTCAGCTCCCTGCCTGGAGTAGAACAGTTAGTTAACTTCAAAAGTTTTTTTTTATCGAATCTATTGTATTATTCATTTTTGATAAAGTTATCTTTTATACAGATGACATGAACTGGTTAATAAAATGAAAAAAAATCTTTTTGTCCGAAAAAATTTACTTCGTTACTTCGTAAAGTCTCGCTTCACTTGATCGATACATTAATTTTGTATCAAGCAGAGAAATTATGGACCTGGATGAACCTATCAAAGAGGCAAGTTGCTACTGCCCACGCCATTTTTTTCCCGTAGCTCTTGGTCTATTAGGCTAGTAAGCTGTGTCTTGTCTTGCAATAAGTTTGATAAAATAATTATGATTTTGCTCAGAACTGTATTTCCCAAGTACCAAGTACAATTTACAGCGGATTCAAGACCAAGGCGTTTTTTTCGCACATGAGTCGCTGAGATTTATTATGTATATTTTAAAGATGTACCCATGAATCTTACAACCTTAAAGGAAGGGAAGTTTAAAAAATGAAATAAAATATTACGAATTTGAAGTTAAATGTCTCTTTATGCGCTACTAGATTTACTGCAGTATGTAAATTAATTAGTTGGATATGTTCGCAAAGGTTAGAGTTCAATTAAATTGCAACATAGTACGCACTGCATGAATGGTATGTTAAATACTTAAAAACTTTAGGTGGAAAGCAAAAAGTAAGTTTGTGAACACAATATCAATTTTTATCTGTTATTTTTAAATATCTGTTTATAATCAAATAAAACCGGCCAAGTGCAAGTCGGACTTGCACAATTAGTAATTGCTGACGTATTTTATGAATCTTCATATAAAAATTACCAAGAATATATAAAAACCGAGACATCTTTGTAGTAAAAGTTTAAAACAAATATTTACTACCTAAATATTTGTTTGATTATAAACAAATAAAAATAAAATTATTTTGTCTCGGTACGTATCCGTTGGTCACCAGTCATCATGGAAATTTATTTTATTTGTAACTGGCCAAATGCTTAAAACAGTATTGTATTCTATATGAATATATTACTGATTGTACCAAATACGTACGTACGAAAAGACCGGGAATCCAATCTACAGCTTTGCAGATGACAGTACGCTTGTCATTCACCTTGAACGCTCGAACATCGGCTGCTCAGGCGAATATCCACAGACAGCAGGAGGTCGTTCAACTTAACAAAGATCTGGAAGAAATTCTATCTTGGGGTGACAGTAACCAAGTGGAATTTAACTCTACAAAAACCCAAGCGGCAGTTTTTTCTAAAAAAGTTAACGTTGCTGGACCCGACATAGTTATGTCGGGGCACTCCATTCTCGTAGCATCGTCGCTCAATTTGTTGGGCGTTAGCTTGGGAGCAAATATGACCTGGCATGAACATGTTGCAGGCATAGCAAGGAGAGCTTCTCAAAAGTTGGGAATATTATTTAGAACCAGAAAGCTTTACACCCCCAACATCTGTTAATTCTTTACAAAGCTCAAATTCTACCAACTATGGGATACTGCTGCTGCATTTGTTGGATTCTGTTCAGAGAAGAGCTGTCCGTGTGATTGGAGACCCGGAATTGACCGGAGGCCTTGATTCGCTGGAACATCGAAGAACGATTGGCGACTTGAGTCTGTTCTACAAGTATTTTCATGGAAAGTGTTCGAAGGATGTAGCCCGCTTAATTCCTCCCAAAGCGGTGCATGTTAGAAATACACGTCGCGCTGGTGCTTCGCATCCGTATGAGGTTCAGCTTGTTACTCCACGTACAACGCTTTTCAAGCAGTCTTTTATATGGAGAACATCATCCCTTTGGAGTAATTTGCCCAGCGCAGTGTTTCTCAGCGAGTACAATTTACAGCGATTCAAGAACAACGTAAATCCCTCCTGTAGCGCTTTAGGGACTTCCCTGTAGCACGTGTGCTAGACCCAGAAAAACGTGCAGAGTCCGGAACTTTTTCGTGAAAATTACAGTGTATTCGCAGAGATAGACAACTTTATGAAACCGGTAAGACTAGGGGTGGCGGCGTCTTGTTGGCTATGAGGAATGACATCAGTAGTTACTCTTTTAACTCTTCCTATTTCGAATCGGCGTTCCCCAATATAGACTTACTACTGTGTAAATGTATCCTGCCACATGGTTTATGGTTAATTGTGGCAGTCATTTATACACCTCCATGAATCGCTTTCTCCGCACACATGCCGCTCCTGGAGTGCTTTAGGGACTTCCCTGCAGCACGTGTGCTAGAACCATAAAAAAAAAAAAAAAACGTATTGATATTTCGTAGCTCTTAGTTCCGGTTAAATTCACAACCTTCCACGAAAAAACTCTCCACCATATTATCTAGTCAAGGATTTTTTTATGCCACCTAAATTATCAAACGTAATGCACTCGTGATAATTTTCGCCCAAGTTTATGTAGAATATGTCAGAATTTACTCGAAATTTTTTAATCAGTACTCTTAGAGGTAGGATGGGGGGACAACGATTTTTGGCTATTTTTTAGAAATAATATAAAGAATCGTTTGCGCGAGTATTACATCATTTGACCTTACACTTCCGAATTCACCCTCAAAACTAACCCCTTAAGTCAAAATTTTACTTTCTAAACTACGGCTCGGATTGAGCCATTATTTCGGAGAAAATCGAGTGTTACAGACAGACATACACCGAAGTGCTTCCATAAGTGTTCCATACGGAATAATAAAAAGTTCCTATAGATATATTCACCATTCACCAATCTATAAACCATTAATTAGTAAATTGCCGTTACCTAGAGTTATCTTTGTTGCTTAATCTGCTTACCTAATTAAAATTATTGAATCAGCATCATTGAGTGATCGAGCAGGTATCCAACATGCTGAATAGACTCCCGCGATTTGTGAACTTACCTTCATAAAAACTTCTCCGCGAGGTATAATTCAATTTTAACTTTTTAAAGTATTCGTATTTTCCATAATAGATGATGCCACATAAAAAAGCTGCCTGATTTTAAGCGAAGGAGGAATCAAGTCATATTTAAATCTATACTTATAATTAATTTCACAATAGCTTAAGGAAAAATGGTAAGGAAAATAATAAGAAAGACTATTGGTAGTAGGTAAAAAAATTATGCAGTATTGACAAGATTTAGTCTGTCAAGTAAGAACGTGACCGCCCGTACTCTTGAAAAAAATGAATTTTAAGAACATTTTTTGCCATCAATGTATTCTTTTGTGTGCTAACAACGGCACAATTACCTTAGTAAGTTGTCCAATCGCCTCTTGCATCAAGAATCGTCTGGCCGCAATTTTTTCTCACAACTGAATCAAAGTCCTCAGAGTCTTTTCTCTGAGCTTTCTCTTTACAAGGACCAAACGTTTTATATATATATATATATATATATATATATATATATATATATATATATATATATATATATATATATATATATATATATCATTCGACGAGTCAAAAATATAATTCAGTGTTTGCCATGAAGAATAGAATAACTCATATAAGTGATGATAGGTTCCTTCAAACTAATCTAAACAAACCCTATAAGATTTTCGTCAACAATGGTTACCCAAAGCATACACTGAAACAAATCCTTTTTAATTCTACATATTATGATGGTCCTTTGGATGATAACAATCTTGAAGTAAAGTATGTTAGGTTGCAATCTGTTCCGAACCTAACTGATAGGATAGTCAAGATTGTCAACAAGTTTTCAAATTTGAAGATAGTTAAGACCAATTATTTATGTAATGGCAAGTTGTTTACCAAGACCAAACAAAGAACTCCTCTGATGTTTAATAGTAGTGTTGTTTATAGATTGCCATGTCTAGGTTGTGAAGGTTTTTATATAGGACAGACCTCTCAATGGTTGAAAAATCGGCTGACACAGCACAGGAGTGATTGCGTGATTGGGAAAAACTCGTGTGCTGTGGCGTGTCACCATTTTAATACGGGACATGTTTTTGACTATGCAAATACTAAGACACTTGAGGTTGAGAACGTATATAATAAACGGTTATTCCTTGAGATGTGCCATATTATTAGGGATGCTATTAATTATAAAAACTTAATTATAAAACGGATATTAATAACATAAGCAATATCTATTGTAACATTTTAAGTTTGTAGATTTACAGTATAACCTGATAGGCTATTAACAATTAGGCATAGCATACTACTACTCAAACAGTTAAACCACTGTTCGAACAAATTACCTTCATAATTATCAGTTAAATTATAGTGATCGGGACAGAAGGTTTTATATTGTTCCTCGTCATGTTGTTTGTGTTTTTGATTGTTAGTAGTGTATGGCGAATGTTAATATCACCTTTGATTTTGTAACACTCTGTGTTGGTGAGTCTCCTTTGTTTATTCTTGTTTAGTACATACAGTTTTTTTTTTCTTCTACTTTCAGTTTTTACATTCCTGATGAAGTTGGAAATTACCAACGAAATATAGAATTTAACAACAAATGAGTTTCCTCTTATTGACCGATTTCCCGAAAATAAAAAAATAAAACTTTAACTATTTTTTACATATATATATATATATATATATATATATATATATATATATATATATATATATATATATTTATAATATATATAAAATGCAACGTCTCTCTGTCTGTCTGTCTGTCTGTCTGTCCGTTAGTGCGCTTATCACTGGAGAACCACTTATCCGTTTTACGTACTTTTTTTTTTAAAACATACATATGTTCTCTGGCCAGGTTATAGGCTATATTTTATTACGATAGGTAGCATAAGGAATGAGCAGTGACGTAAAATAGTGAGTGAAGTCGGAAATAAGTTTGCCGCTATCGCGTTCCTTTGCAATACACAGCCTAAACCATTAATTATGGAACAATATTATGTAGCAGAGAATATCTATAATCTATAATATATAAAATGCAATGTTTCTCTGTCTGTCTGTCTGTCCATTAGTGCGTTTATCACGAGAGAACTACTTATCCGATTTACGTGCCTTTTTTTAAATTCATACATATACGAGGCTGGTTTGAAAAGTCCGTGCAAAAATAAAAACTACTTATGTGTTTGGGGTAAACCTTTTTTATTTTTCGACATAGTCTCCTTTTAGGCTCATACACTTCGTCCAACGATGTTCTAGTTTGTTGATCCCTTCCGAATAATAGGATTTGTCCAAGTCTGCAAAATATCCATTAGTGTCTGCAATCACCACCTCGTTTGAATAAAATCTTTGTCCCGCCAGCCATTTCTTCAAATTGGGGAACAAATAGTAGTCCGAGGGAGCCAAGTCTGGAGAATAGGGGGGATGTGAAACGAGTTGGAATCCTATTTCCATTAATCTTGCGACCACAACTGCTGAGGTGTGTGCTGGTGCGTTGTCGTAATGGAAAAGGACTTTCTTGTGGGCCAATCGCGGGGCGTTTTTCTTGCAGCTCGGTTTTCAAACGGTCCAATAACGATGAATAATATTCACCTGTAATAGTTTTACCCTTTTCCAGATAGTCGATGAGGATTATCCCTTGCGAATCCCAAAAGACAGTCGCCATAACCTTTCCGGCCGAAGGAACGGTCTTCGCCTTTTTTGGTGCAGATTCCCCCTTGGTAACCCATTGTTTAGATTGTTGTTTGGTCTCAGGAGTATAGTAATGTATCCATGTTTCATCCACAGTGACAAAACGACGCTTAAAGTCCTCCGGATTCTTCTGGAACAGCTGCAAACCATCCTTCCAACACTTCACACGATTCCGTTTTTGGTGAAGCGTGAGCAATCGCGGCACCCATCTTGCGGATAGCTTTCTCATGTCCAAATGTTTATGCAAAATATTATGTACCCGTTCAGTCGAGATGCCCACAGCACTAGCAATCTCACGCACCTTAACTCTTCTGTCATCCATCACCATATCATGGATTTGATCAATGATTTCTGGAGTCGTAACCTCCACAGGCCGTCCAGAACGTTCAGCGTCACTTGTGCCCATATGGCCAGCCCGAAAATTTTGAAACCACTTATAAACTGTTCTAATCGAAGGTGCAGAGTCACCATAATGTTTACCAAGCTTCTCTTTAGTCTCCTGAGGCGTTTTGCCTTTCATAAAGTAATGTTTAATCACCACACGAAATTCTTTTTCGTCCATTTCTTGAAAATCACTTGACTTCCTTGATTCACACGAATGCCAAACACAAAGAAATAGGCCAATATGGCTGAAACTTGGTGTGCGTTCATTCAAGAGATGCTACTAACTAAAAGTGACCTCGATACGCGCCGGTGGTGCCATCTCTCGGACTTTGCACGGACTTTTCAAACCAGCCTCGTATTCTTTGGCCAGGTTATATAATAATAATAATCTATTTCTATAATATATATAAAATGCAACGTTTCTCTGTCTGTCTGTCTGTCCGTTAGTGCGCTTATCCCTCGAGAACCACTTATCCGATTTACGTGATTTTTTAAATTTATATATATGTTCTCTGACCAGGTTATAGATATACATTTTATTACATCTACAATATATATAAAATGTAACATATCTCTGTCTGTCTGTCTGTCTGTCCGTTAGTGCGCTTATCACTGGAGAACCACTAATCCGATTTTCGTACTTTTCTTTTTAAAATATGTTCTCCGGCCAGGTTATAGGCTATATTTTATTACGATAGGTAGCATAAGGAATGAGCAGTGACGATAATAGTGAATGAAGTCGGAAAAAAGTTTGCCACTAACGCGTTCTCTTGCAATACACAATCTAAACCATTAAATATGGAACAATATTATGTAGCAGAGAATATCTATAATCTATAATATATATAAAATGCAATGTCTCTCTGTCTGTCTGTCTGTACATTAGTGCGTTTATCATGCGAGAACCACTTATCCGATTTACGTGTCTTTTTTTAAATTCATACATATATTCTTTGGCCAGGTTATATAATAATAATAATAATCTATATCTATAATATATATAAAATGCAACGGCTCTCCGTCTGTCTGTCTGTCTGTCTGTTCGTCCGTTAGTGCGCTTATGACTGGAAAACCACTTTTCCGATTTACGTGCTTTTTTTTTTAAATATACATATGTTCTCTGGCCAGGTTATAGACTATATTTTATTACGTTAGGTAACATGCGGAATAAGCAGTGACGATAATAGTGAATCAAATCGGAAAAAAATTTGCCGCTAGCGCGTTCTCTTGCAATACACTGCCTAAACCACTAAATATGGAACAATATCATGTAGCAAAGGATATCTATAATATTTATAAAATGCAACGTCTCTGTCTGTTTGTCCGTTTGTGCGCTTATCACTGGAGAACCACTTATCCAATTTACGTGCTTTTTTTTAAACATACGTATGTTCTCTGGCCAGGTTATAGGATATATTTTATTACGTTAGGTGACATAAGGAATAAGCAGTGATAATAGTGAATCAAATCGGAAAAAAGTTTGCCGCTAACGCGTTCTCTTGCAATACAGGGCCTAAAGCATTAAATATGGAACAATATCATGTAGCAAAGAATATAATATATATAAGATGTAACGTCTCTCTGTCTGTCTGTCCATTAGTGCGCTTATCACTCGAGAACCACTTATCCGATTTACGTGTTTTTATAAATTTATACATATGTTCTATATAATTCGATATAAGCCTAGATAATGGGAGATAAGGTGAGATAATGGGAGATAAGGCGAAATAATGGGAGATAAGCAGAGATAAGCCTAGATAATGGGTGTTATGGTGAGATAATGGGAGATAAGGAGAAATAATGGGAGATAAGGAGAAATATTGCGAGATAAGTCGAGACAAACGTAGATAATGGGAAATGAGGTGAGATAATGGGAGATAAGGAAAAATAATGGGAGATGAACAGAGATAGGCCTAGATAATGGAAATTATGTGGAGATAATGCGAGATAAGGAGAAATATTGGGAGATAAGGGGAAATAATGGGAGATATGTTATTACGTTGGGTAACATAAGGAATAAGCAATGACGATAGTAGTGACTCAAGTCCACGCGAGCGGAGCCGCGGGCCCGGCTAGTATATATATATATATATATATATATATATATATATATATATATATATATATATATATATATATATATATGTTAGCGGTCAACATTTACTGTATGGAGAAACCCCCGTTCCCGGCCTGGTTGAAAAGAATTTTAGAATTAGGATAGGCCGAATGATGCAATATGAGAAGGAGAATATTAATTATTGATAATTATTTTAAGGTAGGCTGGCTTGTTTACATTAGGTAGATTAAAATGTACTTAAGTTATTGTGATTAACATGTCTCAAATCACCAAACCATTAGCTTTATTTTATATGACATATATGCCCATATATTACTAAAATATGTTTATGTAGTCGATATATTGGTACGCAGTAATGAGATTTATATAACAGAGATATTTTGGTACGCACTAGTAAGTATTGTTTAAATCGCCGTAGAAGACGGGCAACTTTCTTAGATGTCTGATTGCAATTGTTAATAAAAGTTATTCAAATTGTCCAATTATTTATATATATATATATATATATATATATATATATATATATATATATATATATATATGTATATATATATATATATATATATACGGGGGTTGAAGGTACCCCGGGGCTTGGGCCCAAACATGAGGCAGGGCACCTCACACGTCCACTATATAGAAATCCATCGAATATGGTAATGTGTTAAATCTTAAAATCGAATGAGGAATATTGATTTACCTTAAAGTGCAAAGCTTGACTAGTTCAAGCAATTCAAGACGCGAGAAGGGGCACCGTCGGAATACCCTTCAGGAGCCGGCGGTGGTAGTGGGAGGTGGGACCCCTCCTTCGATATATATATATATATATATATACGAGGCTGGTTTGAAAAGTCCGTGCAAAGTCCGAGAGATGGCACCACCGGCGCGTATCGAGGTCATGTTTAGTTAGTAGCATCTCTTGAATGAACGCACACCAAGTTTCAGCCATATTGGTCTATTTCTTTGTGTTTGGCATTCGTGTGAATCAAGGAAGTCGAGTGATTTTCAAGAAATGGACGAAAAAGAATTTCGTGTGGTGATTAAACATTACTTTATGAAAGGCAAAACGCCTCAGGAGACTAAAGAGAAGCTTGATAAACATTATGGTGACTCTGCACCTTCGATTAGAACAGTTTATAAGTGGTTTCAAAATTTTCGAACTGGCCATATGGACACAAGTGACTCTGAACGTTCTGGACGGCCTGTGGAGGTTACGACTCCAGAAATCATTGATCAAATCCATGATATGGTGATGGATGACAGAAGAGTTAAGGTGCGTGAGATTGCTAGTGCTGTGGGCATCTCGATTAAACGGGTACATAATATTTTGCATAAACATTTGGACATGAGAAAGCTATCCGCAAGATGGGTGCCGCGATTGCTCACGCTTCACCAAAAACGGAATCGTGTGAAGTGTTGCAAGGATGGTTTGCAGCTGTTCCAGAAGAATCCGGAGGACTTTAAGCGTCGTTTTGTCACTGTGGATGAAAACATGGATACATTACTATACTCCTGAGACCAAACAACAATCTAAACAATGGGTTACCAAGGGGGAATCTGCACCAAAAAAGGCGAAGACCGTTCCTTCGGCCGGAAAGGTTATGGCGACTGTCTTTTGGGATTCGCAAGGGATAATCCTCATCGACTATCTGGAAAAGGGTAAAAAACTATTACAGGTGAATATTATTCATCGTTATTGGACCGTTTGAAAACCGAGCTGCAAGAAAAACGCCCGCGATTGGCCCACAAGAAAGTCCTTTTCCATCACGACAACGCACCAGCACACACCTCAGCAGTTGTGGTCGCAAAATTAATGGAAATAGGATTCCAACTCGTTTCACATCCCCCCTATTCTCCAGACTTGGCTCCCTCGGACTACTATTTGTTCCCCAATTTGAAAAAAAATGGCTGGCGGGACAAAGATTTTATTCAAACGAGGAGGTGATTGCAGACACTAATGGATATTTTGCAGACTTGGACAAATCCTATTATTCGGAAGGGATCAACAAACTAGAACATCGTTGGACGAAGTGTATAAGCCTAAAAGGAGACTATGTCGAAAAATAAAAAAGGTTTACCCCAAACACATAAGTAGTTTTTATTTTTGCACGGACTTTTCGAACCAGCCTCGTCTATATATATATATATATATATATATATATATATATATATATATATATATATATATATATATATATATATATATTTCAATTTCTTGGGCTTTATAGTTCTTTTGTTTTAAGGATAGAGAAATTACATCACGTTCTAGTTAGAAGTTTATTGAAAACGTTTCGCCTAATTTGTAGGCTCCTTCAGTTCATCTAAAAATTGAAATTTTCTGTTTTGGATATTCAATAGGACGCACAAATTTTTTAATTATGAATATATAAAATTCTTAAACTTATAATACAATGTAGAAGGTGAAAATAATAAAAATACACACAAAAATATATATAGAAACTTACAAGTGTGGGTCGAAGACACACTTAACATTCTTTAAAAGGTATTACTAAGACGGTTACGTTTTTTGTTTTTTTTATTCTTATTTTATTATTTTATATTATATTATATTATCATTATTTTCTTTAATCTTAGTAATACCTTTTAAAGAATGTTAAGTGTGTCTTCGTTTCAACCCACACATGTAAGTTTTTATATATATTTTTGTGTGTATTTTTATTATTTTCACCTTCTATATTGTATTATATGTTTAAGAATTTTGTATATTCATAATTAAAAAAATTGTGCGTCCTATTCCTATCCAAAACAGAAAATTTCAATTTTTAGATGAACTGAAGAAGCCAAATTAGGCAAAACGTTTTCAATAAACTTCTAACTAGAACGTGATGTAATTTCTCTATCCTTAAAACAAAAGAATCATAAAGCCCAAGAAATTGAAAAAAAAAGAAAAAAAATATATATATATATATTCATTATTCCAAGGTTCAAGAAAGAATTCAACCCAAATTATATATATATATATATATATATATATATATATATATATATATATATATATATATATGTATATATATATATATATATATATATATATATATATATATATATATATATATTAAAAGATAATAAGAAAATCCTGTAATAAAAGATCATAATTACGCAAGCTGTACTTACTGCAACTTGTTAAATAATTGGATGTTTTTTCACAAAGGTTAAAGTTCAGTTAAATTGCAGTATATAAAATAATACGTGAGTGGGGTGATCTTTTCAAGTTCGTATAATCCTAACGTAGAGAATGAAGGCAGTGTTTAAACAATGTCATATTAAGTTTGGTGAATTGTTCTTTTTGCAAATTCACTATTCACAGACAAAAATATTGTATAAATTAGTAGGGTCTATGGTATAATCTGTTTTATTTATAACCTCACTAATATAAGTGATTAATTAGGCAATTATTTACTTGGTCTATAGTATCTTTGTTTGCGATGTACTCTCTCCCAAATATGATTACTGAATCAACGTAAGTAAGTAGAGTTAGAACAAACTGACACCCAGATGATGAATTTATTTTAAATTAGCTGTGGCCACGGCTTCGCTCGCGTGGACTGCAAAATTATTGTTTAGGTTTTTTGCAGGAGAGCGCGCTGGCGACTAAATGTTTTCCGATTTGATTCACTATTTCTGTCACTGCTTATTTCTTATGTTACCTAACGTAATAAAACCTGGCCAGAGAACATAAAAAAAATACGTAAATCGCATAAATGGTTCTCGAGTGATAAGCACACTAACAGACAGACAGAGAGACGTTGCGTTTTTTTATAATAGATATAGAATATAGATAATGTGGCATGCACACATATAATAAGTATCATGTGCGACAAATCAGATATTTATTTTAGGTCACTGAATTCGAATTTGATGTCTAACACGTAGACTGAAAAGTTTTTTAGCCTGACACATAGATGTCGCCCTTTTCAAAAAATCCATATTTTTGGGGAAGTACCAACCTTCAAACGATACGTGTCAAAATTTTATGACATTTCGACGATTAGTTTACAGGTTACAGCGGTTTTAGTGACACAACTGTTGATATTTTCAAAACAATGGAAAAAATCGAATTTCGTGTGTTGATTAAACACTATTTTTTGATGGGAAAAAATACCGTTCAAGCAAAGCAACGCACTATAGGAATTTTTACCCCTTTTTTTGGCCAAAATTATTTACAGCCAAACGGCTGGACCAATTTTAATGATTTTTTTGAATTTGACTTTTGCAAGACTCTTAAGGGGGAGGGAGGAACCACTAAAGTTTTTCATACACTGAAAAAAAAAATAAGTAAAGTTAACTAAAAAATTAACTAATAATTATTTTCAAAAGAGGTTTAAGGGTTATAGGTTCCCGCATCCAAGATTTTTTTAGATCTTTGATAGGTTATCTGGTTTTCTTAACTGTTTTTTAATAAATATTTTTTCGGGTGTACACTTGCGTTCGAATATAACAGTAGAAATTCATCTTACTAATTTAAAGAAGTAACAAACAGTTATGTTTTAAAAAGGATTTTATTCACAAATTTGATTTTCGAGTTCCAAATCGTCAACTACATTTAATACAGATGGGTTTAAAATGCCATTACTCTCCATTTCTTGATTTTCGTTTTCGGAATTTTCTTCATCTGTTTGACAATTTTCCACAAAACTTTGCTCCTCTGATCTCAGTAATTCGATTACTTCTGCTGGAAGCTTTAATTTGTTCTGGTGCTTGATGCGTTTATTCAACGAAAGGCTGGAAATAAGCGGATCTGATGTGTCCAATACTCGATTAAAAACGTCCGCCAAGTTGTTCTCCCGGCTACTTTTTCGTGCATGAAGCAATCTATCGGATTTATATATTTTATGGCGCGATTCAGAGGCATCCTCACCAATGCATCCAACTGGAAGCACAGTCGACTCAATAATTTGCCGCGAATGTACAAGAACCTTATGTACAGTTGCTGTCATTGGTAACCATGGATACTTCTGCATGAACATTGTGGCCGTTTGAAAACAAAATTCTTCAAATTTACTCGAATCTAAAGGAAGCTAATATGATAAACATATTAAAATGACTTTTAAATTATAAATGAGTTCTTTGTCTATGTCTGTAATTTAAGAAAAAATTTTAAATGTTCTTTGAACGCGCGCCGGGCCGTGTTACCGTCATTCGTACTCCTATAGCCACCAGTCTTAGGCTTATCAACGTGCAAACCAATTTCATCCCAAAATAACTGTTGGATGTCAGCCTTTCTTTTCGCAACTGAGGCTTTGTCAGCTTCATTTCTTATTTGCCACTTTTTAATGTGAATTTTGTACCCTGCATTCACAACAAATTCAAAAAAACGGATCCAGCAATGCAATGGACTTATCCCATACTTTAAGTTCTCTTCTTTAGGTTTAAATTTGTGGTTTTGGAAATCTGTTATGCTCAGAAAATCCTTTGGTGTAGCACCGCATAATGAACACGTTTGACTAGATTTAGTTTCAGTCAAAATATTTAATACTTTGCCATCAATTAAAGTTAAGTACAATTTAAATTTAACGCATAAAGTTTTTGTTTCACCAAGCATTACTTCAAAAGAACTTAAGGAATTTATTTCTTCCTTTATATTTTTCTTTTCTTTCAAAATGATTTCTTTAGTCTCCTTTGTGTATTCTAATTTTAATTGTCGACAAAATCTAATAGATTGTGGTGTACGATTGTTCCATAAAATATTTCCGAACGCTTCTATTAAACGCAAAGGTATAATTGTTGTGGCCAAAATAGAGGAGTCACAATTTTGAGACGAACGAAGTTTTTTTGTTTCCATTAAGGTAGATATAACTTCCTCTTGCACTTTTATTATTCTTTCGGATGTATGCTTCAGTAACATTTCCAATGGAACTTTCGCTATTGTCTCAGTAGCTATTACGCCCTCTGGTCTGCATTTATATTTACTACATGTAAGTTCTTTGTATAGAGGATATATATCGCAATTTCTTATTTTATTTTCATATCTTATATTGCAATATTGCTCTTTTGAAAAGTTGTTTTCTAAAAGAAAGGCTGGTCCTTCATCAGGAGATAGCTTAGTTGGTGTTGCTGTTGTAATTATTTTCCGTACTTTCGCGGCTCTAGTCGGAGTACTGGCAGCTTCTTTTAAAACAACTGCTAAATCTAATTGGTTACATTTACGAGCAGCCGCAGATGCAGCCAGAACCAGGGGTTCAACTTCATTATTTTGATCTTTAGAGATTGTTGCTGCAACTCTTCTTTTTGTTCTCTCAGATTTTTGGCAGAAAGTTAATTGCGGTCGTCCATTTTTTGATTTAGTGGAGGCACGCTGCGTTTTACGTTTTTTTTTTTTTATCAAAGTATTGCCTTCAAGCCAAACAGCATGCTGTTTTTTTCGAAAAGTTTCAAAATCCGACCACTTTTACGCCACTTCATACTTATATTTGAACGAAATATTCGTGACTGCTCCTTTAAATATTGTTCAAAGTTTTCGGAACAATCACTCTCGGCAATGTATGAAAAGAAATGAGCATAAATAGCGGCTCTTTTGTCAACTTCGTTGTGTTTCTCTCGCCATATATTGAATAACTCTGAATTTGGCACGCAGTAGTCAGCTGAAAAAAATGCATTTTTTTTTAAAAAGTAGCAGATAGTAGCAGCTAAAATATATTAAATTCGGAAGATAAATGACATGACATGATGACATAACACCATAATAGTCCTAGAGGACTATTATGGTGTTATGTCTATCATGTGCTATCATTTTTTTTGTAAGTATAAATAAAATTCCAATTCACAATTCCATTAGTTCATCTTAAGGTCACTTCAACTTTTCCCATTTAATCGATCTAATAGATGAGTTCACCAACATTTCACTATATAATATTAAAGTACTTACCTTCGGCTTTATTTTCCATTTTTTAATTTTCAAAAACTATAAATTTTTATTATGAAAATTTTTGTTAGAAACTGTCACAAAATTTACTGCACTCAAAAGTTTTTTGAAAACTAATTTAGAAATCGCAAGCAAAACAACTGATAAAGTGACTGAAAATCAATTTTGTCAAATAATTTAAAAAGATATGCCTACTTTGCTGTTTTTTTTATATTAAAGCAAAAAAAAATAAACTCTGCAAAAATTTTAAAGGAGTAAAATTTCCTATAGTGCAACGGCTTGATAAGTGTTACGAGGACTCTGGTAGGCTGAATTTAAACGCAGTCGTACAGACACAAATGATGCTGAACGCTCTGGACGCCCAAATGAGATGGTTACAACGGAAAACATCAAAAAATCCACAAAATTGTTTTGGATGACCGTAAAGTGAAATTGCGTGAGTTAGCTGACACCCTGAGGATATCAAAAGAACGTGTTGGTCATATTTTGCATGAACATTTGGGCATGAGAAAGCTCTGTTCGAAGTGGCTACCGCGTTTGCTCACAGTGGACCAAAAACAACGTGTTGATGATTCTAAGAGCTGTTTAGACCTGTTTAAGCGCAATAAAAAGGATTTTTTTCGTGTAATATATGACAGTGAATGAAACATGGATCCACCACTACACACCGAAATCAAATCGACAGTCAGCTGAGTGGACAGTAGCCGGTAAAAGCCGCCCGAAGCGACCAAAAGACACAACAGTCGACTGGGAAGGTTTTGGCCTCTGTATTTTGAGATGCTCGTGGAATAATTTCCATCGACTACGCTGAGAAGGGAAAAACCATCAATAGTGAATATTATATAAAGTTATTGGTGTGTGAAGGTAGAAATCGCAAAGAAACGGTCCCAAATGAACAAGAAAAAAGTGCTCTCTCATCAAAACAATGCACCGTGTCACAAGTCAATGGTTACGATGGCAAAATTACATGAATTGAAGTTCGAATTGCTTCCTCATCCATCGTATTCTCAAGATTTGGCTCCCAGCGACTATTATCTATTCGCAGACCTCAAAAAAGTGCTCGCGGAAAAGAGATTTGGCTCCAAGGAAGAAGTTATGCCGAAACTGAGTCCTATCTTGAAGGGAAGGACAAATCCTTCTATAAGAAAGGTATAGAAAAGTTTGTTTTCAATCTTTACTGAAAATTGATGACCTTGAAATTTTTGTTTTTTTTATATACCAGATAAATTATTAAAGGTAATGCACAGTGATAATTTTCGTTCAATTTACACCCCCTGGAGAATATTCCAGAATTATTTCAAAATTTTTTGATCAGTACTTTTCGAGGTAAGGCGGGTGGACAGCGATTTTTCGCGATTTTTTAAAAATAATACAAAGAAAAGTGCGCGCAAGTATTACATTATATATATATATATTTTTTTTACTCGTATTTTCACAAGCTTTCATTTGACACCACACTCGATTGTCTAGTAAAAAGATTTTTTTTTCACTTCCGATTTCACCCCCCAAAACTAACCCCTTAAGTCAAAATTTAACTTTCAAAACTACATGGCTCTGATGAGGCCGTCAATTCCTATATTATTACCAAATTTCAACTTTCTATGACAAATAGTTTCGGAGAAAATCGGGTGTGACAGATGGACAGACAGATACCGAAGTGGTCTTATAAGTGTTCCTACGAAACACTAAAAATATGCTTATAAAGTAAAAATTATGAATTTTTTAGATATTCCTGTTCTTCCACATTATTTTTAACGCATTTTAAACTGAAAACCACGCGACAGTCTGTCTAGAGGAAATTATATTATAAATTTTGACGGTAGTAGTAGTCAATCATCGCTCCTGATGAAGCTAACATGGTTAGCGAAACGCGCGTCGAGTGCAAAAATAAAGTGTTTGGTGTAGTGGTGATATATACTGAGTGGTATCTACATAACAAGCATTAACTATAAATCGCACAGGACAAAATCTCATAATTGATTTATTCATCTATTGGTACTATTACAGTCACACAATAGATAAGACAATTTTGATTATTTCCTAGCTATCTCCGTGATTTCTGGCATTCTCTAGCTCATATTCTAATATAATTTAGTGAGAACTCACACCGTCTTTCACATTTACTGCCACCCTCTCACAGATACTACGCAACTGGACTGGCAAGCTATGTATTTTGGAAGTACAGATAGCGGTAAAAGAAGTATCAATATCATGCACAAACTCACTTTTGAAATGATCGAGGGGGTAATTAAACTGATGAGAACTATAGTCTTGCTAAGTTAGATAGGAAACTACAGTTTCCAATAATAATTAGCGCTAACAAATAAATTAATACAACCGATGTAAAGGCTCCAATAAAAAGATATAGAGTAGGATAGGAACGGTCCTCAAAATAATCTTGACAAGTACGAAAACCTTTACAATTGGTTTTAGGATTATTATTGCAGTTGCTTTCCCATTCTATCAACCTTTTATTGTCAGATAGATGATAACTAAAAAAATGCTTGTTTAAATAAGAGTCACATAAAGTAGAACATCTATTACACTGCGTGACATGATTTTGGTACCTAAAAAACTGATTGCTATTATAGTTTCCTATTAGTTATAGTATGTAAGCAGTGGATGTCTTTATTTCTATCAGGTCTTGTTTTTAAGGTATACAGCGATAACCTTTCTTAACCTACCCTCATATTGTTCATATTAATGAATGTAATCGATAGATAATCTATTGAGAGGATATGTTCATTTCTTGTTAGTTTCTTTGAGATTACCTGATTAAGAGTGTAACAATACAGTTTTAAAGATGAATACTGAAAAAAGTAGTCGCCGTCAGTGCAAAACTTCACCAAACAAGTTTTGTTACGTGTGTGGACAGTACATTCTCAAGTCTCAAGGAAAAAAAATATCTGAAAAAGTATGTACTGCGTATTTTCTGTATTTTGGACGTACTGTACATCAAGATAAACCCTGGATTCCGCAGCTGTTTTGTGTATCATGTTATGCTACTCTCCTGTCGTGGTTGAACGGAAACAAAACATCTATGCCATTTGCAGTACCGACTGTGTGGCGCGAACCTAGTAATCATTTTAACGATTGCTACTTCTGCATGACTGATGTACGAGGATTTTCAAAGAAAATTAAGCATAATATCGAGTACCCTTCTATGAATTCTGTATCAAAACCAATACCATATAGTGAAGACATAACTCCTCCTTTGCCTCCCAAGAAAAGTCAAACTGAAGAGTTAGATATACCAAGCGATGAAAATAACGATGGACAAGACATGGAAGTTGACAACCAAGATCCAGACTTTTTACCCTCTTTAAGTGATCTATGCCAACCGCATTTAATTCAACAACGGGAATTAAATGATTTGTTACGGGACTTGAATTTGTCTGTTAGACAAGCCGAATTACTTGAATCAAGACTACAGGAATGGCACTTGTTGGCACCAGATACAAAAATATTTGAACGACGAAAACGAAGTAAGGAAATGGCAACTTTTTACTCTAGTTCAGAAAACATATGTTTTCGTAATGACATTGTATCTTTGATGGGTGAGTTAGAAATTCCCTATGATACAAATGATGGCGTCTTTTTATTGATGGTTCGAAAACAAGTCTGAAGACAGTTTTACTTCATAATGGTAATAAATATCCGTCAATACCAATTCAACTGTTTTAAAAGAGACATACGAAAATATGAAATCAATATTGGATTTAATTAAATACAAAAATTTTAAGTGGAAAGTATGCGCTGACCTCAAAGTAATAGCTATGTTACTTGGTTTGCAAGGCGGATTTACTAAGTACTGCTGCTTTCTTTGCTTGTGGGACAGTAGAGCTACTGATAAACACTATTTGATCAAAGACTGGCCAAAACGAACGGAATTTGTGTGTGGGAAGTCAAATGTAAAATACTTGCCTTTAATCAACCCCGAAGACGTCATTTTACCTCCTCTACACATAAAACTCGGCTTAATGAAGAATTTTGTGAAAGCGATGGATAAAAATGGCGAAGGATTTTTATATTTAAAATCTATTTTTCCAAGATTAAGTGACGCAAAGTTGAAAGAAGGTATTTTTATTGGTCCACAAATACGCCTATTAATGAAAACCAACAAATTTGATCAAACACTAAATGACGAAGAACTATGCGCATGGACATCATTAAAAAAAACCGTGATAAAAGGTTTTTTTAGGAAATTATAGAGCCGAGAATGCAGAACTCTTAGTGAACGATTTGTTAAGAGCATACAAAAAGATGGGTTGCCGAATGTCATTAAAAATTCATTTCCTCCATTCCCATTTCTCTTTTTTCCCATCAAATCTTGGAGCAGTGAGTGATGAACAAGGGGAACGATTTCATCAGGATGTGAAAAGGCTTGAGGAACGGTTTCAAGGTCGTTGGGACGTAGCTATGTTGTGAGATTACTGCTGGCTTTTAAAACGAGAAGATATTTCCCAACATAAGAGAAAAAGTTAAATATTTTTAACTTTTAATGTGCAATATAAACTTTTTACCATATATTTTATATTTAGTTATGTCCAAATGTATTAATAATAAGTTTTTTTAGCAGTTTTATTCGAATTATTGGAAAATTTAATGAAGCTACGTGTACACTCTACTTTACTCCTTAATTGTTTTACTTAAAATTGTATTGTATTGTTTTGTATCGTAAGTAAAAAACAGTAGGTGATAGACAAAAAGTACTTATGTATTCTTTATAAGTGGTGTGTATGAATAAATAAATAGGAAAAATTTAAGTGGGTACTTAATTTTTTTAAAATTTGTAACGTAGTGTTATCACAAATGGGATACATGCAAGAAATCTTACGCTTACTAAGTATTAGGGTTAATTTAGTTACAGAATTACTGAAGCATTCCAAACTCTTGCTTAAAATGATTCCTTATCTAATATTTTACCTAGTGGATATCCATTATTGTATTTACGTAAAAATATGGTTTTCAAAATGTGCCTAAAACCAAAAATGTATAATACTCAGTATATATCACCACTACACCAAACACTTTATTTTTGCACTCGACGCGCGTTTCGCTAACCATGTTAGCTTCATCAGGAGCGATGATTGACTAAAGCTAAACTACAAATCTATCCTATTTATACTTAGCCTAACCCTTGAATTACTCAAGCGAAACTAATGACATAGGCAAGGCCGTCAGTTCCGGTCAAGTAACCAGTAGAGGGGACTATAAGGAATAGGTCCTCTGTCTTTATTTAAACTACTTTTACATTTTATGATTTCCATACTGTCGTATGCATTCAACAATCTATCAGATACATTTTTTATTAATCTTAGATTATCTAATGTTACAGTATGATCAGCTCCAAGGGCATGTTCGGCAATGCTAAACTTTTCTGTTCTACTGTATTTTAAGTGTGCTAAATGTTCTTTAAATCTTGTTTTAATTGACCTTTTAGTTTGTCCAACATACTTCTTGTCACAATCATTACAACTAATTTCATAAATTCCACTTTTCTCACAATTACGAATCTTATCTTTGGGATTTCCTAAGATATTCCTCAGATTGTCTGGTGACTTATAGACTAAAGTGAGGCCTACCTTATTAAATACCTTATTGAGTCCCTTGCTATATTTCGGATTATATGGTATGGAGACATACTTGGTGTTATTTTCTTCGCGTGTAAAAAAGGTGGAATTCTGAATATTAAACCTAAACTTATGTCTATTTATTAGCTTATTTACTAAGTCATCGTCATAACCATTAACTCTAGTTATATTTCTAATACGATTCCTTTCTTTATTAAAGTTTACTCTATTCAGAGGAAAAGTGACCAAACGATGAACTAAAAAATGTAATGAGGCTAATTTATGTTGTTTGCAATGAAATGAATCTTTAGGAATATATTTATCTGTTACTGTGTCCTTCCTATAGATATCAAATTCTAATCTATTATTATTTTTAATAATTAAAATATCTAGAAAATGCAATTGTCCTTTGTTCTCAACTTCGTAAGTGAATTTAATGGAGTCATACCGGCTATTTAATTTAGAAACAAAATCATCAATGCTCACATTGAAAGTTCCATTAGTACACTTCCAGAAAATAGTAAATCATTTGTTAGGGAAGCATGTCGCAATCAGATATCGAAAAACATGGTTAACAATACAAATTCTAATTCACGAAAAAAACATAAAAGTAGTTAAAGGATTGAAAAAGAAAGATGTCTTCTACTTAAAAGCGGATAAAGGAAATAAGGTTGTTATTTTGGATAAGAAAGATTACTTTGAACGCGTAGATAATCTTATCGAATCTGGCCCTTATGAAAAGGTAATAAGAAATCCATTACCGAGAATGATATCGGAGGTTAAAAATTCTTTAAAAAAATGTAAGAACCTTGTCTCCGATTCGCTAAAATTTAAATTAAATGTGAGTAATCCGACCATACCAAAATTGTATTGCTTACCCAAAATTCACAAACCTGGAAAAGCAATGCGACCCATTGTTTCATCGGTCGGATTACCCACATATTTAATATCCAAATGGTTATCAAAAGAATTTGAGAATTTACTATTAAATACTTTCGCAGTGAAGAATTCGTTAGAATTCATTAATAAAATAAAAAATCTAGTTCTCAATGAAGGTGAAGTCTTAATTTCTTTTAATGTTAGTTCTTTGTTCCCAAGTGTGCCAATTCCACAAACTTTACAATATCTCGAAGAAGTACTTAGAATGAATGACTTTGAAGACGAAATTATTCGTGAATATTTAACATTATCTAAACTTTGCATGGAACAAAATTATTTCCAATATAACAATCAATTTTATGTTCAGAAAGAAGGAACAGCTATGGGTAAATGCTTATCACCTTTTATAGCTAATTTATTTATGAGTAAGTTTGAAATCGAAGCCAGTCAAGAATTCGAATATTTCCCAAGGGTATGGTATAGGTATGTGGATGATATTTTCGCGATTTTTGATACAAAGAAAGCAAATATTGATGATTTTGTTTCTAAATTAAATAGCCGGTATGATTCCATTAAATTCACTTACGAAGTTGAGAACAAAGGACACTTGCCTTTTCTAGATATTTTAAATTATTAAAAATAATAATAGATTAGAATTTGATATCTATAGGAAGGACACAGTAACAGATAGATATATTCCTAATGATTCATTTCATTGCAAACAACATAAATTAGTCTCATTACATTTTTTAGTTCATCGTTTGGTCACTTTTCCTCTGAATAGAGTAAACTTTAATAAAGAAATGAATCTTATTAGAAATATAACTAGAGTTAATGGTTATGACGATGACTATAGACATAAGTTTAGGTTTAATGTTCAGAATTCCACCTTTTTTACACGCGAAGGAAATAACACCAAGTATGTCTCCATACCATATAATTCGAAATATAGCAAGGGACTCAATAAGGTATTTAATAAGGTAGGCCTCACTTTAGTCTATAAGTCACCAGACAATCTGAGGAATATCTTAGGAAATCCCAAAGATAAGATTCCTAATTGTGAGAAAAGTGGAATTTATGAAATTAGTTGCAATGATTGTGACAAAAAGTATGTTGGGCAAACTAAAAGGTCAATTAAAACAAGATTTAAAGAACACTTAGCATACTTAAAATACAATAGAACAGAAAAGTCTAGCATTGCCGAACATACCCTTGAAGCTGATCATACTGTAACATTAGGTAATCTAAGATTAATAAAAAATGTATCTGATAGGAGATTGTTGAACGCATACAAAAGTATGGAAATCATAAAATGTAAAAGTAGTTTAAATAAAGACAGAGGGCCTATTCCTTATAGTCCCCTCTGCTAGTTACTTAACCGGAAATGACGGCCTTGCCTATGTCATTAGTTCCGCTTGAGTAATTCAAGGGTTAGGCTAAGTATAAATAAGATAGATTTGTAGTTTAGCTTTAGTCAATCATCGCTCCTGATGAAGCTAACATGGTTAGCGAAACGCGCATCGAGTGCAAAAATAAAGTGTTTGGTGTAGTGGTGATATATACTGACTAGTATCATTGTGCCAAAGATTCCACATTCCCAACATTAATTTAAAAAAACTAATGAAAAAATCAAAAACAACGCTACCATGGCTAAATAAGGCGGTACAATGGAATTCTGTTATTTATATATTGTTTTACTTATTTCCTCTCAAGAGTCTCATTCCATCTTTTTTCTCATATATTACTAACCTAATCTTAATTTCTGAAACAACCGGCTTATTGAAATAAAGAAAATAGAAATATTACTTATCAGGTAGTGGCATAACCAGGTTTAAGAGCGGAAGTATATTGTTATGAAATGCGTTTCCCAGAAAAAAGAAAACGAAACCTCAAATCACCGGGGAACACAGTTTCCAAATAAAAAGAGTTTTACCCTAAACTTTTAACACTGTACTTCTAAATTAAAAATCGATGACCAGATGGAAATTTTTTTAACTATGTCACTGTTATCAGGGAATAAACCAGTGATTGACGGAATACCTGTACGTTTGCTTTTTGTGAGTGGTAAATGGGAACTAGTAAAATCACATGATTTTTTTTCGAATTTAATAACAATTTTTATATAGATGCACATATGTTAAAAGATGATTGGAAAAGTTAACAAGAAAAACCCTTAATAGATTGTAATTACAAAAGCTGTATTTGCTGAAGCTTGTTAATTATAATTAGTTGGATTCTATTACACAGGGGTTAAAGTTGAATTAAATTGAAGCATATAAAGTAATGCATCAGTGGTATATCGTTTAGTATTCAGCGATGCTGGGAGTTATTGCTTCATATTACAGTCTGTCAAGTAAGAGCGTGTCCGCGCTAATTCACTTTTGATGCGATTCATCAAAAAATCGTCGAAATCACGTAAAATCCAAAATCCACTTGTTTGCGCCTCGGTTCGAGACAGTCTTTCTTGGTTGCAATCTAAAATGACACAATCCGCGATCGCTAAATATATTAAAAAGTCGATGTCGTTTGTGACGAGACAAAAAATGTCGACGATTTGCCAAAACTTGGCTCGGTAGGCAAAGTCTATCGACAATGGCGGGAAAACCCTAACACCGTAAATCGTAACATCTTTGTTCATGCCCGGAACAGATGCAAGGGAATTATCGACGAAACCAAGGAGGCACACAATCAACGAATTAGAAACAAACTTCTCGCTTGCCCCAACAATCCCAGGTCCTTTTGGGCAGTCGCTAAGGCAGTTAGTCAAAATTTTACCAAATCCACCATACCACCACTCACACGGCCAGATAATTCCATTGCAACCACACCTGTTGAGAGAGCGAACTTGTTGGCTGAACTCTTTGCTTCACATTCTACTGTCGATTTCCAAGGAAAAACACCACCTACTATTCCCATATTGCAGTCAAGGATGCCCGATGTTGTCTTCAGACAGCGCATCATAAAGCGTATTTTAATGAAGCTAGACACCAAGAAGGCTTCTGGCGCTGACGGAATACCTGCCATAGTTCTCAAAAACTGTGCAAGGGAACTAACACCAGTTTTCTGTAGACTTTTTAACCTATCCTACAGAAAGGGAATATTTCCGTCCTGCTGGAAATATGCCACGGTTCAGCCGATACCTAAAAAAGGTAAGAAGACCTTGCCAAATAACTATCGACCAGTTGCACTGCTTTCAATAATATCGAAAGTCATGGAAAAGGTTATCAATGAGCATCTTCTAAAATATCTTGAACGATTCAATATTATTAGCGTTCACCAATATGGTTTTCGTAAACATAGATCAACAGGAGATCTTCTGACTTATGTAACACATGTTTGGAACAACGCAATTGAATGAACACTTTGGAGAATCTCGAGCGGTTGCTCTTGACATATCCAAGGCATTCGACCGTGTTTGCCACGATGGACTGTTAGCTAAGTTACGCTCTTATGGTATGTCTGAAAGGTTCTGTTTGTGGCTCTCATGTTTCCTCAGAGAGCGTTCTTTACGAGTGGTGGTCGACGGATTTCTTTCTAACACCCTCACTATCAACGCCGGTGTGCCCCAAGGCTCCATACTGTCTCCTACTCTCTTTCTCATTTACATTAACGATCTGCTGGAAAAGACCGGGAATCCAATCTATAGCTTTGCAGATGACAGTACGCTTGTCTCTTCATTCACCTTGAACGCTCGGACATCGGCTGCTCAGGCGAATATCCGCAGACAGCAGGAGGTCGTTCAACTTAACAAAGACCTGGAAGAAATTCTATCTTGGGGTGACAGTAACCAAGTGGAATTTAACGCTACAAAAACCCAAGCGGCAGTTTTTTCTAAAAAAGTTAACGTTGCTGAACCCGACATAGTTATGTCGGGGCACTCCATTCCCCTAGCATCGTCGCTCAATTTATTGGGCGTTAGTTTGAGAGCAAATATGTCTTGGCATGAACATGTTGCAGGCATAGCAAGGAGAGCTTCTCAAACGTTGGGAATATTATTTTGAACCAGAAAGCTTTACACCCCACAGCAATTGTTAATTCTTTACAAAGCCCAAATTCGACCAACTATGGAATACTGCTCCCACGTTTGGGACTCCGCTCCCAAACATACACTGCATTTGTTGGATTCTGTCCAGAGAAGAGCGGTCCGTCTGATTGGGGACCCGGAATTGACCGGCGGCCTTGATTCGCTGGAACATCGAAGAACGGTTGGCGACTTGAGTCTGTTCTACAAGTATTTTCATGGAAGGTGTTCGAAGCATGTAGCCCGCTTAATTCCTCCCAAAGCGGTGCATGTTAGAAATACACGTCGCGCTGGTGCTTCGCATCCGTATGAGATTCAGGTTGTTACTCCGCGTACAACGCTTTTCAAGCAATCTTTTATATGGAGAACGTCATCCCTTTGGAATAATTTGTCCAGCGCTGTGTTTCCCACCGAGTACAATTTACAGCGATTTAAGAACAACGTGAATCGCTTTTTCCGCACTCGTGCCGCTCCTGGAGCGCTTTAGGGACTTCCCTGCAGCACGTGTGCTAGACCCATAAAAAAAAAAAAAAAGTCACTCCGAAAGTCGAAAAACGAATCGTGTCTTTGTTTTCACGGGACACGAAATTGACGCTGCGTCAAGAAGCGGCAAAATTAGAAAAAACAAATTTAAATGTGTCTTCATGAGACCATTCGACATCTTCGTACTTATGATGTCAAATTCCGAAGCACGTTAAAGAAATCTTTGCTGGGCGAAAATCATGTCGCGAAGCGGCTCGCTCGGACCCACAGAATCTCAGAACGGCAACCCTATTGTTTGTTCCCTTGTAAGGAGAAAACTCAGAGGAAAGATCCTGAGGACTTTGACTCAGTTGTCTCCCAAGATTCGAAAAATTTGAAGAAAATGCAGAAAATCTCGTCGACAACATGCCTCGCATATGCCAGGCGATTATTGGTGCAGGAGGCCATTGGGCAACTTACTAAGGTAATTGCGGCGTTGTTAGCACACCAAAGAATACATCGATGGCAAAAAAAATCTTCTCGAAACACATTTTTTCAAAAATACGAGCGGTCACATTCTTACTTGACAGACTGTACTTTAATAAGTATGCGTTTCATTGTGTTAATTATAGTTTCACATTCTGAACGGTTAATAAGTAATTTTAAGACTAACAAATTAGAACTAAGTAATCTTCTCAGTTATTTCCCCTGTAATTATGGTAGTTTGGACTATAATATATTCCGTTGGTGCCCTTTCGAAAGGACGATATCTATTTATTTACCTACTTTACGTTTACTCTAAAATTACGGTGAATGTTTTAGATTAATTAACTTCTTTTGGGTCTGGTTTTCCGCTTGCCACATAAGATAATGATGAAAAATTGAGTAAATTATTTGAAAATGGGGAAAAGTGTGGGCATTCTTTATCCCAATTTTTATAAGATATCAATTCTCTCAGTAACATATTTTCTTTAGGAAGATTAATTAACCGTCGGGGGAAAAATTAAGTAATGCCATTAATACCCTACCAAAATTGTTGAGAAATTAAACAAGAATACTGGCGCAGGTTTAGTGCAGAGATGGAACTTGACCTGTATAGCTCGCAAAAGCGAATATGGAAAGTTCTACGAAGTTTAAAGAAAACAACAAATGAAAGCATACAATTGAAAAGCATTACACAAGAAACATGGATAAATTAGACTTTACAACGAAGGAGATGAACAAGAAGTACAGAGACCAGCACAACAACAAGTAGAAGAAGATATTCAAGAACCACCAGAAAATTTCACTGAAGAACAAGTAAGAAATGCCATACAGAAATTAAAAAACAGAAAAACTCCGAACGAAGACGGAATCTGTAACGAACAAATTAAATACGCCAGAGAACAAATCGCTCAAGAGCACACAAAGATATTTAACAAAATCTTAAAAGAAAGAAAAATTCCTGAAGAATGGTGGAAAAGCACGACTATACCCATCTTCAAATAAGTTACTAAACTCGATGTCAAAAATTTTTTTTAAAATGGAGTACCATTTCAACATCATGGTCTTTCTTACAGTTGCGTTCTGTCTTAAAAAAAGTGTTTTTGATTAATGTTTATTGATAACGTTTTATTTTTAATACTTGTGTAACTCTCTAAGTGTCCGTTTATCATGTTTTTTGTAATCATACCTACTACTTGGCCAACAAAAATGCAAATTTTATTGTCTTCACCAGAGATGAATTAACTGCTAAATTTTTGTAAGTAATTTCTCATACAGCCTTATAATTTATTGAATCACATTTCAAAAAGGAACGTTAAGTTTATTTTTCTGTACCTGATTTGCATTTTTAAAAATCCAGAAGAAGCTACAACTAGGCAGTGAAAGCTCGATAACAAAAATAAAAAGCAGATACTAGAGCCTTTAGATCTTTGATTGCTCATCTCTTCTCCTTATCAGGGCGTTTCCCATTAGTTAAACTTACGATTATATATATATATATATATATATATATATATATATATATATATATATATATATATATATATATATAACATATATATATATATATATATATATATATATATATATATATATATATATATATATATATATATATTAGAGTGACCGGATCTCATAGAGGGGGAAAAAAAATGTCGGAATCTTGTTCGTCTGGACCCCACAAAACGATTCCCCTTTCCAGATATTGAGATAGCCGAAATTTGAGCTCGATTAAACGACGTTAACCCGTGCCGCTCGTCGCTCAAAGTTTGAAAAAATCCAAATTTTTGGCCAAAAAGCTGACATATGGAGCCATAACTCCAGAACGGTAAATAATAGAAACACGCTTAATATCTCAAAAGAAAGCTAATGTTGTTCTTCAAAATTTATATTCTATACATAATTGTTGTTATTTTAAGTCAAACCGAGTTACAACAGCCTTTAGCCCCAAAAACGTGACCTGGTACCACTAGGAGCATACTTCGTATATTTTGTTATTAAGTGATAAATTTTACTTTTTTTGGCATATTTTTGAGTTTAAAGTAGAAATATAATAAAAAACAAGTAATACTGATAAGTCTAATGACATTTTTTTATTTCAAAATATAAAAATTAGGTATATAATACATACAAAACAGACACAGAAAAGATACAGACGTAGTACCTACATGAGTTGATAATTTTACATAGTTATCTAATCTATTCTAGAGCTTTTGTTAAAGTAGTTTTTGAAACGTCAGGATATAATGCTCGGCATTTACTTACAACTTGCAGGACATATTGCTTTTGGTCTTCATCTTTTGTCAGAAGGTCGTGAAAGTCTTTTATTAATTTAACACCACGCTCAGCCATATCATTAACTACTTTTAATGTTTTGACAATTTTCAATCCTTCTTGCAAGTCATTATTTTGAGGCCAGGTGTTTGGATGTGGTCTTAGGAAATCTGTTTTTATATTAAATTGGTCAAAGAATGTAAACGTTTCTTTGGTAAGTAAATTTACCAATCCTCCATCAACTACCTCTTTTAAGTTTTCTTTCCTAACTTTTGGATTTACAACCCTAGCGTGCTGTGATGGTTCATCTGTGCTACTGAGCAATTTATTAGCCATTAACAACTTTTCATCGTCTGTAATGGTGGGATCAAAAAACGATAATCCCACCAACTTTGCATTCAAATACCACAAATGGTTCGAAAATTTGGTCAGGGCTATTTCTGCAATGTTGTTGTCACATTCTTTATAGTCTAACAGACTATGCAAAATACCTAAATCTTGCTTTGGTGCAAGATGAGCTTTTGGAGCATTGAACCAAGCTTTACAATAAATTTTAACTAGGAAAACAGAAATGGCACGCACAGAACTTTCTTCTTCTTTAGACATCTTAAATTGACGACGAAAAATGAACATTTTTAAGCAGTAAATAGCCTTTGCCATCCACCTAGCGTGATGAATGGCTCCTGGAGTTCTAAAACCCACAACATTGCCGTCTAGTGATCCAACAAATACGAGAACCAACTGCAATAGCTCCTTGTAGTCATCTCTGGGGTGGCTCTCAGTTAATTTGGTCTCGAATTCAGCAGTAACATTTGCAATTACTTCTGGAATTAGCTGCTTTTGTATTAGATTGTCACTGATACCTGTGTCGTATTTTCCTTTGTCTATCTTGGGCCACGCAGTGAGGAATCTCTTGAAAATGTCTGGATGAGGTCCAGTGGTTGATCCCATTTTTGTGTCGAATACGCCTCTTAACAGAATTTCCAAGATATGGTGACGGCAAGCTAGGTATAACAATTCTTTTCCTAACATTTGCTCCAATATGACGCATGCTCCTTTGAGTCTTCCCGTGTTGGATGCTGTAGTGTCGAAGCACATCGCCTTGACGGTGTGTTGAGAAGACCCCATTTATGTAGGCATTCATATACGGCTACGGCTTGCTCCTCTCCAGAGCTGTTTGCTGTTACAGGAACTCCCAGCAGCTGTTCCTTTTCGCCATATGAAATAGCTATAGCTATTCGCTCACATTGTTCATTTTTTTTAAAACACCCGGTAAAAGTTTACCGTCCCAATGGACAACCACGCGCTCTTTTTCAGGAATGTTTACTTTATCAAAATTTTTTTTATTATATTGTTCTCTGAACATTTGCCTTCTATCATGTTTTCGAGACTTTGTACTCAAGAGGGTCAAGGTTTAGTGCTTCTAGAGTAGCTATTAAAATTCTCGTGGCATTTCTGTCGGATACCTTACATCGATCTAATAAAATGGACAATTTCATGTTTAAAATCTCTTTAACGCCCCTTGCAAATGAAACTTTCATCTTCTTGCTCTCAGATGGTCCTGGATCTTCTCCAGCTTGTTCAGGGATGTTCATTTTCTCCAAGCTCTCAAGTTCCTGGTAGATGCTGTCCTCTTCAGTGTCTTAAAATATCTTCACTAGATAATTGTTCGATCTAACCAGCTCAAAGGCACTTTAGAAACTAAACTGAATAAATAAAAGGTCGGTTGTACGCTTACGATTAAATTTGAACAAAAGGCTCTTTATGTTTGAAAATTGAGTTCCAAAATACTTTTTAACAAAAAAATGTTAATTCCGAGACACATTATGTAAAAACCCGTAAAATTCTTAGAATACTTCCAAACTGGCTCCTACTGGTACCAGGTCACGTTTTTGGGGCTAAAGGCTGTTGTAACTCGGTTTGACTTAAAATAACAACAATTATGTATAGAATATAAATTTTGAAGAACAACATTAGCTTTCTTTTGAGATATTAAGCGTGTTTCTATTATTTACCGTTCTGGAGTTATGGCTCCATATGTCAGCTTTTTGGCCAAAAATTTGGATTTTTTTCAAACTTTGTGCGACGAGCGACACGGGTTAACGTCGTTTAATCGAGCTCAAATTTCGGCTATCTCAATATCTGGAAAGGGGAATCGTTTTGTGGGGTCCAGACGAACAAAATTCCGACATCGATTTTTTGCGGTCACCCTAATATATATATATGCTAAGTTAAAACACTGGATGCATGTTAGAGCAGTTTCTGTTCAACGAAAAATTATCATTTAAATTTTCTAATTAACTAAATATTAGTTATATTATAAATGTATAAAACCAGACAAAAATTGCTCCATTGCAATATATATATTTTTTGTCGTATCAATATTATTCTCCGTTTTCTCTGAATAAAACCGAAATTCCATTTATATTCATAAGGCATTTATTATTCATATGTTAACCAATATTTTCTTTTTCTTTTCAGGTAAGGCCTGATCCAATTTGTAAAAAAAATATGAGCCGAGTGAGTATGAAATGAGAAAAATATATAGAATTTTAATGTAGTGGATATATAACAAAACGAAACTCGGAAAATTAAAAAATAAAATTCCTTTATACGATCTCTAATACAGATACTGAGTATTATAATAAATAGTAACTGTAAAATAATATGAAACTTGAAAAATTACGTAGGTACTGTTCTTTTAAAAATTTGTCTCTTGGGAGGGATCCCAGAACATCGAATTAAGTATCACGATTGGGCAAACCACACGTTAAGACTGATGTATCAGTTTGGCTCTACTCGACTCTGAAAAGTCTAACGTCCAGGTTGAATCGGAACCGATTCACGTGGCGTTGCGCCCTTACTCCCTCTTTGTCTCTAATGCAGTGTAACACGTAGCTGAAAAGTTTTTGGTCTAACTCAGGGATGTCAAAGATACGGCCCGCGGGCAGCATCCGGTCCCCGGGACGTATCAATAAGGCCCGCGATCGCTCTTTTATAACTTTGATATAATTTTTAACAACCGTATATTATATACTATATAATTAAATAAATAAAATGTTATAATTCAGTACATTTTTTTATTTGAATCTGGCCCGCCTACACATTCTAAATTTAATATATGGCCCTCTGCAAAATTGAATTTGACACGTCTGGTCTAACTACTTAAAACACATTTTTTTTGCAAAATTCGACTTTATTCATCAATATAGTCTCCTTCAAGAACAATACTATCAGTCCAACGCTTTTCTAACATTTCTATACCTTTCTTGTAGAAGGATTTATCTTTGCCTTCAAAATAGACCTCAATTTCGGCGTTAACTTCTTCATTGGAGCCAAATCTTTTTTCTGCGAGCTTTTTTTGAGGTCTGCGAATAGATAATAATCGCTGGGGACCAAATCTAGAGAATACGGTGTATGAGGAGGAAGCAATTCCAACTTCATTTCATGCAATTTTGCCATCGTAACCATTGACTTGTAACACGGTGCATTGTCTTGTTCATTTGGGGCCGTTTTTTTGTGATTTCTGTTTTTAAACGCATCAATAACTCCATGTAATATTCGCTATTGATGTTTTTTCCCTTCTCAGCATAGTCGATGAAAATTATTCCATGCGCATCCAAAAATACATCAAAATCTTTCCAGCCGACTGTTACCTTCTGCTGTCCACTTAACTGACTACCGATTTGATTCCGGTGTCTAGTGATGTTTAATCCATTGTCACATATCGCATGAAAAAATCCTTTTTATTGCGCTTAACCAGGTCCAAACAGCGCTCAGAATCATCAACACGTTGTTAATTTTGGTCCACTGTGATCAAATGCGGTTCCCATTTCGAGCAGAGCAAAATGCAAAATATGACCAACACGTTCTTCTAATATCTTTAGAGTGTCAGCTATCTCATGCAATTTCACAGTACGACCTCGTTTAAATTCCACATACCAGTGGTTAATCAACACGAAATTCGATTTTTTCCATCGTTTTGAAAATATCAAAAGTTGCGTCACTAAATCCATTGTAACTTGTAAACTAATAAAATTTTGACACATATCGTTTGAAGGTTGGTAGTTCCTAAAAATCATGGATTTTTTGAAAAGGGCGTGTTAAATAGAATAAAATATATGGCCTGGCTTGCACTAGGTCAGAAATTTTTCTGACCAAGCGATTATATTGGTTTTCTGGAATCTCGCGTACTAAAAATAGTGGTTCAAAGTTTTTATTTTCCTAGGCGACTTAAAGTTTTAATATTTGTCAAATTCAGTTGACACTTCTTTTAATGAAGTCTATAGTTTTATTGATCCCAGTTTAATTTTTCTGGCTCTGTATTAGATAAAACATAAGGTTGGAGCTATCTTTCTAGACATCAGGTCTTATCCTCATGTTCATCTGTCACGGTTATCTCACAAACATCATGCGACTAGTTCTCTTCTTCCTCTCAGACGGTACATTCCAAGTCGACCTTCGACGTCAAGCCCTTACGACACCGCCGACATTTCCAAGTCGGACCAGCCCTCCCTCTCATGTAGGTCGATGACTCCGCTACCACCGTCCACTAAGATCATCATCAGTCGCCTTCAACGCCACGTCAACATGTTAGTCGCCTGGTGTGAGCATTGGAAAATAGAGATCAGCCCACCAAAGACCCAAGACATCCCAACAAGGTAACAATTTACAAAATGTTCATCAGGGCTAGCCTCATCTATTCCGGTTCGACATGGTGTCAAATATCACGCACCCACAGAACCATCCCCCCCCTGTCCGTTCGAAACAGGGTCCTCCGAATCATCGCCAAAGCCCCATGGTTCGTCCGAAACTCTCAGATTCATCGAGACTTCAAATGCCTACAGTCTGGGAATTTATGATCCACTCTCAGCTCAAATCCCTATATTAAGCCACTCACCACCCCAACCTATATTGAAAACCGCCTATGGAAATCCAACCAATGCCAGACGTCACTACCCAAGACTCACCGCTCCTCTACCACAGTATTAGCTTTAAGTAAATCTTAAATTAATTTTAAGTTTATAACTTTTGGCGTTTATAACTCTTATAACTTGGTGGTGGCCCGGGGCTCGGTGGCGTAGTAACCTGCTTGCGGTGCAGAAGGTTGAGACCTGAGGGTTCCAATCCCAGCAGGTCGGTATTTTTTATTTATTTATTTGTTTAAGTATATTTGGCCAGCACTACGCGTTGGCTAAAAGCTGCTGTGAAATGCAAAAATGTATGTTTCGGCAATTGGATAACATTGACGGGTATTACAACACCCCCGCCGATATCCTCCGGATATGAAAAAAGGGTAAAATCTCAGGCGGGGAGGTAAACAATAAAAAAAAACTCATGAAATATCGCACTGACTCGATGGAGATTCATAATAACTAGGAATAAAAATTTAAACAAATGTTTAAGATCACCACTTATCTTTATTATATTATTGCTGATAATTGTTTCGACACACTGTGTCTTCTGGAGCACGATGTAAATTAACTAACAAAGTATGTTACAGAATATATAGTTTACCTAATTACAAGTACTAAATTCATTACCAATATTTACCTTAATGCCTAGAACAAGTTCAATAAAGGAGAACCTCCCCCATCTAATTGATCGTTGAGTAATAACCTGAGGATTTTTTCTGGTTAATTTCTACCTGCTCTAAACAATTCAGTAATTTTCCTTTCTTTCCGTTATGCAAAATTTTGAAATCTTCATTAAACATATGATTTTCATCTGTTAAATGTTTAGCGTAATGAGATTTGTTATTTTTCATTCTATAGCTTTGTTTATGTTCCTTTATTCTTTTATAAAAAGATCTGCATCTTTGCCCTATATACGTTTTATTGCAAGTGCTAAGCATAATTCATAAACCCCCGTTTATTTTACTTTTATTATTAGTGTTCCGTACGGAACATTTAAAAGATCACTTCGGTGTCTGTCTGTCTGTCTGTCACACCCGATTTTCTCCGAAACTATTTGACATAGAAAGGTGAAATTTGGTAATAATATAGGAATTGATGGCCTCATCAGAGCCATGTAATTTTGAGAATTAAATTTTGACTTAAGGGGTTAGTTTTGGGGGGTAAAGTCGGAAGTGCAAAAAAAAAAAATTTTACTAGGTCATCGAGTATGGTGTCAAATGAAAGCTTGTGAAAACACGAGTAAAAAATATATATATAATATTATACTTGCGCGCACTTTTCTTTATATTATTTTTAAAAATTCGCGAAAAATCGCTGTCCCGGGCCTTATCTCGAAAAGTACTTATCAAAAAATTTCGAAAAAATTCTGGAATATTCTCTACGGGGTGTAGATTGAACGAAAATTATCACGAGTGCATTACCTTTAATAATTTATATGGTATATAAAAAAAACAAAATTTCAAAGTCATCAGATTTCAGTAAAGATTGGAAACAAACTTTGTTGAAAACTCATTTGGGGTGTGTTTTGTGAAGTCACTGATCATTTTATACCACCGTAACATAAATTTTGACTTAAGGGGTTCGTTTTGAGGGGTCAAATCGACGTGAAAAAAATTTTTTTTTACTAGGTCATCGAGTGTGGTGTTAAATGAAAATATATATGTAATGTAATCGCTGTCCCCTACCTTATCTCGAAACGTACTGATCAAAAAATTTTGAAAAAATTCTGGAATATTCTCCACGGGATATAGATTGAACGAAAATTATCACGAGTGCATTACCTTTAATAATTTATTTGGTATATAAAAAAAAAAAAATTTCAAGATCACCAGTTTTCAGTAAAGATTGGAAACAAACTTTGTTGAAAACACATTTGGGGTGTGTTTTGTGATATCACTGATCATTTTATACCACCCTAAAAAAAAAAATTTTATTTTAAAAAAACAATCAACGTACGGAACACTAATTGTGCAAGTTCAACTTGCACTTGACCGGTTTTTATTTTTAATATGTCGAGCAATGTGTTATTTGTACGGAACGCGATGTTTACATGATTTTTATGGAAAAAATTTTGAATTTTATTAGTCAATTTTCCGGTATAAGGGAGAGTATGAATTTTTCTTTGTTTAGTTTTTTGTACGGGTACACCAGTCCTATTGCTTTTTTACATTGTTTTTTCATTAAAATATTATCTACGAAATCGCTTCTGTACCCATTGTTTATTTTATTTTGTTTTATTATGTTTTATAATATTTAATTCTTTCTGAAAATTTTCTTCCGTTAATGGTGTATTTATTAGTCTATGGATGAAACTATTAGACAAGGCGAAATCGGCGCCATCGTTGGAAAAAATTTTCTAATTGAATTTTTTTTCATAACCTTCTCCAGGAGATGCCCCTGAAAGAGGATCAACATGTTGCCGGGCGGTAACCTGGTCCGAATTTGTTTTAACAAATTTTTTTTAAACAAAGTCCAAAAATTGAAATTTTCGCCCCGGAACAAGTTTTTTTTAGGTAAATTGGACCATTTTGAACAAAAAATGTCTCTTGTGAATTTTCTCTAAAATGCGCCGTTTTCGAGATATCGGCGATTTTAGGTGCGAGAAAACGCGAAAATGGCCACTTTCACCTCCCAATATCGGGGTCAAAAATTAAAATTTTCAATGTTGCCAAGTGTCCAAATTAAAGTTTGAGATCTCCTCTACAAATTACCGTAGGAAATATTGCAATATCTTCATTTTTAAATATTGTTTTTTAACAGTTAACAAATTGCGTTCGAGCGCCCGCGGCTGCATCGAAACTGTATACATAGATATATACGCAACGCCCGTACGTAGGCGCACGGAACTGTATACGCACTGCGATGCTCTATAAAGCTTTGTTTCTTGATTTCTTATTAAAATTAATATATTTAAAAAGTATGTAAAAAATATTTATTTATTAAAGAGTAATTGTTATATCAAATTTAATTATTATAACAAATGAATATAAATAAAAATTCAATATTCGATTAGGATGGTAGAAGAATTAAAACAATTTTATGAAATATAACTTATATATATTTAATAGAATTTTCGCAAATATTTAAATTACACCCACACATGAGTATACAACTTACGTTGTTGCTTTTGCAATTACATGCATTAGTTTTACAATTTTTTGTACATTTACATTGCCTAATTAACGAATCTGGTATCGAATTTTTTAACATGAATTTGGGTAACAATTCACCTGTTTCTATAGTGTAACCAAATTCTGTTGCATCTAAATGTCGATACCGAGAATACAATGACATTTTCCATATGTACGTTTGTAGTGAAGCTCGTGAAATGTGCAATTTTAAAGCATCGGATGTACATGGAATTTTTCCAAAATTAATACCCATCCCACAAGAACGTTCTAAAACTATTTGTCTAGCATTATCTGCTGTTTCTCCAGCTTTATTCAAAATTTTCAAATACAATTTTTCTAATGCATTGAATTCCATGGCATTTAATTGTAAGCCAGTACCAAGTGGGGTTAATGCATTTTGAGTATCTAAATCAAAGACTAAATCTAAAGCTTTATTTTTAGTACCTACTTTACTAGTAGTATCACAGCCTGTAAACGCATGTAAAGCAGGCAAAACTTGACAAACTTGACTAGTTAAATATTCAGCAGCTACATTACAAGACAATAATCTTGGCTTCTGACCAACTACTTTAAAATACAATCCTGTACAACCAATTAATTTGAAAAAGCTCCAATAATGAATTGCTAATATAAAAACGTCGGTATCAACGGAATGAATTATTATTTCAGAATTATAAGGTAACATATATCGAGCATGACAAAATATCCTTGTATCAGCCTCTAAGTGATTGTTTTCTAACTCAATAATTTCATGTATATTATTTCCCTGTATACAATAGCACTTTTCAATGTTATAGAATCCACCTGATATTATTAATTGTTGAGTGTGACTTAATGCAACGTAATTTACAGCATTATTAGATAAATATTGAACCAATTGAAACTTATTATTTGTATTCATCATTAAAGTTTTAATATTTTTTGGAATTTTTGTATCACAGTTTTGAATAAATATATTCGCGCCTACGTACGGGCGTTGCGTATATATCTATGTATACAGTTTCGATGCGGCCGCGGGCGCTCGAACGCAATTTGTTAACTGTTAAAAAACAATATTTAAAAATGAAGATATTGCAATATTTCCTACGGTAATTTGTAGAAGAGATCTCAAACTTTAATTTGGACACTTGGCAACATTGAAAATTTTAATTTTTGACCCCAATATTGGGAGGTGAAAGTGGCCATTTTCGCGTTTTCTCGCACCTAAAATCGCCGATATCTCGAAAACGGCGCATTTTAGAGAAAATTCACAAGAGACATTTTTTGTTCAAAATGGTCCAATTCCGGGGCGAAAATTTCAATTTTTGGACTTTGTTTAAAAAAAATTTGTTTAAACAAATTCGGACCAGGTTACCGCCCGGCAACATGTTGATCCTCTTTCAGGGGCATCTCCTGGAGAAGGTTATGAAAAAAAATTCAATTAGAAAATTTTTTCCAACGATGGCGCCGATTTCGCCTTGTCTATATTATAAACCGAGATTTTATGTGTGAACAGGTGGTTAGAATTAGCGTGTATAGTTATATCTGAGTATGTTGGTTTATGGAAGATTTCAAAATCGTGTTTATTCATTTTGTTTGATATTTTTAAATCTAGGAAATTAATTGATTTATTTGTTTCTATTTCTGTTGTAAAAGTAATATTATTATGAAGTTGCTTAATAAAATCTAGAAATAGTTTTAATTGTCGATCTGTGCCTGTGAAGCAAGTCAATATATCATCTACATACCGGTGCCAATAAAAGAAATTTTTAAAAAGATCAGAATTACTGATTTGTTCTTCTAAATGGTCCATGTAAATTTCAGACAAAATTGGACTAAGAGAGTCTCCCATTATTAAACCTTTCTTACTTATATAAATCTTATCGTTAAATTCGAAATAATTCTGGTCTAAACACAATGTTAAGATGTCTAATATTTCTTGTTTAATTTAATTATTGGGTTAACATTATTTTTATTGAGTAATCTTTGAGCCAAAATTATAGCGTCTGATGGTGGTATACTAGGAAAAAGATTTTGTGCATCAAACGATATAAATCTGGAGTTACTTACCAAGTACAGCAAGCACAGATCGACAGTTAAAACTATTTCTAGATTATATATAGTTCTCTCCCACCACATATATATAAAACTCACTGCCATTTGCAAATATTTTAAGGCAGAAATGTATAATCATGATCGGTTCACCACACTGTATAATAGTTATTGGTCTAACCTCGCCAATTGCATTAAAAGATTCGAAATTCTACAGTAAGGATACATTCGATTAGAAGTTACACACAACTGTAAACTACCTAAAATGTTCCATAAGCCTTATTCATTAATAACATTAATGACGTTTTTGTCACATTGTTATCATGTCTATTTAACATAGAATTTTGACAACCATCACTAAAATTTATGTTAAATTGTATCTGACGATTATAAAATCACTAGCCGTGCCCGCGGCTCCGCTCGCGTGGTTTTGATTCACTATTATCCTTATGTTACCTAACGTAACATAGAACATATGTATTTTATAAAAAAACACGTAAATCCAATAAGTGGTTCTCGAATGATAAGCGCACTAACGGACAGACAGAGAGATGTTGAACTTTATATATATATATATATATATATATATATATATATATATATATATATATATATATATATATATATTATTGTTTGTTACATGATATTGTTCCATATTTAACGATTTAGGCAGCGTATTGCAAGAGAGTGCGCAAGCGGCAGACTTTTTTTCCGATTTGATTCAGTATTATCGTCACTGCTTATTTCTTATATTACCCAACGTAATAAAATTTATCCTTTAACCTGGCCAGAGAACATATGTATAAATCTAAAAAAAAAAAAACACGTAAATCGGATAAGTGGTTCTTGAGGGATAAGCGCACTAACGGACAAACTGACAGACGTTGCATTTTATATATTATAGATTATTATTATTATTATATAACCTGGAAAGAGAACATATGAATGAAAAAAAAAACAAGTAAATGATTTTCGAGTGATAAGTGTACTAACGAACAGACAGACAAAAAACAGACAGAGAGACGTTGCATTTTATATATATTATATTCTTCGGAATATCATGTCCATATTTAATGGTTTAGGCAGTGTATTACAAGAGAACGCGCTAGCGGCAAACTTTTATCCGACTTGATTCACTATTATCGTCACTGCTTATTGTGTTACCTAACCTAATAAAATATATCCTATGTTATCTAATGTAGTAAAATATATCCTATAACCTGGCCAGGGAACATACGTATGTTTTACAAGAAAAAAAGCACGTAAATCGGATAAGTGGTTCTTGAGTGATAAGCGCACTGACGGACAGATATACAGACAGACAGAGAGACGTTGCATTATATATTTATATATATATATATATATATATATATATATATATATATATATATATATATATATATATATATACATATATATATTATATATATATATATATATATATATATATATATATATATATATATATATATATATATATATATATATATATATATATATATATATATATATATATATATATATATATATATATATATATATATATATATATATTATAGAAGATTATAGATAACCTGGCCAGAGAACAAATGTATGAATTAAAAAAAGAAACATGAAATCGGATAAGTGGTTCTCAACTCATAAGCGCACTAACGAATAGGCAGACAGACAAAGAGACATTGCATTTTATATATATTATATTCTTTGCTAATGATATTATTCCTTATTATTATTGTTTTAAGCAGTGGATTGCAAGAGAACGCGCTAGCGGCAAACTTTTTTCCGACTTGATTCGCTATTATCGTCACTGCTTATTCCTTATGTTACCTGATGTAATAAAATATAACCTATAACCTGGCCAGAGAACATATGTATGTTTTAAAAAAAAAGCACGTAAATCGGATAAGTGGTTCTCGAGTGATAAGCGCACTAACGGACAGACAGACAGATGTTGCATTTTATTTATATTATAGATGTATGTATAATAAAAACTTAAGCCTCGACAAAATGTTTCCAAGCATGTACAAACATTTTTTGCTTATTATCGCAAAATAAATCCGCAATAAAATTATTGTTTTATTATACCACTAATTGTAAGACCAAAATTCACTCATACGTATTACATATACATACAGATATTGAAACAGTATGTTTGAACAGCAATACAGTAATAGAAATTATCTAGTTTAAAATTAGAACTTGAATTTGTGTATTTATGGAAGCTGATAAGATAACATGCATCAACAATAAAATAAGTACACTTTATTATAAAATATCTACATGTTAAATACCTAAAGTCACATTTGTTTACCTATTTTTGGCACCTAATGGACATGGATAGTGGAAATATTTTGGCAGTTGTATTTTTACATTTAAAATTAATTTTAATTCGTCTATTGTTTCAAGCCTCAAAAGCTACATTACATTAATTAATACTCCCTGTTAGTTTATATGAAATATTTTAAACAGACACTAGGAAAAACGCGGATTTTTGTGATAAAAAATTGATACAACTTGTTTTTATCCATAGTTAATATGTCGCATAATGATACATAAAATAAATCATTATACGTATATAATTAACTCATCGAACAATTTTATGAGTTTAAATCACCTCTCTACCTGATCTTCATGGATTTTGAAAGAGCATTTGACACCTTGAAGCACACGGCTATATGGGCAGCTTTAAGGGAACGAGGTGTGCCGGAAAAAATAATAAATTATTATTGAAGCACTTTATCATGGAAGTAGCTGTAAAGTGATACACAGTAACATGACTAGCAAGGCAATACCTGTCAGAAATGGAGTTAAGCAAGGATGCATACTATCCCCGCTTTTATTTAATATCGTTCTAGACGAAGGCATGACTAAAACTAACAACACTCAAAGAGGCATAAGATGGGGCCTGACGTCACGTCTGGAAGACCTAGACTATGCGGACGATATCTGCCTTCTATCTCACTCATTAAAGGACGCAAAAGCCAAACTGACTCGATTAGCAGAGGAGACAGAAAAAGTGGGGCTGCGGATTAACAACTCCAAAACAAAAGAGATGAGAATAATGAACAATGAAAATACAACCTTAACTCTAAATAATCGCCCAATTGAAAGGGTACAGAGATTCACGTACCTTGGCAGTGTGATAGATACGAACGGAGGGAGAGAGGCTGACGTATTTCTTCAACTACAAGTGTTTACAAACAAGTGCTTACGCAAAATCTTACGAATATACTGGCCGGACCAGATACGTCCGTTATGGAAACGAGCGAAGCAAACACCGATAGAGTACAATATCAAACGCATAAAGTGGGGGTGGCTGAGCCATACCCTCCGCAAACCCGCAGGCGATATTGCAAAATAAGCTCTCGATTGGAACCCACAGGGCAGTCGTGACAGGGGCAGACCGAGACAGACATGGAGACGCACAATTTTGGAAGAGGCCAAGCAAGCTGGAAGTCATGGGGCGAAATAAAAAATCTCGCTAGAAACAGAGTCAGGTGGAGAAGTTTTGTGGAGGTCCTTTGTTCCCAGCGGAATAGCGAGATTTTGTATATATATATATATATATATATATATATATATATATATATATATATATATATATATATATATATATACAGTCCCTGGCCAAATTATTAGACGCACTGTATTTTTTTAGTAATTTTATGTTTCTTAAGAGTTTTTATGCAATAATGGTATATTTAAACTACAATATTATTGATTTTTATTTAAAAGAATTGTTGTAGACTACATATTTGTATTTATTTTTAACATATGGCAACACTGTGTTGACAAAGTGATACATGAACGTAAACAAGTACAAACCTGTATCAGTCGCGATCGGAATCGAGTCAGGTACGGACGTGTTTCTGTGGCTTTATGGACTGTGATTGTTTGTTTAACAGTTTTATACTACTCAGTTATTAGTTTATTTTGTATGCAGTGTTTTAAAAAAGTAATTCGACTATTTTCATTATGGGTAGAAAAAGCGATCTTTCACCACGTAAAAAAGCTGAAGTGAAGGCCCTTGTGATTGCGAAAACATTTACAAACCGAGAAATATCACGAAGATTGGAGGTTTCTGAAGCTAGTGTACGACGCATAAAAAAAGAAAATTGAGTCAGGGAAGGAATTAAGCCCGCAAAGAAAGAAAAGATGCGGTAGAAAATCAATTTTCACTCCACGGTCAGAGAGATGTTTGAAGAAAATTTGTGTAGAAAACAGATTTGCTACCACAAAGGTCATAAAATCACAACTCCAGGATGCTAGCGTAAATGCTTCTGAGCGCACTGTTCGAAGAAAATTGAAAGAATTAGATTTTAAGGCCTGTCGCCCCGCCAGGAAGCCCAAGTTAACAGCTGCAATGAAAGCAAAGCGCCTGAAGTGGGCCAAACAATGGCAAGACAAAGATGTGGACTTCTGGAGATCGGTAAGATACCCCAATTTAATCAATAATTGATACATTATTATCATTTTCAGTTAAATAAAGCAAATAAAAACATGGAAGTTTATATGTTTTTCCTATTTTTGACAGGTCTGCTTCAGTGACGAAAGCACATTCGAAATTTTGCAGAATAAAGCTCAGTATGTGCGTCGTCGTCATGGAGAAAAGTTTCATCCTGATTGTGTCGTCCCGACGGTTAAACATCCCACCAAAGTGATGATTTGGTCAGTCATCAGCGGCAAGGGCGCCTGTACGTCGGCAAAGGAATAATGAGGCAAGATCAGTACAAAGAAGTATTACAAAATCGGTTGATTCCGCAGCTCAGAGAATGGTTTCCAAATGGGGAACCATTCACTTTCATGCAAGATGGAGCTCCCTGCCACGCTGCTCGGTCTGCTAAAGCTTTTTTGGCAGAAAAAAATATCCCTCTGTTGGATTGGCCGGGTAATAGCCCTGATATGAACCCCATTGAAAATGTGTGGGAGCTGATGAAAAGAGAAGTGGCTAAAGATGTGATTACCAACAAAACCCAGCTCCTAGAAAAGATTATTCATGTGTGGAATCATCATCCTCAAATGCAGGAGACAGAACAATCTTGCATTGATAGCATGCCGCGCAGAAATAAAGCTTTGATAGCGGCTAAAGGTGGCTCAACTAAATATTGACTTTTACTAACATTAATTTCACTTTTCTTTAAAACTTAATAAACTTATGCTTTTCTAAATTAATGCTGTTTTATTTATGTCAAATAAATAGGTAATTGATTGGATAATATAAAAATAAAAAACAAATCAATTTAAAATAATAAAACGGTACAATATCACTCGGTAATTAATATTTTACATGAAATCTTGCAGTGCGTCTAATAATTTGGCCAGGGACTGTATATATGATTCACTGCACCATTTTTAGTGTTCCACTCGGAACACTTATAAGATCACTTCGGTGTCTGTCCGTCCGTCTGTCACACCCTATTTTCTCCGAAACTATTTGACATAGAAAGTTGAAATTTGGAACCAATACAGGAATTGATGGCCTCATCAGACCCGTGTAGTTTTGAAAGTTAAATTTTGACTTAAAGGGTTAGTTTAGGGGAGTTAAATCGGAAGTGAAAATTATTTTTTGTACCAGGTCATCGAGTAGGGTATCAAATGAAAGCTTGTAAAAACACATTGTAATATTAGACGTTTTTAATGGATTCAGTTTGATTCGAAGAATTGATTCCAGTTTTGTAACACTTGTGCTGCCTCATTTTATAAACAGCTTTCCTGCTCGTCCTATGTCGTTCCATGTAAAATTTGTCATGTAAATTTATTATCTTGTAAAAGCAATAAAGTACGATATATTAAGGCCGGAATCTTGTGCTACGTATTTTGATAATGCACGTATTTAAATAACTTTTTTAAAAAGGTACGATATGGAAGAGAATCATGAATAGCTGCGGACTTCTCTCTGAAACAATCTTAAAACATTGCAGAACAACAACAAAATAGAAACCGTAGGGTCTGGATGATACCTCAATAATTTTTAGTGTTCCGTATGGAACACTTATAAAATCACTTGGGTGTGTGTCTGTCCGTCTGTCACACCCGATTTTCTCCGAAACTATTTGACATAGAAAGTTGAAATTTAGCACTAATATAGGAATTGATGGCAGCATTAGAGCCGTGTAGTTTTGAAAGTTAAATTTTGGCCTAAAAGATTAGTTTTGGGGGGTGAAATCGGAAGTGAAAAAATTTTTTTATTAGGTCACCGAGTGAGGTGTTAAATGAAAGCTTGTGAAAACACGAGTTCAAAAATATATAATGTAATACTTACGCACACTTTTTTTGTATTATTTTTAAAGAATCGCGAAAAATCGCTGGCCCCCCTTATCTCGAAAAGTACTGATCAAAAATTCGGAAAAAACTCTGGAATATTCTACACAGGGTGTAGATTGATCGAAAATTATCACGAGTGCATTACCTTTAATAACACTGGTCAACACAAGTCTTGTTTCCTTTATTTTTTTTTCTGTTATTGGGTATTTCTATGGCCCTGACTATGAAAAAAATACTGGGAGATTGCTAACAGCTTTACCTTTTGAAATATACAGTTTTATTATTTTGCCAAAAAAAATACAAAAAAATAATATATTATGTTAACAAAATTTCTATTGAACACTAGCAAATGATTTTTTATAAGATTTCCTTTAATGAACGACTTTAGGTAGATCTCGTTGCAAACTCCAGCAGTAGTCTGCCATCATATGTGAGTCCCACCGCCCCTGATAACGCTCTTCCATTGTCCGAAGATCCTGATGAAATCTTTCACCCTGCTCCTCACTAAAATGACCCAGATTTTGTGGAAATCGGTCTAAATGCGAGTGCAGGAAGTGGATTTTTATGCTCATGTTGCACCCTAGCTCTTGCAAGTTCGATAGCATGCACTCAACAAGCTCGACATGGTCGTCAGATTTCTTTTTGCCTAGGAAGCTACTCATAACCAAAACAAATGAATTCCAAGCTTTGGATTCGACTTCAGTCATTGATTTGACAAAATTAGGATCTTTCACGAGTTGCCTAATCTGTGGCCCATCAAAAATATCAGCTTTCAATTTTTCTGAACTTAATCCTGGAAACTTGCGTGAAAGAAAATTAAAACATTCGCCACTTTTGTCAAGCGCCTTCACAAACTGTTTCATTATGCCGAGTTTAATATGAAGTGGTGGAAGTATGATGCGGTCTCGGCTAACTAAAGGCACGTTTATAACATTTTTTGTACCAACTTTTAGCTCTTCCCGCACTGGCCAAACTTTTTGTGACCAATGGTGTTGTTTGTCACGACTATCCCAGAGACACATGAAACAAGGGAACTTTGTGTACCCCCCTTGTTGACCTAAAAGAAAGTTAACCATTTTCAGATCAATACAAATGACCCATTTGTGATCTTTAAACTTCTTTTGCTGCTGTCTATGAAAAGACGCCAATCACTAGGTTGGTACTGTTTTAATCCCATCTGCTGCAAAATACCACCAACATCGTTACAAAAAACTAAATCCTTCTCTTGAGAAAAATACGGTAACAGATTTTTTTCTCGGGTACGATAAAATGTAATGTTGGTTTCCGGAATAAGCAAATTTTTTTCTTTTAAACGAGATGCTAAAATTTCAGAAGCTTCTTTTGGTAAGTTTAGATCTCTTACTAAGTCATTTAGTTCTTTCTGATTAAATGGTTGAGGTTCTGAAAGGCTACATTTGTAGTCTGAATCAGAGTCTTCACTTGATGTATTTCTTTCGGGTTCACAGAGATTTGGATCATCAGAAGATTTAGATGTGCTGGGTTGTACCTTTTGTGATTTTAATTGAGGTCGTTGAGCAGAAGATAAGTTAGGATATGACCACTTACTTTTTCCAGGGTTAATTCCGTTTATTTTCACAACGCAGAAGTAGCAATCGTCATGATGGTTTCGAGGTTCTCGCCAAATCATGGGTGTTACGAACATTATTGCATCTCTTTTTCCACTGGACCATAACTGTAGACATACCATACATTTCTGGCATACAATATGAGGAACCCATGGCTTGTCCTGATTACACAATTTTATTTTAAAGTTTTGATGATACGCAGTTTTCACAAAGTCCGATATAGGTTTTCGATATTTTGCAAATATATATTCACCACAAATATAGCAAAAACAATCGGGATTAAGCCCACAACATCTTCTTGACGAAGCCATATCTAAAACAACCACAAAATATATTTTAGTGTCCAATAAAAAACGAAAATCTAAGTAAAAATAGTAAATGAGGATAGTTAGCTATAACTCAAAAACAAAAGCTGTTAGAGAAAAATTGTTGCCATATTTAAAAAATATGCGTCAATTTGAGATAGAGACAAAAAAAAATCACAGGAAACAAGCAATTTTCTTTTTTTTGTTGACCAGTGTAATTTATCAGGTAAACAAAAATAACAAAAATTTCAAAGTCATCAGTTTTCAATAAAGATCGGAAAAAAAACTTTGTTGAAAACTCATTTGGGGTGTATTTTGTGAAGTCATTGATTATTTTATACCTCGGTAACGAAAATTTTTATTTTAAAAGCAATCAACGCACAGAACACTTATTGCGCAAGTGCTTAGACCATCTTTAAATTACAGCGTCTGTATATAAAATCGTATTCCAGTACCTACGAGGCTGGTTTGAAAAGTCCGAGAGATGGCACCACCGGCGCGTATCGAGGTCATGTTTAGTTAGTAGCATCTCTTGAATGAACGCACACCAAGTTTTAGCCATATTGGTCTATTTCTTTGTCTTTGGCATTCGTGTGAATCAAGGAAGTCGAGTGATTTTCAAGAAATGGACGAAAAAGAATTTCGTGTGGTGATTAAACATTACTTTATGAAAGGCAAAACGCCTCAGGAGACTAAAGAGAAGCTTGATAAACATTATGGTGACTCTGCACCTTCGATTAGAACAATTTATAAGTGGTTTCTAAATTTTCGGACTGGCCATGTGGGCACAAGTGACGCTGAACGTTCTGGACGGCCTGTGGAGGTTACGACTCCAGAAATCATTGATCAAATCCATGATATGGTAATGGATGACAGAAGAGTTAAGGTGCGTGAGATTGCTAGTGCTGTGGGCATCTCGACTGAACGGGTACATAATATTTTGCATAAACATTTGGACATGAGAAAGCTATCCGCAAGATGGGTGCCGCGATTGCTCACGCTTGACCAAAAACGGAATCGTGTGAAGTGTTGCAAGGATGGTTTGCAGCTGTTCCAGAAGAATCCGGAGGACTTCAAGCGTCGTTTCGTCACTGTGGATGAAACATGGATACATTACTATACTTCTGAGACCAAACAACAATCTAAACAATGGGTTACCAAGGCGGAATCTGCACCAAAAAAGGCGAAGACCGTTCCTTCGGCCGGAAAGGTTATGGCGACTGTCTTTTGGGATTTGCAAGGGATAATCCTCATCGACTATCTGGAAAAGGGTAAAACTATTACAGGTGAATATTATTCATCGTTATTGGACCGTTTGAAAACCGAGCTGCAAGAAAAACGCCCGCGATTGGCCCACAAGAAAGTCCTTTTCCATCACGACAACGCACCAGCACACACCTCAGCAGTTGTGGTCGCAAAATTAATGGAAATAGGATTCCAACTCGTTTCACATCCCCCCTATTCTCCAGACTTGGCTCCCTCGGACTACTATTTGTTCCCCAATTTGAAGAAATGGCTGGCGGGACAAAGATTTTATTCAAACGAGGAGGTGATTGCAGACACTAATGGATATTTTGCAGACTTGGACAAATCCTATTATTCGGAAGGGATCAACAAACTAGAACATCGTTGGACGAAGTGTATAAGCCTAAAAGGAGACTATGTCGAAAAATAAAAAAGGTTTACCCCAAACACATAAGTAGTTTTTATTTTTGCACGGACTTTTCAAACCAGCCTCGTATGTCCGTTTCTATTCAGGTTAACCATCAATTACTACAATAATACAGATATTTTTGGTTTTCATTTGAAACCAAAAATGATCTATATGTGAAATCTGCATTTTATTTCAATATCTTTGCAAGAAAATAATATAAAACTTTAGGCGTGAGGATATAATGTTGCCTAGTAAACCGAGGATATATCTAACAGTTATTTTATCAAAATTAAATAAATTTTGGCAATTTTCCAAGTAATTCACTGTTCACTGCCATGATTATATTATTTCCGAACTACGTAAACAAATTGAGAATCCTTTATTTATTAATATAACTTAGTTTATTAATTTAATCTGATAAATGTGGTATTTTATATATTCATACTGAATATTATGTTTGTCATATTTTCAATAAAAACAGTGCATTTAGTCTAATTAAAGAAACCCATAACTAATCTTAGTTGTTCAATTAATAATTTAATAAATATTGAATAACTTCTGTTAATATACAATAATAATAGTTAACGTTGCATGTAACAATAACATATTACTAGTTCAACCAAATAGATTTCTAATTTTTAAAGTAACTTCCGATATTTTTAGTGTTTAGTGTAGGAACACTTATGGGTCATTTCGGTGTTTGTGTGTGTATTACCAAAACACGAGTTCAAAAATATATACGATGTAATACTTGCGCACACTTTTCTTTGTTTTGTTTTTAAAAAATTGCCTCAAATCGCTGCCCCTCCCCCTATCTCGAAAGGTACTGATCAAAAAACTTTTGAAACAATTCTAGAATAATATCCATAAAGATTGATAATTTCTCGGGTATAAAAAAATGTATGAAAACTATGTTCCTCGACGATATGGTGGGGGTTTTTGTAATATGCTTTTCAGTACATAACTGTTACCGAGTGGCACGTCGCTCCTGTAAAGAGGCAATTTTATTTTATTTGTTTATAATTAAACAAATATTTAGAAAGTAAATATTTGTTTTAGACTTTTATTACTAGATTCTACATTAAGCTAGAATGATTTATTGGCTATTAGGTAGCTAACATGCTATAACTATTATACATTATTGACTAACAAAAAACGTGAAAATACATATTGGATCTTCAGATATCAGGGACCTAATTAACTTAGCCTAGGTAAGGATGTTATTGTATTTTAAAAGTAATCACGGTACGGAACACTAATTGTACAAGTCCAACTTGCACTTGAACTGTTTTTTTATTTATACTCGTTCAGCGTAACTATAGCCACTGCTGGTAATTCAGTAGACGTGCGTCCTCTAAATTTTTATACCAACTTTTTCTTTAGAATTTAAACTTTTCACTGCTTAAATACCTACAAGTTTTACCATTTTGTGTACTGCAGAATAGATAGTGAGCTTACTTATTTTGGATAATTTCTAAAGTTTAGACCATCTTTATGTTTTCTGCTAATATTTCACAAGATGTTTAACGTTGATGTCAGCAGTTAGTGACTTGGATCTTTGGACACTATGTCATAGTCATTAAATTAATAATAGCACTGGAATATCGTAATGATAAATTCGAGTTTTAGACAAAAAAAAAAATTGTATTTGTCGGCTGGGTGTTTAGATCACTCAAAATTGATGTTGTGACCAGTATCCTGATGGTGCTGAAAAAAAGCTGATGTTGTTTGTTTGTTTTTGATACTTATTTTATGTTCTTGGATCCGAGTGGAGATTCTTCTGTTTGTTTGTCCTATGTACAAATTGTGGCAGCCTCCGCATGGAATGCTGTAAACTCCATGATTTTCCAGTTTTCTCTTGTCCTTGGGGTTACCCAGGATGTCTGCCAAAGTGTTTTGTACTTTGTATGCTGTGCCTATGTTGTGTTTTCTTAGGACTCTTCCGATCCTATCTGTAACTCCTTTAACACACGGTAATACAACTCTGCTTTGGTTGAGGTCCCGTTCTTCTGTCCTTGTCTGTGGATGACGCTACCTTTCTAATGGTCCAGTCGGTAGCCAACACCCTCGTATCGAGATCATACCGACTCACTGAACCAGACAGGAGACGGCAAGAAATTACACAAATTATCAGGGCACTTAAGCAAAACGGATATAAAGACCAGTCCATCCGATCTACATGTTTATTCTTTTATTGTTTTCTTCTAATTCTGGTCCATTTGGATATTTTTTGGATCTTACTTAATTCTTGTAGATCTTTGTTGCGGATTCTGTCGTGGATAGTTTTTCCATGTATGTCCCTAATCACCTTCATTTCTGTTGTCCTCATCATTTGTGCTGTTTTACATGTATCAGCTCTTGTTTCTACAGCATATGTGAGGATCGGTCTCACTAATGTCTTGTATATTCTTATTTTACTTTCCACTGTGAGGTATTTATTTTTCCCATACTGTATCCATCAAACAACCTGCTATTAGTGATGTCTTCGTAGACTGTTGTTTTACTTCCCTCTTTAAGTCTCCGTAGCTTGTTATCATTTTTCAGAGGTATTTAAGGTTATTAACCTGTTCAGTAATACTTCCTTGGATCTCCAGTTTGCTTCTTAATAATTCTTTTGAAGCTACCATACATTTTGTCTTGGTTGTGTTGATAGTTTTCTCGCTTCCAACTTGAAGGCATGCGAGATCTTCTGAAGGTTGTCCTCAGAATCGAAAATGGGGACTGCATCTTCGACGTAGCAGATTGTGTGGAAGTGTGTGTTGCCCATTTTGTGTCCTCCAGTTTTTGGAAGATTCTCCACTATTCTGTTCATGACAAAGTTGAAGATAAAAGGACTAAGTGAATCGTCTTGTCTTATTCCGGCGTTTGTTTTTACTACCTTACTCAGTACATGTCCCACTTTTATATTTATTCTTCATTCTGTGTTAATGTCATGTATGATTTTTATTAGCTTTTGGTTTGTCTGCTTTTCTTGTAATAATTTGATAATATCTGGCTTCGAGTCATGTCGACGAAACACATATACAGTAGAATCTCGATTATCAGAAATAATACGGACCAAAGTGATTTCAGATAATCAAAATTTCGGTTAATCCGAGTTTTTTTTATAAAATAGAAGTTTAGAATGAATACAACATTGCAGATTGACTTAAAAACATTTATACGATACTAGCCGGGCCCGCGGCTCCGCTCGCGTGGACTTGATTCACTACTATCGTCACTGCTTATTCCTTATGTTACCCAATGTAATAAAATATCTCCCATTATTTCCCCTTATCTCCCAATATTCCTCCTTATCTCCCATTATCTCTACATAATTTCCATTATCTAGGCTTATCTCTGCTCATCTCCCATTATTTCTCCTTATCTCCCATTATTTCTCCTTATCTCCGATTATCTCACCTTATTTCCCATTATCTAGGCTTATCTCGACTTATCTCCCATTATTTCTCCTTATCTCCCATTATCTCATCTTATCTCCCATTATCTAGGCTTATATCGAATTATATAAAACATATGTATAAATTTATAAAAACACGTAAATCGGATAAGTGGTTCTCGAGTGATAAGCGCACTAACAGACAGACAGACAGACAGAGAGACGTTGCATTTTATATATATTGTATTCTTTGCTGCATGATATTGTTCCATATTTAATGTTTTAGGGAGTGTATTGCAAGAGAACGCGCTAGCGGCAAGCTTTTCTCCGACTTGATTCACTATTATCGTCACTGCTTATTCCTTATGTCACCAACGTAATAAAATATATCCTATAACCTGACCAAAGAACATACGTATGTTTAAAAAAAAAGCACGTAAATCGGATAAGTGGTTCTCCAGTGATAAGCGCACTAACGGACGGACAGACAGACAGACGAACAAAGAGACATTGCATTTTATATATATTATAGATATTCTCTGCTATATATTATTGTTCCATATTTAATGGTTTGGACTGTGTATTGCAAGAGAACGCGCTAGCTGCAAACTTTGTCCGACTTCATTTACTATTATTGTCACTGCTCATTCCTTATGCTACTTATCGTAATAAAATATAGCCTATAACCTGGCCGGAGAACATATGTATGTTTTAAAAAAAAAAAAGTACGAAAATCGGATAAGTGGTTCTCCAGTGATAAGCGCACTAACGGACAGACAGACAGACAGAGATACGTTGCATTTTATATATATTATAGATATAGATTATTATTATATAACCTGGCCAAAGAATATATGTATGAATTTAAAAAAGACAGGTAAATCGGATAAGTGGTTCTCGCGTGATAAACGCACTAATGGACAGACAGACAGACAGAGAGACATTGCATTTTATATATATTATAGATTATAGATTACAGATATTCTTTGCTACATAATATTGTTCCATATTTAATGGTTTAGGCTGTGTATTGCAAGAGCACGCCCTAGCGGCAAACTTTTTTCCGACATCACTCACTATTTTACGTCACTGCTCATTCCTTATACTACCTATCGTAATAAAATATAGCCTATAACCTGGCCAGAGAACATATGTATGTTTTAAAAAAAAAAGTACGTAAATCGGATAAGTGGTTCTCCAGTGATAGGCGCACTAACGGACAGACAGACAGAGAGACGTTGCATTTTATATATATTATAGATTATAGATGCTATTACGTACGTAAGTATTTATTAAAACAAAGAATAGAACAATTAGTTTACTTATTCTATGTATATGTACGGAAAATCGAAAATAAAACAGTTTCATTCTTAACTTTAATGTCCTAAAAATGAGGCATTTTTAACTGCATTCGTTTTGCGCTAGTTCTGTTTTTGGCTACAATATCTCTCCAACGTTTGATAAGCAAAATGTCCGCGGCGGTTGCATTTTCTTGTTGTTCTACATAAGTTAACGCTTTTTCTAGGGTCAGTGGCTTCTACTTCGTTATCATCATCGTCATCACTGTCTATTTTATTAGCATTTTTGGATACCCTTTTAATTAATTCTTGGTCAGTCATTTCATCTTCCACACTATCACTGCTTAACCATTCACAAACATCAGTTTCGGTAAGACTTTCACATTCTGATATTCTTGTAATAATTTGATGTAAACTTTCATTATCTTCTGTTTCTGCCTCTAAGTAATGTCTCTCCTCTTGTGGATTCAATTTTGACCAAGATATTTCCAGAGTACTACTCTTTAGTTGATTTCAGGCTGAAGCCATCCAATATATAACATTTCTCAAATTTATCTTTTTTAGACAATTACTTCTTCTAAAATACACTCCAATAAGAAACGCCTGTAATTACGTTTTAAATTTTCCAGTACACCCTGATCCATAAATTGACTGAGAGAAGTTACAGCAGGAGGCAAAAACGTTGCTTTTATTTCCCCACTTTCAAGTTGCGCCGCACTTGGGTGAGTAGGGGCGTTATCTAGTAACAGAATACATTTTCTAGGATATCCATGTTCTTTTAAAAAAAGTTCAACTTTGGGAACAGAATCTCCAAAAAACCAGTCTTTAAATAGAGTCGCGTTTATCCAGGCCTTGTTTTGATTTTTATACAAAACAGGAAAAGTATCGCGACGAATATTCTTAAAGGTTCGTGGATTTGCTGACCTACCAATACATAATAATGGGAGTTTGTATCTTCCAGAAGCATTACTGCATGCAAGAACAGTATTACGTTCTTTGCTACGTTTGTAACCAGGGGCTCCAGCTTCCGTTTCTGAAGCCTGTTTCATCACAATTATAGATTTGGTCTGGTTGTAAACTATGTACTTTCATAAGCTGCTCAAAAATGTCTTCAAATTTTTTGCAGCAGATACATCAGCCGACAATCTTTCTTCACAAACTTTCAGTTGACGTACACCATGTCTTTTTTTCCACCTGTCTAGCTATCCATCACTTGCAGAAAAATTTACAGGCGCTTGAATAACCGGCAACTCTTCGCTTAAACTCACTGCCTTATGTTTTAAAAAATTATTCCTGAAATTGGTATTCCACGTTCTCGATTCTGTGTAAACCATAAAAATAAAGAATCATCCACTTTTTGGTATTCACCGCTTTTCATACTTTTTCGTGCCTGTGTGGGCGAAGACAAAATGCTACACCATTTTTCAAGTTTTTCGCGATTTCTTCTCCACTCTGAAACATTACTCACGGCTACACCTAAATCCTTCGCTATATTTTTAAGAAGTTCACCATTATCTAAACGTTGAAGTGCTTCAAGTTTCTCTTTTAAGGTAATAACAACACGTTTACGCTTATTATTATGACGCTCCATTTTGTAAAATATCTATTAAAAGGAAACTGTTACCTCTGTGATACTAATAGAGGTAATGAGTAACTTATAACACTCGTCGACTAACCAAAACATAGACCTCGGTGAAATTCTAGACGCCGGGGAGTCCCCGACGTGTTAAGGAAACCAATCATCGTCTGTTTCGAATAATAGAGATTTTTTCGTTTAATGAGAATACAATTTGCTTTTTAACAGTTTGTTTCGGATAAGCCGGATTTCAGATAATCGCGATTCGGGTAATCGGGATTGTACTGTACTTAGGTTTGTTAAATTCTTTCTTTTTCCATTATCTGCCTCAGTATAAATGTGGCATCTATGGTCGATCGATCTCTGTTGTTCCTCTCTTATTTGAATATCCTTGTTGATTTCTTCCAGTATGATTTTTGTTAATACTTTTAAGATAGTATTTAGAAGCGTTATTCCGCGGTAGTTTTTGGGTGACGTCTTTTGTCCTTTTTTGAATGTTGGGAATGTTATGCTAGTTTTCCAATCTGTAGGTATTTGTCCATGTTTTACTATATTTGTAAACAGCTATGCTCGTTGTTGATATACATAGGTTTTCTCCTCCACATTTTAACATCTGATTTGTAATGTCGTCTGGTCCTGAGGTTTTTCTATTTTTAATACTTCTTATAATTCTTTCTGACTGTTTTAAAGTTACTTCTAGATTTACTTCTTCCACTTCTTCAAGTATGGTTTCATTATTTTCTTTATATAATTTCTCAAAGTATGTTTGCCATTCTTGAATTGTAATTTTATTAGTTTGTATGGTGTCTTTTATATTAAGTTTGTTCCGTCTTAACATTTTCCAGACTTTCCTTTGAGCGCCATACAGATCACTTTCCATACCTTTAGTAAATGTCTCCCAATATTCTTCTTTAATTTAGTTTCTTCTTATATTCATTAGGTTTCTTTGTGCGATATATGCGTTCCAGTTGTCTTGGGTTTTGTTGTGTATATAATGACTTCTTTGCTTCTTTGCCAGCTCCTTTATTCTCTTTCCAATGATACCAAATTCCATAGCATATGTCATGCTTTTTACTGATTAAAATAATTGAAAGTGGAAACAACATTCTTCCCCACTCTTTCACCATCGCAACTTTTAAGTCCCTCAGCGATATAGGGGCTGAATTTCTGGCTTGAACTCTTCTTTTGAGCTTATCCCACTTGTGCTCGATTGAATTGAGGTTAGGACTCAGCGCAGGCCAGTCTAGTGTGGGAATACCAACCTCCGGCCAATATTGCCGCACCGTCGCACTATGGGATAGAATCGTGCGTACCGTCTCAAAAATAGGTTTTGCGAATGTTCGATATTGAATATTTTGTTAATGCACATATCTAACTGAATGTCTAATACATATTATATAGAATTTAAAATAGATTATTTCTTATTTTTTCTTAATAAAGCTTCACTTGTAAGTTGACGCTCAAAATAATGTCGATTATGTAGAACAGAATTGCACCAGTTTACATGGTCATCATTATTTTCAATGCAAATATGTAAATGTGATATATGGTTAGAATAGCATTTAAGTAGACATTTATGTAAAAACTGGAGAGGTACACGATTGTTTTTGCAGTATCAAATATCCTAACCTTATTAGAAACTTTAAATAGACTTTTGACAGTTAGCGATGTCTGCCGATGTTGTAATTTTGATACCATCACATAGGGCAGCCGAATCTGCCCCCTTTTAAATGGAACGAAAAAATACCTGATGGGGAGGGAAATGCAAAATATTTAAAAAAAAATTTTAAGATTTGATTCAGGAGATTTTTCGAAAAATAGATTATTTTTCACATTTTATTGTTAAATAATATTGTCTACTAGCGTCTATAGCGGACATAGGTAGGCAGATAGATATGTAGGTAGGTAGGTAGGTAGGTACAAGGCAGCTTTACTAGGTAATATCACTAGAACAGGTGACTATTGTTTACATCCCAGCAAGTTGTCAAAATTTTGTTTACAAACTACCGCATTGAACTACATACATATATAAAGTGGTTGTTTTTTGAGAGAATGAACTACATACATACATAAAGTGGTTGTTTTTTTTGAGAGAAGCTCTCGTGATTTTTGACAATGTGGTGAATTTTCTACAACAAAATACATGTGATTTTTTTCGGCTTTGTTGCTATTGCCGAACTGCTACTACCTGGTAGAGCTGCCTTGGGTAGGTAGAAACATTTTTTGTGTTTTATATATAAAGATAGATTACTACATAAATTAAAGTTTAGGTAAGGTGGAAATACTGTTATTAGAAATCATATCATATCATATAAGAATGCGATAAATATGTGACTACCCGCAGATAATAATATTTTTCTCACGGAATTGAAGTATAAAAGTTATTGATTTAATTGTCATTTACCAGTACTTTATTGTGCTTCGACATAGAGTCTTCACCAACCTCGGTAAAAACAATATTTGCGAAGTACCTATACAACAAAATGAGTGAATTTGTTGTGCCTGGACGAGTATTATGCGAATTTTTCATTGACCATGGGACAAAAAGAGAAGATATTCAAAAATACTTAGAAGAACACCATCATTTGTCGTCTTCAAAAAGTGAATTAGTTGTGAAAAGTATTCAAAAATCGCTTATATCAGCTTTTAACAATCGCTGGACCACATCTACCCGAACTAAAGAACGTTTCTTTAATAAAAATACAACGTGGTTAGACGGTGAATTTAAGGTACAGTTCGACGAAATACCAATGGGTATCAAACCTACAACATCTGGAGAACGTGGACGTCCATCAAAGTCTTATGAAGATCTGTCAGAGAAATCGAAAAAAAGGAAGAATATGGAGTTAATTCAAGAATTTAGACTCGAGAATATACATAACGCATACGTCCAAGGATTGCGGTCTGAAGGAGAATTGGAAGAAGCTTTTGTTGTTGCAATGATGCGGAATTGTGATAGAGATGAAAAAAAGATCATAAAGGAAAAATTGTTGCATGAAACTCGCAATGCAACATATTTTACGGCGGATGAAGCTTTAAGTCTTTTTGCTGATTTAGATCTTTCGAAATCTTAAAAATTGAAAATATTTACAACCCAACAAGAAGAAATCTTAAATTGTTTACCAAATGGGGATGTGATGGTTCATCGGGACAAAGTGAATATAAACAAATTTTAACAGATGAAAGTAACTTGGTCTCAGATGCAGACTTATTTATAGCGTCTTTGCTACCAATAAAGCTGATTGATACAGAAACAAAAGATATTCTTTGACAAAATTCGGCTTGCTCTTCTATTCGATGTTGCCGACCAGTTCTGATGGAATTTGCAAAAGAAACGCCCGAGAAAACCCGTTTGGTGGTCGGTGATATTCGGGGTCAAATTAATAATTTGAAAATTTCTGAGATACACATGTGGGACCAGCTAATATAAGTCACGAGCTGTTCTTAACTATGATTGATGTAAAAGTTACACAAGTTCTAACTGACACAAGTTCTGGAGCTGTGTGTACGGTGTGTGGGGCTAAACCAAGCGATATGAATAATTTGGAGAAGATTGAATCAAAGCCAGATAATATGAATGCTTACGAGTACGGTTTGTCGACGTTGCATGCATGGATTAGGTGCATGGAGTTAGTTTTACATATTTCATATAATCTTTCGTTTAAAAAATGGGCTGCGAGAACTCCGGAAGATAAAAAAAAGTAGAGAAGACAAGAAAAAACTTGTACAAAGTCTATTTCAAAGCCGAATGGGATTGCATGTTGATAAACCCCGGCAAGGAAGTGGAAATAGCAATGACGGCAATACAGCTCGACGTTTTTTTGAGAACTACTACTGCTCTTCAGAAATAACAGGAGTTAATGAGGATCTTATTAAAAGGTTTTATGTTATTCTTCAGACTTTGGCATGCGGTATTACTGTAAATCCAGAAAAATTTGGTGAATATACTCGCGCTACTGCACAATTGTACGTTACACAATATATGTGGTATAACATGCCTTCTTCAGTACATAAGATCTTAATACATGGGGAAAGAATAATTAGACATTTTGCTGTTCTGCCTATTGGTAATTTATCTGAGGATGCCCAAGAATCTCGTAATAAAGATTACAAAAATATCAGATTATGTCACGCTAGAAAGTGCTCTAGGTCCGCAACGAATGAAGACGTATTTCATGGTCTTTTATTTACATCAGATCCATACATATCAAGTATCAGAAAACCATCACTCACTGTTGCCAAGGAACTGTTAGATGAAGCCAAGAACCTCTTAGATATTTAAATTGTAGTTTGTATATCAATTATTTTTTTTTTCAATTTTATGTAGTGGATTAATAGATGTTTGTCATTTATTATATGCTATTTTCATATGTAATATTAACAAAAATACGAAATAATAGTGTATATCATTAAACTGTATAATTATCATTCAATAAGTTAAGTAAACTATATTTTTGTATGAAAAAGTGTCATTTTTATTTTTGTATTATTTTTTTATATATTATAAATAAAATAATTCTCGCAAAAAAGAAAACCGACTTCCTTGCTCCGATTTTCATAAATTTTCAATAGAGTTATCTAAAAATCAATATTTTGGACGGACAAAATATCCTTCCGATTTCCGAAATTTTTTTATGTGTTCAGCCTGTTGACAAATTCTTTCAAAAAGAAGAAAGAATTTTGAAAATCGGTTTATAAAAGGCCGAGATATTCAAAAATTAATTTTTCGGACGGACATTTTGTCCGTCCGATTTCCAAAAAAAAATTTATGGGACCCAACTGCAAGCAATACCTTTCAAACAAAAAAAGAATTTTTTAAATCGGTTCACGAATGGCGGAGTAATATTGGAACAAACATTAAAAAAAAAACAAAAAAAAAGGAACAAAAAAAAAATACACACGTGAAGTCGGTTAAAAATTAACAACGAATGTACCATTATTTGATAGTATATACATTAGAGATACTACGTACCAAACTTCAGCTATTTACTTCAATCAACGACAAAGTTACAGATTTTTGAGACGGTACGCACGATTCTGTCTCATAGTGCGTCGCAGCAGCATGTGGTCTCGCATTGTTGTGCATTAGCACAAAGCTATTTTTTTTTTTTTTTTATTGGTCTAGCACACGTGCTGCAGGGAAGTCCCTAAAGCGCTCCAGGAGCGGCACGAGTGCGGAAAAAGCGATTCACGTTGTTCTTGAATCGCTGTAAATTATACTCGGTGGGAAACACAGCGCTGGGCAAGTTATTCCAAAGAGATGACGTTCTCCATATAAAAGATTGCTTGAAAAGCGTTGTACGCGGAGTAACAAGCTGAACCTCATACGGATGCGAAGCACCAGCGCGACGTGTATTTCTAACATGCACCGCTTTGGGAGGAATTAAGCGGGGTACATCCTTCGAACACTTTCCATGAAAATACTTGTAGAACAGACTCAAGTCGCCAATCGTTCTTCGATGTTCCAGCGAATCAAGGCCGCCGGTCAATTCCGGGTCCCCAATCAGACGAACCGCTCTTCTCTGAACAGAATCCAACAAATGCAGTGTATGTTTGGGAGCGGAGCCCCAAACGTGGGAGCAGTATTCCATAGTTGGTCGAATTTGGGCTTTGTAAAGAATTAACAGTTGCTGTGGGGTGTAAAGCTTTCTGGTTCTAAATAATATTCCCAACTTTTGAGAAGCTCTCCTTGCTATGCCTGCAACATGTTCATGCCAAGACATATTTGCTCCCAAACTAACGCCCAACAAATTGAGCGACGATGCTAGGGGAATGGAGTGCCCCGACATAACTATGTCGGGTTCAGCAACGTTAACTTTTTTAGAAAAAACTGCCGCTTGGATTTTTGTAGCGTTAAATTCCACTTGGTTACTGTCACCCCAAGATAGAATTTCTTCCAGGTCTTTGTTAAGTTGAACGACCTCCTGCTGTCTGCGGATATTCGCCTGAGCAGCCGATGTCCGAGCGTTCAAGGTGAATGAAGAGACAAGCGTACTGTCATCTGCAAAGCTATAGATTGGATTCCCGGTCTTTTCCAGCAGATCTTTAATGTAAATGAGAAAGAGAGTAGGAGACAGTATGGAGCTCTGGGGCACACCGGCGTTGATAGTGAGGGTGTTAGAAAGAAATCCGTCGACCGCCACTCGTAAAGAACGCTCTCTGAGGAAACATGAGAGCCACAAACAGAACCTTTCAGACATACCATAAGAGCGCAACTTAGTCAACAGTCCATCGTGCCAAACACGGTCGAATGCCTTGGATATGTCAAGAGCAACCGCTCGAGATTCTCCAAAGTGTTCAATTGCGTTGTTCCAAACATGTGTTACATAAGTCAGAAGATCTCCTGTTGATCTATGTTTACGAAAACCATATTGGTGATCGCTAATAATATTGAATCGTTCAAGATATTTTAGAAGATGCTCATTGATAACCTTTTCCATGACTTTCGATATTATTGAAAGTAGTGCAACTGGTCGGTAGTTATTGGCAAGGTCTTCTTACCTTTTTTAGGTATCGGCTGAACCGTGGCACATTTCCAGCAGGACGGAAATATTCCCTTTCTGTAGGATAGGTTAAAAAGTCTACAGAAAACTGGTGTTAGTTCCCTTGCACAGTATTTGAGAACTATGGCAGGTATTCCGTCAGCGCCAGAAGCCTTCTTGGTCTCTAGCTTCATTAAAATACGCTTTATGATGCGCTGTCTGAAGACAACATCGGGCATCCTTGACTGCAATATGGGAATAGTAGGTGGTGTTTTTCCTTGGAAACCGACAGTAGAATGTGAAGCAAAGAGTTCAGCCAACAAGTTCGCCCTCTCAACAGGTGTGGTTGCAATGGAATTATCTAGCCGTGTGAGTGGTGGCATGGTGGATTTGGTAAAGTTTTGACTAACTGCCTTAGCGACTGCCCAAAAGGACCTGGAATTGTTGGGACAAGCGAGAAGTTTGTTTCTAATTCGTTGATTGTGTGCCTCCTTGGTTTCGTCGATAATTCCCTTGCATCTGTTCCGGGCATGAACAAAGATGTTTCGATTTAAGGTGTTAGAATTTTCACGCCATTGTCGGTAGGCAATATGTTTAGAAACAACAGCTTCTTTGCATTTTCGGTCGAACCAAGGCTTGCCGTCGAAGGAGCATTTCTTCGAAAAAGGGATGTAAGCTTCCATACCAGCCAAAATAACATCGGAGACCTCCCTGGCGCAGTCAGATGGGTTATCGGATCGAAAACAAACGTCCATCCAAGGGAAAGTTCGAAAGTATTCCATGAGATCTTCCCATTTAGCAGATTTGTAGTGCCAAATCTTGCGCGGCCTAGGCGCCTCTCTGTCACTGATTGGCAGGATACTCGATGTCGAAAGCAGTTTATGGTCGGAAGAACCTAACGGCGGATTTACGGTGACCGTGTAAATCTCCGGATTGGTGGTTAAAAACAGATCAAGAAGACTGGCGAACTCCCCGTCTCGATCAGGGATCCGTGTTGGTTCGTCAATAAGCTGAGTTAAGCCATAACTGATTGAGAATGATTCAGCTTCACGACCTTGTTCGTCGGTAGTATTTGAATATTTGAGCCAGTTGATATTGTGGACATTAAAGCTATCATCAACAAACCCAGTATAAGGAACCACGTGTCACTGCAGGATTTCCTCGATGTACCGGTTAGCAGTTCATCCACCGCTACGAGTCTCATCAGCAAAATCGTTTAAGTCGATTTTTTTCGCCACCAGTGTATTTCTTTATAACCCAAGAACCAACATATATCTTAAGTGCTTAAAATAGAAATATTTGACAAACGATGCTAAACCATGGTATGGCACTATTTAAAACAAATTCGTACTTTTTATATATATCGTAAAAAACTGACAGCACATTTCAGTTAAATGTGTAGTTGTTTAATCGTTTAATAATATTATTTCCACATAGGTTGGTTCATGGTCAGGGTGTTTCTATAAATAGAGACAAGTAGTTATCCACTTTATCCACATATATTCTTATGAATATTAAATAAATTTAACGTGTGTTTACCAGCTAGTTATATTTAAATTGTCCCGTTTAAAATAAAACATCTGGTTCGTGAAAAAATTTTAAATATTGTTTAAATGCGTGGGTTCTGTTCTGAACTTGATTTTTATTCAGAATAGATGATAATCACATAGTTAACCTTATAATTATTGATATAAGAATTTTTTATTTTTATAAGAGCTTATAAAATAAGAATATTAATCATTTTAGATTGTACCTAGAAGTTTTTAAAGATACTACAATTTATTGTTTGCTGTTCTGTTGCTTTTTGTGATCATTCAATATTCTAATGCCAAGTAAATATTCCTGGAGTAGTTTTAGGAATTTTAGGAACATGATACATAAAAAAATCTGTTGTAATACTACTATTAATTAAATATTAGTATTTTAAGTCAGTTTAAAATAAAGTAATGGTTACTGAGAGTGACTTAATAGCCTTTTTTGGGGAAAAAAGTTCACTTACACACACAAACTCAAGAAACAATATTCCATATATGTATATCTTCCCGTTCCCAGTTTTCGTTTGTCTCGATCTTTTCAGTCAACCGATTGTAGATTTCGTTCTGAGGTTGATCTCTGATTCCCCCCTATTCACACCGGCGCACAGTGGGGAAAAACGAAAAATCGTGTTTCAAAATTGTCTAGAGCCTTCAATTTTGGTTCGATTTGGACGATTTTTTTTCAAATTGAAGCTTATTAAATTCCGAACAAAGTTGTCGGAGCCGATTTTGCAATTAAACTTTTGTTTCAAAATGGCGGACGTCTTCAAAATGGCGGTTTCTGATTATATAACGACTGAGACATAGAAAACGCTTACAGTTTCAAACCAAGTTGTGCTAAAATGCGTGTATGTATGTTTTTTTATGTCGCAGATAATATATCTAATATCGCAGTTACAAGATTAATAATAATGAACCCAAAATGGCTGCCATGAACAATAAAAGTATTATAAATATGAATAAACGTACCATTATTATTTTATATCCATAACATTTGCATAAATAATTTCTTTAAGGTTGTTAATTATAAATATGTTTCAACAATTGACTTAAAATGACAAATCAAGTATGGCCGATGCCAAAATTGAATCGAGCAAGAAAGTTTCTCTGTGGCATTTAGACTGTGGCAGTCAGATCATTCAAGTTATTCAAGTTTAGTTGCGGGATTTAAATTTTCATGCAGTTATTGCTAGAATATTGCTGCTGTAAATTTTAAGTATCGTAGACAATTTTCTAGCAGATACAAAAACAGCGATACATGCAGAAAAGGACAGCTCACACAGCTAGAAAATGGCTACAACAGCTAAAACGTTTTGTTAAAATAGGGACAGCTAAATATTTTGCTACACTAGCCACATTGTTTGCTGTTGTAGCAAAAAAGTGGCTGCTATTGCTAAACAGTGGCACAATTTGGTTTGAAACTGTAAGCGTTTTCTGTGTCTCAGTCGCTATATAATCAGAAACCAACGTCCGCCATTTTGAAACAAAAGTTTAATTGAAAAATCGGCTCCGACAACTTTGTTCGGAATTTAATAAGCTTCAATTTTTAAAAAAAAATCGTCCAAATCGAACCAAAATTGAAGGCTCTAGACAATTTTGAAACACGATTTTTCGTTTTTCCCCACTGTGCGGCGGCGGCTTTCTCTTTTTCTCCTTTCTGATTATATTCAGTTCATTACACAGGTTTACAAATTTTTAATTTGGAAAAATACCAAGAACGCCACATGCCTAGATAAGTTAATTGGGACCTCCTGAACACGAAAAACACTATAATTTTTTTTTTAAGTACCGTTTTTTAGATAACGGTACTTTTGTGTTTTTCGGTGTATGGTCCCACTCAAACCCTTATGGAGCCCAACCGAAAAGTCCGATCGAGATAAATGTCATACCGTTGGAAAGGCAACTAAATGCCTTTTCCGGCGGTATACTATAAATTTCTATGTGACAAGAAGTGGCTGAGTTATAACACCTCAAAGTTCAAAATTTGCCTATTTTTTACGTTTTTTTTCAAAATTTTTCATTTTTATTTGGTTTTTTTTCTACGTTATTGTAAAGATCTGGAATGTTTTATTTTTTTTACCAAGTAGTTTATTTAATAACCAACATTTTAAACGTAATTTGAAAAAAAAAAAAAAAAGGATGAAAAATAAAGTTTTTATTAAGGATTTTGTGGAACGACAATATTTTCATTTTCATTGCTCACACGCTATATTCGGCGTCCATCAGAATTTGAATCACTGTATACGTTGGTAGCCCTGACACACGCTATATTCGGCGTCCATCAGAATTTGAATCACTGTATACGTTGGTAGCCCTGACACTCGCTATATTCGGCGTCCATCAGAATTTGAATCTGATCACAGTAAACAGTTTGGCTTTGTACGTGCAAAAAATAAAATGTGTTCAATCGATCCCAACGAATTTTGTTATGTTTGTGGAGTTCTTGTGAAAAAGAAATCACAGCATTTGATGCGAAAAATGAATACGAAAAATTTATCTGAAGCGTATAAGAAGTATTTCGGCTTTCGACCTGCGTCTCTGGACAAACCGTGGACACCGAATAATGCATGTAACAACTGCCGAACAATATTAAATAAAATTGGTAAGGGTCAAGAGTGTTTCTTCACATTTGGAAAGCCAATGCAATGGAGAAACCCGATCAGTCATACAACAGATTGTTATTTCTGTTTAACGGAAAAGGCTGTCGGACGTAGAATTGAACCAGTTTATCCAGTTGTTAGCTCGGTGACGCTGCCAGTGCCGCACTCAGTATCGTGCCCCAAACCGCAGCTGATTGTAGCAGAGCCCACAAAAATACGAAAAAGAACAACAATAAGTGATTCATCAGATGAGTGCAGTGAATCAGAAATGCAATCAAATAAGAAACCCCATTTACTTACTCAGGCCGAGCTTAATGATTTGTGCCGAGATTTGTATTTGCCGAAATCGAAATCTGAATTACTTGCATCGCGATTGCAACAGTGGGGATATTGTGCTCCTGAGACACGTGTTACATATTACCGTGATCGTAGCAAACAACTTGCAGTTTTTTTCGCAAAAACGGGAAACTTTTGTTTTTGTGCCAACATACGTGGTCTTTTCAATGCTCTCCAACAAAGTTATGACCCAGTGGAATGGCGTCTTTTTCTGGATGGAGGCAAGGATAGTTTGAAGGCAGTCTTGCTTCATAAAGGGAATACGAAACCATCAATTCCAATCGGATATGGAAAATACATAAAGGAAACATATGAAGCAATGAAAGAACTTCTCGCTCTCATACAATATGACCAACATCAATGGAAAGTTTGCTCTGATTTTAAATTAGTTGCCATACTATCTGGATTGCAAGGGGGCAATACGAAGTTTCCCTGTTTTCTATGTCTATGGGACAGCCGTGACCGTCAGAATCACTACATCCGAAAAGTTTGGCCCGAACGAAGTGGGCGTACGCACGGAGAGTACAATATTAAAAATGACCCACTCATTCCTCAGGAGAAGATAATACTTCCTCCACTACATATTAAGCTTGGGTTATTTACAAATATTGTGAAAACGTTGCCAAAAGACAGTCTTGCCATGAATTACCTTAAACAAAAATTTCCGAGAGCCACAGCGAGCAAAATTGAAGCTGGTATATTTGATGGACCTCAAATTCGGGCTCTGTACGGTGACCAAGCATTTAATGAGTGTTTAGGTCCAGCTCATTTGGAGGCATGGGAAGCATTCCAGGACATCGTTTACAACTTTTTGGGAAACTACAGAAGTCCTGATTACGCTGAGAAGATCGATACATTACTGCAAAAATTCAATGCCATTGGTAAGCGTTGAGTGAAAGCATGTATATCAAAAAGGCCGTTATCATTTGAAAATTATTTGAAATTTATTCTTTTTAACTTTTAGGTTCAAATATGACACCTAAACTACACTTTTTATTCAGTCATTTGGATATTTTCCCCATGAACTTGGGATCCGAAAGTGATGAGCAGGGTGAAAGATTTCACCAGGAAATGCAAGAAATCGAGAGACGTTACAAGGGCTGGTGGGATGAACAAATGATGGCAGACTATTGTTGGTTCCTCATTCGCGAAGATACATCCGAAAAAAAACGGAACAATTCAAGTCGCTCGTCATTTTAATTTAAATTTTTTTAATTTACGCCGAATATAGCGTGTGAGCAATGAAAATGAAAATATTGTCGTTCCACAAAATCCTTAATAAAAACTTTATTTTTCATCCTTTTTTTTTCAAATTACGTTTAAAATGTTGGTTATTAAATAAACTACTTGGTAAAAAAATAAAACATTCCAGATCTTTACAATAACGTAAAAAAAAAACCAAATAAAAAATGAAAAATTTTGAAAAAAAACGTAAAAAATAGGCAAATTTTGAACTTTGAGGTGTTATAACTCAGCCACTTCTTGTCACATAGAAAGTTATAGTACACCGCCGGAAAAGGCATTTAGTTGCCTTTCCAACGGTATGACATTTATCTCGATCGGACTTTTCGGTTGGGCTCCATAAGGGTTTGAGTGGGACCATACACCGAAAAACACAAAAGTATCGTTATCTAAAAAACGGTACTTAAAAAAAAAATTATAGCGTTTTTCGTGTTCAGGAGGTCCCAATTAACTTATCTAGGCATGTGGCGTTCTTGGTATTTTTTGGCTGTAAACCAGTGTTATACAGTCTGTCAAGTAAGAACATGACCGCTCGTATTCTTGAAAAAATGTGTTTCGAGAATAGTTTTTGCCATCAATGTACTATTTGGTGTGCTAACCAGGACATAATTATCTTAGTAGGTTGTTCAATCGCCTCCTGCATCAATAATCACCTGGCATCTTCGAGGCTTGCTCTCAACGAGATTCTCTACATACTCGTGCGGCAATGATCTCCAAATTTTTCGAATCTAGGTCTAGCTAAAGAATATTGCGACAAAAATTCTGAAATTGGTCGTTGGTTAAAATATTGTTTCGGCTTGTCCTATTTAACACCCGAAGAATTAGGTAACAGTTTTGCATACGATTTATATTCTATAAAACCTGAGGATGAACGTTTAAATAAATTTTGTGATTACCTATTAGAAACGTATATAGAGGAAGGAGCCGATTTTCCAGTTGAAATATGGGCAGAATCGAGTCCGTCTTGAACTCGAATGACTAACTGTTGTAAGTCCTTCCATTCTCATCTAAATAATTCTTTTTATTCTACACATCCGTCTCTGTATACTTTTATCGATAGGCTGAAATTATTTCAGATTAACATACTACTCAGTATATATCACCACTACACCAAACACTTTATTTTTGCACTCGACGCGCGTTTCGCTAATCATGTTAGCTTCATCAGGAGCGATAATTCACAAACAAGCATCGCTCCTGATGAAGCTAACATGGTTAGCGAAACGCGCGTCGAGTGCAAAAATAAAGTGTTTTGGTGTAGTGGTGATATATACTGAGTAGTATCATTGTGCCAAAGATTCCACATTCCCAACTTAGTTCAGATTAACATATATATAAAAATGCAAAGTGTCGACGAGTCTAAAATAAGTAATAATCATAATAATCAAAAATTAAAACATTTAAAAAATCTTTATGAACAAAGACAATTAGGAAATATTAATCGTTTCCATTTTTTAAAATGTGTCTCCTATTTTTCTCAACCTGTTTTGTAAATATATATAAATAGATATGTATAGGTTTGTAGCATTATCTAGTATATGTAAGGAAATTTGTCCAATTGTATTTTATGTATTTAGCAAAAACTTCATGTTTTATCAATATTATTCTACTATGAAATAAAAACAATATATTTTTGCAAATATCTAAAATTTTCAATAAAAACTGATTTAAGAGAAATCCGTCCAATTTTATTTAGATGAATAAAGCATAATTATATTTGCTTGGTGTGGAAATTACCAGTAAGATTTAAGCACCCTTATAAGGTTAGTGTGGAATTTACCTGTTGTATTAAGGGCGCAGGTAGTCTTGATGTGAAATTTACTAACGCTGTTCATAAGTGGACTATCATAAGCTTTCATGAGGTCTACAAATGGCAGTATCTTTATTTGCCTCTGATGTTAAGCTGAATATATTATCGACGCTCGAACGATCAGTTCGGAAACCTGCGTGCTGTTCAATTTCATGTTGGCCATATTCTTTTTCTACTAGCTGTGTTAGGATTTTCGCATGTAATCAGCTCAGAGTGCTAGTGACCAAAATACATCTGTAATTTACACAAACATCCCTTCTTTCTTTCTTAAGGATATTCCAGATATACTTAATGTCATCGAATTTTAAAGTCACTGTAATATGAGATATTTTTAGTGGATTCAGTTTGATCCAAAGAACAATGATTCCAGTTTTGTAACACTTTAAAAACAGTATGTTCTTCGTAAAGTCCTTGTGCTGCCTCATTTTATAAACAGCTTTCCTCCTCGTCCTATGTCGTTCCATGTAGAATTTGTCATATAAATTTATTAGAAAGTATCTTGTAAAAGCAATAAAATAGGATATATTAAAGCCGGCATCTTGTGCTACGTATTTCGATAATGCACATATTTAAATAACTTTTTAAAAAGGGTACGATACAGAAAAGAATCCTAAGTAGCTGCAGACTTCCTGTTAAAAAAATCTTAAAACAGTGCAGAACAACAACATAATAGAAACCATAGGGTCTAGCGGACGCCTCAATAATTTTTAGTATTCCGTACGGAACACTTATAAGGTCACTTCGGTGTCTGTCTGTCACATCCGATTTTCTCCTAAACTATTTGACGTAGAAACTTGAAATTTGGTACTAATATAGGAATTAATCGCCTCATCAGGATTAGTTTTGGGGGGTGAAATCAGAAGTGAAAAAAAAATATTTAGTCGGTCATCGAGTGGAGGGTCAAATGAAAGCTTGTGAAAACAGGAGTTCAAAAATATATATAATGTAATACTTGCGCACACTTTTCTTTGTATGATTTTTAAAAAATTGCCAAAAATGTCGTCCTTCCACTTATCTGGAAAAGTACTGATCAGAAAATTTTGAAAAAGTTCTGGAATATTCTCCACAGAATGTAGATTGAACGAAAATTATTACGAGTGCATTCATCATCATCATCAGCTATGCAGTCCATCGTCGGACATAAGCTTCCCCTAAGTACGTCCATCTTCTTCGGTTTTGGACCTTGTTTATCCAGTTGTATCCCACTAATCTTTTAATGTCGTCAGACCATCAGGTTTGCGGGCGTCCTCCACTTCTTTTCTCATTCCAGGGCCTCCAACTGATTACTTTATGGGCCCATCTGTTATTAGAGAGTCTTGCGATATGACCCACCCTTCTCCACTTCAACCTGCTTACCCTCTCAGCTACATCAGTTATCCTGGACCTTCCTCGAATTTCTTCATTAGTCAGCCTATCCCTCAACGATATTCCCAACATCCTCCTTTCCATCGCTCGTTGAGCTATTTGTAAGCGATTTATAATTTCTTGATTTAAAGCCCATGTGTCCGTTCCGTTTGTCAATGCTGGCAACAAGCATTGATCAAATGTGTTTGCTTTTAATGTATTTGGGACATTGGAAAGAAAGATGTTCCTCAATCCGCCAAATGCCGATCAAGTCAATGATATTCTCCTTGATAAATCCACTTTCAAGTTTTCTTTAGATATTACTATTTTTTATCCAAGATATACGTATGAATCCATTCTTGTAATTTTCGCCTTTTCAGTGTTCAGTACTGCTTCTTTATCACAGTCGTCATTTGTCATGAACATGGTTTTGGCGATGTCTATCTTCAGACCAATCTCACTGGACTTATTGTTAAGTTCGTTTAGCATTTCTTCCAATTCTTTGTTGTTAGATATAAGCACAATATTATCCGCGAATCGCATTACCTTTAATAATTTGTCTGGTATATAAAAAAACAAGGTCATCAATGTTCCACAAAGATCGGAAACAAACTTTGTTGAAAACTCATTTGGGATGTGTTTTGTGAAGTCACTGATCATTTTATACCTCCCTAACAAAAAATTTTATTTTAAAAGCAATCAACACACGGAACACTCATTGCGCAAGTCCGACTTGCACTTGGCCGGTTATTAACAGGTTGACTGCCGACCACTCCGATCGGAGTGCGTCGGGTCTCTTCGCCAACGCCGTCTACTCCGATCGGAGTTCGACATGCGTTCTTACGAAACGTTTTAGTATTCCATCGGCGTTGTATATGAAACGTGTTTCTAGCGGTGGCGTTGCTTAAAAACGCAAGTTCTAACAGGTGCTTAAGTGGTTCCGCGGATTTGCTTTTGGTTTGGTTGTAATCTGCCGTACAATATGGACAATCAACCTGGGCCTTCTGGTATTAAAAAAAGACATTGTAGTGATGAAAAAAAGGTATATGATAAGAAAAAGAAGCTAACTGACACTGAATTATTGCAGCTATTGGAAGAAAGCGGAGGTAGTAGTGACGAACATTACGTACCAGACACAGACGATAGTGATGTAAATTCAAGCTCCGAGTCCGAAGAAGAGAATTTTATAGACCCTATTCGGCCACATCAAACACTTCCTAGCCTTGATGAGATAAAATGGAACGACAGAGGTGCGTTAAAACAAATTTTGTTCAAGAAAACCCAGGAATTATTGGTGCAAATTCCAGGACAGGGTGCACCTATCGATTTTTTCGAAATGATCATTGATGATGATTTTTTACAAACTATTGTAGAACAAACGAACTTTTACGCAGTCGAGGTTTTGCTGCGCCCAGAAACAAATACAAAATCACGTATTACTAATTTTAAAGATCTTACTCTTGACGAACTAAAAATTTTTTTGGCCCTGTTACTTCACACTGGCACAATATCCTTGAGCCGTGTTAACGATTATTGGAAAATTGATCCGCTATTTAATCTACCTGTTTTTAGAAAATATATGTCAAGGAATAGATTTTTGCTTATCTTGAGGTGTTTGCATTTTACATCTCCAGATATGGATCCGGCAGATCGGCTAGGAAAGATTAGATTTGTGGCAGATTTTTTTAACAACAAGATGGGACAAATTTACTATCCTGGAAGAGAGTTGTCTTTGGTGAAGCTATGGTACTTTATCGGGGTCGTCTCCAGTTTAAACAGTATATCAAGAATAAGCGTCATAAGTATGGTATGAAGTTATACATGCTGACAGAGCCTAATGGACTTATTTTGAAATTTCGTGTCTACGAAGGTGCGACAGATGTTTATGGTGGAAGCGGACATACTGAAAAGATTGTTTTACATTTATTGGAGGAAAAATTGGGTGTGGGACATGCTGTTTATCTAGACAATTTTTACAATAGTGTTAATTTAGCTAGGAAATTACTTCAACAAAATACATACTGCACTGGTACGCTGAGAGCTGAGAGGAAAGATAATCCGAAAGAGGTAATGAGTGCAAACTTAAAACGTGGTGAGAATAAATCTATGTTTTGCAATGGAGTGCATGTCGGAAAATGGCGCGATAAAACGCAATGTTCAATACATTTCAACAGAATTTGGAAGCGAAATGGGCATTTTTAAAAACAAAAGAAATCAAGAATCTGAAAAACCTTCCGCAATCATTGGATATAATGCTTTTATGTCCGGTATAGATAGACAGGATCAAATGATGGCATATTATCCTTGCAGCCGTAAAACCATTCGGTGGTACAAAAAGTTATTCATGCATGTGCTGCAAATGAGCATGATAAACGCCTATTTTTTGTACAATAAATATTCGCGGTCTGACCAGTTACGATTATATGACTTCCGATTGGATGTCATAAGAAATTTACTAGCCAGACGACCAATTACTAATTTGCCGCAAATTCCTCCAGGCCAAATAAATGTCCACAGCATAAGCAAAGTAGAAAAAATTGTTAGTGAAAAAAAAAAGGAACTAAAGAAACAAAACGGGTAAGCAGAAAGGAATGCAAAGAATGCAGGAAAAATAAAATAAGAAAGCAAACAGTGTATGAATGCAAAATGTGCCCTGGACAACGAGGTTTTTGCCTTAATTGCTTTGAGGATTACCATAAAAATGTACAAAAATGATTTAGAAATAAATGTTTTAAGTTCATGAGTTCGATTTATTATTTCTTTACTTATTTAATTGGACACTCCGATCGGAGTGTTCGGCATCTAGTAAAAATTTTCACTTGCAATGCCGATTACTCCGATCGGAGTGAAATTTTTTTTTTCTAATATTTTGAATGGCACATAAAAAAAACACATCCAAGACTCATTTTAATTCATATTTACCACAATAAAACAAAAATATTTGGAAAAATCTTACCGGCGTCAACCACAAACTCAAAAATATAGATCGGCAGTCAACCTGTTAACTATGGGGAGTATAACCTGTATAGCCAAAACAGTTCCATTAAAGTTTTGAATCGCCTTAAAACTGATAGCCTTCCCGTTTCCAAGAGCTATTATGATTCTGATACTCAACGTCATCACGGACTCTGTCTAAACTCGTACCTCATATTATCAACAAGTTAATATTTTTCTAGCAACCACAGACGAAAGTATTATTTTGAATAAGGTCTGCGTAGATACCGAGTTGCGGTCCGCCTAATGGCCTTTAGAAGGTTGTAAATATTTTGAACTGCCTTTCATCCGAGTTGCGGTAATCGACAAAACGGCAAGTAGATAGGGTTAAATTATTAAATATTATTAATTCTTAAATAGTATTACATTAAATTAGAAAAAAGTATAAAACGTAAGGGCATTTTTGAAATTTACTAGTTTATGTTTAAAATTTTTCAAGTCAACATGGTCTTATTACAGAGGATGTTGAGCGAGAAAGCCAAACTTTGATCCTATTTGAACATTACAAATTTCGACAATATCGCCATTTAAAATCGACAGAAGAGATGTGCTGGGTCTGCACAAACAAGAATTACACTGCCAAAGTTTATACTATTGGACCAAACGACATATTTTCACAACAAACTGGCAATCATCAACATCAACACGATAATGAACAAGTTCTGAATCGCTAAAAAATTAACAACGCAGTGAAGAAGAAAGCCAACGAGGAACATTACAACGAAAGACCAAGAAAGATAATTCGGCGGGAGGTAGCTGCAGATCCGAGTGTGCTGAACACTTTCACCGACTCCGATATGACAAGACAGTGCTATCCAAAGTTGCCAAAGTCCCGAGAGGAAGTTCATGAATATCTCAGTTCAATCTCGCGCTCGAAACCACCAGGTATGAAGATTTCCTGATGTTTAATGATGTCAGGATTGGTGTGATATTTTCCTGTAAAAGTAATTTAGAATTCCTGTGCGCTGCGAAAATTGTGATGGTGGACGGTACATTTGAATTTTGTGCGAAGTTTTTTCTACAAATGTTTCCAATTCTGGCATATATGAATGGCCGCTATATTCCCTTGGTGTTCAGCCTATTGCACGACAAGAAGGAAACTTCGTATTCTTTGGTATTCTCTGCGGTAAAAAAACCAAAAATTTAGGATGTGTCTTCTCGCCTACAAAGGTCGTGTCAGATTTTGAACGCGCTATTCACGGTGCGGTTTCAACCAAATTTCCATTGACAACGCTTGTGGGATGCTAGGATTAACTAGAGAATACAAAGATAAAATTTCTCCCACTGGAAAATGGCTTCACCACATGAGTTCATTTTGTCACTCTAAAACCAGTTTAAAAGTCCCTCTCATGTTTGATAAACTCTTCCATGATGCCTGCCACAATCTTGAGGTCCTAAATCCTTTCAAAATCCGATATATTAAATAATATTTATTATTAAAATATTTTAAAAACAAATCTTAACAGAAATTTCCTTTAAAGATAGTAATAATATGACATGATTAACAACGCATTAAACGCAAAAATTATATTAAATATTATTTGTTGTTAACGTATTTTAAAAACAAATTTCGCCAAAAATTTCCTTCCAGTTTATTAATAATATGACATTAACAACGCATTAAACACAAAAAAAATATTTTACGGTTTTCCATATTAGGTTAAGAAAGGTCAGTAAACATACGAAGATTTCGAATGTATTAGTTTTATATCAAAAAAATATACAGAGTGTTCAAAAAAACACATCAACGATAAAAAACATTGTTAATCTTTAATGAAGTATAACTGTTTAAAAATTTAGTGGTAAAGATGGTAGTGGTAATGACTGTAGAATTTTACTAAAAATCTAATATAGCTGTAATCAGGTACTATAGCAACTGGCACAACCGATACTTCATAGTTAGCATATGCAGTCGAATTCAATATTCTTAAAACATGATGTAATTTAATAACATTAAAGATAATTGCTATCATAAACAAACCCGTTATTCCGCTAAGATATAAAAGAACAATGCCATAGAAGTCTCATCTCATGAAACACCTTAAATACCTTGTTGGACGGTGTTGGACCAAAATATATACCAGGTATTAACTCCGAGCTTTTACCTGAAATCCTAATAATCACTGTGTCTTTGTTCTATTCTCTTTATCTCGTCCATCTATCTAACTATCTATTTATCTAATAAGCTTTCTTCCATCCAGTGTCGGACATAGGCCTCCTGTTTCTTTTTCCATCCCCATTTCATGTCTTTCTGAGCCACCCTAAGCTAGCCGTTCTTGTCAGACCATCTTTTCATCTTGTTTGGGGCCTTCCTCTGGATTTTTGTCCCAACCATGGCTTCCATTCTGATATTTTTTTATTCCATCTCTCATCTTGTTGTCTCATTGTGTGACCTGTAGGTCTCTATTTCAAACATGTTACTAGCTCTCTTACTTCCCTTTGGTCTTTTGTCTTATAAAGGGTGATTCATTTAGAGGTACTTTTTGTGATGGGGATTTAATTGCAGATTGCGCATGCGTCGTGTCAACTGAAGTGGCATTCCTGTTCAGTAGTGTTTGACAATTCATAATGGAAAGACTTAGCCCGGCACAGCGTCTACAAATTGTTCAACTTTATTACGAAAATGGGCGTTCTACGAGGAATGTGTATCGGGCGCTTAGAGCAACTTATGGTCCACATAATCGGCCTACCGAATGCACAATTCGCTCTACCATCAAAAAGTTTGAGACCCAATTTTCATTATTGGGTAATGCTCGACCGAATAGACCACATCCAGCACGTAGTGAAGAAAATATAGGGGCGGTAGCGGAGGGTGTACGCGAAGACCGTGAAGTGTCGATTCGTTGCCGTTCTCAACAGCTTGGCCTGTCATATTCAACAACTTGGCGTATTTTACGTAAGGATCTTTCTTTAAAAGCATACAAAATTCAACTAGTGCAACAACTGAAGCCGACCGACCTTCCGAATCGTTTCCGTTTTAGTCGTTGGGCTCTTGACAAGCTTGCAGAAGATCCACTGTTTTCGAGAAAAATTTTGTTCACCGATGAGGCCCATTTTTGGCTGGCTGGTTCGTGAATAAACAAAATGCCCGTATTTGGGGTGATGAACAACCTGAAGAGGTTCAAGAGCTGCCATTAAATCCAGAAAAAACAACTGTTTGGTGTGGTTTATGGGCCGGTGGAATAATCGGTCCATATTTCTTCAAAACAGAGGCCGGCCGGAATGTTACTGTGAATGGTGACCGTTATCGCGCCATGATAACAGACTATTTGATGCCAGAAATTGAAGCCCGTGATCTCGACGAAATTTGGTTCCAACAAGATGGCGCCACTTGCCATACAGCCCGTGAAACCATGGCTTTACTGCGAGAGCAATTCGGCGAACAGATCATTTCACGCTTTGGACCAGTGAATTGGCCGGCTAGCTCATGTGACATCACACTCTTGACTTTTTCCTTTGGGGCTATGTAAAGTCCAAAGTCTACATGGATAAGCCAGCTACAATTGAGGCATTGGAGGCCAATATTACTCGAGTCATTGGCCAAATACCACTCGAAATACTCACACGCGTCATTGAAAATTGGAACTTCAGAATGGACGTTGTTAACCGTAGTCGCGGACAACATTTGAAAGAAATTATCTTTAAGAAATAATTGTAAAGAATGGTTCTTTTATATGATAATAAAGATTATAAAATAAAATTGTTTTTATTTATTTTTTTTTTATTTTAAAAAAAGTAACTCTAAATGAATCACCCTTTACTTTCGTTTCTGATTCTGTCTTGTAATCTTATATTCAGCATCTGGCGTGCCATTGCTCTTTGTGTTTTACTCAGTTAGTCCATTATCTTCTTAGTCAATGACCATGTCTGGGCCGCGTAGGCGCAAACTAGTAGAATGCATTGATCGAATACCATCTTTCTAAGTTTCAGAGGAATTCTTTTGTTGGTTAGTATTTTCCTTTGTTTGCCAAATGGCCATGGCAGTCTGATTCTTCTCTGTACTTCTGCCGTTTGATTTACTTTTCCGCACTTCATTATTTGCCCTAGGTAGATAGATGTATTCCTCTACGTATTCTCAAGCATCGCGGATTGTCTTCGTTTGTCACAGGCTTTGTCTTATCTCTATTCGCATTAGTCCTACCCTCTCTGATTTGTTTTGTAGTTCAGTAATCATTTCCTGTATGTCATCAAAATTATCTGATATTACACTACATCATCAGCATAACGCAGAAGATTTAAATTTTGAGCTTTTTTCCCATTCAAGTTCCTTGAACACTTCTCTTCTAATGCTGTTATAAATAGTTTTGGGCTTTATCTCGTAGTTTCTGTTAAATCACTACACTAGGGTATTTGATTCGATCTTAAATCCAATATGACATTTCCAGCTTTGTTACTAGTTAATTTATTTATTAACCTGAAGAATCCCATTCCCGCCACTCCTTATATCACTATGTGTAGGGAAAGTATATTCAAGAGAATTTCCATGACTATTGTTGATGTGCTGTTTATTGCTTCTGTTTAAACAGATAAGGCCTTCTCAGAATAGACATAGCGGTCCTTTGTCGTACTTTGGTTCACCATACTGAGGACGTCCAATCCTCATGTTTTTGTCTGGAATGCATCTGACTAACATCATTTCGGTGTAGTCTCTGCTCTTAACTCTGTTTAAGTCTTGGTTCCAGGTTAACCGTGAGTCTAATATCCTTTGTAAAGAATGTCCCAAAATTCGCGCAAGATTTGAATTTTATGGTAAAGTGTTGCCAACAAAATAAAGAACACAGCGTGACATCTGACAGTTCAGGGTTTTTAAAAATGGAGCGCTACATGAAAGAACAACGTATTTTCATTGTTGTGCAATATTTTTAAAATAATGAAAGTTTGGCAGCTACAGTTCGGAATTTTCGTACAAAATATGGTCGATATAGTGATTTAACCTCATCAGCTGTAAAGAGATTAATTGAAAAATTCAGAAAGACTGGATCAATTAGTGATCTTAAACGCTCTGGCCGTCCTTCAACAAGTCGTTTGACACAAAACATTGAAGCAGTTCGTAAGAGTGTTGCTGAAACTCCAGGAACATCAATTCGGCACCATGGTCAAAAATTGGACATTTCAAGAAGCTCTCTTCTCACGAAAGATTTGCATTTTCATGCTTACAAAGTTCAATTGACTCAAGAACTGAAGCCTACTGACCACGCACAACGCAGAGAGTTCGTTGAATGGATTATGGAACAACAAGTGGATACTGATTTTTCGAAGAAAATCATCTTCAGCGATGAGGCTCATTTCCATCTTGATGGGTTCGTTAATCGACAAAATTGTCGCATTTGAGGATCAGACAATACACACGTTACTGTTGCGAAACAAATGCATCCCCAACGTGTCACTGTTTGGTGCGGATTTTGGGCTGGAGGCATCATTGGACCATTCTTCTTCGAAAATGCGGTTGGCCAGGCAATAACAGATAATGGTGATCGTAATCGCGATATGATAATCCAGTTTTTTGTGCCTAAATTGCAAGATATAGATGAGGACGGCATGTGGTTTCAACAAGACGGTGCCACATGCCATAAAGCCCGAGAAACAATTCAATTACTGCATGAGTCATTTCCTGGTCGTGTATGGTAATATCCCGTTTTGGTGATCAGAATTGGCCGTTCAGATCATGCGATTTAACGCTGTTGGACTTTTTTCTTTGGGGTTTTTTACAGTCTAAGGTTTATGCCAACAAGCCCACGACCACCCACGATTTGAAGGAGGAAATTAAGCGCTGTATCAATGAAATTCACCCATATTTATGCAAAACGGTCATGGAAAATTTAGACAAAAGAGTGCGTATGTGCCAACAAAGCTGTAGAGGCCATTTACCCCATATGTTATTCCATACATAACCCTATACTGTATACTTTATGTTTCAATAAAAAAAATTACAATTTTTAATTAAAAACCTGTTTTTTCTATCAAAATTACTTCTTGCGTGAATTTTGGGACACCCTTTAGTTTTAGAGTTCCTTTATTTTTTTCTATTTGTGAATATTATAGTGGTCGCTTTGGAAGAATTAATTTTTAATCTTTCTTTTGCTACCCATTTAATGGTAACATTCAGGGTCAGTTTCATTTTTCCCCTTACAATTTTATTGAACTTCCCCTGGAATAATACTATTTTTGCTTCTGTCTTTTTTAAAAAAGTGTAACAAGATAATGAACAACAGCTCCGTAGTGCTATTTCTAATTTACATTTATTTTGTATAAATCTGGGTATAAATAAATATCTCAGAAACCGGTGTTCATAAAATGAAGATAAAAATGCTTGAACCATTCTATTTTTAGCTTAGCTCGGGTATTTTTATCCATCATTATGTGACCATTCCACAGCAGGTTGCACTGAAGGCGGTTGACTTGTTTAACACCTAGTCATTGGTGTCGAAGAAGAGAAAACGTATACAAATTTAGGTTTAAAAATTTGGAGAACATCGACATAATTATCGCACAACACAATGCATTCAGGACATTTTTATGCTGAGGCCAGACTAAGGTTAACATCTAACGCCCATCATCGCGTTATTTAAGGCGCAAAAATAGTCCACTAAATAACGCGTTAAATTGAGTGGCCACACTTGCATTTAGCATCTAATGCCGATAAATAACACATTATTTGACAATAATTTTGAAGAGTTGATTGAGTGGCCCGTTACTTTGTGACAGTACATTTTAACAATAAAACTACTTAATTACTTTGTTAACTGTCACTAAATATATTTGTAAAGATTTTACAATTGCGTTATCGCGATTTCGTAGTACAACTACATTGTCAAACGTTTAACTAAAACTAAAACAGATTTTTGGTATTTTATGTTTATATGATGAACAGATGTGGGTCTATTACATGTTAAAAAAGTTTGAACAAAAGAGAATTTGCTACGTCTAATTGACTATTCAGTAAATTTATATTATGGTCCTTTGAATGTCTGTAAATTTCTATAGATTCTAAGAAGTTGAGTTTTAACCCTTTAGGTGCCATATGGAGTATTTGTAAACAATCGATATTGGGAAAAGTATGGCCTGTTTCTAAGAAATGTTTAGCAAAGTGTGATTTTTCATTTTTTTAGCCTATAAGAGGCATTGTGTTCTGCGAATCTTGTCTTGAAATTCCGTCCCGTTTGGCCTACGTAACAGCTATTGCACTCTTGACAATTAAGTTTATAAACTCCTGATTTATTGTATTTATTAGTTTTATCTTTGGCATTAAAAAATATATTGGATAATTTTTGAGCGGGTTTTAAAGCTATTCTTGTTTTTTCGGTAGTGAGAACTTGGGATATTTTATCCGAGATAGGGCCAAAATATGTCAAAGGTATGAATGTTTTCTTTTCTCGGTATTCTTTTACGGGGTAGATTAAGCTGAGAGTGATTTGTTTTCGTTTACGGCTTATTAAGGTATTAATTATTTTAGGTTGGAAGCCGTTATTGAGTGCTATATTTTTGATTGTCTCCAGTTCTTTTTTTTAATTATTTTTACTAAGAGGGATATTGAAGGCTCTATGGATCATAGATCTATAGGCTGCCAGTTTATGGGAGTTAGGGTGTATTGAGGCAGCTGGGATGGTGACATCTGAAAAGGTTGGTTTGCGGAAGATATCGAATTCTAGTCTATTTCTGTTTTTCAAAATTGTAATATCTAAGAAATTTATTTTATTATCGGTTTCCTTTTCAAGTGTGAATTTTATGTTGGGGTGTAAATTATTTAGCTGATTTAAAGTGGAATTTAGTTCAGTATCATTTCCAAGGAAACATACTAAGATGTCGTCCACATATCTAAACCAAAAGAGAATATTTTTCGCGTATTGAGTTTTTAGAAAACTGTTTTCCAATTCTGACATAAAGATTTCGACTAGCAAAGGACTAAGTGGAGACCCCATGGCAAGTCTATCTGTTTGTTTGAAAAATTGATTATTGAACTGAAAATAATTTCCGGATATACAAAATTAGAACAGTTTCAATATATCTTGTTGTATTGTTATGTTGAAGTTGTTTTTTTGTAACATAGTTTTTATAATTTCTAAACAATCTTTATTTGGGATATTGGAGAACATATTTGTTACATCGAATGAAACTAGAAGGGCGTTATTTGGGATGGAGATATTTTTAAGTTTATTTGTAAGGTCTATAGAGTTTTTTGTGTTGTATTTTGGATTGAATTGTGTAATTTCTTTGAAGATGGTGTTGAGATGTGTTGCCAGATTTTTTAGGGGGGTGTTGCTGTACGATACTACTGGTCTTATTGGCTCCACCAATAGAATTCGATATCTTTGATGATAATACTAGATTAAAAATTAGCCAAATTATTCACAAAATTTATTTAATTCAATCAAAAAAACTTAAAAAACTAAGAGAGAATAAAAAATATACCGAAACTTCAGATAATATTCAACAAAAAACTTTCTATAACAGATTTATCAATATCTCTAATACAAATTTCACAGAAAGTAAGAAAAAACTGCTTGAAAAAGGACCAAAATATAACCCTAACTTTAATATAAAAAATACTACCGAAACACTAATATCCGAAATTGAATCAGCCACAAAAAACATAGGTGACCCAAATATTAAAAAAAGAAAAAAATAAAACATATAATAATAAACACAAAAAACACTACTTGCAGTAACCAAGAACAATTAACGATAGCGTCCATTCAGTCTAAAATAAAAGAGAATAACTTACTAATAACAAAAGCAGACAAAGGCAACTCCATCATAGCTCTTGATAAAAACCATTACATTCAAAAAGTAAATGATTTTTTGGAAAAAGAAAATCCAGTAAAACTAAAAAAAGATCCAACGGATAAAATTCAAAAACAACTCAAGACCCTGCTAAATGAAACCCTGAGCATTGTGGATGAAAGAGAAAAGTTTAAAATAATAAACCAAAATCCTACATCACCAAAACTTTATGACCTGATAAAAATACATAAAGAAAATTCGCCAATAAGACCAGTAGTATCGTACAGCAAAACCCCCCTAAAAAATCTGGCAACACATCTCAACACCATCTTCAAAGAAATTACACAATTCAATCCAAAATACAACACAAAAAACTCTATAGACCTTACAAATAAACTTAAAAATATCTCCATCCCAAATAACGCCCTTCTAGTTTCATTCGATGTAACAAATATGTTCTCCAATATCCCAAATAAAGATTGTTTAGAAATTATAAAAACTATGTTACAAAAAAACGTCAACATAACAATACAACAAGATATATTGAAACTGTTCGAATTTTGTATATCCGGAAATTATCTTCAGTTCAATAATCAATTTTTCAAACAAACAGATGGACTTGCCATGGGGTCTCCACTTAGTCCCTTGCTAGCCGAAATCTTTATGTCAGAATTGGAAAACAGTTTTCTAAAAACTCAACACGCGAAAAATATTCTCTTTTGGTTTAGATATGTGGACGACATCTTAGTATGTTTCCTTGGAAATGATACTGAACTAAATTCCACTTTAAATCAGCTAAATAATTTACACCCCAACATAAAATTCACACTTGAAAAGGAAACCGATAATAAAATAAATTTCTTAGATATTACAATTTCGAAAAACAGAAATAGACTAGAATTCGATATCTTCCGCAAACCAACCTTTTCAGATGTCACCATCCCAGCTGCCTCAATACACCCTAACTCCTATAAACTGGCAGCCTATAGATCTATGATCCATAGAGCCTTCAATATCCCTCTTAGTAAAAATAATTTAAAAAAAGAACAGGACACAATCAAAAATATAGCACTCAATAACGGCTTCCAACCTAAAATAATTAATACCTTAATAAGCCGTAAACGAAAACAAATCACTCTCAGCTTAATCTACCCCGTAAAAGAATACCGAGAAAAGAAAACATTCATACCTCTGACATATTTTGGCCCTATCTCGGATAAAATATCCCAAGTTCTCACTACCGAAAAAACAAGAATAGCTTTAAAACTCGCTCAAAAATTATCCAATATATTTTTTAATGCCAAAGATAAAATTAATAAATACAATAAATCAGGAGTTTATAAACTTAATTGTCAAGAGTGCAATAGCTGTTACGTGGCCAAACGGGACGGAATTTCAAGACAAGATTCGCAGAACACAATGCCTCTTATAGGCTAAAAAATGAAAAATCACACTTTGCTAAAACATTTCTTAGAAACAGGCCATACTTTCCCAATATCGATTGTTTACAAATACTCCATATGACACCTAAAGGGTCAAAACTCAACTTCTTAGAATCTATAGAAATTTACAGACATTCAAAGGATCATAATATAAATTTACTGAATAGTCAATTAGACGTAGCAAATTCTCTTTTGTTCAAACTTTTTTAACATGTAATAGACCCACATCTGTTCATCATATAAACATAAAATACCAAAAATCTGTTTTAGTCTTAGTTAAGCGTTTGACAATGTAGTTGTACTACGAAATCGTGATAACGCAATTGTAAAATCTTTACAAATATATTTAGTGACAGTTAACAAAATAATTAAGTAGTTTTATTGTAATAATTTTGAAGATGGAGGTCGCAGGTGCTACGCTATATTATTTCATGAGTGTATAGTATTTTTCAAGATCTCGGAAAGTGATTTGGCAAATTGATGCAATAAAAACATTAAACGACCGTTAGGATCTTTGCACGTACCTAGCCGTAACAGAGTCGTAATTGATATACAGCCTTGGCCAAAAGTATTAGGCACCCCTAATAAACACGTGAAACTCATAAAATATTAAAAAAAAAGACTAATTATTTTAACAATACTATAGGCGGCGCTGTCAAAAGCTAACCTAAACAATAGACAATCTCTTTTACAAGTTCATAAAACACCTGACCCACAAAATTGCGATAATGAAGTTTTTTGAAAAATATTTTTAATGTTCTATCAGTCTCTTTTTACTACTTGTAGTGTCAAGAAGCTTCCGTGCGTGTTTTATTTGTGAACTGTACATTCTTATATTTGAGAAATGCCTAAGAAAAGTGAGCTTGGTATTGAAAAACGAATTAAAATTCAAACCCTACATGAACAAGGCAAGTCCCAAGTAGAAATAGCCAAGTTAGTGAAATGTTCTCGGTGCGCAGTGCAATGTGCTATTAAAAGGTTTGTGGAGACTGGCTCCCATGCCAACAAAATGAGAACGGGCAGAAAACGTAAGACTAATGAGCGACAAGACAGAAAACTCATCTGCGGGTCTATTAAAAATCGAAAAAAAAACATCATCTGAGCTCGCTGCAACTCTGTCGAAAGAGATTGGGATGCCGATTAGTTCTTGAACGGCAAGGAGAAGACTGACAGAAGCTGGATTAAGAGAGTGCAAAGCTAGAAAGAAGCCTTGGCTTTCAGAGACCAATAGGAAGAAACACTTAGAGTGGGCTCTGAAGCATCAACATTTCAGCGAAGAGGATTGGTCTAATGTATGGTCCGACGAATCCAACTTTGAGGTAAGTTTTTATATGATTTATTTTAACAAATAACTATATACAATTACTCTTGATTTAATCCGTTTTAGTCAAAATAATAACTAATTTTTAAATTGAGTATTTTTTCTATTCTTACAGTTATTTGGAACGTCAGGTGTGACATTCGGGAGGCGGTGTTGGCGAGGAATACCATCCAGATTGCGTGGTACCTACTGTAAAACACGGAGGAGGCAGCATTATGATATGGGGCTGCATGGCTGCTAAAGGTGTCGGCGAAATGTTCATTTGTGAAGGCCGCAATGACAGCCAAAAGTACATAAATGTACTAAAAACTGCTGATGCCTGCGCTAACGCACATTTTTGGCGAAATTCCAGCAAGATAATGCACCTTGTCATAAATCAGCGGCTACGATGCGCTGGTTTAGAGACAATAACATTGTCTTGATGGATTGGTCGGCGCAGTCTCCAGATCCCAACCCTATCGAGCATCTTTGGGGTATTCTGAAGCGCAAGATACGGAAGCATAGCATAACATCAAAAGCAGCGCTAAAAAGTGCTTTGATGGATAAGTGGGATGCCATAAGTACAACTGAATGTACTAGGCTTGTACACCGCATGCCCCAAAGAATTGCTACTGTAATTAAAGCTAAGGGCGGACACACCAAATATTAATTTATTTCATAATTTTACCTCAATATACGATTTTACGAATTTAATTTTTTACCCTAAAACACAAGAAATGAAGTACATTGTAGGGTGCCTAATACTTTTGGCCAAGGCTATATATATATATATATATATATATATATATATATATATATATATATATATATATATATATACAGTCCCTGGCCAAATTATTAGACGCACTGTATTTTTTTTAGTAATTTTATGTTTCTTAAGAGTTTTTATGCAATAATGGTATATTTAAACTACAATATTATTGATTTTTATTTAAAAGAATTGTTGTAGACTACATATTTGTATTTATTTTTAACATATGGCAACACTGTGTTGACAAAGTGATACATGAACGTAAACAAGTACAAACCTGTATCAGTCACGATCGGAATCGAGTCAGGTACGGACGTGTTTCTGTGGCTTTATGGACTGTGATTGTTTGTTTAGCAGTTTTATACTACTCAGTTATTAGTTTATTTTGTATGCAGTGTTTTAAAAAAGTAATTGGACTATTTTCATTATGGGTAGAAAAGGCGATCTTTCACCACGTAAAAAAGCTGAAGTGAAGGCCCTTGTGATTGCGAAAACATTTACAAACCGAGAAATATCACGAAGATTGGAAGTTTCTGAAGCTAGTGTACGACGCATAAAAAAGAAAATTGAGTCAGGGAAGGAATTAAGCCCGAAAAGAAAAAAAAGATGCGGTAGAAAACCAATTTTCACTCCACGGTCAGAGAGATGTTTGAAGAAAATTTGTGTAGAAAACAGATTTGCTACCACAAAGGTAATAAAATCACAACTCCAGGATGCTAGCGTAAATGCTTCTGAGCGCACTGTTGGAAGAAAATTGAAAGAATTAGATTTTAAGGCCTGTCGCCCCGCCAGGAAGCCCAAGTTAACAGCTGCAATGAAAGCAAAGCGCCTGAAGTGGGCCAAACAATGGCAAGTGTGGACTTCTGGAGATCGGTAAGATACAGCAATTTAATCAATAATTGATACATTATTATCATTTTCAGTTAAATAAAGCAAATAAACATGGAAGTTTATATATTTTTCCTATTTTTGACAGGTCTGCTTCAGTGACGAAAGCACATTCGAAATTTTGCAGAATAAAGCTCAGTATGTGCGTCGTCGTCATGGAGAAAAGTTTCATCCTGATTGTGTCGTCCCGACGGTTAAACATCCCACCAAAGTGATGATTTGGTCAGTCATCAGCGGCAAGGGCACTGGACGTCTGTACGTCGTCAAAGGAATAATGAGGCAAGATCAGTACAAAGAAGTATTACAAAATCGGTTGATTCCGCAGCTCAGAGAATGGTTTCCAAATGGGGAACCATTCACTTTCATGCAAGATGGAGCTCCCTACCACACTGCTCGGTCTGTTAAAGCTTTTTTGGCAGAAAAAAAATATCCCTCTGTTGGATTGGCCGGGTAATAGCCCTGATATGAACCCCATTGAAAATGTGTGGGAGCTGATGAATAGAGAAGTGGCTAAAGATGTGATTACCAACAAAACCCAGCTCCTAGAAAAGATTATTCATGTGTGGAATCATCATCCTCAAATGCAGGAGACAGTACAATCTTGCATTGATAGCATGCCGCGCAGAATTAAAGCTTTGATAGCGGCTAAAGGTGGCTCAACTAAATATTGACTTTTACTGACATTAATTTCACTTTTAAACTTATGCTTTTCTAAATTAATGCTGTTTTATTTATGTCAAATAAATAGGTAATTGATTGGATAATATAAAAATAAAAAACAAATCAATTTAAAATAATAAAACGGTACAATATCACTCGGTAATTAATATTTTACATGAAATCTTGCAGTGCGTCTAATAATTTGACCAGGGACTGTATATACCTCCCTTTTAATCTAACATTTTATTGGCTACTTCGTGTTTATGAATATAAAAAATATTCTTCATTTTATCTGCAGTATTATACTGAAATAGTGTGTATTATAAAGTTCAATAGTGTCTTAAAATGCCCGAAGCCCATTCCATCAGAAGCCACAAATCTTTGCCCGTTGAAGCAAAAGTGATAGTTAAAAGTGTTTATGTAAAGTTAGTGGAGCGAGACCACGAAAAGTACTTTTCATTGATGGAGACATCAGCTTTAACAAGCATCCCTGAAAGTACAGTTTGGAAAATTGTAAATAATTCGATAGCGCCTAAAAAACACGAAAAGGCGAAGGTGTGTCGAAATGTATTGATTTCTGTCAAGAAGACTTAACCCACGCAAAATTTATGAAATGTATGCAGAACAAAAAGTTCCTACGTTATCGTCACTTTCACGGAGGCTGTCCGAGGATAGTTGTGACATAAAATGTTCCACTGCAACTTTACGTCGTTTGGGATTTTTGTTCAAAAAAATAGACAAAAGGCAAGTTATAATGGAATCACGGCTTACAGCAACTCAGAATGGAATATCTTGCAAAAATAAATACAGCTAGATCGGAAAATCGAACGATAATCTACTTAGATGAGACTCGGTATGACACCCACGTCACACCCAGTAAAGGATGGATTGATAAATCCAAATAATGCCGCACCAAAGCTCCATCAAATAAAGGTAAGAAGAATAACTATTTTACATGCGGGGTCTGAAGAAGGCTGGATACCAGAATGTCTATTTCTACCAGCCAAGAATATTTCAGATTCCAGCTTGGATTATCATTGTGATACAACCGCTAAAGTTTTTAAAGATTGGCTTCAAAACAAATTAATGCCGAATATACCACCGAATAGCTGTATTGTGATGGGTAATGCATCCTAAGATAGTCGCCAAATGAATAAGGTACCAAGTTCCACCAGTAGAAAAAGGAAAATACAAGCCTTTTTGTGCGAACTTGACATATATTTCCATGAACGTTATACAGTTAAACAATTGTTAGAAGTTTTAAAAAGTTACCATTTTTGAAAGGAATATGTTTGTGATAAAATTGCAAAGGAAGCAGGACACGAAATAATTCGGCTTCCTCCATATTATTGTATCTTTAATGCGATCGAGTTGATATGGTATAAAATAAAGTCTAATATACGTGCTCACAATAATACACCCACTTTAAACAGTGTGATTGAGTTGATAAAGACAGAAGTCAAAAATGTAACCGTTGAAAACTGGAGAAACTGTATTCAACAGGTCAAAAAAATTGAAAACTCATATAGATGTATGTACATAAATATAAATAGTTTAGAACCTGTAAAAAAAACTTATTATTGATTTGCAAGATTATACCAATAGCGAAATTGAACTAGATATTAACTAATTTTTTTTTTTTTTTTTTATGGGTCTAGCACACGTGCTACAGGGAAGTCCCTAAAGCGCTACAGGAGCGACACGTGTGCGGAGAAAACGATTCACGTTGTTCTTGAATCGCTGTAGATTGTACTCGATGGAAAACACAGTCCTGGGTAAACCATTCCAAAGGTATGATGTTCTCCATATAAAAGATTGCTTGAAAAGCGTTGTACGAGGAGTAACAAGCTGAACCTCATACGGATGTGAAGCATCAGCGCGACGTGTACTTCTAATATGCACTGCTCTGGGAGGAATCAAACGGGCCACATCTTTCGAACACTTTCCGTGAAAGTACTTGTAGAATAGGCTCAAGTCGCCAACCGTTCTTCGATGTTCCAGCGAATCAAGGCCGTCGGTCAATTCCGGGTGTCCAATCAGACGAACAGCTCTTCTCTGGATAGAATCCAACAAATGCAGTGTATGTTTGGGAGCGGAGCTCCAAACATGGGAGCAGTATTCCATAGTTGGTCGAATTTGAGCTTTGTAAAGAATTAACAGTTGTTGTGGAGTGTAAAGCTTTCTGGTTCGAAACAATATTCCCAACTTTTGAGAAGCTCTTCTTGCTATGCCTGCAACATGTTCATGCCAGGACATATTTGCTCCCAAATTAACGCCTAACAGATTGAGTGACGATGTTAGAGGGATGGAGTGCCCCGACATAACTATGTCGGGTTCTGCAACGTTAACTTTTTTAGAAAAAACTGCCGCCTGGGTTTTTGTAGCGTTAAATTCCCCTTGGTTACTGTCACCCCAAGATAGAATTTCTTCTAGGTCTTTGTTGAGTCGAATGACTTCCTGCTGTCTGCGGATATTCGTCTGAATAGTCGATGTCCGAGCGTTCAAAGTGAATGAAGAGATAAGTGTACTATCATCTGCAAAGCTGTAGATTGGATTCTCGGTCTTTTCCAGCAGATCGTTAATATAAATGAGGAAGAGAGTAGGAGACAGTATAGAACCTTGGGGCACACCGGCGTTGATAGTGAAGGTGTTAGAAAGAAATCCGTCAACTGCCACTCGTAAAGAACGCTCTCTGAGGAAACATGAGAGCCACAAACAGAACTTTTCAGACATACCATAAGAACGTAGCTTAGCCAACAGGCCATCGTGCCAAACACGGTCAAATGCCTTGGATATGTCAAGAGCAACCGCTCGAGATTCTCCAAAGTGTTCAATTGCGTTGTTCCAAACATGTGTTACATAAGTCAGAAGATCTCCTGTTGATCTATTTTTACGAAAGCCATATTGGTGATCACTAATAATGTTGAATCCTTCAAGATATTTTAGAAGATGCTGATTGATAGCCTTTTCCATGACTTTCGATATTATTGAGAGTAGTGCGATTGGTCGGTAGTTATTTGGCAAGGTCTTCTTGCCTTTTTTAGGTATCGGCTGAACTGTGGCACATTTCCAGCAGGAAGGAAATATTCCCTTTCTGTAGGATAGGTTGAAAAGTCTACAGAAAACTGGTGTTAGTTTCCTCGCACAGTTCTTGAGAACTATGGCAGGTATTCCGTCAGCGCCCGAAGCCTTTTTGGTGTCTAGCTTCATCAAAATACGTTTTATGATACGCTGTCTGAAGACAATATCGGGCATCCTTGACTGCACTATGGGAATAGTAGGTGGTGTTTTTCCTTGGAAATCGACAGTAGAATGTGAAGCAAAGAGTTCAGCCAACAAGTTCGCTTTCTCAACAGGTGTCGTTGCAATAGAATTATCTGGCCGTGTGAGTGGTGGTATGGTGGATTTGGTGAAATTTTGACTAACTGCCTTAGCGACTGACCAAAAGGACCTGGAATTGCCGGGACAAGCGAGAAGTTTGTTTCTAATCCGTTGATTGTGTACCTCCTTGGTTTCGTCGATAATTTCTTTGCATCTGTTCCTGGCACGAACAAAGATGTTACGATTTATGGTGTTAGGATCTTCACGCCACTGTCGGTATGCAAGATGTTTAGAAGCAACAGCTTCTTTGCATTTTAGGTCAAACCAAGGCTTGCCGTTGGAAGGGCATTTCTTCGAAAAAGGGATGTAAGCATCCATACCGGCCAAAATAACATCGGAAACCTCCCTGGCGCAGTCAGATGGGTCGTCGGATCGAAAACAAACGTCCAACCAAGGGAAAGTTCGAAAATATTCCATGAGATCTTCCCATTTAGCAGATTTGTAGTGCCAAATCTTGCGCGGTTTGGGCGCCTTTCTGTCACTGATTGGTAGAATACTCGATGTCGAAAGTAGTTTATGGTCGGAAGAACCTAACGGTGGATTTACGCTGACCGTGTAAATCTCCGGATTAGTGGTTAAAAACAGATCAAGAAGACTGGCGAACTCTCCGTCTCGATCAGGGATCCGTGTTGGTTCATCAATAAGCTGAGTCAAGCCACAACTGATTGAAAAATGATTCGGCTTCACGACCTTGTTCGTCGGTAGTATTTGAATATTTAAGCCAGTTGATGTTGTGGACATTAAAGTCGCCCAGGATGGCAATTTCGGCATTTGGATAGTTAATTTGTAAATGATCTATCGTGTCTGCAAGAGAAGCGAAAAGTGTTCTAAAGTTTGTATCACTTGGTGGTCGATAGAGGATACAAACGAACCTTGTGGTTGGTTGAGTCGTTATTTTTAACCACATAACATCAAAGTTTGGAGGCTCCAGCCCCAACTAATAACTAAAATTGTAACAAATGTACGCAAGGATACTGTACACTATTTTAATATATTTGTGTAATTACTATATTGTGTATTATTCAGTACATAAAACATTAAAATTCAACTGTCTTATCACAATAAAATTTGAAACCCAACAATTATACAATCAGGTATAGTGCTGCCCAGCACGATGCCTTGTCATTGAACGGAAAGAAATTAATCACTTTCGAATCTTATTGAATTTTGAATGGGTATAGGTAGCTAAGTCACTTTCTTAGATCGTGAAAAATACTATAAATTAGATAACTCGGTAATATCTCATGATAGATTATTTTTTTTAAATCTTCTATGGTTGTTGGAAACGGCAACGCTCGTAAGTATCATTTTGACTACCACGATTTTTATACCCTTTTTGTCGCAGATCCCATAAACATAGTTCAGTCTGCAGTAATTCCAGGAACCCGAGCACTTTCTCATTTGACCACTCCATAGTTGTACTTAACCTTAATCGATAGCTGCGTCTGCAAACATGTGTGATTCTGTAGCGCTCACGAGGCACAATAACAAACGCTGGTGTGACCACTACATGCATTAAATAACGCGCTCTTTGATGTGCCAAAGTGTTCATTAACACGATAATTAACGGCATTAAACCTTAATGTGGCCCCAGCATTAGAAGTTTATATGTTTAACGGGCTTGACCGATTTTGACAAGCTTTTGAGGTTATGAAAATTATAGTTTGACATTTTTTTGAAAAGTGATATCTTTGCGTTCCTCACACAACTTTGGAATATTATAGAGCCAAAGATTTAAGTATGTGTTAACACTGCAACTAAAACACCCAGAAAATATATACGTAACTTTCATAAATTGTTGTTTAGACTTTTTAGTGTTCCGTACGGAACACTTATGGGATCACTTCGGTTTCCGTCTGTCTGTCACACCCGAATTTCTCCGAAACTATCTGACATAGAAAAATGAAACTCTGTAGGTTTGAAAGTTAACTTTTGACTTAAAGAGTTAATTTTAGGGAGTGAAATCGGAAATGAAATAAAAAAAACCGGTCAAGTGCAAGTTGAACTTGCACAATTAGTGTTCCGTACGTTGATTGTTTTTGACACCACACTCGATGACCTAGTAAAAAAAATTTTTTTTCACTTCCGATTTCACCCCTCAAAACGAACCCCTTAAGTCAAAATTTATGTTACGGTGGTATAAAATGATCAATAACTTCACAAAACACACTCCAAATGAGTTTTCAACAAAGTTTGTTTCCAATTTTTACTGAAATCGGATGACCTTGAAATTTTTGTTTTTTTTTATATACCATATAAATTATTAAAGGTAATGCACTCGTGATAATTTTCGTTCAATCTACACCCCGTGGAGAATATTTCAGAATTTTTTCGAAATTTTTTGATAAGTACTTTTCGAGATAAGGCCCGGGACAGCGATTTTTCGCGAATTTTTAAAAATAATACAAAGAAAAGTGCGCGCAAGTATAATATTATATATATATTTTTTACTCGTGTTTTCACAAGCTTTCATTTGACACCACACTCGATGACCTAGTAAAAAAATTTTTATTTTCACATCCGACTTCACCCCCCAAAACTAACCCCTTAAGTCAAAATTTAATTCTCAAAACTCCATGGCTCTGATGAGGCCATCAATTCCTATATTGTTACCAAATTTCACCTTTCTATGTCAAATAGTTTCGGAGAAAATCGGGTGTGACAGACAGACAGACAGACAGACAGACAGACAGACAGACAGACAGACACCGAAGTGATCTTATAAGTGTTCCGTACGGAACACTAAAAAATACCAGGTCATCGAATGGGGTGTCAAAGTTCAAAAATATATATATGATGTAATACTGGCGCACACTTTCCTTTGTATTACTCTTAAAAAGTGGTCAAAAATCGCTGTCACCCCCCTATTTCGAAAAGTACTGATCAAAAAATTTTGCAAAAACTCTGAAATACAGTCAAGTCTGCTTATAACGAACCCGTTTATAGCGAATTTCCGGTTAAAATGAATTATTTTATAATGCACGAAAAAACTTCCATAAGACCAATGCAAATTTTTATCGGTTATAATGAACCCGGTTATAAACGAACTTCCGGATAAAGCGAACCAAATTTGGATGTTTTGTGTCCATTTATAACGAACTTGCCACTCCGTGTGCTCGATGTCTCGCGACTTGATCTAGGGAATTCATCGAAACTCGATGGGAAGCGCTATTCTACTTATTTCCGCCGCGTCGCTAGTTCGAGCACTATTATTTTCAATTCACTTGTTATGTTATGTGGTTCTAATGCATATTTAATCAAAGTAGCAAAGTGAATGTTTAAAAGACAAACACGATATTATAAGGAAAATAGAAAATGAAGTTAAACAAAGTGATGTTTGCAAACAGTTGAATTTAACTAAATCTACGGTTTCTACCATATGGAAGAAGAGGTAAGAAATCTTATCAATCTAAAATAAACTTTAGTTGTAAAAAAGTAAGAAAATCTACACATGACCAAGTCGATAAAGGGCTCCTTACATGGTTTAGTCAAAAACGACATGAACATGTTCTTATTACCAGCTATACTTTACAAGAGAAAGCTAGTGAATTGGAAAGGAAAATATAGTATATATATATATATATATATATATATATATATATATATATATATATATATATATATATATATATATATATATATATATACAGTCCCTGGCCAAATTATTAGACGCACTGTATTTTTTTTACTAATTTTATGTTTCTTAAGAGTTTTTATGCAATAATGGTATATTTAAACTACAATATTATTGATTTTTATTTAAAAGAATTGTTGTAGACTACATATTTGTATTTATTTTTAACATATGGCAACACTGTGTTGACAAAGTGATACATGAATGTAAACAAGTACAAACCTGTATCAGTCGCGATCGGAATCGAGTCAGGTACGGACGTGTTTCTGTGGCTTTATGGACTGTGATTGTTTCTTTAACAGTTTTATACTACTCAGTTATTAGTTTATTTTGTATGCAGTGTTTTAAAAAAGTAATTGGACTATTTTCATTATGGGTAGAAAAGGCGATCTTTCACCACGTAAAAAAGCTGAAGTGAAGGCCCTTGTGATTGCGAAAACATTTACAAACCGAGAAATATCACGAAGATTGGAGGTTTCTGAAGCTAGTGTACGACGCATAAAAAAGAAAATTGAGTCAGGGAAGGAATTAAGCCCGAAAAGAAAGAACAGATGCGGTAGAAAACCAATTTTCACTCCACGGTCAGAGAGATGTTTGAAGAAAATTTGTGTAGAAAACAGATTTGCTACCACAAAGGTAATAAAATCACAACTCCAGGATGCTAGCGTAAATGCTGCTGTTCGAAGAAAATTGAAAGAATTAGATTTTAAGGCCTGTCGCCCCGCCAGGAAGCCCAAGTTAACAGCTGCAATGAAAGCAAAGCGCCTGAAGTGGGCCAAACAATGGCAAGACAAAGATGTGGACTTCTGGAGATCGGTAAGATACGGCAATTTAATCAATAATTGATACATTATTATCATTTTTAGTTAAATAAAGCAAATAAACATGGAAGTTTATATATTTTTCCTATTTTTGACAGGTCTGCTTCAGTGATGAAAGCACATTCGAAATTTTGCAGAATAAAGCTCAGTATGTGCGTCGTCGTCATGGAGAAAAGTTTCATCCTGATTGTGTCGTCCCGACGGTTTAAACATCCCACCAAAGTGATGATTTGGTCAGTCATCAGCGGCAAGGGCACTGGACGTCTGTACGTCGTCAAAGGAATAATGAGGCAAGATCAGTACAAAGAAGTATTACAAAATCGGTTGATTCCGCAGCTCAGAGAATGGTTTCCAAATGGGGAACCATTCACTTTCATGCAAGATGGAGCTCCCTGCCACACTGCTCGGTCTGTTAAAGCTTTTTTGGCAGAAAAAAATATCCCTCTGTTGGATTGGCCGAGTATGAACCCCATTGAAAATGTGTGGGAGCTGATGAAAAGAGAAGTGGCTAAAGATGTGATTACCAACAAAACCCAGCTCCTAGAAAAGATTATTCATGTGTGGAATCATCATCCTCAAATGCAGGAGACAGTACAATCTTGCATTGATAGCATGCCGCGCAGAATTAAAGCTTTGATAGCGGCTAAAGGTGGCTCAACTAAATATTGACTTTTGCTAACATTAATTTCACTTTTCTTTAAAACTTAATAAACTTATGCTTTTCTAAATTAATGCTGTTTTATTTATGTCAAATAAATAGGTAATTGATTGGATAATATAAAAGTAAAAAACAAATCAATTTAAAATAATAAAACGGTACAATATCACTCGGTAATTAATATTTTACATGAAATCTTGCAGTGCGTCTAATAATTTGGCCAGGGACTGTATATATATATATATATATATATATATATATATATATATATATATATATATATATATATATATATAGATAGGTTGCTCCTTCCTGAATGATTTAAGAATAGCTTTTGATTTTCTTTACTATTTTCTTCCATTTTATCTCTGAATTCTTTCCATGACTGTTCTTTTGCTTTTCTTACCAACGCTTTAACTCTTTTTCTTTTTTCCTTTTTATATATAGTTCATATTGTTCTGTTGTTTTGAGATATTTTTTCCATTCTTTTTTCTTCGCAATAATTTCTTCTTGGATATTACTATTCCACCAAGCTGTTTGTCTCCTACTGTTGTTTGCGTTGCACACTACGGATACTTTAGTAGCCCCGTCCAGGATTATATTCTTGAAGATGCTCCATTTTTCTTCCAAATTTGCATATTTTATATTTCTGTATCCTTTTTCGAATTTCTCATTAGTTATTTGTCGGTATTTGATCATAATTTCTTCATTTCTTAGTTTATATGTCCTTATTGATTTGTATTTTCTTATTGTTAGGTTTTCATCTTTTGGCAACCTTTCTTTGATTATTCCTACTGTATATTTCAGCTCCTCTTCTTATTCTTACGTTTTTCACGTACTTTCTTTTGCTCCTTTGTACCAGTATATTCGATTTTTTCCATTTTTAAAATATACTCGAGCACCTCGAGTTTAACCAGCTGATAAACAGATCGATTTGAAATGTAGGATGTGTTCACATGACAGATGAAGCTTCAAACTGGTGTTCAGTATTTGGTTCAAGCGATGCTCCATAAGTATCGCTTTCAAAATTTATTGACTGATCTTTATATACGTTTGTGATATCTGGCGAACTGTGACTTAGTCCTTGCCAAGAATCCTTCTACCAGTCTAGAGTTCTTTCATTATCATTTCATGTGAGTCAGAGATACTAACTGTTGTAAAATGAAGCAAATTATTCTTCAGCTGTAGCTAAATATCAACACTCGGCAGGTCATTCAATCAATGTAAGAAAAACCGAAGTTCTTGCTTCATTTTCTAATTTCTATAAACGAAAGTTTAGAATATCATTCGAAATTTACAAACACCTTAACAACATTAATTCGGATTCAGGTTACGGTCTGCATCACAGTCACGATTCGATGAACCCCGGTAACGTATAAATACCTAATTTGTGGTTTTTCGACCTCTTTCGGTGCTCTAATCTCGAAGTGTAAAGATTCCGGAAGATGGCTCGTATAATCGTAGGCGAAACGTGGGAAAGTCGCTTCAGTTGGACACGGTCTAATCCCAATAACCGCAATTTCACATCTAACCAATGCCATGAAAGCTTCCGTTTTAAATGTAATTTAGTTCGATATAATTTTAATCAAAATAAATAAGCAAACGCTCATCAATATTTGATAACTCTTCCGCGCTCATGTTCTTGATTGCCACCCTGATTTAATTTATCTTCCAGCTGTGCACTGATCTACCGGTTTACCATTTATAAACTTTTTCACGTTTTTGGTCTAAATATAACTTAACAAAGTAGGTAGTTCGTTCTATTTATAGTACCTCATAATTCATGGTAATTGATTTGGTCTCGATGAAGTAATTTACTTTGTTCTTTTATAACATATACACTACCATCAGAAAGTATTTGCCCACCTAGAAATTTCAATGTAACTGCCAAAATTTAATACCTAATTAAACCCTTTTATTATATTCGGTAAATTTAATTGTTCGTAACAAGTGTCCTTCATAAAATTGTTCAGATAAGCCTTTTTGGTGAAATCACAAATTAAAAACCAATTAGAGGCGATTTCTAAGAATTCCAATTAAAGTAAGAACTCATTTCAAGTTTCTAGGGATTATGGAAATTCCTAGTGACATTTTATGATAAAAACTATGCTATAAATACCATTGTCCTTTTGAACAACCATTATTGTGTAGTATGTTATATATTAACCATTCGCAAACAGTACTGTGTCATTGATACAGGCTCAGTTGTTTTGTGAAAGTGCCAAAAGCGTTGAAAATCGGGCTCTCATAATTGCGGGACATCAAAATGGTCACTCGAATCGACAAATCGCGAGTGATAGGCGGATGCCAAGGAGAACGGTGGACTACATCGTAAAAAAATTCTCTGCGGGACATGGAATTCAAACCAAAATCGTTCAGGAAGGCCTCGAAAAAACGACTCCCACTGAAGACAGAGCTATAACAATGTCCAGCAGACGTAATCGCCGCCTAACCGCACCAGAAATCACGGCTCAAGTAAACCTGGAGCGGCCCATCCCCATCAGCGTGACAACCGTGAAGAACAGGTTAGCAGAAGGTGGACTACACGGAGAGTTGCAGCAAGGAAACCACTTCTTAGGCAAGTGAATAAACGTAAACGGTTAGAATCGGCCCTAGAACATGAAAATTGGATATCAGACAATGGAATTCCGTCCTTTGGAGCGACGAATCTAAATTCGAAATTTTCGGTTCAAATCGATGTTGCCTACAGTAAAAACATGGTGGAGGTTCAGTAATGGTTTGGGGTTGTTTTCGCAACTGTAAAGTTGGAAAAATCTTTAGGATAGAAGGAATCATGCGAAAAGAACAGTGTCAAGAAATTTTGCTAACTCAAATGCGTCCTTCTGAAAGAGATATTTTTCAGGGGAAATTTATTTTTCAGTATGACAACGACCCTAAACATTCTGCTAAACAAATTAGAGAATTTTTGGACCAATGGAAATCCGATGATGTCCTGGAAGTGATGACTTGGCCTCCACAATCACCCGACTTGATCCTCATCGAATTGGTGTGGGACCATTGAAGTGTGTTCGAAAACTCAATCCAACATCAGAAAATCCCTTGCGAGAAATTTTACAAGCAGAATGCGTTAAAATAACCGAAGAAACTACTGGACAGAATGCCGAAACTCTGTAAAACGGTAATTAAAAACAAAGGAGGTCACATAGATGAGAAAGATACTGGAAAATCATGAATATTTTTCTGATTTTCTAGACTGTAAATAATCTGAAAATAAATACACTCCTGGACAAAATTAACGCAACAATCTGAAAATTAATTTATCTTTTTCTTATATCAGTTTTAAAGTTTATCGAGTATTTGAATAGTAGGCTATGCATATTTTGTTTCGTTGTTCATGACCGAAATCAAAACAATTCGTTTAGATTTACAGTTTTTAAAGAATTTTTTAGAAGATAAACAATTTTCTGTAATAATGCGATAGATTTTCTTTAAAAGTAAGCTTATAAATTGTTCCCTTTTTCAAAGTAGTACGTTTTTGTGGTAGACTATTTTATTTTTGACCCCGAAGAATTAGAAAAATGAATCGAACAAGGAATTTAACTGAACACGAGGTAGTGCGAGCCTCAGTTTTATTGGACGAGGGATATTGTCAGAGTTATAATAATAATAATAATAATAAGACAAAGACAAAGACCCAACTATTACAGAAGACAGATGCAGAAAATGCCACCAACAGAAAGAAACGATCGAACACATAACAAGCGGATGTAAAATATTAGCCGGAACGGAATACACAGCCAGACATGACTCAGCGGCAAAAGTAGTTCACCAAGCACTAGCCACCACATACAAGCTCATAGAAAACACAGATCCCTACTACAAATATACACCAACATCCGTACTTGAAAATAAAGATTACAAACTCTACTGGGACATCAGTATACATACAGATAAAACAGTCTCCGCCAATAGACCCGATATTACTTTTCAGTGCAAAAAAGAAAAAGTCACCTATCTAATTGACATAGCTGTCCCCAACGACACAAACATCCAAATGAAATACACAGAAAAAATTTCCAAATACACAGACCTTGCAACGGAAATAAAAAGGCTATGGAAACAAGAAAAAGTCATCATTGTCCCCCTCATTATATCAGCCACAGGCCTTACACCAACAACATTCACACCACACTTAGTACAATTAGGACTCAACACAAATATACACAAAAACATTCAGAAGTCAGTGATTTTGAAAACATGTAACATTGTCAGGTCATTCCTTAATACACAATGATAATGCGTTTGTGCTGACTTGGTTTCCGCCCGTCAGCCAAACATGGAACCACATTGACCAAATGTGAGAAAGAAAAACGAGAACAGTCATAATAATAATCTTTATTGTCTAACAGATATACCATTTACAAGACAAGCATAAATAACATAATACAAAGGAGATAGAGATAAAAAGAAAAACAAAGTACCAGTATAGAACAAAAGACACAGATAATATAAAAATCACTTAGAAATTACATAAAACTGAAAAATTAAAATTAAAATGATACACTTGGAATAAATATCTATACATCCAACAATTTCTTTTTTAAGCATTTGGCAAATTGCGCAAATGACAGGTTGTTCACGTCAATGTCGTTACAAGTACTGTTGAAAACTCTCATAGCTTGAAACAATGGTGTTTTGATGAGAAAATTAGTTGATGCACTAGGTAAACAGAAAACAGCAGAGGTTCTGACCAATCTATTAGGAACGTGAAAGTTTACTTGAAATAGTAAGTCAGGAGAGTCAATAAGAGATTTACATAGTTTTATAAGAAAACAGACCAGATGGTAATTTCTTCGATTCGTCAATAAAGGTAGCTGAAAACGTTCAGTTATAATGACCTCCTTGACACCCCTATCAGGATACACACCATCATATTTTAATATAAGAAATTTGGCAAACTTTCTTTGAATATTCTCTACCTGTTTAATATACTTAGCGTGTATTGGATTCCAAACAACTGCACCATATTCAAGCCGTGAAAGCACATAGCTGGAATATAAAGTTTTTAATGTTTTACTGTCATGAAAACCACTTGAATTACGTATTATGAAACCCAACGTCCTCATCGCAGTAGTGCATATCCAATTAATATGATGGGCAAATGAAAGTTTATGATCAAAAATAATTCCAAGGTCCTTGAAAGTATTACAACGTGTAATATCTTCATTATCCAATTTATACTGGAAGTCGATGGTGCTAAATTTATTCGAGTAAGTTAAAAAGAAGCACTTACCGGCATTCAATGGCAGCCTATTCAACTCACACCATTGCTGTAACGACTCCATATCATGTTGTAATGAAAGGCAATCACTAGAGTCTCTTATGGTGCGGAAAAGCTTTAGGTCGTCAGCAAACAAAAGAAAATTACTAGTTATGCCATCACCAATGTCGTTAATGAAGAGTGAAAAAATTAAAGGTGCAAGGTTGCTACCCTGTGGTGCACCACTTGTGGCACTAAACGTTGAGGATTTATGTCCACGAATTTCGACGTACTGCAAGCGGTTACACAAATAGGACTCGAAAAAAAGTAATTAGGTTATTGCTGAAACCGAGTCTATCCAGCTTATGTAGAAATATGGAATGGTCAACTCTATCAAAGGCCTTCGAGAAATCATTGTACACAGCATCAACCTGCATTCGTTTGTCCAAAGCATTGCCTGTAAATTGAGCAAAACAAGCCAAATTACTTATTGTACTACGTTTGCTAAAAAAAAACCATGTTGATTTACAGAAATCAGGCTTTTAACCTGTGCAAAAATACACTGATATACTGACATCTCAAAGACTTTGGCGAATATCGGTAATAAAGATACCGGTCTATAATTAGATATATCATTTGCGTTACCCTTTTTAAATACGGGAATGATTTTGGCCTTCTTCCATACGTCAGGAAATCTGTTCGTTTTTAGAGACAAATTGAATAAATAAGATAAAGGTAACAACAAAGCATGAGCACAATCCTTCACAATAAAGCTGGGAATATTATCATGGCCACAAGTAAGTTTATCTTTCAATCCTTTCAATGCCGTTAGTATAGTTTGCTCTGGCAAACAATCAAGAGCGATACATAAATTTGAGGTGAAGACATCGTTTTTGGGGACGCGATCTGACGGCGCACTATATACACTCCCAAAGAAGCCAGCAAATGCATCAGCAATTTTATCCGGCTCAGAGAATTGAAGATTGCCCAACTTAAGCACATCAGGCAAATAAGTTGCCGATTTTTTAGCTTTAATAAACGACCAAAACGTAGTTGGATCATCAGTGATGGAATCCTCTACTTTAGAGATATAGTTTTTATACGCCAAATCGATCAATAATTTAACATTACGTCGTAGTTCATTATACTCTCTACGATGACAATCTGAATGAGAATATTTGAGCTTCCTAAAAATTCTGTGTTTACGCTTTATGCCTTTAATGATATCAGCTGTGAACCAGACAGGAAATGTTCTTTTACGAATGACCGATTTAGGTACACACACATCAAATATACCAAACAAATTCCGGTAGAGTAAACCGCATGCCTCATCAACATCCTTCAGAATATAAAGATCCAACCAGTCGATATTTAATATCATTTCATAAAGCTTCGGAAAGTTAGCCTTCCTGAAATTGTACTTAGTTTGTGATAAGTTGACAGGAACATTATGGGATTTAACTTTGAGAGATAATAAAATATCTAAGGGTGGATGATGGCTGTCCTCATCCACCAGTGGAAATTGTTCCCTATGTACCGTGCAATTGATGTTAGAAAAAACTAAGTCCAGAACTGAATCATTTCCATTCAGTATATTATTAAACTGTTCCAGAGCTAGCAAGTTCATAAAATTTCCCAACATCTCAGCCTTCATATCCCCAACTGCACCCTTAGTGAAATTTGGATCGTTAAAATCACCTATAATAAACAGGTTATTACCATACATAAATGAGAGCGCCTCAACATAGTCCAATAAGGACGAAAATTCAGCATTTGTTATATGCGGAGGTATGTACAATACTAAAACATATAATGTATTATAATTTAAAAATAGTTTGCTACATACCATGTCGACTTTCACTACACTGTCGCGAACAACCTGGAGATCAACCTGTATTGGTTTCAATTCTCTCTTAATAGCCAGTATCACACCACCACCCCGTGAAACGCCCATCCCATTAAGGTTTCTATCACACCGAAATACAGAGTATCTATCGTCGAAAAGTTCACTTGAAAATATATTATCTTGAATCCAACTCTCGGTGATAGCGATGATGTCATAATCACTTTCACATACTGAACGATAAAAAGAATCCGTCTTTGTGTTAAGTCCTCTGACGTTCTGATACATACAACTCAGACCATGAGATTTGTTAGGCAAACATCGTTCCACAATATGTCGTATGGTAAGACGCTTGAATGAAGTAGTAACTTATTCTAGAAGGCTAGGGCAAGGGCGAAAACGATACACTAGCGACCTAAATGAATGTTTTATAAGACAATATGCTTTAAGAAACAGGACTGTCACTATAATAAGAAACGAACTCGAAGCTGTTCGCAATGTCACAATTTCTTCTAAAACAGTTAGAAGACGGTTAAATGAAGCTGGATTAAACAGTAGGAGATTAGCCACTGCGCCCTTGCTTACCAGAGAGAACAGAGTTGCCAGGTTGCGTTTTGCTCGAAATCACGAAAACTGGTCTGTGGATGATTGGAAACAAGTTTTCTTCACAGATGAAACTAGGGTTAGTCTAAAACATCCAGATGGTCGTGAGCGAGTATGGCGAAGACCAGGAGAGAGGTTTGCTCCTTGCAATATCTCTGCAAGGATTCCATTCGGCGGTGGCTCTGTTATATTCTGGGGTGGCATCTGCTTTGATGCTCGCACAAAGTTAGTTCCTGTCCCTACGAGATCCATGAATGCTGACTACTATCTTGAGAATATTGTAATAGAACATGTGATGCCTTTCGGTCATTTTCTGGGGCCCAATTTCGTGTTTATGCAAGACAACGCTCGACCTCATGTGGCTAGGGAGGGAGGAAGTTTATATACCGATTATGCAATGTCCACCAAAAAGCCCGGATCTGAATCCGATAGAACAAGTATGGGATCATCTTAAAAATGTGAAACGGCATATACCTGCACCTAGAAACCTGAGGGAACTTTAAAATGCAGTTATCACAGGGAGCAAATTCCTCAAGATTTTATCCAAAATTTAATTAGAAGCATGCCTAGGCGCATAAACGCTGTCATCCGAAGTAGAGGAGGCAACACACGCTACTAGTGTCCCAGTTCACCATTAATTTTGCTACTAGTGTCCCAGTTTATTTTTTTCATTATTATATAATTTCAACGATTTTGTTATTAGGTCTTAAGAATAATTTTAATTCGAATCTTATAAAGAAATTTGGTAGCTAATTCACTTTTAAAGTATCCGAATAAGTTTTTTCTAACTTTTAGTGTAACCAATGTACATAAAACATTATTAAAATTAATTCATTATAGAGATTTGTATGATTTAATATATTGTTGCGTTAATTTTGTCCAGGAGTGTAATAATTCATTAAAATTAAAGAAAATATATTATCTGGATTTTTGTTGTCTTGGGAATGAAATAACTAGGTGGGCAAATACTTTCTAAGCTGGAGAATCGTTTTTATCAAAAAAAAATCAGGTCGGCCAAGAAGTCTTAAAAAAAACGATTCTGGAAAAAACACTTTAAAAATGCAGTTATTCCGCCCCTAAAGTAAATAGTTTTGTTGTATTTTAGAATTAGTGCAGGCATTAAAACGGTATGATATTTAATTTTTCCTGCTCCGTTTTCGTTGTGTTAATTCTTCCAGTGGATTAATTTTGGTGCAAACAAAGGAAAAAATTGATTCACTTTCAAACTAGATTTTTAGATAATAATGTACCTTGCGGGCCATCCTCCAAAAACCATTTATTTTATTTAATAATCTGTTATAGTGACCCAGACAAGCCATCCTGGAGAAAATGCAGATATCTAAGCTAGTCATGACATCAGATGATACCAATAAGCATGTCGTTAACATTTATAAGCATTAAATTTATTGAAATTCGTTGAAAGTATGAGCGTTTTCACTACCACTATATGACTATTTCAAAAATTGTTTGCTCCATTTGTGCCAAATCGTATTTTGCTGGTAACTAAAATTAAATTAGTAGATTCATTTATATTATTTTACTGTAAAAGTCATTCACAAAATATAACTGACCTTCGTGCAATTTTTGCCCAACTTAAAGCAATGAGAGTACAAAGTGCATACTAATCTCATAACGGAAACGTTTCATAAATGATTTTCTGTAAATTGAGAATATATCCATTAATCGTTGTTACCATAACGCACCAAAAGCAAAATGTCCTGATCTATATTGAATTACAACCTTATATGGAAATACACTCGCGTATGCTTATAATAACTTTCGAAGAGATTATAAGGAGCCAGCATGTGGGATCATTAGAAAAACCAGCCAAGTGTAAGTCGGACTTGCGCAATTAATGTTTAGGACCGTGAGTGCTTTTAAAATGTTTTTTTTTTTTTTCGATCTTTGTTTTTTATATACGCAATAAATTATCAAGGATAATGCACTCATAATAATTTTCATTCAATCTGCACCTTATGGAGAATTTTTTCGAAATTATGTGATTAGTACTTGTAGTGGGTAACAGCAATTTTGGACAATTTTTTAAAAATAATATAAAGAAAAGTTTGAGCGATTATTAAATCATATATATTTTGAAAAAAAAAAATTCCACTTCGAGTTCATCCCTCAAAACTAGCCCCTTAAGTCACACCTTTCAAAACTTCACGGCATCAATTCCTACATTTGTGACAAATTCCAACGTTGTATCTCAAATAGTGTTGAAGAAAATCAGCTGTGATAGACAGACACAGATAAGGAAGTGCTCTGTTTTTCAATCTTGATACGGAATACTAAAAAAACAAAAGTTTAGGCTGATTGTTACTAACTGAAAATAAGCGTGTTGAAAATAAGCGTGTTTTTTTTAATGGGTCTAGCACACGTGCTGTAGGGAAGCCCCCAAAGCGCTCCAGAAGCGGCACGTGTGCGGGAAAAGCAATTCACGTTGTTCTTGAATCGCTGTAAATTGTACTCGGTGGGAAACACAGCGCTGGGCAAATTATTCCAAAGAGATGATGTTCTCCATATAAAAGACTACTTGAAAAGCGTTGTACGCGGAGTAACAAGCTGAATCTCATACGGATGTGAAGCACCAGCGCGACGTGTATTTCTAACATGCACCGCTTTGGAAGGAATTAAGCGGGCTACATCCTTCGAACACTTTCCATGAAAATACATGTAGAACAGACTCAAGTCGCCAACCGTTCTTCGATGTTCCAGCGAATCAAGGCCGCCGGTCAATTCCGGGTCTCCAATCAGTCGAACAGCTGCTCTCTGTACAGAATCCAACAAATACAGTGTATGTTTGGGAGCGAAGCCTCAAACATGGGAGCAGTATTCCATAGTTGGTCGAATTTGAGCTTTGTAAAGAATTAATAATTGTTGTAGAGTGTAAAGCTTTCTGGTTCGAAATAGTATTCCCAACTTTTGAGAAGCTCTCCTTGCTATGCCAGCAACATTCATGTCAGGACATATTTGCTCCCAAACTAACGCCCAACAAATTGAGCGACGATGCTAGGGGAATGGAGTGCCCCGACATAACTATGTCGGGTTCAGCAACGTTAACTTTTTTAGAAAAAACTGCCGCCTGGGTTTTTGTAGCGTTAAATTCCACTTGGTTACTGTCACCCCAAGATAGAATTTCTTCCAGGTCTTTGTTAAGTTGAACGACTTCCTCCTGTCCGCGGATATTCGCCTGAGCAGCCGATGTCCAAGCATTCAAAGTGAATGAAGAGACCAGCGTACTGTCATCTGCAAAGCTGTAGATTGGATTCCCGGTCTTTTCCAGCAGATCGTTAATGTAAATGAGAAAAGAGAGTAGGGGACAGTATGGAGCCTTGAGGCACACTGGCGTTGATAGTGAAGGTGTTAGAAAGAAATCCGTCTACCGCCACTCGTAAAGAACGCTCTCTGAGGAAACATGAGAGCCACAAACAGAACTTTTCAGACATTTCAGAAGAGCGTAGCTTAGCCAACAGTCCATCGTGCCAAACACGATCGAATGCCTTGGATATATCAAGAACAACCCCTCGAGATTCCCCAAAATGTTCAAATGCGTTGTTCCAAACATGTGTTACATAAGCCAGAAGATCTCCTGTTGATCTATGTTTACGAAAGCCATATTGGTGATCGCTAATAATATTGAATCGTTCAAGATATTTTAGAAGATGCTGATTGATAACCTTTTCCATGACTTTCGATATTATTGAAAGCAGTGCGACTGGACGGTAATTATTTGGCAAGGTCTTCTTGCCTTTTTTAGGTATCGGCTGAACTGTGGCACATTTCCAGTAGGACGGAAATATTCCCTTTCTGTAGGATAGGTTGAAAAGTCTACAGAAAACTGGTGTTAGTTCCCTTGCACAGTTTTTCAGAACTATGGCAGGTATTCCGTCAGCGCCAGAAGCCTTTTTGGTGTCTAGCTTCATTAAAATACGCTTTATGATACGCTGTCTGAAGACAACATCGGGCATCCTTGACTGCAATATGGGAATAGTAGGTGGTGTTTTTCCTTGGAAATCGACAGTAGAATGTAAAGCAAAGAGTGCAGCCAACAAGTTCGCTTGTGGTTGCAATGGAATTATCTGGCGGTGTGAGTGGTGGTATGTTGGATTTGGTGAAATTTTGACTAACTGCCTTGGCGACTGACCAAAAAAGACCTGGAATTGTTGGGACAAGCGAGAAGTTTGTTTCTAATTCGTTGATTGTGTGCCTTCTTGGTTTCGTCGATAATTCCTTTGCATCTGTTCCGAGCACGAACAAAGGTGTTACGATTTATGGTGTTAGGATTTTCACGCCATTGTCGGTAGGCAATATGTTTAGAAGCAACATCTTCTTTGCATTTTCGGTCAAACCAAGGCTTGCCGTTGGAGGGGCATTTCTTCGAAAAAGGGATGTAAGTAAGATGTCTTTTATAGACACACATATTGTAAAATATCAAAAAAATGTAAATTTTTTATTTCCAATACGGAATTATCTATTAAAAGAGTTTTTGTTGTTAGAATAATAATATTAATAGTAACTCTAACATCATTGAGAGGTTGAAAGTCAAATCGCAACAAGTAACATAAACATCTTGCCCAAAACCGAAATTAAAATTTTTAGGTATATCAAAAGACTCACAACAAACCCAGTACAGTAACGAAAGTAAACTCCAGTTGGTGACGAGATTTTGACGGCGCATGAGTCAACGGGTCCCTCTTTCAAAACGGCCGCTCAATGTTTACATCTGATCTCGGAATGTGTCTTTTGAAATGAGTTATCGATTCTTTTCAGATGTAATTGCAGCTTATATGAATTTAAAGACAGAAGAAAGAGAGAGTTTGTATGAAAAAGGGAATTAAAAACGTTTGTAACAGAAGAGAATCGAAAAGGTTGACAAACAATTTATATAATCATGGGGAAAGGAGGTTATTGTTGTGCCGTTGACAATTGTAAAAATAATTCAAAAAGTGCGCTGGAAGTGAGTTTCTTCTTTTTCCCCAAAAATGTTCAAAGGTAAGTGATTAAAGAATATCAATTGTATAAGAAATCGTACGTGGATAAATTGAATTGTTCTGAGAAGCTATTTCTCTTATATAACATTTTGTTGCTTATAGTGCAAAATTGTGGATTACAGCAACCAAACGCGTCATCAATTGTCCAATTAAAAATTTGTGCAAATATTATAAAAAATGCTCCCCATATTGATCTCCGAAAATGTTTGAAATTGAAAATTCGTTTATTTGGCCATGCGTATCCGTACGTTAATATAGGATCAGATAAAGAATACTCCGTCTATCAAATGTTAAGAACGCAGGTAAAGATCCTGATGAGTCGCATTTTATTATAGTTACAATGAGGCCCAATCAGACCCACAAACATTCAATTTGTATTCGGACATAAAATTCCTTGCTGAATTCAAATATGTATTTAAAAATTTCGGTACTAGTTTAGGTTTTCACTTTTGGGCCTTATAGAGTCCCAACAAAGCGTTGGGCCCAAGATCTGATATGTCTATTCAATTCCCTGGAAAAAATGCAAAAATTTTTGTCGGCAACATGTTTTTCGAAAATGCCTCCCTATCAAGTTTTTCACTTGTATTCATCTATTTTCTAACAGAGCACTCCATTCTTTTTGTTTTTTAGTCTTCCGTACGAAACACTTATAAGATCACTTCGGTGTCTGTCCGTCTGTCACACCCGATTTTCTCCGAAACTATTTGTCATAGAAAGTTGAAATTTGGTAATAATATAGGAATTGATGGCCTCATCAGAGCCATGTAGTTTTGAAAGTTAAATTTTGACTTAAGGGATTAGTTTTGGGGGGTGAAATCGGAAGTGAAAAAAAAAATTTTTTTACTAGGTAATCAAGTGTGGTGTCAAATGAAAGCTTATGAAAACACGAGGAAAAAATATATATATATATATATATTGTAATACTTGCGCTCACTTTTCTTTGTATTATTTTAAAAAATCGCGAAAAATCGCTGTCCACCCGCCTTATCTCGAAAAGTACTTATCAAAAAATTTTGAAAAAATTCTGGAATATTCTCCACGGGGTGTAGATTGAACGAAAATTATCACGAGTGCATTACCTTTAATAATTTATATCCGGTATATAAAAAAAAACAAAAATTTCAAGGTCATCAGAGTTCAGTAAAGATTGAAAACAAACTTTGTTGAAAACTCATTTGGGGTGTGTTTTGTGAAGTCACTGATCATTGTAAACTTCCGTTACAACATTTTTTATTTTAAAAGCAATCAACGTACGGAACACTAATTGCGCAAGTTCAACAACGGTTATTTTTTTTTTCGTATTACTCATGCTAAATTAACTTGACTTTATTAAATAAAAATATTCATATAATATCTGTGATTTTGAATGATAAAAGTTTTCACAGTAACATTATTTCTATTTAAAATCTTTCGCTGATCCCCTTTTTAACCTGGTGGACTGCCACGTGACCTCTTGAAAACTGAGACCTGATTTTCCTATTGGTTTACCCCTGAATTTCGCTACTGTATTGGGTTTACTGTGGCTATATCTTCGTGATTATTCAACTTTTGTATAAAAGGTATTTGCTGAAATGAGACATTTTGGTGAGATCTACAATCTAGCAAAAGGATAACCCAACCTAGAGGACACCTTGCTAAAGTATTACTTTAGACCAGAGGTTCCCAAACTTTTTTTCTCGTAGACCACTTTCAAAATTTTACTGGTTTCGGTGGACCCCCTGCTGCTATATTTCTACCATATTCCCAAAACTCGTCAAAAAAATGTGAAGATTAGATCTAACGATGGAAATTTGCGTCGTGGCTGAGTTCCAACCCTAAATTCGAAGTGCTAAAAATAAAAAGAAAAATAATATATTTTCTTGTGTTCTATTTATTAAAATAATATGATTACAGACTTAATAGAATTAAAATTAAACATTAATAACGTACCGTAACTTCAACAATGTAAATCAACAATTAAAAAAAATAGTCATAATTTTAATGGGAGGAATGTACTTGATGCATTGACAGCAAATTATCAATATTTGGCTTCAGTTTTGTAAGGAATAACCGCAAATCTCCCCGTTCTGTGATGTTCAATCTGCTCCTTTTTTTTGTTAATAGGTTTGTAACGACACTAAAACTTTTTTATCAAAAGTTCAAAATCAATTTCCCACAGCCGAGGATATTTTTCGGGTATTTCTGCCTGCAGCCAAAATGTTTGATAGCCTTTTTTAAATTTCACCTTCAGCTCCTCATTGGTGCTAAGCTCGAGTAGCTCCTCTTGTAATACCACATTCGCCACTTCCGTTTCATCAAATGGATTTATGATCCATGGTGGTATTTCCATCGTCAAAATAATTTCAAATCTATTTTTGAAGTCATCATGCAGGGCATTTAAATGTTGAACGTATGTCTGAATATTCTCATCAAGACATTCTGCCTGTGACAAGCTTGGAAACTGTGAGAATTCGCGCCCGACTAATATTTTGCTTCATAAATTTCAATTTTTCAAGAAAAGCCGAAACTACACCCTTTGTTTTTATTAAATTTAGGCTGTCCCCTTGTAACTGCAAGTTAATGTCATTAAATTTTTTGAACAAATCTGTCAAATACGCGATGTCTGTTTTCAATTTGATCAGGTTTTCTTTTAAATCTGGATCTTTACTTTCCAGAAACTCTAAAACTGATTCAAAAAGTGGGTACAATCTTGTTAAACATGCACCTTTCGACAACTAGCGTACTTCAGTATGTAAGAGCAATTGTTGGAAGTCTTCATCATTTTCGTCGAACAATTGTGCAAATAAACGGGTATTCAACGCATTGCTTCTTATTTTGTTAACTGCTTTAATCACAAATTGAAGCGATTGGTGCAATCTATCACTCAAATTTTTCGCTACCAGGTGTTGTCGGTGGATGATACAGTGAATTGCAGTTACTCCTGGTATAATTCTTTTAAGATGGCTTATAAACCCACGATATCGCCCGAAGATGCCACCGAAATAATGTTTGTAAATGGAATCGATTTTTCCTTAAAAAAATTACTCAGGATATTAAATATTGATTCGACTTTAGTGTCCGTCTCCAAAGTTTTCGCGAATAGCAGCTCTTCATGGATTTCTTCGCCCATAACAAATCGAACATATGCCAATAATAATGCTTCATTACCAGGTAAAGTTGACTCGTCCAGTTGAATAGAAAAATGAGTTGTTTGCAGATAATTACACAAGGAGCTTTCAATATCAGAGTTCATTTCATCAATACGTCTTTGTACAGTGTTGTTACTCAAAGGAATTTTTTTGAGTACGTCAAATGGAGGTTTGTGCAGAACAGTTTTCAAAATCTCTTCAACAGTGGGTAAAATTAACTGTACTCCGATGGTGTGCGGTTTTCCAGATTTCGCTATAAGCAAGGAGATGTAAGATGCCCGCAAGCCATCATCGTTACTTTGAGAAGTTGAAGCGAACATACTGTGCACGGTGGGTCTCTTTTCATATTTATCCTTCAATGTTTGAAAATATTTTAAATCTTTACCTATTTTATCAGGATGACACCTTCTTAGATGATCTTCGAGCTTCGATGGTTTCATAGAGTCATTGCTCAAAACTTTGTTGCATAAAAGGCATATGGGCAATCGTTTGTCTGCCTTTGATGGAAGAAAACCAAATTTCAAATAATCAACACTGTACTGTCGACATTTCTTCTTAGATTCAGCCATGTTTCGGATCAGTTACCTATCTGTAAAGAAAAAAATGTTTGTTTTAGTAATCATAAGGCGACTTTAACAGGATATGACTATTTTAACAGAATAAAATAGGATTAATTAATTATTGCAATAAAAAAACCAAAATGCCGGCGGCAAAACTGATTTTAATTATTAAAAGCAATAAACTGCTAAGACCCATATAGAGGTTTTCACAAAACGGCTGAACCTATTTTAATGTAATATCAAATATTTTTTGATTAATTATATTTTGATACATTTCTGTAAATTCGAGAGAAAATACTTTTAAAGTATATTTTGACATCAAAACTCCGCGATTTTAATGATTTATTTATTACTTTGATGTATGTTACGAGTGGTACATAAAGACACGTACAATTTATGAAAATATTTTTAGTCATTTAGCTACGAGGGCACTGAAATATGTACAAACATGCAGGTCAATCATATATCTCTCCTTTAGTGAATCACCACAATCGGGTAAATAAATAATTTTATAATAAAAAGTACTTAAAGTTCAATCTTTCTCGGCTTTCTGTTCTTTTATAGAATTATCGAATAATGGCCCTGTTCAGTATTTAATTTTTATTACGTACCTACTACACGCAAACATAACAAATATAATATTATTACAATATAAAATAAAAGTACGAATAACAAATAGGCAGGTACTTACTTTTTCCGGTACTGGTAAACACTGACATCGATTCACTCACACTTTTCTTTTCAAAATTCCGGAAACAAATGAGTAACGTTTGTCCTTGTCATTCGTATTTATATTGGTGAAGAATCAAACAAGTTCATGCAAGATTGCAAGCACAGCACAAGTCGTCTTTTGTCCCTTTGCCCGTCTGAACGGGCTGCGTTGCGGGCGGGGGGGCGGCGCTTTGCAAATCTCGACGCGCGTTGTACTGAATATCGAATATGCAAGTTTTTACAAGTAACAGTCGCTGACCTTCTTAAAATACACTACTCAAAAAAAATTAAGGGAGGTCTTAAAACAAGGAAATTAATGCTAAATAAACAGGCTATCTGATCCATATGCCGGCCTAACTGAAAAAAATTTTTTCAAGCCCGTGGACCAAAAAAAAGCAAAATATTTGCAATATTATTTTTTCGCGCTATCTGTTAGGATTGCATGAGAACCGTAGCTCCTAAAAATTTTTAGCCAAAAAATCTGAAAATTAAAATCTTAAAGCTTCAAAATGCTTTTTTTTAAAGTTTCAATACGACCATTTTTCACCGAAATACAGCCTGTCAAAAATCACCGAAAAATTTGGAATTTTTTTTTTTTGCTCCCTTAATTTTTTTGAGTAAAGTATTATCTGCCTACATTGATAGGTAAAGCCAAGCCAACATTTTTGTTCTTTACTATCGAAACCAGATGGACCGCCACGTACAACTTGTAAACCCCCATTTTTTTTTCACGCCAACGTAGACCTCGTCGAGTCTCCCGTGGACCCCTGGGGGTCCACCTGAACCACTTCGGGAATCACTGCTTTAGACGAATTATTTCATTTTTAATTCTATCAAAAATTATCAGGAAGTAACTACCTAAATAAATAATATATGTGTAAACTATATAAATTTTTTTCCAAAGCACACAATAATATAAGAAATAATGCAAATTCTTTAATAAAAAATCATCAAAAGTACGATCAGGAAATGAAATCAGATATAACTAGCCCGAACTAATCCCATATACATACATATATATAGCCAGTATGTTTCCAGTGTAACGGAGATTCGAAAATCATCCCATATTGCAAATTCGCGTAGTCATGGTACGTTTGCGTATTAATGTGAAAATTTATGCAGACTGGACTCGCCCTAGAAAGGTCGTTGCAAAATCTCAGATGATTTCATAGATTTGACATTTAAATTTTGATAATTTCTTCTTAGTAAAGGATGGGCCATTTAAAAGTTTAAATTTAAAAATGCAATAAAACAAAAACGGTTTGAAATTTTGCCAAATTTATTTTTTTGTTGTGAAGTACAATTGTTCCGGTTAGAGATGGAATATTATTTTTCATTCATATGGCTGCCGCGACTAGCCTCACAGTACCTCATTCGATCGGACCAATTTTCGAGCACTTTTTCGAGTGTATGGGGTCGTATCTCGGCAATGGCATCACGAATGTTGGCCTTCAAATGCTCAATTGTCTCTAGTTTGTCGGCATAACACTTGTCTTTAACGGCGCCCCACAGAAAATAGTCCAACGGTGTCAAAACGCAGCTTCTTGGCGGCCAATTGACATCACCATTTCGGCTAATTAAACGGCCATCAAACGTTTGACGCAATAAATCGATTGTGGCATAAGATGTGTGGCAAGTTGCACCATCCTGTTGAAACCAAACATCGTTCACATCAATACCATGAAGAGCGGGCACAAAAAAATCGGTTATCATGGTGCGATAGGTGTCTCCATTGACCGTAATGGTTGCGCCGTCCTCATTTTCAAAGAAATATGGGCCAATGATGCCTCCGCTCCACAAGCCGCACCAAACAGTCACTCCTAATGGGTGCATTGGCTTCTGTAAGACCACGTGTGGGTTTTCTGAGCCCCAAATACGGCTATTTTGCTTATTAACGTACCCACCAAGATGAAAATGAGCTTCATCCGAAAAGATGATTTTTTTGGCAAAATCGACATCATCGTGCAGTTTCTCGTTGGCCCATCTAGCGAAGCGAAAACGAAGCGGATGGTCATGCGGCTTCAACTCTTGAACCAATTGAACTTTGTAAGGCGTCATACCGAGATCTTTTCGCAAAATTCGACGTAAACTGGTGCGTGAAATGTTCAATTCTTGAGAACGATGACGAGTTGATGTTGATGGATTCTCACGCACACTCTCAGCCACAGCTTCGATATTTTCGGGTGTACGCACTGTACGAGCACGCTCACGTCTTGGCGCATCAACAATGAAACCAGTTTCACGAACTTTAGCAATAAACTTGCGTATACCGGGCACTGTTGGTCCTTCTCTGCGACCAAATTTTGTACGCCATTTTCGTGCAATTTCCGACCAATTGTCTTTGTTTTGGAAATAAATTTCCAATAAATCCCAACGTTGCTCAAGCGTAAATCGATTCATTTCGTTCAGTGGAGATAATATACTGAATTTTGTGACAGAATAGAATGACATAAGTATTGCCAGATTCGAAATAACCGGTAGTTCAAATTTAAACCGATAGATGGTCCACCCTTTATATCTGCAAAAATAAAAGGAATTTATATATTTTCTTTATTTTAATTTAATTTAATGAGGGTCTTCGTTTCATATTTTAAGACATTTAAAAACAGATTAATTTAGACATTTTTACCTAGAACACACAAACAGATCAACAAATAGCAGAAAAAGCTACAGATGTTTATTTTTGTATTTAGATCTCACCAGGCATCGTTATTCCCGACGTTTTTACATAGACTTTTGAGATAGACAGCTGACACCAGAACTAGTGTACTTATGTTAACTGAATTGTGTACGGCTTTGAAATAATTACGAATCTTTCTTCATTATATGCACTCAAATAGCCGTTTTACTTTAAACGTCTTTAAAAGTTATTTTGAAAATAGTTACGGATAAAATTGGTACTATCATTTTTGAATATAATTACATTTAAACCACAATAATAAAATCTATTTCTATGTTGCTATGACCTGAAACAGTAGTATTAATGTTTATGTATATATATTTTTACAACGTCAAAAACTTCTATACACCAGTGATTCAATAACATACAAAGTTTATGAGAAATGTGTAACAAAGCTCAGTAAATGCCTATCGCAGGGGAGTGACTCCTGTAAAAGCCTGAAAATGGACGGATAGAGAACACGCCATCCCTTGTGTGAAGAGTAGTAACGAGCAACATGGGAAGTGCCGTCATTGTTAATGAGTTAAAAAAATTTTAAACTTAATTCTTATTTTTTTATGTACTCTGGCGGTATTATTGCAAATTAAGATTGTTTTAAAAATGTATTTCCTCAAATTTGCTAAATGGTCGCCTATTTTTTACGTGCAAAAAATCACAAAGCTTATACTCTTCACTGCTGGACGAAAGCCTTCTTCAGGCTTTGTCACCTTTTTCTGTTCTGGGCTACTTGTACTCAATTTTCAGCCACTCTCTTCAAATCATCAGTCTATCGACTTGATAATCTACCTCTAGTTCGATAGGCTTCGGATCTTGATCGGCACTCTATAATTCTTTTTGTCCATCATCCATCCTTAAATCTAGCAACGTGCCCAGCCCGGTTCCATTTAAGATAGTAGTAGTAGAATAAATTTGATTACGTCTTGTACCCCCGTTCTCTTTCTGATAATGTGATTTGCGATGTGATCTCTAGGGGTAACACCTAACATTAACCTCTCCATTTTTCTTTGCAGGACACATATTCTCTTGACGTTTTTCTTCGTATAATATAGATACTTAGAAACAAAACAGATTAGAATAAAAGGACAGAACGAGAACAACGATAGCTCATCATCTGAGTCATATCTGCATTCCTTCCTTAAAAATCCGCCATGCTTAAAACCGTTTGCAATGGTTTCTTTACTGACTCTTTGCCAAGCCATATGGATAAAGTTTATATCGTCCAAGAGAGTTAGAGAAAAAATGTTACCTTTATCGACCGTCTCTAACATTTTCATAAGTAAAATCTTTCTATAATGACATTTTAAAGAATGTATCACACCTTGATCCATAGGCTGGAGCTTTGCACTTGTGTTTGGAGGCATAAAAACCAATTTTATTTGCTGTAGATCAACTTTAGGGGCGCCGGATATTTGTCAATCAAAAGTAACATTTTTCTGTTTGTGAATTTTAATTTTTTGTCCCATTTGATCAGTTAAAAATTTCTGATGTCATTCAGGCTGTACTGTTTGATTTGTACTTTACTGGTAAATGTTTGTTTTTAAAACACCTGGGATTGGCGGACTTTCCTATTACCAACAATTTTCTTTTCTCTGTTCCAAACATATTTGCAGTTACTAACACAGTAATCCTTACTTCTGATAATTTTCCACCAACACAATTCTCTCCGACAAACTTTAATGTCTTATCAGGTTCATCTTGTAAAACAAACTCGTTTCATCCGCATTAAAAATGTCCACATATTCATAACTTTCTCGAATTTTCGGCCATACATTAACCAACCACTGATCAACAAGAGTTATAGCCACTCCTGCAGTTTCTCCTACTATTTTTTTACCCCCACTAATATTATGTCGCTTTTTAAATCGTTCAATCCAGTTTCAGAACAGTTAAACTCGATGTTCTCTATTTTCCTTCCCAATTCACTAGCTTTCTCTTGTAAAGTATAGCCGGTAATAGGAACATGTTCATGTCGTTTTTGACTAAACCATTTAAGGAGTCCTTTATCGACTTGGTCATGGGTAGATTTTTTTCTTATTTTTTTACAACTAAAGTTTCTTTTATCATAAATTGATAAGATTTCTTGCCTCTTCTTCCATATTGTAGAAACCGTAGATTTAGTTAAATTCAACCATTTGCAAACATCACTTTGTTTAACTTCATTTTCTAGTTTATCTTTTAAAGTAAACGCTTTACGTTTTTGTGTACTCATTTTAAAATATAAATTTAAACATTCACTTTGCTACTTTGATCAAATATGCATTAGAACCGCATAACACAACAAGTGAATTGAAAACAATACTGCTCTAACTAGCGACGCGGCGAAAATAAGTAGAATAGGGCTTCCCAGCTTATCCGATTTAGCGCGTTCTCTTGCAATACACGGCCTAAAGCATTAAATATGGAATAATATCATGTAGCAAAGAATATAATATATATAAAATGTAACGTCTCTCTGCCTGTCTGTCTGTCCGTTAGTGCGCTTGTCATTCGAGAACCACTTATCTGATTTACGTGTTTTTATAAATTTATACATATGTTCTATATAATTCGATATAAGCCTAGATAATGGGAGATAAGGTGGGATAATGGGAGATAAGGAGAAGTAATAGGAGATAAGTCGAGATAAGCCTCGATAATGGAAGATAACGTGAGATAATGGGAAATAAGTATAACGGGAGAGTCTAGATAATCGAAGTTATGGTGAGATAATGGGAGATAAGGAGAAAATAATGGGAGATAAGGAAAAATATTGCGATATAAGTCGAGATAAGCCTAGATAATGGGAAATAAGGTCAGATAATGGGAGATAAGGAGAAATAATGGGATATAAGGGGAGATAAGGATAATAGAAGAGCAGAGATAAGCCCTAGATAATGGAATGGGAGATAAGGAGAGATATTGGGAGATAAGGGGTAATAATGGGAGATATTTTATTACGTTAGGTAACATAAGGAATAAGAGTGCGATAGAGAAACCAAGTCCACGCGAGCGGAGCGGGCCCGGCTAGTTTTTATTTGATATATATTATAGATAATTAATATTTCGTAGAGATAAATGGGAGATAAGGAGAGATATTGGGAGATAAGGGGTAATAATGGGAGATATTTTATTACGTTAGGTAACATAAGGAATAAGCAGTGACGATAGTAGTAAACCAAGTCCACGCGAGCGGAGCCGCGGGCCCGGCTAGTTTTATATATATTATAGATAATACATCAATATTTCATTAGTCTATTATTTAAATTAATTGTCTATATCTGGTCTCTAAAGAATTCTTTTTAGCTAACGATGATGTGGGGGAGTTCCAAAATAATATTTATACCCTAGTTGCAGTTTTCTTTTCACACGGCTCTGCGTCTGGTCTAAATATTAACTCTTGTATTTTAAAAAATAATTTACTAACAATTAGATACTCCATTCAATCTAAATATAGATGCAGCTAATTAAACAAGCCATGTTCAGTTGTAGGGTTTAATTAAACATTATTAATTGCTCCCTAGTATGAGTATTTTAATGTTATTTATTTAAAAACAAGTTATCTTCACCATTAAAATGTGTCGTTCGCCGTTCTGTCTATCAGGATTTAATTTAAATACTTTTATTTTAAAAAAACCGGTCAACTGCAAGTTGAACTTGCGCAATTAGTGTTCCGTACGTTGATTGCTTTTCAAATAAAAAATTTTGTTACAGAAGTATAAAATGATCAGTGACTTCACAAAACACACCCCAAATGAGTTTTCAACAAAGTTTGTTTCCAATCTTTACTGAAATCTGATGACCTTGAAATTTTTGTTTTTTTTTTTATACCAGATAAATTATTAAAGATAATACACTCGTGATAATTTTCGTTCAATCTACACCCCGTGGAGAATATTCCAGAATTTTTTCAAAATTTTTTGATAAGTACTTTTCGAGATAAGGCGGGTGGACAGCGATTTTTCGCGATTTTTTAAAAAATAATACAAAGAAAAGTGCGCGCAAGTATTACATTATATATATATTTTTTTACTCGTGTTTTCACAAGCTTTCATTTGACACCACACTCGATTACCTAGTAAAAAAATTTGTTTTTCACTTCCGATTTCTCCCCCCAGAACCCTTGAGGGGACGCCGAAGGCCGAAAATTTTAAAATTATCATTTTTTTATTGCTTTAAATCAAAGTTCAACCTTTTCTGCACAATTTAAGACAATTTTCATCAATTTATCTTAACTAGAAATATTTTTAAAAAATTAAGAAAAAAAAAAGTTAATACTTTTCACTTCACAGATAGTCAGATTTACACGTTTGCAACCAAACTGGCAGGTTTCCAAGGTACGCTAATAATCGATAGTTTCGGTAGGTATTGAAACGCCGAAAAACAAGAAAAAGGTCCGGTCGTGGCGTTGTATCAGAGACGAACCCGCGCTCATTGAAAATCGCTCGTCCTGAAAAGTTGTGGTTTTTGAACTTTCGGTACACGTTTCTCAAAATGTAAACATCCAAACCTTACTAAACTTTGTGGAAATATTTATTGATATTAGAGGATTATTTGCCCGCAATTTAACGTTCGTTGATGTAGTAGAAGGCAAGAAAAAAAATCATGAGTGAGAGAAAAAAAAGTACATTTTTTAAACTCAAATTAAAAAAAAGTAACGAGTATATTTAAATGAAATTGCGAACACTAATACAACAGGATACCCTTAATCCAGTAAAAAAAATTCTCCAGTGATAAGCGCACTAACGGACAGACAGACAGACAGAGAGACGTTGCATTTTATATATATATTATAGATAACCTGGCCAGAGAACATATGTATGTTTTAAAAAAAAAGTACGTAAATCGGATAAGTGGTTCTCCAGTGATAAGCGCACTAACGGACAGACAGACAGAGAGACGAAGATTACATCAGTAACCCATTTAGAACTCGAGAAATCGGTACCGAAAGTAAGCAACCTCGCTCATAAGGATAAGGTAGCCTTCGGGGTCCCCTTAAGTCAAAATTTAACTTTCAAAACTGCATGACTCTGATGAGGCTATCAATTCCTATATTATTACCAAATTTCAACTTTCTATAACAAATAGTTTTGAAGAAAATCGGCTGTGACAGACGGATAGATGGAGAGACAACTAAGTGATCTTATAAGTGTTCCGTACGGAACACTAAAAAGTATTTTAATAAAATAGGTTTATGCTTGTACGTATCTATCTGCTGCAGTTTAAAAGGTTACAATATAACTCTAAAAATAATCTCATATTGAACATGAACAGCTGACAAATTATAACATGTTTACATCTATACGTGGGAACAATATAAACTGATAAATCTTACCAATATCTTATTTTCAGTCTGTTATTTTTAGTTGATCATATTTAGTAAAGCAACTACTGTAATAGGCTCCATTTTTTTTTAGTTAATCTTTATATATCTTACTGACCACTTTTCTGTCCACAAATCCTCTTTTTTTGCTCCAAAGAAATCTATTTTCTTTATATTCTTTTCGAAAGCGACGCGGATAAATGAAAAAGGAAAAGCTGGAAGGCACACATAATTTAATTTCATTTTGAATAGCTCGGGAATATAGAGGGTACTATACACGATTATATTTCTTCGACTGTAAATGTAATTTTCTTTTATATAAAAGACACTTTTTCCTTCATTACTTTCATTTTGTGCTTCGTTGGACATAATGAACTTTCAATTTTTTTTCTTCTATTTTTAAAAAACGCCAACAAGATACAGTTTAATTCGAGTATTTACTTTTTCTCTACAGCTTTTATTTTTATATCTCACAAGAGACTTTCAAAAAGTGCTGGAATAGCCAATCTTTAAGGCTATTTTAGCGACCATAAAAAATTTTTTATGCCTGTCCGGATTAAAATTTAATTTTATTTACCAATATTTGGAATTCTAGTCTAATCTATAATATATATATATATATATATATATATATATATATATATATATATATATATATATATATATATATATATATATATATATATAAAATGCAACGTCTCTCGGTCTGTCTGTTTGTCTGTCTGTCCATTAGTGCGCTTATCACTGGAGAACCACTTATCCGATTTACGTACTTTGTTTTTAAAAAACATACATATATTCTCTGGCCAGGTTATAGGTTATATTTTATTACGATAGATAGTATAAGGAATGAGCAGTGACGTCGGAAAAAAGTTTGCCGCTATCGCGTTCCCTTGCAATACACAGCCTAAACCATTAAATATGGAACAATCTTATGTTGCAGAGAATATCTATAATCTATAATATATATAAAATGCAATGTCTCTCTGTCTGTCTGTCCATTAGTGCGTTTATCACGCGAGAACCACTTATCCGATTTACATGTCTTGTTTTAAATTCATACATATATTCTTCGGCCAGGTTATATAATAATAATATATATCTATAACATATATAAAATGCAACGTCTCTCTACCTGTGTGTCTGTCCGTTAGTGCGCTTATCCCTCGAGAACCACTTATCCGATTTACGTGATTTTTTAAATTCATACATATGTTCTCTGACCAGGCCACATTTTTATTACATCTATAATATATATAAAATGTAACGTATATCTGTCTGTCTGTCTATCTGTCCGTTAGTGTGCTTATCACTGTAGAACCATTTATCCGATTTACGTACTTTTTTTTTAAAAACATACATATATTTTCTAGCCAGGTTATCTATAATCATATATCTATAATATATATAAAATGCAACGTCTCTCTGCCTGTCTGTCTGTCTGTTTGTGCGTTAGTGGAGAACCACTTATCCGATTTACGTGCATTTTTTTTAAAAACATACATATGTTCTCTGGCCAGATTATCTATCTATAATGTATATAAAATGCAACACCTCTCTGTCTGTCTATCTGTCTGTCTGTCCGTTAGTGCGTTACGTATTTTTTTTTTAAACATATATATATGTTCTCTGGCCAAGTTATAGGATATATTTTATTGCGTTAGATAACATAAAGAATAAGCAGTGACGATAATAGTGAATCAAGTCGGAAAAAAAAAAAAAAAAAGGTTACCATTAGCGTGTTTCTCTTGCAATACACTGCCTAAACCACTAAATATGGAACAATATCATGTTGCAAAGAATATAATATATATAAAGTGCAACGTGTCTCTATCTATTTGTCTGTCCGTTAGTGTGCTTATCACTTCAGAATCACTTATCCGATTTACGTGTTTTTATAAATTTATACATATGTTCTATATAATTCGATATAAGCCTAGATAACGGGAGATAAGGTGAGATAATGGAAGATAAAGAGAAATAACGGGAGATAAGGAGAAATAATGAAAGATGAGCAGAGATAAGCCTAGATATTTTTTTTATGGGTCTAGCACACGTGCTACAGGGAAGTTCCTAAAGCGCTACAGGAGCGACACGTGTGCGGAGAAAGCGATTCACGTTGTTCTTAAATCGCTGTAAATTGTACTCGGTGGGAAACACAGCGCTGCGCAAATTATTCCAAAGGGATGATGTTCTCCATATAAAAGACTGCTTGAAAAGCGTTGTACGCGGGGTAACATGCTGAACCTCATACGGATGTGAAGCACCAGCGCGACGTCTATTTCTAGCATGCACCGCTTTGGAGGAATTCAGCGGGCTGCATCCTTCGAACACTTTCCATGACAATACTTGTAGAACAGACTAAAGTCGCCAACCATTCTTCGATGTTCCAGCGAATCAAGGGCGTCGGTCAGTTCCGGGTCTCCAATCAGACGAACAGCTCTTCTCTGAACAGAATCCAACAAATGCAGTGTATGTTTGGTAAGGGAGCCCCAAACATGGGAGCAGTATTCCATAGTTGGTCGAATTTGAGCTTTGTAAAGAATTAACAGTGAAGTGTAAAGCATGTCGGATTCAGCAACGTTAACTTTTTTAGAAAAAACTGCCGCCTGGGTTTTTGTGGCGTTAAATTCCACTTGGTTACTGTCACCCCAAGATAGAATTTGTTCCAGGTCTTTGTTAAGTTGAATGACCTCCTGCTGTCTCCGGATATTCGCCTGAGCAGCCGATGTCCGAGCGTTCAAAGTGAATGTTTAAAAAAAGATTAACATCAAAGGAGATCCACGATGATGTGAAAATATCACTAGGGAATCTGCTTCGTCATATATCACTGTGAAAAAATGGGCTGCAGAATTTACACGTGGATAAGAGAGCATGGAAGATGACCCTCACTCCGGCCGGCCCATGACGTCTACGACTAAAGAAAACATCGGCAAAGTATGTGATCTCATATTGAAAGACCATAAATTCAGGGAGATTGCAGTCACTATAGACATTTCGTATGAACGAACACAAAACATCATTGCCAACGAACTCGGATTTTCTAAAGTTTCCGCTAGGTGGGTCTCCAGATTGCTTTCAGTTGAACAAAAACGAATTCGACTCACGATTTCTCGCGACTGGAGATGTTTGAGGCTAATCCGCAAGATTTTCTTAACAGGTTTGTGACAATGGACGAAACTTGGGTTCACTACTATACTCCAGAGTCAAAACAACAATTCAAGCAGTGGAAACAATCTGGTGAACTGACCCCAAAGAAAGCGAAGGCAATTCTGTCGGCTGGAAAAGCGTCAGTTTTTTGGAATGCCATAGGTATTATTATGGTGGACTACCTTCCGAAAGGCGAAACAATAAACTTGACTTACTATTGCACCCTTTTGCCTCGTTTACGTCAAAAAATTAAAAAGAAACGCCTAGGATTACTGAGAAAGAAAGTTTGATTCCATCAGGACAACGCTCGCGTTCACACTTCTGTTGAGTCTATAGCTCAAATTCGTGATTGTGGTTTCGAATTGCTGCCCCACCCGGCTTATTCTCCTGATTTGGCACCTTCAGACTTTCATCTGTTTCCAAACCTAAAAAAACACCTCGGTGGCCAGAAATTCTCATTAAATGAAGAAGTCGAAGCTGCAGTTAACCAGTATTTTGAATACCTTGAGGAATCTTTTTTTCAAACAAGTGTGGAAGCTTTGGAAAGCAGGTGGAAGAAGTGCATAGACCTAGGTGGAGATTACGTCGACAAATAGAAATGTTTTTTTACGTATTTTATTTTATTTTCTTGACTAGGTCACGAAGTTTTCAATCCATCTACCTCCGACGGCCTGAGAAGACATAGGTGTATCGTTTCAGATGCTGACTATTTTTGCTGATACATAGACACATAGTGCCTTCTCCTCCCAAGGCACAATCATTGTGCAACCCCCTCCCAAATTACGATTTGCCTCCTCCACCTCCTCGCAATATTTTCATATAAAAACCTTAAGCATATCATATATTACAGGTCAAATTCTACCACTATGAAAAATATATGGAGACTCATCAAATTGTTGTGTGTATTTAGTAACATAAGAATATAAGGTCAACATCTAACCAATCTATTAATGATTTGCACCACGAAATTAATAAATTGCATAAAACTTTTTGTGAATTAGTTAACGAACATTTTCATTATTCTACACATAGTAAACAAGATTGGGCCAATAATTACAATGATTTGGCAAATTTATATTCAGACGGTGCAGAATCTTTCCTGTTTTTTTTTCGGTTTTCATTCTTCCTTTTGACTAAGATATTATACGTAGATTGTAATTTGGGAGGAGGGGGAGACATTATGATTGTGTCTTGGGAGGAGGAAACACCCCTTGTGTTAGGAAGAGAAGGTACTCTGTATGTTGGGAGGAGGAGGCATAACCTACCGAGGTAAAATATTTGATTCTACTTGAACATAACCTGAAAATATTAGATGTAGACACGATGCCGTTCAAAAAGCAATATCGGAAGCACTGCCATCTATCGAATTTTAACTTAAAAGAAAAATGCAACTGAGATCAAAGAAATGATTTGTTGGGCTTTAAATGGTTTTTTCGGTTACCAACACTGTATAATACAGCGCGTGTAAAAAGTAGTTCTAGCAGTTTCGAGATGGAGTTTATTACTCTGAGGACTAACAATAATCTTTGCTTAACTTATCTGGAATGTCCAGACGCACTCTGTTTTCCATCCTCTACAGAAATTGGGAAGGATTTACAAGAAACTCCGGTGGTCCCTCATGAGCTCACTCCCGAGAAGAAAAAATTGGAACAAAATATTTCAGATTTGGGCGTATTCTTCAGATATGGCCGTTTCGGATGACCAATTATTTCAATTTCTACCCATACTATCAAGATTAAGTGTGCGTTTGTGTAAATTTCATCACTATATTTTACATAAAAGTTAATATTAAATATTATTACATTTTTAAGATTGGCCCAAACTAGGTGGTAGAATTTAAAAATAAATGACCCTTAATGTGTAACCAAAACTACATGAAAGGCCTGACTGGCTCGAAAGGTCCGCCCAACCCGACTAAAAAACCCGATTAACCCGACAACTTTCATTAAACAAAAAACCCCAATTGACCCGACTAGATTTTAAGGGATTACATCTACCTAACAGGCAGGAACAATAGGCTCTTTTTGGGAATTTTTTAACACTACTATACAAGCAAAAAAAAAATGTTTGTTGAGGTTTTAATATATGCATATTAAAATGTACAAAATATTTTTTTTATGGTATTGGACAAAAATGGCGGTGCACTAACACGCAGAACAGAGACATCTGTTTTTGGAGGTGTTCCGCGGCCAGCAGTAGAACAATTTTAATTCTCCAGCTACAGCAAACAAACATTTTTTTTATTATTTGCATTAGTTTTGCTAGAGAAGTACACATTATTATTGAAAAATATCAATTTTTCAAAATATTGTGGAAGTTTAAAAAAAAAATCATTTTTGTCGACTTTTATTTCTTTACAAAAAAAACAGTAATTGATTAATCTTAATAATCTTAGAAAGAATAGAGAATCTTATTAAAAAGCTATAGTTAGAAGCTCAAGTTAATCGGATCTAAATTGTTAAAGTTGTGCTGCCGGCCGATTTAAAAAAACGTAGTTCGTGAAAAGCACGTTTCAAATTTTGGGATGCCAATTTTTTCAACTTTATTCTGCAATCGCAGCACCATAAAGCAGGTCTTCCAAGTCCAAATTTTGTATAAGTATTAGCCTAGATCAGAGGTTCCCAAACTTTTTTTTCTCGTAAACCACTTTCAAAATTTTACTGGTTTCGGTGGCTACATTTCTACCATATTCCCAAAACTCGTCAAAAAATGTGAAGATTAGATCTAACGATGGAAATTTGCGTCGTGGCTGAGTTCCAACCCTAAATTCGGAGTGGTAAAGATAAAAAGAAAAATAATATATTTTCTTGTATTCTATTTATTAAAATAATATGATTACAGACTTAATAGAATTAAAATTAAACATTAATAACGTACCGTAACTTCAACAATGCAAATCAACAATTAAAAAAAAATAGTCATAATTTTAATGGGAGGGATGTACTTGATGGATTGACAGCAAATTATCAATATTTGGCTTCAGTTTTGTAAGGAATAACCGCAAATCTCCCCCTTTCTGTGATGTTCAATCTGCTCCTTTTTTTTAGTGTTCCGTACGGAACACTTATAAGATCACTTCGGTGTCTGTCTGTCTGTCTGTCACACCCGATTTTTTTGTTAATAGGTTTGTAACGACACTAAAACTTTTTTCGACAAGGTATGACGAGGGAAACGCTATCAAAAGTTTTCTCGCAATTTCCCACAGCCCAGGATATTTTTCAGGTATTTTTGCCTGTAGCCAAAAAGTTTGATAGCCTTTTTTAAATTTCACCTTCAGCTCCTCATTGGTGCTAAGCTCGAGTAGCTCCTCTTGAAGCTACTTTCGTTTCATCAAATGGATTTATGATCCATGGTGGTATTTCCATCCTCAGAATATCTTCAAATCTATTTTTGAAGTCATCATGCAGGGCATTTAAATGTTGAACGTATGTCTGAATATCCTCATTAAGAGATTCTGCCTGTGACAAGTTTGGAAACTGGAAAAATTCGCGCCGACTAATATTTTGCTTCATAAATTTCAATTTTCCAAGAAAAGCCGAAATTACACTCTTTGTTTTTATTAAATTTAGGCTGTCCCCTTGTAACTGCAAATTAATATCATTAAATTTTTTGAACAAATCTGTCAAATAAGCGATGTCTGCTTTCAATTTGATCAGGTTTTCTTTTAAATCTGGATCTTTACTTTCCAGAAACTCTAAAACTGGTTCAAAAAGTGAGTAAAATATTGTTAAACATGCACCTTTCGACAACCAGCGTACTTCAGTATGTAAGAGCAATCGTTGGAAGTCTTCATCATTTTCGTCGCACAATTGTGCAAATAAACGGGTATTCAACGCATTGCTTCTTATTTTCTTAACTGCTTTAATCACAAATTGAAGCGATTGGTGCAATCTATCACTCAAATTTTTCACTACCAGGTGTTGTCGGTGGATGACACAGTGAATTGCAGTTACTCCTGGTATAATTCTTTTAAGATGGCTTATAAACCCACGATGTCGCCCGAAGATGGCAGGAGCTCCATCTGCTGCCACCGAAATAATGTTTGTAAATAGAATCGATATTTCCTTAAAAAAATCACTCAGGACATTAAATATTGATTCGCCTTTAGTGTCCGTCTACAAAGTTTTCGCGAATAGTAGCTCTTCATGGATTTCTTCGTCCATAACAAATCGAACATATGCCAATAATAATGCGTCATTACCAGGTAAAGTTGACTCGTCCAGTTGAATAGAAAAATGAGTTGTTTGCAGATAATTACACAAGAAGCTTTCAATATCAGAGCTCATTTCATCAATACGTCTTTGTACAGTGTTGTTACTCAAAGGAATTCTTTTGAGTACGTCAAATGAAGGTTTGTGCAGAACAGTTAAAACCTCTTCAACAGCGGGTAAAATTAACTGTTCTCCGATGGTGTGCGGTTTTCCAGATTTCGCTATAAGCAATGAGATATTGTAAGATGCCCGCAAGCCATCATCGTTACTTTGAGACGTTGAAGCGAATATACTGTGCACGGTGGGTCTCTTTTCATATTTTTCCTTCAATGTTTGAAGATATTTTAAATCTTTACCTATTTTATCAGGTTGACACCTTCTTAGATGATCTTCGAGCTTCGATAGTTTCATAGAGTCATTGCTCAAAACTTTGTTGCATAAAAGGCATATGGGCAATCGTTTGTCTGCCTTTGATGGAAGAAAACCAAATTTCAAATAATCAACACTGTACTGTCGACATTTCTTCTTAGATTCAGCCATGTTTCGTATCAGTTACCTACCTGTAAAGAAAAAAATGTTTTAGTAATCATAAGGCGACTATAACAGGATATGGCTATTTTAACAGAATAAAATAGGATTAATTAATTATTGCAATGAAAAAACCAAAATGCCGGCGGCAAAACTAATTTTAAGTATTAAAAACAATAAACTGCTAAGACCCATATAGAGGTTTTCACAAAACGGCTGAACCTATTTTAATGTCATATAAAATATTTGTTGGTTAATTATATTTTGATACATTTCTGTAAATTCGAGAGAAAATACTTTTAAAGAATATTTTGACATCAAAACTCCGCGATTTTAATGATTTATTTATTACTTTGATGTACGTTACGAATGTTACATAAAGACAGGTACAATTTATGAAAATATTTTTAGTCATTTAGTATTAGCAACTACGAGGGCACTGAAATATGTACAAACATGCAGGTCAATCATATATCTCTCCTTTGTCCTTGGCATTCGTATTTATATTGGTGAAGAATAAAACAAGTTCATGCAAGATTGCAAGCACAGCACAAGTCGTTTTTCGTCCCTTTGTACGTCTGAACGGGTTGCGTTGCGGGCGGCGCTTTGCAAGTCTCGACGCGCGTTGTACTGAATATCGAATATGCAAGTTTTTACAAGTAACAGTCGCTGACCTTCTTAAAATACACTACTCAAAAAATTAAGGGAGGTTTTAAAACAAGGAAATTAAAGCTGAATAAACAGGCTATCTGATCCATATGTCGGCCTAACTGAAAAAAATTTTTTCAAGCCCGTGGACCAAAAAAAAAGCAAAATATTTGCAATATTATTTTTTTCGCGCTATCTGTTAATATTGCATGAGAACCGTAGCTCCTAAAAAATTTTAGCCAAAAAATCTGAAAATTAGAATCTTAAAGCTCAATACGACCATTTTTCACCGAAATACAGCCTGTAAAAAATCACCGAAAAATTTGGAATTTTTTTTTGCTCCATTAATTTTTTTCAGTAGTGTATTATCTGCCTACATTGACAGGTAAAGCCAAGCCAACATTTTTGTTCTCTACTATCGAAACCAGATAAATTTTCGTGGACCCCCACTTACAACTTGTGAACCCCCATTTTTCTTTCACGCCAATGTAGACCCCATCGAGTCTCCCGTGGACCCCTGGGAGTCCACCTGAACCACTTTGGGAATCACTGGCCTAGATAGATTAAATGTACCGGCTAAACCAAATCACTCCAATAGGCTGCGTGCAAAGTAAACGCCTTTTCGTGCGCTACGACTTCTTTCAGAAATTAGGTACTAGAAGCTTAAAAAAAATTTTCGATCTAAAATAAGGCTACGATATGTTTTTAGGACTATAATACGTCATTTAAGTAAAAAAAATCGATTTTTTCAAAAATTGCAGGTAGATAAAACCGCTTAAGGATATATGTACTAATAATAATTTGTTACGAAATTTATCCTGTGATTTATTAGCAGTAATTGGCATATCTTATAAAAGTGGTAAAACTAACATTAAGTGTTACACAGCTTTATTTTATTGCCGTATAATTAAAGGTAGGCAATTAAAAAGATGTTAAATTAAACATATCGTTGATTTTTAATGTCCATATACACGATATTATATTATTTTAATGCATACAATATCCTATAAATAGAAAACTATTTTGTTTATCAGCACAACCGGCCAGTCTAAAAATAAAAATACATTCACTTTATAACCAAGCAATAATTTTTATCGAACAAAACTTTATAATGTATTGTTTGTTTGTCTACATCATGTTAGTTGAAAATATTGTTGTTTTTAATAGTTTTGCAAGTTCTAGGAACGATGATATTCGTGCTGGTGCTGCGACATAACAAACAAAATTTTAATCAAGTATAAGGTATTCAGTTTAACATTTATTTTTAGTATTACAAGGATTCTATGATTATATTAACATGTCAATTATTCGATCTACTTTCAGCAAGAAATCTTATGGATATTTGCATTAGTAATAATTGAATAGAAATGCCACCAACGTCAATTACGCACGCAATTTTTTTTTTTTTTTTTTTTTTTTTTTTTTTTTTATGAGTCTAGCACACGTGCTACAGGGAAGTCCCTAAAGCGCTACAGGAGCGATACGTGTGCGGAGAAAGCGATTCACGTTGTTCTTGAATCGCTGTAGATTGTACTCGATGGGAAACACAGTCCTGGGCAAACTATTCCAAAGGTATGATGTTCTCCATATAAAAGACTGCTTGAAAAGCGTTGTACGAGGAGTAACAAGCTGAACCTCATACGGATGTGAAATATTAGCGCGACGTGTACTTCTAACATGCACCGCTCTGGGAGGAATTAAGCGGGCCACATCCTTCGAACACTTTCCATGAAAGTACTTGTAGAATAGGCTCAAGTCACCAACCGTTCTTCGATGTTCCAGCGAATCAAGGCCGTCGGTCAGTTCCGGGTTTCCAATCAGACGAACAGCTCTTCTCTGGATAGAATCCAATAAATGCAGTGTATGTTTGGGAGCGGAGCTCCAAACATGGGAGCAGTATTCCATAGTTGGTCGAATTTGAGCTTTGTAAAGAATTAACAGTTGTTGTGGAGTGTAAAGCTTTCTGGTTCGAAACAATATTCTCTCTTCTTCTCTCTCTCTCTTCTTGCTATGCCCGCAACATGTTCATGCCAGGACAAATTTGCTCCCAAATTAACGCCTAACAGATTGAGTGACGATGTTAGAGGGATGGAGTGCTTCGACATAACTATGTCGGGTTCTGCAACGTTAACTTTTTTAGAAAAAACTGCAGCCTGGGTTTTTGTAGCGTTAAATTCCACTTGGTTACTGTCACCCAAGATAGAATTTCTTCTAGGTCTTTGCTTAGTTGAATGACTTCCTGCTGTCTGCGGATATTCGTCTGAGTAGTCGATGTCCGAGCGTTCATAGTGAATGAAGAGATAAGTGTACTGTCATCTGCAAAGCTGTAGATTGGATTCTCGGTCTTTTCCAGCAGATCGTTAATATAAATGAGGAAGAGAGTAGGAGACAGTATGGAATCTTGAGGCACACCGGCGTTGATAGTGAAGGTATTAGAAAGAAATCCGTTGACTGCCACTCGTAAAGAACGCTCTCTGAGAAAACATGAGAGCCACAAACAGAACTTTTCAGACATACCATAAGAACGTAGCTTAGCCAACAGCCCATCATGCCAAACACGGTCAAATGCCTTGGATATGTCAAGAGCAACAGCTCGAGATTCTCCAAAGTGTTCAATTGCGTTGTTCCAAACATGTGTTACATAAGTCAGAAGATCTCCTGTTGATCTATTTTTACGAAAACCATATTGGTGATCACTAATAATGTTGAATCCTTCAAGATATTTTAGAAGATGCTGATTGATAGCCTTTTCCATGACTTTCGATATTATTGAGAGTAGTGCGAGTGGTCGGTAGTTATTTGGCAAGGTCTTCTTGCCTTTTTTAGGTATCGGCTGAACTGTGGCACATTTCCAGCAGGAAGGAAATATTCCCTTTCTGTAGGATAGGTTAAAAGTCTACAGAAAACTGGTGTTAGTTCCCTCGCACAGTTCTTGAGAACTATGGCAGGTATTCCGTCAGCGCCAGAAGCCTTTTTGGTGTCTAGCTTCATCAAAATACGTTTTATGATACGCTGTCTGAAGACAATATCGGGCATCCTTGACTGCACTATGGAATAGTAGGTGGTGTTTTTCCTTGGAAATCGACAGTAGAATGTGAAGCGAAGAGTTCAGCCAACAAGTTTGCCTTCTCAAACAGGTGTCGTTGCAATAGAATTATCTGACCGTGTGAGTGGTGGTATGGTGGATTTGGTGAAATTTTGACTAACTGCCTTAGCGACTGACCAAAAGGACCTGGAATTGCCGGGACAAGCGAGAAGTTTGTTTCTAATCCGTTGATTGTGTACCTCCTTCGTTTCGTCGATAATTTATTTGCATCTGTTCCTGGCACGAACAAAGATGTTACGATTTATGGTGTTAGGATCTTCACGCCACTGTCGGTATGCAAGATGTTTAGAAGCAACAGCTTCTTTGCATTTTAGGTCAAACCGAGGCTTGCCGTTGGAAGGGCATTTCTTCGAAAAAGGGATGTAAGCCTCCATACCGGCCAAAATAACATCGGAAACCTCCCTGGCGCAGTCAGATGGGTCGTCGGATCGAAAACAGACGTCCAACCAAGGGAAAGTTCGAAAATATTCCGTGAGATCTTCCCATTTAGCAGATTTGTAGTGCCAAATCTTGCGCGGTTTGGGCGCCGCTCTGTCACTGATTGGTAGAATACGCAATTCCAAAGAACACCAGACGCAGCTCTCGTCCTGTCGTTGAAGGATATTTATTATTGAAGGACATTGAAGTAACATTTCTGTTTTGTTACTTCTTTATTTCTACCAATAAATTTAAATAGTATGTTGTATCTAAATCAGGAAATAGATATTCGTTCGTCGGGAAAACTCATCTATAAATTGAGCCAATCGTTGCAATATATTCGCCTTTGCTAACCTACAAGGAAATGATTAGGCATACCATTTAGTATTCTTTGATATATTTTCTAATTTTGTATATCAAAACGGTTATTCTTGAGTTTAATCCGCCTCTAGTTCTTAATTTGATCACACAGTGTTCAAGTTGAGATATTTTTTGATCATTTTAATGTAACAGTACAGAAAGAGGACTAACCAAAAAATCTTGGAAGAAGTAGAGGAAAACAGAGTCAAAAAAATAAAACAGAAGAGATTTAATTGGCTAGGGCACACATGGAGAGTAGGCCCAGGAGCGCCAATATATGAAATACTTCAGTGGGAACCGGGACATAGAAGGAGAGGTAGACCAAGAATAGGATGGCTGCAGCAGGTCAAGGAAGACATAGAGGCAGCAGGGATTACAGACTGGAAGGAAAAGATGTCTAACAGAAAACTTTGGAAACATCTAAGCATAGAAATATAACAACAAGGAAGACGGGACTGATCAACCCATAAACTAGATTTAGAGAACCCAAAAGGTGGCCCTACCACAAGAGAGGTGTTTCCAGGATATTTATTATTAATGTAACACTTGAATTTTTTTATTTTAAAATTTTTTTTTGTTTGACGTTCAGCCCGCGCATTTTCAAAAATTTTTCTTTGGTGTAATTTTTATTTCTGGAAAAATTAAAAATGTAGTTGCAATTTCAATTTACGGATATTTTGGATCTCAAAAAATATAGACATATAACACGTATGGTGGAGAGTTTTTGGTCTGCCACATAGATGTCGCCCTTTTCAAAAAACCGATATGACTTTTGGGAAGTACCAACCTTCAAATGATACATGTCAAAATTTCATGACATGTCGATGATTAGTTCACAAGTTACAGTGGTTTTAGTGACGCTACTTTTGATATTTTCAAAATCGAATTTCTTGTGTTGATTAAACACTGTTTTTAATGGGAAAAAATACCGTACAAGCAACGCAATGGCTTGATAAGAATTATGGAGACTATGCCTCTGGAAAATCACTCATCATTTACTGGTATGCTGAATTTAAACGCGGTCGTATGATGTTTAACGCTCTGGACGCCTAAATGAGGTTGTTACATCGGAAAAAATCCACAAAATTGTTTTGGATGACCGTAAAATAAAATTGCATGAGATAGCTGACACCCTAAAGATATCAAAAGAACGTGTTGGTCATATTTTGCATAAAGATTTAAGCATGAGAAAGCTCTGTTCGAAATGGGTACCGCATTTGCTCACAGTGGACCAAAAACAACTACGTGTTGATGATTCTGAGCGCTGTTTGGACCTGTTTAAGTGCAATAAAAAGGATTTTTTTTCACGCGATATGTAACAATGGATGAAACATGGATCCACCATTACAAACCGAAATCAAATCGGCAGTCAGCTGAGTGAATAACAGCCGGTGAAAGCCGCCCAAAGCGACCAACGACACAACAGTTGGCTGGGGAGGTTTTGGCCGCTATATTTTGAGATGCGCATGGAATAATTTTCATTGACTATGCTGAGAACGGAAGACCCATCAATAGCGAATATTATGTAAAGTTATTGGTACGTTGAAGGCAGAAAACGGCCCCAAATGAACAAGAAAATTAAGACAATGTCCGTGTCACAAGTCAGTGGTGACGATGGCGAATTGAAGTTCGAAATGCTTTGTCATCCACCGTATTTTCCAGATTTGGCTCTCAGCGACTATTATCTTTTCACAGACCTCAAAAAAATGTTTTCACAGACCTCAAAAAAATGCTTCCGGGAAAGAGATTTGGCTCCAGTGAAGAAGTTATCGCCCAAACTGAGGCCTATTTTGGAGGCAAAGACAAATCCTTCTACAAGAAAGGTATAGAAACGTTAGACAAGCGTTGGACTGATTGTATCGCTCTTCAAGAATACTATATTGGTGAATAAAGTCGAATTTTGCAAAAAAAACGTGTCTTAAGTAGCTAGACCAAACCTTTTCACCCTACGTGTTACACTTAAAATTTTGTCTTTTATATTGGTTTAAAAATTAAAAATAACAATATATTATTATTATATTACATAAATACAAATATTATTCGTACCAGGTTCCCTTATTCTTGAGGTACGAATAATATAAAATATGTTAATTAGTAAGTTCATTTTAAACCAATTGTTATTGGTAATTTTTAAACCATTTTTTTTAATCCAAATTTCAAGTAGATATATCTATATATTTTGTGATCTAAATTATTGTTGTATCCATAAATTGAACTTTTCATTTTCATTTTAAATTTTATTTCCAGAAATGAAAACTACACCAAATCAAAATTTTTGAAAATTTTGGGCGAAACGTCAAATAAAAAAAAATTTTAAAACAAAAAACTCAAGTGTGTTGATTAAACGAACCTATACCCAAGATTAAAATTTAAAAATTTCATTAATCGCCATATATATATATATATATATATATATATATATATATATATATATATATATATATATATATATATATATATATATATATATATACACTCCTGGACAAAATTACCGCAACAATATATGAAATCATACAAATCTCTATAATGAATTAATTTTAATAATTTTTTATGAACATTGGTTGCATTAAAAGTTAAAAAAAAACTTATTCGGATACTTTAAAAGTAAATTAGCTACCAAATTTTTCTATAAGATTCGAATTAAAATTATTCTTAAGACCTAATAACAAAATCTTTGAAATTATGTAATAATGAAAAAAATAAACTGGGACACTAGTAGCAAAATTAATGGTGTAACTGGGACACTAGTAGCGTGTGTTGCCTCCTCTACTTCGGATGACAGCGTTTATACGCCTAGGCATGCTTCTAATTAAATTTTGGATAAAATCTTGAGGAATTTGCTCCCATTCTGTGGTAACTGCATTTTCAAGTTCCCTCAGGTGCAGGTATATGACGCTACACATTTTTCTTAAGATGATCCCATACATGTTCTATCGGATTCAGATCCGGGCTTTTTGGTGGCCATTGCATAATCGGTATATCAACTTGATTAAGATAATCGAGTACCTCCCTAGCCACGTGAGGTCGAGCGTTGTCTTGTATAAACAGGAAATTGGGCCCCACAAAATGACCGAAAGGGGTCACATGATCTATTACAATATTCTCAAGATGGTAGTCGGCATTCATGGATCTCGAACGGACAGGAACTAACTCTGTGCGAGCATCAAAGCTGATGCCACCCCAGAAAATAACAGATTCACCGCCGAATGGAATCCTTGCAGAGATATTGCAAGGAGCAAACCTCTCTCCCTGGTCTTCGCCATACTCGCTCACGACCATCTGGATGTTTTAGACTAACCCTAGTTTCATCTGTGAAGAAAACTTGTTTCCAATCATCTACAGACCAGTTTTCGTGATTTCGAGCAAAACGTAACCTGGCAACTCTGTTCTCTCTAGTAAGCAAGGGCGCAGTGGCTGGTCTCCTACTGTTTAATCCAGCTTCATTTAACCGTCTTCTAACTGTTTTAGAAGAAATTGTGACATTGCGAACAGCTTCGAGTTCGTTTCTTATTATAGAACTAGTGACAGTTCTGTTTCTTAAAGCATATTGTCTTATAAAACGTTCATCTAGGTCGCTAGTGCATCGTTTTCGCCCTTGCTCTAGCCTTCTAGAATAAGTTCCTACTTCATTCAAGCGTCTTACCATACGACTTATTGTGGAACGATGTTTGCCTAACAAATTGGCAACATAACTCTGACAATATCCCTCATCCAATAAAACTGAGGCTCGCATTACCTCGTGTTCAGTTAAATTCCTTGTTCGATTCATTTTTCTAATTCTTCGGGGTCAAAAATAAAACAGCCTACCACAAAAACGTATAACTTTGAAAAAGGGAACAGTTTATAAGGTTACTTTTAAAGAAAATCTATCGCATTATTACAGAAAATTGTTTATCTTCTAAAAAATTCTTTAAAACTGTAAATCTAAACGAATTGTTTTGATTTCTGTCATGAACAACGAAACAAAATATGCATAGCCTACTATTCAAATACTCGATAAACTTTAAAACTGACATAAGAAAAAGATAAATTAATTTTCAGATTGTTGCGTTAATTTTGTCCAGGAGTTTATATATATATATATATATATATATATATATATATATATATATATATATATATGGTATATATATATATATATATGTATGGTATATATATATATATATATATGTATGGTATATATATATATATATATATATATATATATATATATATATATATATATATATATATATATATGTATGGTATATATATATATATATATATATATATATATATATATATATATATATATATATATATATATATGTATGGTATATATATATATATATATATATATATATATATATATATATATATATATATATATATATATATATATATATATGACAAAATAGATGCTTATACTGCACTCTGTCGGTGACTTATTTAAAGTTTTTCCGAACAAAGTGGCCAGACTACAGCTGACACTTAATTGCAGAAGCGTGCCCACTCAAAGGCATAGATGGCGCGTTGATGAAGCAACTAAGGCGAATCGAAAGATCAGCACTTTGGAAGTTCCCAAAAGTGTTTTCTGTATTTGCTAGACCATCCCAAGACGCGTTTCGCCGTATCACGGCTCATCAGCTGGGCTAGGTTCAGCAGATACAAAGAACACCATTAGATGCTTATACTGCACTCTGTCGGTGACTTATTTAAAAAATCAATAAAAAAATACGAGATTCGATATGTAGACAAGAAATATAGAATTTTAAATTCACTAACATACAAATAATTGCCTTTTAAGGTATGTACTCTTAATTAGTTTTTATTGTTGTTATATGTGTAAATATTACATTACAGGTTTTTAGTGTTCCGTACGGAACACTTATAAGATCACTTCGGTGTTTGTCCGTCTGTCTGTCCGTCTGTCCGATTTTCTCCGAAACTATTTGTCATAGAAAGTTGAAATTTGTTAATAATATAGGAATTGATGGCCTCATCAGAACCATGTAGTTTTGAAAGTTAAATTTTGACTTAAGGGGTTAGTTTTGGAGGGTGAAATCGGAATTGAAAAAAAAATTTTTTTACTAGGTAATCGAATGTGGTGTCAAATGCAAGGTTGTGAAAACACGAGTAAAAAATATTTACGAGTATATAATGTAAGAGTTGCGCGCACTTTTCTTTGTATTATTTTTAAAAAATCGCGAAAAATGGCTGTCCACCAGCCTTATCTCGAAAAGTACTTACCAAAAAATTTTGAAAAAAATTCTGGAACATTCTCCACCAGGTGTAGATTGAACGAAAATTATCACGAGTGCATTACCTTTAATAATTTATCTGGTATATAAAAAAAAAAACAAAAATTTCAAGGTCATCAGATTTCAGTAAAGATTGGAATCAGACTTTGTTGAAAACTCATTTGGGGTGTGTTTTTGTGAAATCACTGATCATTTTATACCTCGGTAACAAAATTTTTTTATTTGAAAAGCAATCAACGTACGGAACACTAATTGCGCAAGTTCAACTTGCACTTGACCGGTTATTTATAACCTGTAATTGAGACCAAAAAGATTTTACCATGTGTTTTCTAATTTTAGAATAAATAAATATTTAAATAAATATATATTGTTGGAAATGCCTAAAAAAAAATAAGGCGAAATTTCAAATAAACATCTAGTTTATTTTTTTCCAAAAGAACCTAAGTTCTACAGTCAAATATATATATATATATATATATATATATATATATATATATATTGGCCACCCACGAACGCTATTACGGTAGCATTTATCCAAGTTATATATATATATATATATATATATATATATATATATATATATATATATATATATAGATATATATATATATATATATATATATATATATATATATATATATATATATATATATATATAAAACAGGCATTTCCCAAAAAAAGTAAAATTTTAAGAAATTAGTAAAACCACGTTTTAATGTTACTTGTACGTTCATTTTACTTTACTCTCGGGACATATAAGAAAAGTAAAAAAGTGTCATACAGCTGGATAACACCCGATTTTCTTCGAAACTATCTGACATAGAAAATTGAAATTTGGTACTAACATAGGAATTGATAGCCTTATCAGAGCCGTGTAGTTTTGAAAGTTAAATATTTAAATAAGGGGTTGGTTTTGCGGGATGAAATCGGAAATGAAAAAAAATACCAGGTCATCGTTCAGAACCGGCATTAAATTGTAGGTTCTCTTTGTCTGTGGACACACTTAAAAAGGCACCAACCACAGGCAAAGGCGAGGGGGTCGCCTACGTCCGTAACGGATAATTGTTTGTCCTTATTAACGTACATGGCAATATTAACGCTTAGCAGTTTTGTGATCTTTTTGTTATATCCACCGCACCGTAAGATGCAGCATTTTAATAGAATAGGTATTTTAATTATAATATATCAACATAATATTCTTTACCTAATTATTTAAATTATATTTTTAAGTACTTCATGTACCACTTAACTAACTTATCTATTACTTTAGAGTATCCACTTAAGTTAAAAATGTTATTCAAATAGCTTATGTTGTTTTATTATAATTAATACTCACATAAAGGTGCGTATGCAAACAATAATGTTGAAAGATTGTTATTAAATGTATCAGAATAATCAATAATTTAGGATCTGATAATTGTTATCTTGTTTTAATATTACAAGAGTACTGAAATAATAGAGAGCTACATTTAAGATATTTAGGAAATCAATAAAAAAACAAAAAAGCTTTTTTTTCTAATTAAATATTCAGTACATAACATATTATTAGTATTAATGCGGTAAATGACCCTTAAAAACATGAAATTAAGATATAGTGTTTTTTTAAGCTAAATATTTATATCTATGTCAGAAAACTGCAGTGCAAAGTGAGACTTGATGGAATGTTTAAATTAAAGATTTTTGTCGAAAGTGCAGTACATATATGAACTACACACGGTCACCGTAAATCCACCGTTAGGTTCTTGGGACTATAAACTGCTTCCGACATCGAGTATCCTACCGATCATTGACAGAGAGATACCTAAACTGCGCAATATTTGGCCCTACAAATCTCTCAAATATTTTGCAACTTTCCCTGGATTAGACGTTTATTTTAGGTCCGACGACCTTTTATGACTACGCTTACATCCCTTTTTCAAGGAAATTCCCTTCCAACAACAAACCTTGGTCCAACCAAAAATGCAAGGAAGCAATTGCTTCCTTACATCTGACAATGGTGTGAAAATCTTAACATCGTCACAAATACTACTCAGTATATATCACCACTACACCAAACCACACAGTCAATCATCGCTCCTGATGAAGCTAACATGGTTAGCGAAACGCGCGTCGAATACAAAAATAAAGTGTTTGGTGTAGTGGTGATATATACTGAGTAGTATCATTGTGCCAAAGATTCCACATCCCAACTTAATCGTCACAAATCATAACATCTTTGTTCGTTTCCGAAACAGATATAAAGAAATTATCGAGGAAACCAAGGAGTCACACAATCAAAGAATTAAAACCAAACTTCTTGTCTGCCCCAATAATTCCAGGTCTTTTGGTCAGTCATTAAGGCCATTAAATCCACTATACCACCACTCACACGGCCAGATAATACTATTGTAACAATAGTTGAGAAAACCAACTTATTTGCTTTACATTTTACTGTCGATTTCCAAAGAAAAACACCATCAGCTTTTCTCATAGTGCAGTCAAGGCTGCCCGATATTGTCTTGAGACCATCTATCATAAAACGTAACACGTAAGCGGAAACATTTTTGGTCTAGCTACTGAAAAAACATTTCTGTACCTTCCTTGTAGAAGAATTTGTCTTTGCCTGCAAAATAGGCCTCAATTTCGGCAATAACTTCTTCACTGGAGCCAAATCTCTTTCCTGCGAGGATTTTTTTGAGGTCTGCGAATAGATAATAGTTACTGAAGGCCAAATCTGGAGAATACGAAGGATGAGGAAGCAGTTCGGACTTCAATTCATGCAATTTTTCCATCGTAACTAGTGACTTGTGACACGGTGCATGGTCTTGATGAAGGAGCACTTTTTTCTTGCTCATTTGGGGCCATTTCTTTACGATGTCTGCCTTCAAACTCTCCAAACTTTATATAATATTCGCTACTTCAGTTATCTCGTCCGACTGTCACAAGGCGTGTTGAAGTTATGAGTCGGGACATGGCAGATAATCTAAAACATATCATGGAATGTACAGACTTTTCTTTACAGTTCGACGAATCCACCGATATGACAGACACTGCCCAGCTGTGTATTTTTTATTCGAATGGTATTTAATGACCTGTCGGCTAAGGAAGAGTTTTTGACAATGATTCCTCTGAAAGGAAAAACCCGTGGCGAAGATATATATATGACGTTTTCTTCAATTTTGTAACAAACTACAAGCTACCAATATATAAATTAGTGTGCATTACAACCGATGGAGCACCAGCAATGACTGGAAACAAAAACGGTTTTGTGGCATTGTGTCAAGCTAATGATGATTTCCCTTCATTTTTCTCCTTCTATTGCATTATACATCAACAAGTTTTGTGTTCAGAAGTTCTAAACATGGAGGAGATTATGGGCATTGCAATAAAAATTGTGAATTCTATCCGTGTACGTAGCTTGCAACGACGGCTCTTTAAATTGCAGTTGGAAGATATTGAATCAGCTGAACACACTGATTTAGTTCTTCACACGGACGTCAGGTGGTTGAGTCGCGGAAAATTCCTAGAAAGGTTTCAAGAATTTTTGCCCGAAATAACAGCTTTTCTGGACGAAAGAGGTGATGACACTCAGATGCTGAAAAACGGAAAATGGCTGACTGATTTGGCATTTTTGACAGACATCACAATGCATTTAAACACCATTCATTTGGAGCTTCAAGGTAAATAAAAAACTATTATTGAGATGATTAGCGCAATAAACGCATTCAAAAGTAAATTGCAACTTATGATAGATCAACTGAAAAGAAAGGATCTGAACAATTGGCAAATATCGCATCATTTATGAGTTATCCTTTTTCGTGTAAAAACATTGAGGAATTAGCTACGGAAATAGCAAGTCAGTTTAACATGGACTCATGTTCTGTTGAAAATGAGTTAGTGCAGATTATATCAGATATACATCTCAAAGCCACAGCATCTGATACAAAATTCTGGTGTTTTATATCTGAAGATAAATATCCGAATCTAAGGCAAATCGCCCTTCAACTGACGGCAATGTTTGGGTCAACTTACTTGTGCTAGTCTGCATTTTCTGAAATGAAGATAATTAAGTTAAAATATCGCAATCGACTAACTGACGAACATATGTCATCATGCTTGCGATTAGTACTCGGTAATTACGTACCATCTTATGAAAAGTATGCTGAGGACATGCACTGCCACGCTTGAACATCCAAAGTCACTCTTGAGTTAAGTTTAGACACTAGAACTCGTTTGTTTTGTAAGAACCAATAAACTCGCAATTTTGAATAATTATGAGTTTTTTCATTGACATTTTAGAACAGACCTACACTTACCTTGACTAAAAAAATGCATATTGTGCGGAAAACTAATATCTATGCCACGATACACCCTACCTAGACGACAATCGTGCATCACACTTACTTGCAGCCTCTCAGAGTCGATCGATCGTAGTCTAACAATATTGAGGTAGATCGCCAGCAGTTCAAGTTTGAGCACCCCTGTTGTAAAGAATATTTTATTTTCCCACATCGTAATTCTAATGTTACGATCTCAATTGACGGTATCTTGGTGATTTAAATTTTTAGTGCTGGAAATATTTTAATTTAATATTTTAACTACATTTCGAGCTTCATAAAATTGTACATAATCTTAACACCGCTATATTGACGCTTCTCGTATCGACGACAGTATTTTAAAGCACTAGTTTAAAAAATAATATGCAAAGTATAGAAATCAAGAACTAACATTTTTATGAGATAGATATGCAGAATGAGAGCATTTTCTACAAGCAAAGCCCATCCACATAAACGCTTTGTCTAGATTTTGAGAACGGACGTTTTAACGTAAACTGTAGTAGTCCTGGTACCAGTCTCAATTACAGTTCAACCTTCAACCTCTTTAATGAATAAAGTAATGAATGTTTCAAGTTAATTATTAGGTTAAGCGTTTGTATCTTTGTTAATACTACGAATATTGATAACTAGTTAGTCTATTTTACTTCCCATTGTCAAAAAAAATGCAGTTATTACGGATAGTAGTTTGACATACAAAAAGTTTGGTAGTCCCGATTTTATTGTGCTATTTATATTAAATCTACAGTAAACACAAAACACAATAGCGAAGCTTAAGACAATTTTTAGGTCCTGTTTTTTATCACGCATGCATCCCCTATCATACCAGCAAAATGGCTGCCAGCGCGATCGTGGGATCTGAGAGATCTTCTATAACAAGCTCCGAAATTCATTATTAAAAATTTTCCAATAAGTAAATGACTCGTTTGACATTATAATTGAAAATAATTATAAAAAAATATGTTAACAGGAAGTTTTTGTCGTGCAGTTAGTGCTTGTAAAAATATATGTGGTATAAATATATAATAAATGACTGTTTTTAGTCAATTTCCACTGGTTTATTTAAATTGCAATGACGCGTTTCGCTGTCGATGCAGCTTCTTCAGATCTACATTTTACACTGTCAAGTTAGGTTTAATATTCACAGTTTTATATAATTTCTTAATTATAATATTACACCTAATTAAATTACATTGACACACATCAATGTGTGTAAGTAGAAGCTACAACCATCCAAAATATGTGGTATATCCAAAGGAGTTAGTTTTTTTAGATTTCCCAAAGATTCTTAAATGTATTTTATTCATAATTCTTTATTTCTGTTATGCAATGTATAATATAAAGATTATAATAATTGTGTTTTCATATTAGAGATACATTTTATTTGTAAAACAGTTAATGTTTTATTATTATTAAGTGCTGGTTTATGTTATTCCACTTGTACTTTTTTTTCTGAATTCAGGGCAGAATGTTTGCTAGAGTTAAGTTATATTTTCGGCTAAAATTCGCTAACCAAACTCTCAAAACTCAATCTGGGCATGCAAAAGTAGTACTTCCCCAGCACGAATAAATTTGAATAAATCAGTGCATGGATTTAATTTTTTTATATAAGTAGTATATAGGCACGAAAAGTCATTAGTTGTATAAAAATTATTATATTAGATTTAACTAATGATAAAATGGAGCAAAAAGTATGTTCACTTCATTTTTAAGTTCAGAAGAAAGACGATCTCATCTTAAAATGATTGTTATAATTTTTTTTTTTAATCTCTTCAGATTACTGGTATTCGCTGAAATATAAGGAGCTTGATTGTTAATATTAACATATACGCGCGAAGCTGAAGGTCTACAGAGATATATTCTCCAAATGAATCTCTAATAGTGGAGAAATATAAATTCAACAATGAGATATTTAAATGACTAACGTGCAGAAAACGTTGAAGCTAAATGTAGTCTACCATCATATGTGAGTCCCACCGCCCCTGATAACGCTCTTCCATTGTCCGAAGATCCTGATGAAATTTTTCACCCTGCTCCTCACTAAAATCACCCAGATTTTGTGGAGATCGGTCTAAGTGCGAGTGCAGGAAGTTCGATAACATGCACTCAACAAGCTCGACATGGTCATTAGATTTCTTTTTGCCTAGGAAGCTACTCATAACCAAAACAAATGAATTCCAAGCTTTGGATTCAACATCAGTCATTGATTTGACAAAATTAGGATCTTTCACGAGTTGCCTAATCTGTGGCCCATCAAACATACCTGCTTTCAATTTTTCTGAACTTAATCCTGGAAACTTACGTGAAAGAAAATTAAAACATTCGCCACTTTTGTCAAGCGCCTTCACAAACTGTTTCATTATGCCGAGTTTAATATGAAGTGGTGGAAGTATGATGCGGTCTCGGCTAACTAAAAGCACGTTTATAACATTTTTTGTACCAACTTTTAGCTCTTCCCACACTAGCCAAACTTTTTGTGACCAATGGTGTTGTTTGTCACGACTATCCCAGAGACACATGAAACAAGGGAACTTTGGGTACCCCCCTTGTTGACCTAAAAGAAAGTTAACCATTTTCAGATCAACACAAATGACCCATTTGTGGTCTTGATACTTAATTTTTTCCATAACCTTAGAAACATTTACGTATTCTTCTTTTAAAGTCGTCGAATGTGCAATAGGTATAGATCCATACTTGTTACCGTTATGAAGCAAAACACACTTTAAACTTCGTTTGCTGCTGTCTATGAAAAGACGCCAATCACTAGGTTGGTACTGTTTTAATCCCATCTGCTGCAAAATACCACCAACATCGTTACAAAAAACTAAATCCTTCTCTTGAGAAAATACGGTAACAGATTTTTTTCTCGGGTACGATAAAATGTAATGTTGGTTTCCGGAGTAAGCAAATTTTTTTCTTTTAAACGAGATGCTAAAATTTCAGAAGCTTCTTTTGGTAAGTTCAGATGTCTTACTAAGTCATTTAGTTCTTTCTGATTAAATGGTTGAGGTTCTGAAAGGCTACATTTGTAGTCTGAATCAGAGTCTTCACTTGATGTATTTCGTTCGGGTTCGCAGAGATTTGGTTCATCAGAAGATTTAGATGTGCTAGGTTGTACCTCTTGTGATTTTAATTGAGGTCGTTGAGCAGAAGATAAGTTAGGATATCACCACTTACTTCGATTTCCAGGGTTAATTCCGTTTATTTTTACAACGCAGAAGTAGCAATCGTCATGATGATTTCGAGGTTCTCGCCAAATCATGGGTGTTACGAACATTATTGCATCTTTTTTTCCACTGGATGGAACATTATTGCATCTTTTTTTCCACTGGACCAAAACGTTGAAGCTAAATGTATTTTTTGCCTTTTTCCCTTTTTTCGTGTATCTGGTTTAATAAGAACTTGATAAAAAAGTGTTTCTAAAAAACAAAGCTTTTTCTCGTTTTTTTTCTTGCTTTCAACAGCAAAATTCATTTTTATCCTACAGAATTTTTGAAAAGTAGTAGAAGTAATGATGATAGCGAAACCAGAGAAACCGCAACATGAAGTAACATCATATAGACCCATATCACTGCTTCCTGTGATATCCATGCTTCATGCTGATGCTGATAAAAAGACTGAAACCAATAATAGAAATAGAAGAAAGACAGATCAGAGCTGGAGTCCTACAAGGAAGTGTCCTAGGACCAGTTTTAAAACCTACTGTACACGAGAGATATCCCTGAAAGTATCGAAGATACTATTGCTACGTTTGCAGATGACACGACGATACTCTCAGTTGGCAATCGTTACGAAGAAGCAGTGAAAAACCTACAAACTACTATGGGCAAAATTTACAACTGGACCAAGAAGTGGAAAATAAAATTGAACGAATCCAAGTTTTTTTTTTATGGGTCTAGCACACGTGCTACAGGGAAGTCCCTAAAGCGCTACAGGAGCGACACGGGTGCGGAGAAAGCGATTCACGTTGTTCTTGAATCGCTGCAAATTCTACTCGGTGGGAAACACAGTCCTGGGCAAATTATTCCATAGGGATGATGTTCTCCATATAAAAGACTGCTTGAAAAGCGTTGTACGAGGAGTAACAAGCTGAACCTCATACGGATGTGAAGAATTAGCGCGACGTGGACTTCTAACATGCACCGCTCTGGGAGGAATTAAGCGGACCACATCCTTCGAACACTTTCCATGAAAATATTTGTAGAATAGGCTCAAGTCGCCAACCGTTCGTCGATGTTCCAGCGAATCAAGGCCGCCGGTCAGTTCTGGGTCTCCAATCAGACGAACAGCTCTTCTCTGAATAGAATTCAACAAATGCAGTGTATGTTTGGGAGCGAAGCTCCAAACATGGGAGCATTATTCCATAGTTGGTCGAATTTGAGCTTTGTAAAAAATTAACAGTTGTTGTGGAGTATAAAGCTTTCTGGTTCGAAATAATATTCCCAACTTTTGAGAAGCTCTCCTTGCTATGCCTGTAACATGTTCATGCCAGGACATATTTGTTCCCAAATTAACGCCCAACAAATTGAGTGACGATGTTAGAGGAATGGAGTGCCCCGACATAACTATGTCGGGTTCAGCAACGTTAACTTTTTTAGAAAAAAACTGCCGCCTGGGGGTTTTTGTAGCGTTAAATTCCACTTGGTTACTGTCACCCCAAGATAGAATTTCTTCCAAGTCTTTGTTAAGTTGAATGACTTCCTGCTCTCTGCGAATATTCGTCTGAGTAGCCGATGTCCGAGCGTTCAAAGTGAATGAAGAGATAAGTGTACTGTCATCTGTAAAGCTGTAAATTGGATTCTCGGTCTTTTCCAGCAGATCGTAAATATAAATGAGAAGGAGAGTAGGAGACAGTATGGAGCCTTGGGGTACACCGGCGTTGATAGTGAAGGTGTTAGAAAGAAATCCGTCGACTGCCACTCGTAAAGAACGCTCTCTGACGAAACATGAGAGCCACAAACAGAACTTTTCAGACATACCATAAAAACGTAGCTTAGCCAACAGCCTATCGTGCCAAACACGGTCGAATGCCTTGGATATGTCAAGAGCAACCGCTCGAGATTCTCCAAAATGTTCAATTGCGTTGTTCCAAACATGTGTTACATAAGTCCGAAGATCTTCTGTTGATCTATTTTTACGAACGCCATTCATGTTGATTTCACCAATAAAAGAAGCCAGTCCCTTCCAGTTAGAATAAATGATGTCCAGATCCCACATGAAAACACTGCAAAGTATCTGGATATCACTCTTGATGCAAGATTCAGATGGAAAGTACACGTCAAAAAGAAAAGCCAAGAAGTAGAACTCAGATACAAGAAAATCCGATGGTTGCTTGTACGTGAAACCAAATTATCCATCCATAACAAAATACTTTTGTACGACCAAATACTCAAATCGGTATGGTGTTATGGCATCGAAATATGGGAGAGCGCCAGTGAAAGCAATATACAATTAATACAGAGATTTCAGAACAAAATATTAAGAAACATCATAGATGCTCCTTGGTACATCAGAAACAGCGACATCCACACAGATCTGGGTATTGACTCTGTTAGACAGAACACTACTAAGTACGCTAGGAACCATGAAGATAGGCATCACAACCACGTGAGTGTCGAGACACTCCAACTCCTGGACAACACGAATCATACCAGACGACTCAAAAGGATTAAACCTTATGAGTTAGTATAGTGAAGTAATTTTACAAAAGCAGAGCACAGTGCGAGAGTGTACACTTCAGTTTAGTGTATAAAGTATATAATAAGCGGCTAGAAACTACTATTGAGTAAGACCTAAGACTAAGTATTTTAGATAATTTATGTTAGATACAAATTACTCATTGTTCTATCAATGAACAGATTGTAATATTACTTTGAAAGGAAAAAAAATTACAGAATAGGATTTTTTTTTGAAAGAAAGAATTTGAATATTTCAGAAATTCACGGGCAACATGCCAGCAATATGGCGACAGGTCATGTGATCATTACAAACTCGAACCCCTTGAGATTAATGATGCCGACTCGGACTGTCGCTACTGTGTTTTATATTTACTGTGATTTTTTTACCAAATCGTCTGTATTTACTCCACTTTATTCCGCACGTAAAAATAAGTCAGGTTTTTAATCGTTTAACATCATATTAATATATTGTGGCTGTGTACCTACCAACTATGACAATAAATTATTTATCAATATCAAATATGCCGCCCGATTGGCATGCACGTGATATACAATATTATCGCTAATTGAATTTGTCAACACGATTTACAGAAGTAGTCAGAGATGGTAAACTCGTAAAGTGAATAAAATACCGTATATATATATGTATATTTTTGCAGAAAATTATTATAATTTTTAGTAAATGGGTTTGGGATTTGAATTTAGCTTTCCCCTCGTCTTTGATGGATTTTAAATATGCAATCATCCTATTTTTTTTTCAAGTTTTGTATGGTGTTTCTAAAATATCTTCTATTCTATAATATATATAAAATGCAACGTCTCCCTGTCTGTCTGTCCGTTAGTGCGCTTATCACTGGAGACCCACTTATCCGATTTACGTACTTTTTTTTTAAAAACATACATATGTTCTCTGGCCAGGTTATAGGCTATATTTTATTACGATAGGTAGCATAAGGAATGAGCAGTGACGATAATTCTGAATGAAGTCGCAAAAAAGTTTGCCGCTAGCGCGTTCCTCTGCAATACACAGCCTAAACCATTAAATATGGAACAATATTATGTAGCAAAGAATATCTATAATCTATAATATATATATAAAATGCAATGTCTCTCTGTCTGTCTGTTCATTAGTGTTTTTATCACGCGAGAACCACTTATCCTTCGTATCTTTTTTTAAATTCATACATATATTCTTTGGCCAGGTTATATAATAATAATAATAATCTATATATATATATATATATATATATATATATATATATATATATATATATAAAATGCAACGTCTCTCTGTCTGTCTGTCCGTTAGTGCGCTTATCCCTCGAGAACCACTTATCCGATTTACGTGATTTTCTAAATTCATACATATGTTCTTTGACCAGGTTATAGATATATATTTTATTACATCAATAATATATATAAAATGCAACGTATCTCTGTCTGTCTGTCTGGCCGTCCGTTAGTGCGGTTATCACTGGAGAACCACTTATCCGAGTCACGTAGTTTTTTTTTTAAACATACATATGTTCTCTGACCAGGTTATAGACTGTATTTTATTACGATAGGTAGCATCAGGAATGAACAGTGGCGATAATAGTGAATGAAGTCGGAAAATAGTTCGTTGCTAGCGCGTTCTCTTGCAATACATAGCCTAAACCATTAAATATGGAACAATATCATGTTGCAAAGAATAATATATATATAAAATGCAACGTCTCTCCGTCTGTCTATCTGTCCGTTAGTGCGCTTATCACTTGAGAACCACTTATCCGATTTATGTGTTTTTATAAATTTATACATATGTTCTATATATTTCGATATAAGCCTAGATAATCGGAGATAAGGTGAGATAATGGGAGATAAGGTGAGATAATGGGAGATAAGTATAAATAATGGGAGATAAGGAGAAATAATGGGAGATAAGCAGAGATAAGTCTAGATCAGGAGTGCTCAAACGGTCGATCGCGATCGACAAGTCGATCGCGAGTGCTTTTTGAGTCGATCTCGAGAAAAAAATTCCGATATAGAACTATTCACAGATTTTGTTTTAGGTAACTAAAACAAAATGTAATGAATAAACTACTAAAATTTATTCGATCCACAATTAGGCCAGAATAACCCCCTCATCACTTTCTTTTATCGTAATAACCCCCTGCTAGCGGTACAAGGCGGCTTTATCAAAGGAACGCGCGGTACTTGTCAAAGAAAAGCCACATTTTTGATTCCCGCCGATTTTTCTAGAAACTTCGGGCGGCGTGTTTGACGGGAACATTCGTGACTTCGTTCGCGCCGATATAAATGTTGCGCCTGCAGGAATAGGAGTCAGTCTGAGTTGTAACTTGAAGGCGATACATCGATACAAAGTTTATTAATAAATAGTCCAAAATGAATGCGGCGAAGAAAAGTAAAACTTATCATTTTAATAACGATTGGAAGGAAGAATTTTTCTTTTGTATGGTAAAGGATAAGTGCATTTGTCTCATTTGCCGTGCGTCAGTTGCAATACCTAAGCGTGGGAACTTAGCGAGGCATCATGAAACGGTTCATAAAAACTATGAAAAGGATTTTCCGTCACAGAGTGAATTAAGAAAACGAAAAGTACGTGATTTGATAACTTGTTTGAAAAGAGAACAAACCATGTTCACAAGATCAGCCAAACAATCAAAAGCTGCAACGATCGCGTCATTTAAAATATCTCATATATTGGCGAAACACAAGAAACCATTTGATGATGGATTGGTTGTGAAGGAAGCATTTATTGAAGCGGGTGAGACTTTATTTGGAAATTTTAAAAATAAAACAGATTATGTCTGCTATTAGAGAACTTCAGTTATCTCGTCCGACTGTCACAAGGCGTGTTGAAGTCATGAGTCAGGACATGGCAGATAAACTAAAACATGATATCATGGAATATACATACTTTTCTTTACAGTTCGACGAATCCACCGATATGACAGACACTGCCCAGCTGTGTATTTTTATTCGAATGGTATTCAATGACATGTCGGCTAAGGAAGAGCTGAAAGGAAAGACCCGTGGCGAAGATATATATGACGTTTTCTTCAATTTTGTAACAAACTACAAGCTACCAATATATAAAAAACTAGTGTGCATTACAACCGATGGAGCACCAGCAATGACTGGAAACAAAAACGGTTTTGTGGCATTGTGTCGAACTAATGATGATTTCCCTTCATTTTTCTCCTTCCATTGCATTATACATCAACAAGTTTTGTGTTCAAAAGTTCTAAACATGGAGGAGATTACGGGCATTGCAATAAATTGTGAATTCTATCCGTGCACGTAGCTTGCAACGACGGCTCTTTAAATTGCAGTTGGAAGATAGTGAGTCAGCTGAACACACTGATTTAGTTCTTCACACGAACGTCAGGTGGTTGAGTCGCGAAAAATTCCTGGAAAGGTTTCAAGAATTATTGCCCGAAATAACAGCTTTTCTGGACGAAAGAGGTGATGACACTCAGATGCTGAAAAACGGAAAATGGCTGACTGATTTTTCATTTTTGACAGACATCACAATGCATTTAAACACCATTAATTTGGAGCTTCAAGGTAAAGGAAAAACTATTATTTGAGATGATTAGCGCAATAAACGCATTCAAAAGTAAATTGCAACTTATGATAGATCAACTGAAAAGAAAGGATCTGAAAAATTGTCCGTCTTTGAAAGCAAGGATTCCTCAGTTGAATTATGATATTTATGAGGCAGAATTATCAAATATTTTGGGCCAATTCGAAATACGTTTTTATGATTTCAGGAAATTGGCAAATATCGCATCATTTATGAGTTATCCTTTTTTGTGTAAAAACATTGAGGAATTAGCTACTGAAATAGCAAGTCAGTTTAACATGGACTCATGTTTTGTTGAAAATGAGTTAGTGCAGATTATATCAGATATACATCTCAAAGCCACAGCATCTGATACAAAATTCTGGTGTTTTATATCTGAAGATAAATATCCGAATCTAAGGCAAATCGCCCTTCAACTGACGGCAATGTTTGGGTCAACTTACTTGTGCGAGTCTGCATTTTCTGAAATGAAGATCATTAAATCAAAATATCGCAATCGACTAACTGACGAACATATGTCATCATGCTTGTGATTAGCACTCGGTAATTACGTACCATCTTATGAAAAGTATGCTGAGGACATGCAGTGCCACGCTTCAACATCCAAAGTCACTCTTTAGTTAAGTTTAGACACTAGAAGTCGTTTGTTTTGTAAGAACCAATAAACTCGCAATTTTGATTAATTATGAGTTTTTTTATTGACATTTTAGAGCAGACCTACACTTACCTTGACTAAAAAAATGCATATTGTGCGGAAAACTAATATCTATGCCACGATACACCCTACCTAGACGACAATCCTGCATCACACTTACTTGCAGCCTCTCAGAGTCGATCGATCGTAGTCTAACAGTATTGAGGTAGATCGCCAGCAGTTCAAGTTTGAGCACCCCTGGTCTAGATAATAGGAGTTATGGTGAGATAATGGGAGATAAGGAGAAATTATGGGAGATAAGGAGAAATATTGCTAGATAAGTCGAGATAAGCCTAGATAATGGGAGATAAGGTGAGATAATGGGAGATAAGGGGAAATAATGGGAGATAAGGAAAAATAATGGTAGATAAAGGCAGATAAGGCAGATATTTTATTACGTTAGGTAACATAAGGAACAAGCAGTGACCATAGTAGTGAATTATGTCCACGCGAGCGGAGCCGCGGGCACTGCTAGTGCTATATAAAATAAGGTTGGGTTAATTTTACGTAATTTATTTTGGCTAAAATTGTCTAGGTTTGTCACTAATAAAATGCACACAATGAATAAAAATTATCTATAATGTGTAACAATATAAATTACCAATCTAATTTAAAAATATCTTTTACTGGTATGTAGCCTGGATTTTTGGGGCGCCTAGCAGCCTAGATTTTATAAGGCTGTGACAAAAGGGAGCTGCCGCAGCGTTCCTGGGGGAGGAAGGCAGCGTCGGGCGACTAACAAACCTGCCGATGCGCTTGCGCGGTGTTGTGTTTACGTTAAATTTTGTCATTCTATGTCCTGCGATATATAATTTGATTTTTTCACTTTTAAGTTGACTCTTCGTTTGGAAAGTTTATGTGACACGAACTAGATGTAATTTGTTGATTTAGTATATAATATATTGTTTGTAAATAATTATTGTTTCGTTTCTTATTCCTTGATGTTAACTTTATGAGGACGAAAAGATTTGTTGTTATAGTTTTTGTTATTCGTAACAAAGATTCTTTCATTCTTTTTGTAGGCACATCGTAGGTACTAGAATAGTGTCAGTAGGTACTAAATAACAATAAAAACATTTATTTACATTTTTTTATTGTTATTAGTGTATTTTCGTACCTAATAGTGTAAGATTTATTAGTGTAAGATTCATTTAGGCAAAAATATTATTTTAGTAAACTTCCTTAATTTACGTATACCTACTGTTTCACTATCTACTTCATTTCGTTTTGTGTTCTCTTCGAGTTAGTAAGCGTCCTCTGAAATATATTGTGTTCAATTATTGCATTTCCTTTCACAATTATTACGTCGTTAATTTCAGTTTGAGATGTTTACTTAATTTTTATTAAGTAGTTTTTTTTGTACTTTTAGGAAATTGTGCATATGTGGTGGCCATTAAATATTAAGTAGTATCTAAAGACAACGTTATGCCTAAAAAAACGCACTTTCTAGAAAGACGGCTAAGGCGAGGGCGGCTAATAGGAAAATTCGTCGGTTTTTTTTGAATTGTTAACTTCCTCTATGTGTTTAATACTTCTTTCAATAGGCTCGTGACTGCTCTTAAAACTGCCTGTTTCACACATAACATTTAAAGAAATGAAAAATACATCAAAGAAATTTTGAAAATTCCCAAAACCTAGGGCGAAATGTCAATAGAAATTTAAAAAAAATTAAATGTGTTAATTGAAAGAACCTATACCCAACTGGCGGCACATGGCTCCGGGGCATAATAACTTGCTTGCGGTGCAATAGGTCTCAGGTCCCCAATCCCGGCAGGTCGGTATGCTTTATTAATTAATTTATTTAAGTATATTTGGTTTGGCCACGTACATAAGTATTAGTTGTTTGTAGAAATGCAATAACGACCGTGACAGCACTACCGCGTTGTCTAAAAAAGGTGCTGTGAAATACACGAATGTATGTTTCAGCACTTGGACAACGTTGACGGGTATTACGACATCCCCGCCGATATCCACAGGATATGAAAAAAACGATAAAAAAAAGATTTATTGACATAATAGTTCAAGAAATCAAATTATTCATTTGACACCACACTCGATGACCTAGTAAAAATTTTTTTTTTTCACTTCCGATTTCACCCCCCCCCCCCCCCCCCAAAACTAACCCTTTAAATCAAAATTTAACTCTCAAAACTACATGGCTCTGATGAGGCCATCAATTCCTATATTATTACCAAATTTCAACTTTCTATGTCAAATAGTTTTGGAGAAAAATCGGGTGTGACAGATGGACAGGCAGACACCGAAGCGATCTTATAAGTGTTCCATATGGAACACTAAAAATAATATTTTATTATTTGAAGTTAGATTCAAGGCATTTTCACTGCCAAAAGTTTTTCAATAATAATTAAAAATATCAAAAATTAAAATGAATGAAAAACAAAGAAAATAATATTTTTGTAGCAAAATTACATAAAAAATAAAATTATGACAATAAATTTGTTTATTTAATGCGAGAATAACAAAGATATTAATTAAATTAAAATTTCACATACTTTTGTCTCCGATTGTACCTCCCAAACATCCTTAATTGTTTCTATGAGAAAAAAATAGTCTCTCGAGAAAAACCTAAATGAAGTTGAATACGTCACCCAGTACATCATGTTCATACATGTAGAAAAATAGCGATAAAATTCAAATTTTGTAATGTTCTATATAAATGAATATGGAAAAAGGAACGCCTACGAATAGTAAAATCAGTTGGGTTATTGCTTAGTTACATTTTTTATGTCATACTTACATTTGAAACTTCGCGGGTCTATTTTTAATACTACAGTAATACAGTAAAAACATGACACGATAAATCGTCCGTTTATCTTTTTTAAAATTAACAATAAAAAATGATATTTTTTAACCCGAAAATCATATTTTAACTATGGAACTTTTATAAGAAAAGCATGTATCAAATTCTAGCTACATTATACAAATACGAAATGTAAACAATTTATAACCTTAGAACCAAGATGTACTCTCATAGACCAATTAGGAAAGAGGATGACTGGTACTTCGTCATAAGAGAGATAATATCGTGTGTTTGATTCTTTACTAAGTTTTTAAACACATACAATATACAGTTACTTATATTAATCCCTTACGAAAAGTGATAGTGGCCAAACCATTAACATATAGACTAGATTGTATTAATTACAGATGCTAAGCTTTTTAAAAGAACTATGTTTTCTGTAAAAAAATATTCCCAGACTTTTTTTACTTACGTTTCTGTAGTTTGAAAATCTCAACTCCAGGAAAAGCTCTATTTAAAACTGTTCTGACAAATTGTTGTTCATTGGTTGCAAGCTTTGTAAGCCACGCTATATAGATAATATATTATTTTGTCTTCGTTACAGGTGTCCCTGGTACTTTGGTGAGGGGGAGCCCGGCCATGCGCTTAGGCCTGGCTTCTCTGCTGGTCACACTGCTACTGTGTCTCTCTTTACTTAAAAGCCGAACCTCTTCTTCCTCCTGATTTGTCGCCTGAGACTACACAGCCACCTTTTTATCGTAACAACCAGAAAACAAATTATTTTCAGCATTTTGATGGTAAGTACAATTTAGAGATCTACAATGACGTTACAGAGTATATATATATATATATATATATATATATATATATATATATATATATATATATATATGTAATACATTAAAATTCTGCGTATCAATCCGTTTGTCTAACAATGAATTTGCACGAGGTTTCGCCAAAATCTCATTTGGCATTTTTAAGCTCTTGCTGCTACTGCTACTCGATGCTGTGATCTTGCTGCTGCTGCCACTCGAAGCTAACTGAGAAACCGAAGTGCGGTCGCCGTCTTTTATAGGTCGGCGTTTACGCAGATTGTAGGTGGGGGGTCGGAAGTGTTCATCCGAGCATCGATGTTTGCCGACTGGGTACCCGAATCAGTGGCACCCAGCCGGCAATCACAGTATCGGGTAGCAGCAGCAGCAAGAGCACTTGAAAATGTCAAATGAGAGTTTGACGAAACGTCGTGCAAATTCATTGTCAGACGAAGGGTTTGAACCCGGAATTTTAATGTATTACATTCCACCATCCGTGAAAACTTCTATTGTAACATTTTTGACATTTTTAAGTGTTCTTGCTGCTGCTACTACTCGATACTGTGATCTTGCTGCTGCTGCCTCTCGACGCTAACTCAATATATGTATATATACTATATATATATATATATATATATATATATATATATATATATATATATATATATATATATATATATATATATATACACATACATACACTCCTGGACAAAATTAACGCAACAATCTGAAAATTAATTTATCTTTTTCTTATATCAGTTTTAAAGTTTATCAAGTATTTGAATAGTAGGCTATGCATATTTTGTTTCGTTGTTCATGACCGAAATCAAAACAATTCGTTTAGATTTATAGTTTTAAAGAATTTTTTGGAAGATAAACAATTTTCTGTAATAATGCGATATAGATTTTCTTTAAAAGTAAACTTATAAATTATTCCCCTTTTCAGAGTAATACGTTTTTGTGGTAGACTATTTTATTTTTGACCCCGAAGAATTAGAAAAATGAATCGAACAAGGAATTTAACTGAACACGAGGTAGTGCGAGCCTCAGTTTTATTGGACGAGGGATATTGTCAGAGTTATGTTGCCAATTTGTTAGGCAAACATCGTTCCACAATAAGTCGTATGGTAAGACGCTTGAATGAAGTAGGAACTTATTCTAGAAGGCTAGGGAAAGGGCGAAAACGATGCACTAGCGACCTAGATGAATGGTTTATAAGACAATATGCTTTAAGAAACAGGACTGTTACTAGTTCTATAATAAGAAATGAACTCTGTCGCAATGTCACAATTTCTTCTAAAACAGTTAGAAGACGGTTAAATGAAGCTGGATTAAACAGTAGGAGACCAGCCACTGCGCCCTTGCTTACTAGAGAGAACAGAGTTGCTAGGTTACGTTTTGCTCGAAATCACGAAAACTGGTCTGTGAATGATTGGAAACAAGTTTTCTTCACAGATGAAACTAGGGTTAGTTTAAAACATCCAGATGATCGTGAGCGAGTATGACGAAGACCAGGAGAGAGGTTTGCTCCTTGCAATATTTCTGCAAGGATTCCATTCGGCGGTGGCTCTGTTATGTTCTGGGGTGGCATCTGCTTTGATGCTCGCACAGAGTTAGTTCCTGTCCGTACGAGATCCATGAATGCTGACTACTATCTTGAGAATATTGTAATAGAACATGTGATGCCTTTCGGTCATTTTGTGGGGCCCAATTTCCTGTTTATGCAAGACAACGCTCGACCTCACGTGGCTAGGGAGGTATTCGATTATCTTAATCAAGTTGATATACCGATTATGCAATGGCCACCAAAAAGCTCTGATCTGAATTCGATAGAACATGTATGGGATCATCTTAAGAAAAATGTGAAACGTCATATACCTGCACCTAGAAACCTGAGGGAACTTGAAAATGCAGTTATCACAGAATGGGAGCAAATTCCTCAAGATTTTATCCAAAATTTAATTAGAAGCATGCCTAGGCGCATAAACGTTGTCATCCGAAGTAGAGGAGGCAACATACGCTACTAGTGTCCCAGTTACACCATTAATTTTGCTACTAGTGTCCCAGTTTATTTTTTTTCATTATTACATAATTTCAACGATTTTGTTATTAGGTCTTAAGAATAATTTTAATTCGAATCTTATAGAGAAATTTGGTAGCTAATTCACTTTTAAAGTATCCGAATAAGTTTTTTCTAACTTTTAGTGTAACCAATGTTCATAAAAAATTATTAAAATTAATTCATTATAGAGATTTGTATGATTTAATATATTGTTGCGTTAATTTTGTCCAGGAGTGTATATAGACATACGAATACATATATATATATATATATATATATATATATATATATATATATATATATATATATATATATACATACATATATATATATATATATATATATATATATATATATATATATATATATACATACATATATATATATATATATATATATATATATATATATATATATATATATATATATACATACATATATATATATATATATATATATATATATATATATATATATATATATATATATATATAATATATATATATATATATATATATATATATATATATATATATATATATATATATATATATATAATGTATATATATATAGACATACGAAGCGAGTTTTTTAAGTAACTATCGTTTTGAAATATGACCTCTGTAGCGTTGCAGTCGCCATTCCGCGAATGCGCGCTGAGTACCTGCATGTACTGGCCACCCACAGACCCTATTACGGCAGCATTTGTCCAAGTTTATTTGTTTGTGCAGGTTTGAAATGCGTGGAACCATTGAAAAGGCTGCAGATTGTAAAATAGGGGCTGTAATTCGTTTCTTAAACACAAGAGACGTGAAAGCGGCCGAAATCCATCGGCAGATTAGTGAAGTATGGTGAAAACGCTGTGAGCGATAGAATGGGGGCATTTAAAGAAGGCCGTACAAACATGCACCACATGACGAAGTGGGCGACCGTCCATCATTAATGATGATCTGGTGTGGAAAGTTGATGAAAAAATTCAAGAAAACAGACGCTTTACGATTTCTTCATTATCTAATGTCACAGACGCCATTACGGCAGCATTTGTCCAAGTTTACGTTTGTTAGTGCTGGCTTGAAATGCCTCGGACCATTGAAAATACCGCAGATTGTGAAAGCATGGTGAAGACGCTGTGAGTGATAGAATGGTAAGAAAATGAGTTAGAGCATTTAAAGAAGGCCGTACAAACATGCACGACATGACAAAGTGAGCGACTCCGTCATTAATAACGTTCTAGTGCGGAAAGTTGATGAAAAAGTTCAAGAAAACAGACGCTTTACGATTTCATCATTATCAATGTTCCTTTTTCATTTCCTTTGCAATGGTTAGCAAACCAGACGGCAGATTGCTATTAGGATAGAATACAGAAGCTGGTTTTACGATACTTCAAGTGCCTTAATCTAGGTGGAAATTGTATTGAACAGTAGACTAAAGTCCTGGCGTTTATCTCAAAATAAAATTATTAAGAAAAAATGGCCTTGTCTTTTTAGTGTTCCGTACGGAACACTTATAAGATCACTTCGGTGTCTGTCTGTCTGTCACACCCGATTTTCTCCGAAACTATTTGACATAGAAAGTTGAAATTTGCTACTAATATAGGAATTGATGGCCACATCAGAGCCGTGTAGTTTTGAAAGTTAAATTTTGACTTAAGGGATTCGTTTTGAGGGGTGAAATCGGAAGTGAAAAAAAAAATTTTTTTACTAGGTCATCGAGTGTGGTGTCAAATGAAAGCTTATGAAAACACGAGTAATATATAAATATATATGCTAATAATTTTTTCTTGGCTTTAAGGTTATGTGTTATATTTATTTATTAATTTACGTCTGTCTTCTCAAGTCCCTGGATAGAATATTACATATGCCCTGTCTGAAACACCCATAAAACACTAAAAATATCTTGCAATCGATTTTATTTTAGCAACCAATGGTTTCTAGAATTTTGGAGATGTACATAGACAGACAATCGTACATAGTAACAGTGCGCACCCACAAAGTACTCAAAAAAAACAAGGCGTTACTGGATGCAATTACATTATTCAATATAAAATTTGATATATTTAGGAATTTGGACAGATTGTCGCCTAACGTTAACCATGATGGATTTTTTATAGTTCATGGTGGCAACGTAACTAATTTGTTATATATGTTTGTTTATACAACAAAATCAATACCTTAGTTTAGACACTACACGAATAGTGTGATTAACCCAGAACAACACATTTATATGTGTCCTACGTAGAAGCAACACGTAACTAGCGCGTTGCGAGATATTTTGAAAGAGAGTACACAATGAAATTTTTAGATCTTGTCACGCGAATTTTGTTAGTTTCTAGTAGACATTTGCCAAAGTATGTTTATAATTATATACACGCTACAATTAGTGTGGTCAAAAATATTAGAATTTTTGAGATACGAGTCACAAAATTAAACCGCTTACTAATTGTTAAAGATTGGAGCAGCATTGTAACGGACTTGGGAAAAGCAAGACTTTAGAGTGTTTGAAACTGTTATGAATTAATGCTACTTCTAACCCTATGTCTCCAGTGAGCGACTGCTGCAAGCGACATGAGTTAAGCGATAAAGTTAAAAAAACAACATATTAAATGCCGTTTTACGCAGGCCACTCTCTCGTGCCAGCAAGTGGCGGTGCGCGGTCGTTATGAGTCGTAGTTTTACTTAAAACCATTGCTGAACACTTTTAGAAGCAGTCATTTTACATGTGATGACGATTCCCAGAGACAGAGCGTCGCCATTTAGTTGCAGCATTAAGTGCGCTTAGACATGGGCCACTCTGTCCTAATACTAACATATGTAACGCTGTAGATCAATAGTGTAACAGAAAGTAGGCCACATGCGAAATTCGTTTTTAAAGCAAGTACTGTTTTGATATTAAAATAACCGGTCAAGTGCAAGTTGAACTTGCACAATTAGTCTTCCGAACGTTAATTGCTTTTAAATTAAAAAATTTTGTTACGGTGGTATAAAATGATCAGTGACTTCACAAAACTCACCCGAAATGAATTTTCAACAAAGTTTGTTTCCAATATTTACTGAAAACTGATGACCTTAAATATAAAATATAATATAATAATAAATTATTAAAGGTAATGCACTAGTGATAATTTTCATTCAATTTATACCGCGTGGAGAATATTCCAGAATTTTTTCAAAATTTTTTGATCAGTACTTTTCGAGATAAGGTAGGGGGACAGCAATTTTTCGCGATTTTTTAAAAATAATACAAAGAAAAGTGTGCGCAAGTATTACATTGTATATATATATATATATATATATATATATATATATATATATATATATATATATATCTATATATATATATATATATATATATATATATATATATATATATATATATATATATATATTTTATATTTTAAACGATTTTTTCTTCAACCCTCTTTTTAATACTTTAATGATTTTTTCTTGGCTTTAAGGTTATGTGAATTAAAACTTCATTTTACATGTATGTTAACGTTTCGATCAACCTAGTGATCTTTTTCAAAACATTTAATTTCATTAATACATCGAGTAACAATGTCAATATGTATCGAGTACCCTAAAAAAACCAAACCATGATTACCCATGCAATAATAATGTTATAATTTGGCTTACCTTAGGATGTAGAATTTGAAAGATGTTTATTTTCTTGTCAATAATTAAAACATTCCCAGAGTTATATACACAACACACTTTTTACATTTTAAAACTCTGCGCACATTTAAAAATTATTAAAACGGTGTTACTTTATCATTATACTTTAAACAACTGAAAAAATATATTCGATTCAGATTGTTAATTTCTTTTTTGTCGTTTATGGCGTTTTGGTTTTTGTAGATAAGGATGGATTCTAATATTTCTCTTTTTTTAGTATGATTTTCGGAACTTAAGATTTTTGTGCTTTCGTAATTAAATGTGTGTTTTTTTCCTTTTCATGTTTATTTAATGAAGTAACGTTATTTTTATCGTACTTGTGGCCTTTTATACGGTTTTCCAAATATTGACTGGTTTGTCCAATGTATATTCCACTACAATCATTACATGGGATTTCGTAAACAATGTTACTTTTTTTGTTTTTTGGTGTTGGTGCTTTTAATTTTGAAAAGTTGTTACTAAGGAGGTTATAGGCTTTATGAGCGATGTTGAAATTATATCTTTTGAAAAGTTTTTCAATTTGATGTGAGAATTCATTTAGATATAGTAAAACAATACATTTTTAGTGTCTTTTTGTTTGTGGCTTACTGTTTCGGTAGAATTGTAAAATTTGTGAATGCGCTTTTTAAAAATCTTTTTGATTAGAGATAACGGGTATTTGTTTAAAATTAAAGCATTTTTGGCTTTGTTTATTGCATCTTGTGGATATTCTGGATCTGATAAGGGGATTGCACGGTTTGCCAATTCTATTACGACCGATTTCCTAAGTTTTAACGGATGGTTAGAATTATAATTTAAATATCTTGATGACCACGTTTTTTTTTTGTAAACCAAGATGTTTTTATGTTTTTATTTATGTGAAATAACGTTAAATCGAGGTAATTTATTTTATTGTTCTATTCTACTTCTACTGTAAATTGTATTCTTTGGTGATAATTATTAAATTTATTTAGGAAATAATTTACTTGGTCTTTTGGAATGGCTGGTATGCAATCGTCAACATACCTAAAGAAAAAATGGAATTTCAAGTTTTATATTTGAGATAATTTCAGATTCTAGGTCTTCCATCACTATTTGCGCAATAACGCTAGATATAGAGAAACCCATTGCGCAACCGTTTATTTGACGGAATAATTTATCTTCGTATTGAAAGTACGTTGAGTTCAGAACCAGTTCGACTGCCTCAACAAAAGCATTTATTGGTATATCTGTAAATAGTTTGATCTCGTCCCATTTTTTTTTGATGATATTGTTTGCTAGGTTCAATGGTATACTGGTATACAATGATATTACATCCAGTGATATTAGTATGTAATCATCTGGGAGTTCCACATCTATTAGTTTTTCTTTGAATTGGAATGAGTCTTTAATATAGTAATTATTTTTATAAATTACATTATTAAGAATGTTTTTAAGATATTTGGATAACTATTAAATGGGTATTGGACACACGAAATTATTGGTCTTTATGTAGTTTTGGGAGGCCATAAATATTTGGGGAATAGCATTTCTGATTTTTAATGTTTTGGCTATTTCGGGTGAAATATATTGCTTTTTCTCCTATTTGTCTATTAATTGATTGTTTTGTTTTTGATATACACTGGTTGGATCTCTTTTAATTGGTTTATATGTTTCATTGTCATTAAGTAGATCATTCATTTTATTGGCGTATTCTTCAGCGTTCATTATAACAGTCTTGTTAGTTTTGTCTGCCTTGAGTATCTTGAGTTCGGGATGTTTTTTTAGGAATTTCTTTGTTTTGAATATATTATTTTGAAAACTGAGTATTTTGTGAGTTGTTTTTAATTTTATTTTTGTAATTAGTGAGACATGTTTTGGACCTAAGTTCGTCTTTTTCTTTAAGAGTAAGGTTTCGAAAACCATTTTCTACAGTCCCTGGCCAAATTATTAGACGCACTGTATTTTTTTTAGTAATTTTATGTTTCTTAAGAGTTTTTATGCAGTAATGATATATTTAAACTACAATATTATTGATTTTTATTTAAAAGAATTGTTGTAGACTACATATTTGTATTTATTTTTAACATATGGCAACACTATGTTGACAAAGTGATACATGAACGTAAACAACTACAAACCTGTATCAGTCGCGATCGGAATCGAATCAGGTACGGACGTGTTTCTGTGGCTTTATGGACTGTGATTGTTTGTTTAACAGTTTTATACTACTCAGTTATTAGTTTATTTTGTATGCAGTGTTCTAAAAAAGTAATTGGACTATTTTCATTATGGGTAGAAAAGGCGATCTTTCACCACGTAAAAAAGCTGAAGTGAAGGCCCTTGTGATTGCGAAAACATTTACAAACCGAGAAATATCACGAAGATTGGAGGTTTCTGAAGCTAGTGTACGACGCATAAAAAAGAAAATTGAGTCAGGGAAGGAATTAAGCCCGAAAAGAAAGAAAAGATGCGGTAGAAAACCAATTTTCACTCCACGGTCAGAGAGATGTTTGAAGAAAATTTGTGTAGAAAACAGATTTGCTACCACAAAGGTAATAAAATCACAACTCCAGGATGCTAGCGTAAATGCTTCTGAGCGCACTGTTCGAAGAAAATTGAAAGAATTAGATTTTAAGGCCTGCCGCCCCGCCAGGAAGCCCAAGTTAACAGCTGCAATGAAAGTAAAGCGCCTGAAGTGGACCAAACAATGGCAAGACAAAGATGTGGACTTCTGGAGATCGGTAAGATACAGCAATTTAATCAATAATTGATACATTATTATCATTTTCAGTTAAATAAAGCAAATAAACATGGAAGTTTATATATTTTTCCTATTTTTGACAGGTCTGCTTCAGTGACGAAAGCACATTCGAAATTTTGCAGAATAAAGCTCAGTATGTGCGTCGTCGTCATGGAGAAAAGTTTCATCCTGATTGTGTCGTCCCGACGGTTAAACATCCCACCAAAGTGATGATTTGGTCAGTCATCAGCGGCAAGGGCACTGGACGTCTGTACGTCGTCAAAGGAATAATGAGGCAAGATCAGTACAAAGAAGTATTACAAAATCGGTTGATTCCGCAGCTCAGAGAATGGTTTCCAAATGGGGGACCATTCACTTTCATGCAAGATGGAGCTCCCTGCCACACTGCTCGGCCTGTTAAAGCTTTTTTGGCAGAAAAAAATATCCCTCTGTTGGATTGGCCCCATTGAAAATGTGTGGGAGCTGATGAAAAGAGAAGTGGCTAAAGATGTGATTACCAACAAAACCCAGCTCCTAGAAAAGATTATTCATGTGTGGAATCATCATCCTCAAATGCAGGAGACAGTACAATCTTGCATTGATAGCATGCCGCGCAGAATTAAAGCTTTGATAGCGGCTAAAGGTGGCTCAACTAAATATTGACTTTTACTAACATTAATTTCACTTTTCTTTAAAACTTAATAAACTTATGCTTTTCTAAATTAATGCTGTTTTATTTATGTCAAATAAATAGGTAATTGATTGGATAATATAAAAATAAAAAACAAATCAATTTAAAATAATAAAACGGTACAATATCACTCGGTAATTAATATTTTACATGAAATCTTGCAGTGCGTCTAATAATTTGGCCAGGGACTGTATGTTGCTAATTATATAGTGTGTGGACAATTATGATTCTTTAGTTATTTTCACTGCAAAATTCGGTCCTAAACTCAAAATATCATTGGCATATTGGCTTACTCTTAAAGAAAAAGACGAACTTAGGTCCAAAACATGTAATATTCTCACTAATTACAAAAATAAAAACTGAAAACAACTCACAAAATACTCAGTTTTAAAAAAAATATTCAAAACAAAGAAATTCCTAAAAAAACATCCCGAACTCAAGATACTCAAGGCAGACAAAACTAACAAGGCTGTTATAATGAACACTGAAGAATACACCAATAAAATTAATGACAATGACACATATAAACCAATTAAAAGAGATCCAACCAGTGTATATCAAAAACAAAACAATCAATTAATAGACAAATGGGAAAAAAAGCAATATATTTCACCCGAAATAGCCAAAACATTAAAAATCAGAAATGCTATTCCCCCAAAAATTTATGGCCTCCCAAAACTACATAAAGAAAATAAACCCCTAAGACCAATAATTTCGTGTGTCCAATACCCATTTAATAGTTTATCCAAATATCTTAAAAACATTCTTAATAATGTAATTTATAAAAATAATTACTATTATTAAAGACTCATTCCAATTCAAAGAAAAACTAATAAATGTGTAACACCCAGATGATTACATACTAATATCACTGGATGTAATATCATTGTATACCAGTATACCATTGAACCTAGCAAGCAATATCATCAAAAAAAATGGAACGAGATCAAACTATTTACAGATATACCAATAAATGCTTTTGTTGAGGCAATCGAACTGGTTCTGAACTCAACGTACTTTCAATACGAAGATAAATTATTCCGTCAAATAAACGGTTGCGCAATGGGTTCCTCTATATCTAGCGTTATTGCGCAAATAGTGATGGAAGACCTAGAATCTGAAATTATCTCAAATATAAAATTTGAAATTCCATTTTTCTTCAGGTATGTTGACGATTGCATACCAGCCATTCCAAAAGACCAAGTAAATTATTTCCTAAATAAATTTAATAATTATCACCAAAGAATACAATTTACAGTAGAAGTAGAACAGAACAATAAAATAAATTATCTCGATTTAACGTTATTTCACATAAATAAAAACATAAAAACATCTTGGTTTACGAAAAAAACGTGGTCATCAAGATACTTAAATTAAAATTCTAACCATCCGTTAAAACATAGGAAATCGGTCGTAATAGGATTGGCAGACCGTGCAACCTCCTTATCAGATCCAGAATATCGAGAAGATGCAATAAATAAAGCCAAAAACGCTTTAATTTTAAACAAATATCCGTTATCTCTAATCAAAACGATTTTTAAAAAGCGCATTCACAAATTTTACAATTCTACCGAAACAGTAGACCACAAACAAAAAGACACTAAAAAATATATTGTTTTACCATATCTAAATGAATTCTCACATCAAATTGAAAAACTTTTCAAAAGATATAATTTCAACATCGCTCATAAAGCCTATAACCTCCTTAGTAACGACTTTTCAAAATTAAAAGTACCAACACCAAAAAACAAAAAAAGTAACATTGTTTACATGTAATGATTGTAGTGGAATATACATTGGACAAACCAGTCAATATTTGGAAAACCGTATAAAAGGCCACAAGTACGATAAAAAATAACGTTTCTTCATTAAATAAACATGAAAATAAAAAAAAACACACATTTACGAGGCTGGTTTGAAAAGTCCGTGCAAAGTCCGAGAGATGGCACCACCGGCGCGTATCGAGGTCATGTTTAGTTAGTAGCATCTCTTGAATGAACGCACACCAAGTTTCAGCCATATTGGTCTATTTCTTTGTGTTTGGCATTCGTGTGAACCAAGGAGGTCGAGTGATTTTCAAGAAATGGACGAAAAAGAATTTCGTGTGGTGATTAAACATTACTTTATGAAAGGCAAAACGCCTCAGGAGACTAAAGAGAAGCTTGAGAAACATTATGGTGACTCTGCACCGTCGATTAGAACAGTTTATACGTGGTTTCAAAATTTTCGGACTGGCCATATGGGCACAAGTGACGCTGAACGTTCTGGACGGCCTGTGGAGGTTACGACTCCAGAAATCATTGATCAAATCCATGATATGGTGATGGATGACAGAAGAGTTAAGGTGCGTGAGATTGCTAGTGCTGTGGGCATCTCGACTGAACGGGTACAGAATATTTTGCATAAACATTTGGACATGAGAAAGCTATCCGCAAGATGGGTGCCGCGATTGCTCAAGCTTGACCAAAAACGGAATCGTGTGAAGTGTTGCAAGGATGGTTTGCAGCTGTTCCAGAAGAATCCGGAGGACTTTAAGCGTCGTTTCGTCACTGTGGATGAAACATGGATACATTACTATACTCCTGAGACCAAACAACAATCTAAACAATGGGTTATCAAGGGGGAATCTGCACCAAAAAAGGCGAAGACCGTTCCTTCGGCCGGAAAGGTTATGGCGACTGTCTTTTGGGATTCGCAAGGGATAATCCTCATCGACTATCTGGAAAAGGGTAAAACTATTACAGGTGAATATTATTCATCGTTACTGGACCGTTTGAAAACCGAGCTGCAAGAAAAAACGCCCGCGATTGGCCCATAAGAAAGTCCTTTTCCATCACGACAACGCACCAGCACACACCTCAGCAGTTGTGGTCGCAAAATTAATGGAAATAGGATTCCAACTCGTTTCACATCCCCCTATTTTCCAGACTTGGCTCCCTCGGACTACTATTTGTTCCCCAATTTGAAGAAATGGCTGGCGGGACAAAGATTTTATTCAAACGAGGAGGTGATTGCAGACACTAATGGATATTTTGCAGACTTGGACAAATCCTATTATTCGAAGGGATCAACAAACTAGAACATCGTTGGACGAACTCTAAAGGAGACTATGTCGAAAAATAAAAAGGTTTACCCAAACACATAAGTAGTTTTTATTTTTGCACGGACTTTTCAAACCAGCCTCGTAATTACGAAAGCACAAAAATCTTAAGTTCCGAAAATCATACTAAAAAAAGAGAAATATTAGAATCCATCCTTATCTACAAAAACCAAAACGCCATAAACGACAAAAAAAGAAATTTACAATCTGAATCGAATATATTTTTCAGTTCTTTAAAGTATAATGATAAAATAACACCGTTTTAATAATTTTAATAATTTTTAAATGTGTGCAGAGTTTTAAAATGTAAAAAGTGTGTTGTGTATATAACTCTGGGAATGTTTTAATTATTGACAAGAAAATAAACATCTTTCAAATTCTACATCCTAAGGTAAGCCAAATTATAACATTATTATTGCATGGGTAATCATGGTTTGGTTTTTTTAGGGTACTCGATACATGTTGACATTGTTACTCGATGTATTAATGAAATTACATGTTTTGAAAAAGATCACTAGGTTGATCGAAACGTTAACATACATGTAAAATGAAGTTTTAATTCACATAACCTTAAAGCCAAGAAAAAATCATTAAGGTATTAAAAAGAGGGTTCAAGAAAAAATCGTTTAAAATATAAATAAATATATATATATGCAATATGTATCCATCCGAATAGGTGGCTTTTCATAACACGGTGGTCGATCTTGCTCAATAATAGTGTTTTAAGTTGAATTAATTTATTAGAAAGTGTTACAGTGGATGAAGTTGGGGTGGGAAAAGTCCTAAGACTATTCTTAGCAGTGAAAATTGTGTGTGTAGGGTTCTTCAAGTATAATTACTGAAAAATATTTACAACAATATTATAAAGGCTAAACTATTTGCTGGTCTTTTTTGCCACTTTAATGTGAAAGAGACAAACTGCACGAAAAGGAATAATTGAAGTTGTCGAAGATGGATTGTGTGATATGCTCCGATAATTTTGTTGTTAACAGTAAGACAGTAACTTGTGGTTTTTGTGAAAACAAATTTCACAGTGTATGTGTTAGAATAAAGGATGCTGCTTCAAAACTCGTGAACGATATGGAAAACTTAATTTGGTACTGTGATGAATGTATTCAAGTTGTTAAACAGAATTTGAAATTGATGGATAATTTAATTAATATAAAAAAAGAGTGCTGAAGCGGCCGAAAAACGTTCTGAACAGTGCTTTAAGGCTTTAGAAGATATAAAAACCAAAATAACTGCGAGTATCCAGGAAGACCCACTAAAAAATAGAGATGGCATGCAAATGGAAACCAAAACTTATGCTAATGCTCTAAAAGAGGGAGTTATAATTGTAAAGCCAAAAAAATATGGGCGAAAGTAGAAATACGGAACAAACCCTTCATCAGCATATGGATCCAGTAAATTTGGGAGTAGGGATCCGATCGATGAGGAGTGCCAAGGAAGGAGCAGTGGTAATATGTTGCAGAAATGATGAGGAAGCACAAAAACTAAAGTCAAATATTGAGCATGAAGTAGGTGAAAACTACTCTATCAGTGTGCCAAGCAAAAAGAGACCATGTATAAAAATTGTGGGAATCGGTAAAGAATATACACATGATGAACTAATCAATAATTTACGAAGACAAAATCAAGGAATTGTAAGTGAGGAAAGCAACTTTTTAGTAAAAGTTGTTAAAAAAATGGTAAACAAATATATGGCAATAGTGGAATGTGACACAAAAACATTTCATAATGTGATGGACAAAGCTGAGGGAAGACTTTATATAGGGTATGATGCATGCCGATGCTACGAATACGTTAATATTATGAGGTGTTATAACTGCTACGGATTTAAGCATTTGGCAAAGGAATGTAAGCATGGAAAAGTGTGTGGAAGATGCTCAAACGGAAACCATGAAACTAGAAATTGTAATAGTGATTTCCTGCAATGTGCGAACTGCAAATCTAGTAATGAGAAGTATAAGCTGGGATTGGATGTAAAGCATTCTGCCTTTAGTATGGATTGTCCCACATACCTGCACTGGGTCAAAGGTGAGAGAGCCAGAATCAATTATGTGGAAGTTCAAAAATAGCAATCATTTAAAGTAAGCGGGGGGGGGGGGAGAAAATTTATGCAGATACCTCTGGGTCTTTAAGAGAAATCACTATCCTACATCAAAATATACAGTGTATACGAACAAAGACTTTGGAAATGCAAATGTATATAGAAAGCATGAATAAAAAACCTGATCTAATTTGTCTGTCGGAGCACTGGATGGAAAAAGAAGAAGAAACTTTTACAAGGATTCAAGGGTATAAACTCGGATCTTCTTTTGCAAGATCTAGCATGAAGCATGGAGGTGCATGTATCTTTGGAAGGGAAGACCTTCATTTTGAAGAAGACAAGAATATTGTGCAAAGTAGTGTTGAGGGGTCTATAGAATGTGCTGGTGTCGTAGACAAAGACTTAAGGTTACTAGTTGTTTGTGTATATAGGAGAGGATTGGGGTCGTTTGAGACATTTATAGACAAATTGGAAGAAATATTAGATTATATTAGGGTAAAGTATGTTAAATTTAAACTTGTATTGGCCGGAGATTTTAATTTAAACATGTTAGTAAGAACGATTAAGAATGACCTATTTATGGATCTATTGTCGGGTTATAATTTGAGGCAGGTTATTTTTGCACCGACAAGGGAGGCAAAGAACTCATCCACACTTATAGATAATATTTTTGTAAATATTGATGGTTTTAGTGCTGCTGTGATTGAAAATGCTCTCTCGGATCATCATGCGCAGCTTATTTCATTTCACTCGGAGCAGGTTGAAACTTTAGATTACAAGTATATTAAAAAAAGAATATTTTCAAGAAAAAGATTACTTCTGTTTAGGCAGGAGCTGCAGACTGTTGACTGGAGCCCCATACTGGAGTGCAATGACGTCAATGTATGCTATAATACATTTATAAATATAATAAAATGTCTAATGAATGTAATTTTTCCAACAAAAAAATATAATTGTAAAAAACTTCATAATGGTTGGATAACTAAAGGTATAAAAATTTCATCTAAAAATAAAAGGAAACTATACTGTGAGAAAAAGAAAGGTAAAATATCTAACGATGAATTCAAGAGATACGATAAAATTTTAAAGAAAGTTATATTGGAAGCTAAAAGAAAATCAAATACTGAATTTATTTTGAATTCTGATAATAAAACTAGGGCAACCTGGTCATTGGTAAGGAATATATCTGAAAATTCTCAAAAAAATTCAAGAATCGACACTTTTGCGCCGAAATATGGGGATTCAGTGACAGCATTGAATGCTTTAAACCATTACTTCATTAATTCTTGTCCAGATGTTGATGGTAGTGGGACAGTTGACTCATTCCCTATAGAAGGGTGTCAGCGAACGATATTCTTAGAACCAACTAGCACTGAAGATGTCTGTAGATGCATAAAAAATTTGAAAAACAAAAAATCCGTAGGAAAGGACCAGGTGCCTGTTTCGCTGCTGAAGGAGACGGCAGATATTATATCTATACCTTTGGAACATATTATTAATGTTATGTTCTCGACAGGAGTCTTCCCATACCAATTAAAGCTTGCACATATAAAAGCAATATATAAAAAAGGTGACCGAGCTGAAGAAAAAAATTATAGGCCGGTATCACTGCTATCAAATGTAAACAAAATTTTTGAAAAAATATTATACTCCAGATTGATATCCTTCCTTGAGCGAAACAATGTCCTGGCTGATCAGCAGAATGGCTTCAGTCGACATAAATCTACTATTAGAGCTATTTATCAAGCCATGTCAGAGATTCTTAATTCTTTAAATGATGATAGGGTGACTGTGGCCATGCTTCTCGATTTGTCAAAAGCATTTGACTCGGTAAATCACTCAATACTTTGCTTAAAACTAGAGAAGTATGGAATTAGAGGTGTAGCTCTTCAGCTCATAAAATCATATTTAAAAAACAGAACACAATGTGTTTTGAAACAGACCCTTGTGGAAAGCTTGCTTGCTCTGAGAAGGTCATAATAAAAAGGGGTGTACCTCAAGGTTCAATTTTAGGACCCCTGTTATATATACTGTATACTAATGAATTGCCTAAAGTGTCGCATGACTATATAGTGCTGTATGCCGATGATACTACTCTGATCTTTAAAGAGGATAATAAACATCTCTTACTTCAAAAAATGGTTAATACTCTAAACCTATTAAGACAATATTTTACTTCGAATGATCTACTTTTAAATATCTCAAAAACACAGATGATTCTATTTTCTAACAGAAGTAATGAACGTGTAACAGTAACATATGACAACATTGATGTAGTTTCGGGAGATGAGATTTTATTTCTTGGAGTGATTGTGGACAGGAGACTTGACTGGAAGTGTCATGTCAGTGCTTTGGCCAATAATATGGCTAAGTATTGTTACGCGCGCTAAGAGTCATTTTAGATTATGTTGGTGAAGACGCAGCACTGTCTTCTTATTACGCCTACATTCATTCGCGTATGAGATATGGAATCATCTTTTGGGGAAATTCCTGTGAAATAAACAGAATTTTGGTTTTGCAGAAGAAGTGTCTAAGAGTAGTGTACAGAATAAAGGCAAGAGATAGTTGTAAAAACGTATTCATTTCAAAACGGATTTTTACTGTTATAAGTTTATATATATATGAAGCAGTGTTATTTGTTCATAGTAATAAAGACCTATTTCAAGAAAGCATAAGAGTGCATGAACATAACACTAGGTTAAAAAATGATTTAAAACCAAACAAAAGTAAATATTCCTATATACAAAAGAATGTACATTTTTGTATTCTAAGATTGTACAATAGTTTTCCTAATCATGTTAGAATTTTAAGAACGAACTTGCTGAAACTAGTAATTAAGAATTATTTAGTCCGTAAGGCATTTTATAGTTTGGAGGAGTGCTTTGCTGATGAATCTCGGCTATTTTTATGTGTGTAACTAGAATATTTGATAAAATGCAATATTTCTTAGTTTAAGAACTTTTGACATTGTTCCACACGCTCCTATATGGAGCTTTGTAATTTACAAGGAATAAATAAAAACATTATCTATCTATATATATATATATATATATATATATATATATATATATATATATATATATATATATATATATATACAATGTAATACTTGCGCACACTTTTCTTTGTATTATTTTTAAGAAATCGCGAAAAATCGCTGTCCCCCTACCTTATCTCGAAAAGTACTGATCAAAAAATTTTGAAAAAATTCTAGAATATTCTCCACGCGGTATAAATTGAACGAAAATTATCACGAGTGCATTACTTTTAATAATTTATTATTATATTATATTTTATATTTAAGGTCATCAGTTTTTCAGTAAATATTAGAAACAAACTTTGTTGAAAACTCATTTCGGGTGAGTTTTGTGAAGTCACTGATCATTTTATACCACCGTAACAAAATTTTTTAATTTAATAGCAATTAACGTTCGGAACACTAATTGTGCAAGTTCAACTTGCGCTTGACCGGTTATTTTAATATCAAAACAGTACTTGCTTTAAAAACGAATTTCGCATGTGGCCTACTTTCTGTTACACTATTGATCTACAGCGTTACATAGTATTAGGACAGACTGGCCCATGTCTAAGCGCACTTAATGCTGCAACTAAATGGCGACGCTCTGTCTCTGGGAATCGTCATCACATGTAAAATGACTGCTTCTAAAAGTGTTCAGCAATGGTTTTAAGTAAAACTACGACTCATAACGACCGCGCACCGCCACTTGCTGACACGAGAGAGTGGCCTGCGTAAAACGGCATTTAATATGTTGTTTTAACTTTATCGCTTAACTCATGTCGCTTGAAGCAGTCGCTTGAAGCAGTCGCTCACTGGAGACATAGGGTTAGAAGTAGCATTAATTCATAACAGTTTCAAACACTCTAAAGTCTTGCTTTTCGCAAGTCCGTTACAATGCTGCTCCAATCTTTAACAATTAGTAAGCGGTTTAATTTTGTGACTCGTATCTCAAAAAATTCTAATATTTTTGACCACACTAATTGTAGCGTAAAAGTATAAACATACTTTGGCAAATGTCTACTAGAAACTAACAAAATTCGCGTGACAAGATCTAAAAATTTCATCGTGTACTCTCTTTCAAAATATCTCGCAACGCGCTGGTTACGTGTTGCTTCTACGTAGGACACATATAAATGTGTTGTTCTGGGTTAATCACACTATTCGTGTAGTGTCTAAAAAAAACTAAGGTATTGATTTTGTTGTATAAACAAACAAATTAGTTACGTTGCCACCATGAACTATAAAAAAATCCATCATGGTTAACGTTAGGCGACAATCTGTCCAAATTCCTAAAATATATCAAATTTTATATTGAATAATGTAATTGCATCCAGTAACGCCTTGTTTTTTGAGTACTTTGTGGGGTGCGCACTGTTACTATGTACGATTGTCTTTCTATGTACATCTCCAAAATTCTAGAAACCATTGGTTGCTAAAATAAAATCGATTGCAAGATATTTTTAGTGTTTTATGGGTGTTTCAGACAGGGCATATGTAATATTCTATCCAGGGACTTGAGAAGACAGACGTAAATTAAATAAATAAATATATCTTTCTTTCTGCAGATTCAGCCCCTGTCTTAATAGAAAACCAGCTCAGAGATGATAACAGTAGCGAGGAAAATAAAATACTGTCGTCGGTTGGTGAAAGTCAAATTAGGGAGAACCTTACTGTGGGAAATCTTGAAAAGGCAAAATGGGATGGCAAGGTGAAGCTGGTTATAGGTTATCTTACGGCTGTGAAAGGGGAGTTGAAGGAAAGACAGGGTTTGACAATATCTGGTGCAATTCTAATGGCTGTTGAAGAGGTAGGTAATGAAATTTTGTTTTTACTTTTATTTATTATTTACCAAACAGTTTTATAATTAGGAGCTCTTGTACAATACTGTGCCTTTTCTTTGGTTTTACAAGATGATACATTGCAAGTCCCACCTAACATCATCTAGTGTAATACTATTTTTCGGGATGAAAGAAAACGTTGCGAAATAAGCCACTTTTGAACTGACAGACTCCATCATTTATGAGCCAAGATTTTTCATTCGAATTTATTGTTAAACCTGAAATGGTTTAATCTGAAAAATTAGGCCAATTTCGGCCATTTCCCACCTACTACTACTATGTTCTAATCCAGGGGTGCTCAAACGGTCGATCGCGAGTGCTTTTTGAGTTGATCTCGAGAAAAATATTCCGATATAAAACTATTCACAGATTTTGTTTTAGGTAACTCAAACAAAATGTAATGAATAAACTACTAAAATTTATTCGATCTACAATTAGGCCAGAATAACCCCCTCATCACTTTCTTTTATCGTAATAACCCCCTGCTAGCGGCAAAAGGCGGCTTTATCAAAGGAACGCGCGGTACTTGTCAAAGAAAAGTCGCGTTTTTGATTCCCGCCGATTTTTCTAGAAACTTCGGGCGGCGTGTTTGACGGGAACATTCGAGACTTCGTTCGCGCCGATATAAATGTTGCGCCTGCAGGAATAGGAGTCAGTCTGAGTCGTAACTTGAAGGCGATACATCGATACAAAGTTTATTAATAAATAGTCCAAAATGAGTGCGGCGAAGAAAAGTAAAACTTATCATTTTAATAACATTTGGGAGGAAGAATTTTTCTTTGGTAAAGGATAAGTGCATTTGTCTCATTTGCCGTGCGTCAGTTGCAATACCTAAGCGTGGGAACTTAGAGAGGCATCATAAAACGGTTCATAAAAACTATGAAAAGGATTTTCCGTCACAGAGTGAATTAAGAAAACGAAAAGTACGTGATTTGATAACTTGTTTGAAAAAAAGAACAAACCATGTTCACAAGACCAGCCAAATAATCAAAAGCTGCAACGATCGCGTCATTTAAAATATCTCATATATTAGCGAAACACAAGAAACCATTTGATGATGGATTGGTTGTGAAGGAAGCATTTATTGAAGCGTGTGAGACTTTATTTGGAGATTTTTAAAAATAAAACAGAGATTATGTCTGCTATTAAAGAACTTCAGTTATCTCGTCCGACTGTCACAAGGCGTGTTGAAGTCATGAGTCAGGACATGGCAGATAAACTAAAACATGATATCATGGAATGTACATACTTTTCTTTACAGTTCGACGAATCCACCGATATACCAGACACTGCCCAGCTGTGTATTTTTATTCGAACGGTATTCAATGACATGTCGGCTAAGGAAGAGTTTTTGACAATGATTCCTCTGAAAGGCAAGACCCGTGGCGATATGACGTTTTCTTCAATTTTGTAACAAACTACAAGCTACCAATATATAAACTAGTGTGCATTACAACCGATGGAGCACCAGCAATGACTGGAAACAAAAACGGTATTGTGCATTGTGTCGAGCTAATGATGATTTCCCTTCATTTTTCTCCTTCCATTGCATTATACATCAACAAGTTTTGTGTTCAAAAGTTCTAAAACATGGAGGAGATATGGGCATTGCAATAAAAATTGTGAATTCTATCCGTGCACGTAGCTTGCAACGACGGCTCTTTAAATTGCAGTTGGAAGATAGTGAGTCTGCTGAACGCACTGATTTAGATCTTCACACGGACGTCAGGTGGTTGAGTCGCGGAAAATTCCTAGAAGGGTTTCAAGAATTATTGATATGATAGATCAACTGAAAAGAAAAAGGATCTGAAAAATTTTCCGTCTTTGAAAGCAAGGATTCCTCAGTTGAATTATGATATTTATGAGGCAGAATTATCAAATATTTTGGGCCAATTCGAAATACGTTTTTATGATTTCAGTAAATTGGCAAATATCGCATCATTTATGAGTTATCCTTTTTCGTGTAAAAACATTGAGGAATTAGCTACTGAAATAGCAAGTCAGTTTAACATGGACTCATGTTCTGTTGAAAATGAGTTAGTGCAGATTATATCAGATATACATCTAAAAGCTACAGCATCTGATACAAAATTCTGGTGTTTTATATCTGAAGATAAATATCCGAATCTAAGGCAAATCGCCCTTCAACTGACGGCAATGTTTGGGTCAACTTACTTGTGCGAGTCTGCATTTTCTGAAATATCGCAATCGACTAACTGACGAACATATGTCCTCATGCTTGCGATTAGCACTCGGTATTTACATACCATCTTATGAAAAGTATGCTGAGGACATGCAGTGCCACGCTTCCTACATCCAAAGTCACTCTTTAGTTAAGTTTAGACACTAGAACTCGTTTGTTTTGTAAGAACCAATAAACTCGCAATTTTGAATAATTATGAGTTTTTTCAGTGACATTTTAGAGCAGACCTACACTTACCGTGACTAAAAAAATGCATATTGTGCGGAAAAACTAATATTTATGCTACGATACACCCTACCTAGACGACAATCCTGCATCACACTTACTTGTAGCCTCTCAGAGTCGATCGATCGTAGTCTAACAATATTGAGGTAGATCGCCAGCAATTCAAATTTGAGCACCCTGTTCTAGTCAATACTTGCAAATTTCGCATTACTTTTGTGATATTGGAAAATTATTTAAATTTAACATTATCTTATGGATGAACTAATTATTTCACATAAATTTAAAGAGTACGTATTTTTAACAGAATCTTAATGAAAAAAATAAAACACAAATACTAAAATCTACATAAAATTGGCTGGAAAAGGCAGCATCCAGAATTATCCAAATATTCTTAGAAAACCACTATTTCTACTCTCACGTTTCTCAAAAATACATCTTATTGATGGAAAAGCCCCTAAAACGATTTTTCGGATTAGACCATTTCTTAGACCAAGAATGTAAACCAAAAATGTAACATTCTAGTTATATTTTTGGTTTACATTCTTGAGATGATATGGGAATAGCTAAAAAGGAGATTTAACTCGCATATTCACTAGAAAAACTCAAAAAATGTTGACAAATGTCCAAATTTGGTAAATTTTTTTTCAGATCCGACCATTTTGAGTTGGTAAATTTAAGATTTAAAAAATTGTCAAACATCTGAAATGTAATGTTCATTCTCATATCCACTAAATAATCTTGAAAAGGGCGAAAAAAAAAAAAAAACGATTGATTAAGGGGTTACATTACCTTGGCGCTCGGAAAAATAGGTATAAAAATAAAAAAAATTTTTGACGCAGCTATTGAATATATAAAATAATTTTTCTTTCACACATATACATAGTAGTTTTATGAATAATTTGAAATAATAACGAATAAAACAAATAAAAAAATGACGGAGATATGAGCCATCAAGTCTCTTTTGAAAATCCTTGCTGATGGCGTTCTTATTTTCTCTGTTAGGCATCGTCTGAAAAATAAAAAATATTTTTTTCTTATTTAGAAAGGTAATAGCTAAGATGTAGCATAGGAAAAAAGATTTTAAAATTTTTTTGTAGAAATGACAGCCTTCAATTTTGGTTCGATTTGGACGATTTTTTTTTTTTAAATTGAAGCTTATTAAATTCCGAACAAAGTTGTCGGAGCCGATTTTTCAATTAAACTTTTGTTTCAAAATGGCGGACGTTGGTTTCTGATCATATAGCGACTGAGACACAGAAAACGCTTACAGTTTCAAACCAAGTTGTGCTAAAATGCGTGTATGTATGTTTTTTTATGTCGCAGATAATATATCTAATATCACAGTTACAAGATTAATAATAATGAACCCAAAATGACTGCCATGAACAATAAAAAGTATTATAAATATGAATAAACTTACCATTATTATTTTATATCCATAACATTTGCATAAATAATTTCTTTAAGGTTGTTAATTATAAATATGTTTCAACAATTGACTTAAAATGACAAATCAAGTATGGCAGATGCCAAAATTGAATCGAGCAAGAAAGTTTCTCTGTGGCATTTAGACTGTGGCAGTCAGATCATTCAAGTTATTCAAGTTTAGTTGCGGGATTTAAATTTTCATGCAGTTATTGCTAGAATTCAATTTTGGCATCCGCCATACTTGATTTGTCATTTTAAGTCAATTGTTGAAACATATTTATAATTAACAACCTTAAAGAAATTAGTTATGCAAATGTTATGGATATAAAATAATAATGGTACGTTTATTCATATTTATAATACTTTTATTGTTCATGGCAGCCATTTTGGGTTCATTATTATTAATCTTGTAACTGTGATATTAGATATATTATCTGCGACATAAAAAAAACATACATACACGCATTTTAGTACAACTTGGTTTGAAACTGTAAGCGTTTTCTGTGTCTCAGTCGCTATATAATCAGAAACCGCCATTTTGAAGACGTCCGCCATTTTGAAACAAAAGTTTAATTGCAAAATCGGCTCTGACAACTTTGTTCGGAATTTAATAAGCTTCAATTTAAAAAAAAAATCGTCCAAATCGAACCAAAATTGAAGGCTCTAGACAATTTTGAAACACGATTTTTCGTTTTTCCCCACTGTGCGGCGTCAGCGTCTTAAAACCAAATATTTTTTTAAATTACCTTCAATCTGCGATTCCTGGACCGTACATGAGGTCTTCCATTGTTGCCGCGATGTCCTCCGGCTCCTTTTGTGTAGCTCTTTTCAATTTCCTGGCCTCTTTAGCCTCCTGTTGGGCTCTCATATTGGCTATAGATATTCGTTGAAAATCCAATCGCAGCGCGCTTGAGCCAATTACAAGGTTTAATAATTGCATCATTTGTAATACACTAGTATATCTATCATTAAATATACTAGCTGCAATATAAGATGCAATCTCAACAATTTTTGTACCACTGTAATGCACTTTTGGAGCCATAGACCAAATGACAGCGTTTAGATTTTCGTTGTTATTCTGACTGTATCCTTCTAAACCGCGTTCTTATAAAGGACTGACTAAAAGAACAATACCCTTTGTCAAGGCTTTGACCGCTCGTGCTGGTCGGATCGCTACCTGAGTTTCGGGCCGACTCTCTGCCGCGCTCACTTCTAATTGCTAAAATTTCGGAAATAATTTGAATTTTGAAATGGTTAAACTTTTAAAATATTCTTAAAAATATAAACAATTTATCTAGCCAAAAAAAATAAATTCGATTTTTTGAAAATCTCAAGGTGGTGTAACCAATGAAGTGATTGGTATTGTCAATCCTGCCAAATTCGGGTAGCGTAGCTACATCTCCCCTACGCGCATTTATTTGCACTGTTGCAAAATGGTATTTTTTTTTCTTAATTACCAACATCCATAGGGATATTTTTCTGTAAATAAAATCACCTGGCCATTATACATACATTTTAAAAATTTTATGTTTTTATATAAAAATTTAAAAAAAAATCGTTTTAAAATTATATAAAAACTAGCCGTGCCCGCGGCTCCGCTCGCGTGGACTTGATTCACTACTATCGTCACTGCTTATTCCTTATGTTACTTAATGTAATAAAATATCTGCCATTATGTCTCTTTATCTCCCATTATTTCTCCTTATCTCCATTATTTCTCCTTATCTCCCATTATCTTAACTTATCTCCCATTATCTAGGCTTATCTCGACTTATTTCGCAATATTTCTCCTTATCTCTCATTATTTCACTTTATCTCCCATTATCTCACCATAACTCCCATTACCTAGACTTATCTCTGCTTACCTCCCATTATTTCTCCTTATCTCCCATTATTTATACTTATCTCCCATTATCTCACCTTATCTCCTATTATCTAGGCTTATCTCGACTTATCTTGCAATATTTCTCCTTATCTCCCATTATTTCTCCTTATCTCCCATTATCTCACCATAATTCCCATTACCTAGACTTATCTCTGCTTATCTCCCATTATTTCTCCTTATCTCCCATTATCTAGGCTTATATCGAATTATACAGAACATATGTATAAAATTTATAAAAAAATACGTAAATCGGATAAGTAGTTCTCAAGTGATACGCGCACTAACAGACAGACAGACAGACAGAGAGACGTTGCATTTTATATATATTATATTCTTTGCAACGTGATATTGTTCCATATTTAATGGTTTAGGCAGTGTATTGCAAGAGAACGTGCTAACGGTAACCTTTTTTTCCGACTTGATTCACTATTATCGTCACTGCTTATTATTTATGTTACCTAACGCAATAAAATATATCCTATAACCTGGCCAGAGAACATATGTATGTTTTTAAAGAAAAAGCACGTAACGCACTAACGGACAGACAGACAGAGAGACGTTGCATTTTATATATATTATAGATAGATAACCTGGCCAGAGAATATACGTAGTTTTAAAAAAAAAGACGTAAATCGGATAAATGGTTCTCCAGTGATAAGCGAACTAATGGACAGGCAGACAGAGAGACGCTGCATTTTATATATATTATAGATATACAATATTATTATTATATAACCTGGCCAAAGAATACATGTATGAATTTAAAAAAGACACATAAATCGGTTAAGTGGTTCCGCATGATAAACGCATTAATGGACAGACGGACAGAGAGATATTGCATTTTATATATATTATAGATATTCTCTACTACATAATATTGTTCCATATTTAATGATTTAGGTGTATTGCAAGAGAACGCGCTAGCGGCAAACTTTTTTCCGACTTCATTCACTATTTTCGTCACTCCTCATTCCTTATGCTACCTATCGTAATAAATATAGCCTATAACCTGGCTAGAGAAATATGTATGTTTTAAAAAAAGTACCTAAATCGGATAAGTGGTTCTCCAGTGATAAGCGCACTAACGGACAGACAGACATACAGACAGACAGAGATACGTTGCATTTTATATGTATAATAGATGTAATAAAATATATATCTATAACCTGGTCAGAGAACATATGTATGAATTTAAAAAATCACGTAAATCGGATATGTGGTTCTCGAGGGATAAGCGCATTAACGCACAGACAGACAGACAGAGAAACGTTGCATTTTATATATATTATAGATATAGATTATTATTATTATTATATAACCTGGCCAAAGAATATATGTATGAATTTAAAAAAAGATACTTAAATCGGATAAGTGTTTTTCGCGTGATAAACGCACTAATGGACAGACAGACAGACAGAGAGACATTACATTTTATATATATTATAGATTATAGATATTCTCTGCTACATAATATTGTTCCATATTTAATGGTTTAGACTGTGTATTGCAAGGGAACGCGCTAGCGGCAAACTATTTTCCGACTTCTTTCTTTATTATTGTCACTTCTCATTCCTTATGCTACCTACCGTAATAAAATATAGCCCATAACCTGGCCAGAGAACATATGTATGTTTTAAAAAAAAAAGTACGTAAATCGGATAAGTGGTTCTCCAGTGATAAGCGCACTAAAGGACAGACAGACAGACAGACAGAGAGACGTTGCATTTTATATATATTATAGATGTAGTTAATCAAGTCGAGATAATTAGTTGAAACCAATACGTTTTTGTGTCCCGTTGGCATATCAGCACCGCAATATCATTACCAAATTCGATTAACAAGGCTCGGATAGATCCATATCACTTTACGAACTTACATTATTAAATAATCTTGTTTATATAACCTTATTTTTATCCTTTATTAATATACATAGAATTTCACAAGCCCCGTCTTTTATTATTCAACTTAAATATAGGCTGTACTTGTCGAAGTTACTTATTTAAGTCAGAACAGTAACTATGATAAACAGGCCCTTAAGCCTTGAAATTATCTGTAATATGAAAACTTGCTTGTTTACAAGTAAAAGGTGCGGTTTTCAATTGATTTTTGCAGATGTAAGTTTTCGAAAAAGGAAAGCAATACTCGTTACTTTTATTAACTACTAGCTAGTTTCTACGCTATAGCTATTATACACTCATTTGATTAGAACATGATTAACATTTGAATCTTAAGATATATACATGATAGGAACCTAACTAACTTAGCCTAAGTATGGAATTTATACAGGGTGCTCCATATGTGTGGAATAATGATTCCACAGCATTTAATAATCAATGTATCAAAAAAGTTTTTAAATAAAAGTTATAGGGTGTTATACGGCGCACATGTTAACGTTGATAATAAAATGTTTTGAACTATAGGTTCGAAGAAATTACGCCATCTTTTTTTTTTAAATGGAAAGCCCTGTATATTATTTTATTTTTGAGTCCTACTAAAAATTCTAGATATTATTTGTCTAACTTGAACTATTTTTGAATTATTATTATTTGAAATTAAGATCAAATTAAAAAAAATTTTTAAGCTGGCTTGTGTTAAACATTTACTGTCAGGTAATGATTTAACGCGTCAAAAAATGATTTATTAACGAAAACGTTTATTGCTGCATTTTGTGAAACTGCAATTTGAGCGTAATATTATAATGGTACATTTAGCATTAATGATGGTTGGTTACGGAGACCGTAGGAGAATACAACAGGAGGTGTGTGATCTTTTTAACTCAGCATATCCGAATCGTTAACCCATTACCCAAACCGTAGTTAGCAAAAACATTAAAATGATTTAGACAATCAGGTCATGTTAAGGATCCTCCTAAATCTGGACGTCCAAAAGTTAAAGCGATGATAAAAAGATAGATGTTTTATTGGAAATTACAGAAAATCCCCACTCGTCAGCTTTGCCTAGGCCACAACATAAGTAAAGGTACCTTAAGGCGTATACTGAATGAAGAAAAATTTTATCTAAAGATGACTACGATAGACGCGTTCAATTTTGCGAGGTCATAATGGAACGAATCAATAATGATCGTAACCTAATATTCATAATATTGTTTTTTCTGACGAGGCCACATTTTGTCTTAACGGAAGAATTACCAGACATAACTGCCGGTACTGGTCTACTGGATAATCGACAGTCATTCTCAAAAACCACAAAAGATAAACGTGTGGGCAGGAATTTGTGGACGTCATGTCATTGGTCCCTTTTTTATCGATGAAAATCTTACAGGACAGCGGTATTTACAGTTACTCCAAGAGCAAGTTATTCCAACTTGTGCAGGTCTTTTTCCCGATGAAAATAAGTTTCGCCAAAATCTCATTTGGCATTTTCAAGTGTAGCACCAGCAGCAGCAAGAGCACTTGAAAATGTCAAGTGAGATTTTGACGAAATGTCGTGCAAATTCATCATTAGACGAACGGGTTGAAACCCGGAATTTTAATGTATTATATATACATACATACATATATACAGTCGACACTGTTTATAGTGAAACTCTATATAGTGAAAAACTATTTATAGTGCAATTTTTTTCAAGACCTAGAATATTTTAATAAAATTTCATGTAAAAAGCCCTGCATATAGTGAATCTGTAAAATAGTCACACTCTATATAATAAAATTTTTACCGGAATTTTATGTATAAATTTTTATGCATTTATTGAGATCTTGGCCATTTCGGGTTTCCCATTTTTATCTAACATTAGCACGAATTCCATTTTTATGACGCATTCTTTTGAAAAGGTTCTTAACGCGTTTATAACGCCTAATGGTTGGCAATAAATCAGGTAGATTTCTGTGAGAAACCCGGGGAATAACCCATTTTATAGAAACCCGGGGAAAAACCCATTTTAAAGTCGAGGCCTAGTAATTCGCAAATTCAGGTTCAGTTTCTTTTTCTCTAAGAATCAAGTAAGATGTCCAAGCGAGTGTGTTTAAGTTTAGCTGAGAAAATTAAAGTTTTGGAGGAAGTTGATAAAGGCTGCCAAATAATTGATGTTGCTGCAAAATTTGGTGTTTCTCCAAGTTGCATCTCTCTGATAATAAAAAGTCGCGACAGTATCATCAAGAAACCTAGTGTTCCAAGCAGTCGAAAACGAGTACGGGTGAGTAGTTACGAGGATGTAAATGAAGCAGTTTTACGATGGTTTCAAGTGGCCCGTACGCATCAAAACGTACCAATATCGGGAAATTTAATAAAGCAAAAGGCTCTACAATTTGCTAAAGAATTTAACTGCGTTAATTTTCAAGCTAGTGAAGGGTGGTTGAGTGCCTGGAAGACTTGCAATTCATTTGTTTTCAAGACGGTGTCTGGCGAGAGTGCAAGCGTTAGTCAGGAGGACTGTGACATTTGAACTGAAACTGTTTTAAAAAGTGCATTGAAAAAGTACGAGCCAAAAAACGTTTTCAATTGTGATGAAACCGGTTTGTTTTTTAAGTGTTTTCCAAATAAAACTTTTGCTTTTAAAAGTGATAAATGTTTTGGTGTTAAAACAAGTAAAGAAAGGGTGACACTTATGGTTGGAGCAAACATGGATGGCTCAAAAAAACTGAAATTACTGCTCATAGGTAAAAGCAAAAATCCCCATTGTTTAAAAGGTGTTAAATTTCTGGAGTTAGATTACGCCAATAATAAAAAGGCATGGATGACTTCTGAGATTTTCGAAAGATGGATCAAAGAACTGGACACGAAAATGAAAAGCCAAAAGCGAAAGATTGTGATGTTTATATACAATTGTCCTGCACATCCAGTTACTGTAAGTAAAAAAATTAAGGAAATATTGAATTGATCTTTTTTCCACCAAACATGACCTCCAAATTGCAACCTATGGACCAGGGTATTATAAAAAACATAAAACATCATTACCGAAACAGAACTGTTCACAAAATTGTTAATGCGATTGATAACAACCTTCCAGTCCAAAAATTGATTACCCTTAAAGAGTGTATAACCGAAGTTGCTAAAGTATGGAGTGAAAATATTTCTCAGAAAACTATCAAAAACTGCTTTTCTAAAGCAGGTTTTACTGAAAAAATTGACGAATGGGAAGAAGAAGACGAAATGGATCTCGCTACCTTAAAACGGCAACGGGGTATTCTACAAAAAACTGCTACCGTCGACGCAGATTTTTTACTTGAAGATTTCTTAGAAATCGACAATGATGTTGTCACGACAGATCTCCACACTGACCAAGACATAATTGACGATATAAAAAGTATAGAAGATCATGAAGAAGAAACTGAAACCGGGGAATGTCCTGCTAAATTTAGTGAAAATGAAATAAGAAATGCATTTGTCATTGTGCGAACTATTCTCAGGGGCCAGGAAAGTGTACCTGATCAAATCTTTATGCATTTGAATAAATGCGAGAATTTTGTTGAGCAACAATTATTTTTCAAAAGTAATGTTCAAAAGAAAATAACTGATTATTTTTCCTAGTACGTAGTATGTACATATGTATTAACAGATTTTGTATTATTCTTTTTATTTCGTATGTAGTACATACATACATAAAGTCCGTACGTTATATCTTTACACGTGCGTCATAGTTTTCAGGCAATATCCCAGACGACTATTATATTTTTTGTCTCTTTTTACCAATACCTACGATTTATTGGTGAAAAGAGACAAATAATATAATAGTTATGTTGTTTGTACCTTATAAAATACAAGTAAATGATTACAATATAAAATACATACATAGCAATATATACGGATTTTTTCTTTATATAGTGAAAAACTTTCTATAGTGAAATTTCGGTCAACATTTTGGTCATATATGTATATATATATATATATAATATATATATATATATATATATATATATATATATATATAATATATATATATATATATATATATATATATATATATATATATATATATATATATATATATATATATATATATATATATAAGATAAAATTATATAAACACAACAATATGTTTTAATTTCCAATATATTTAAAGTAACTTGACAATTGTTTTACCATACAATGGCTTCTTCAGAAGAAGCCATTGTATGGTGAAATAATTGTCAAGTTACTTTAAATATATTGGAAATTAAAACATAGTGTTGTTTTTATATAATTTTTATTATGAATTTCCAACAAGTATCGGCTAACACAATCAAAGATATATATATATATATATATATATATATATATATATATATATATATATATATATATATATATATATATAACACATGGGCTGAAAAGTCCCGGGCCTAACACATAGATGGCGCTAGTTTTATTGCAGTCACCTTTTTTTCAGTTAATACTAACCTTCAAAAGACAGCTGTTAAAATTTCATGATATTCTATTCATTAGTTTGTGAGTTATTGTGCTAAGAGTGACGCTACTTTTGTTATTTTCAAAACAATGGATCAAAAACAATTTCGTGTTTTAATTTTACACTGCTTCTTGATGGGAAAAAATACCGTTCAAGCGAAGCAATGGCTTGAAAAGTGTTATGGGGACTCCGCTCCATCAGAAACACAACAATAAACGTTGGTTTGCTGACTTCAAACGTGGTCGTAGAGACACCGATGATGCAGAACGCAGTGGACGTCCAAATGAGGCGGTAACACCAGAAAACATCAAAAAAAATCCATAAAATCGTTTTGAATGATCGAAAAGTGAAGTTGCGTGAGTTAGCTGACATCGTAAAGATATCAAAAGAACGTGTTGGCTTTATATTGCATGAGCATTTGACTATGAGAAAGCTCTGTTCAAAGTGGGTGCCGCGTTTGCTCACTGTTGATCAAAAACAAGAACGTGTTGATGATTCTGAGCAGTGTTTGGCCATGTTTAAACGTAACAAACCGGAATTTTTGCGTCGATATGTGACAATGGATGAAACATGGATCCATCACTTCACTCCGGAATCAAAACGATCGTCATCTGAGTGGACAGCAACTGGGTGAACATCGTCCAAAGCGCCCGAAAGCACAAACAATCGGCTGGAAAGGTTATGGCCTCGGTATTTTGGGATGTGCGTGGTGTAATATTCATCGACTATCTTGAGAAAGGAAATACCATCAACAGTGAATATTATATAGCGTTATTGGAGCGTTTGAAGGCCGAAATTGCAAAGAAACGACCGCATATGGCAAAGAAAAAAAATTTGTTTCATCAAGACAACGCACCGTGTCACAAGTCAATCAAAACAATGGCAAAACTACATGAATTGAACTTCGAATTGCTCCCACATCCACCGTATTCGCCAGATTTGGCTCCCAGCGACTACTGGCTGTTTGCAGACCTGAAAAAAATGCTCGCCGGTAAGAAATTTCGCACGAATGAAGAGGTTATCGCTGAAACTGAGGCCTATTTTGAGGCAAAAGATAAATCGTTCTACAAAAGTGGTATTGAAATGTTAGAGCGGCGCTGGAATGATTGCGTTGCTCTTGATGGAGATTACGTTGATGAATAAAGCTAATTTTGAACCAAAAAAACCGTGTTTTCTTTGTTAGGCCCGGGACTTTTCAGCCCATGTGTTATATATATATATATATATATATATATATATATATATATATATATATATATATATATCATTGTTCAAATTTGACAAATTTTCATTACTCTGATGATATCGCAGTACCTTTTTAGACGGAACGTACAGCGTCATCGCACTGTTAACATAAGTTAAAGGATTTTTTTACGTTGCTCAAAGGCTATGAATATTACTTACATTCATAATGCCAAAAAATCGATATCAATGAGTTTTCTATTTGGTTGTTTACTAACATTTTGACTATTGCCACCTTTTTTTTTACTGACGACGTGTTTATTTTGTAGATAAATAATGATACAAAAATGCTTCCCAACGTACATTTGGAACTTAAATGGAATGACACAAAGAGCGATACAGTAGTAGCCACCAAAGCTATGACTGATATGATTTGCGAAGGTGTAGCTGCTTTTTTTTGGTCCAGAAGGTTCGTGCTACGTCGAGGCCATTGTATCACAGGCCAGAAATATACCAATGATAAGCTATGTAAGTATTTTTTTAAAAACTAAAACTTATTCATCTTTTTCTGAACAGTTTTCAATACGATATAAAAATTTTATAGTCCTCGGAGGTTAGGTCTGGTTTAATAACAACATTTTTTGCTAATCTAGACGTAAATTGTAAAGCGGCACAAAAAGAAAGTTTCTACCAATGCTCATATCAATATTTACATATTTGTCTTAATAACATAGATTTTGCTGTTGTCCATCTGTTGTATAAATATCTCAAAATGTAGGATTTAACATTTTTCTATGTGGAGATTAAATTTAGTGCGATTTTTACGGAAAGAAGTCTGTATTAAATACCTTAAGACCGTATTTAAGGAAAATATAATATATCCAAAAGTTTGTAATTAAAACGAGTGCTTCTATTAGTAAATTTTAGGAATTTAGAGTTGAAACAAATAGGATTAGTATAATTCTTCCACTAAAGATACAGTCATCATTATCAGCCTCTCCGCCCACTGCTGGACAGAAGCCTCCTTCATGTTCATCCATCTTCTCCTATCTTGCGCTACCCCATACCATCGCTTGCCCGCATATTTTTACACATCATCTAACCAATGTTTTTGCAGCCTACCAACACTAACCTTAGATGTTCCTGACCCTTCTGTTCTGTTAGGCTATTCGCCTCAGTTTTTTCTGGCCACATATCCAACTCACTCCTATTTGAGAGATGCTGTTCGTTCTATGACATCTGTAACACCCGTTCTGGATCTTATGTCAACGTTTCTGATCTTGTCCCCTATGCTTGCTCCCAACATGACTCGTTCCATTCCCTGTAGTTCAACTCCCAATTTTCTAATACTGTCTCCCGTTAAAGTCAGATTGAGAAATCCTCCGTCCACGTTAATTCCTTTTTGTTCCCAATTTTAGTGATTTGAACACATTTTCTAAAGCGAGAGTGAACAGTTTTGGTGATGCTGTATCGCTCTGTCTAACACCTCTTTTTAATGGGACTAAATAGACGAAGATACCAGTTACTGAGGCGTGGTTGTAGATGTCTTTTATTATGTTACTGTGTTGAGAATCGACTTTTGCGTCATCTAGTCCCTTAAAAATAGCCCAGAGTTCTCATGTGTTGAACTCTTTCCGAAAGTCGACGAAAGCTACTTGCAATGGAATGTTATATTCCTGACACTCCTCTATTATGTTTATCATTCTTTGTATATGGTCAATAGAACTGAACCCCTTCGTAAATCTAGCCTGTTCTAGTCGTTGATAAAAGCCTAGTTTGCTTGTTAGACTTGTTATGATAACAGTTTATAGAGATGAGATAAGAGGTTGGTCTACAGTTGCTGATGTCTGCTTTATTGCCCTTGTTATACAGCATATCACCTCACTTTCTTTCGATTTTTTTACTTAGGTTAAATAATTGTTTTATTGTTCGGCAGAAGAGACCCCCCAAACGATACAGTACATTAATAAAATTATGTTTTTAGTCATTAGTATTGTGTTTGTTGAATTAACTATGAATTAACGTTCATAATGAATTGCTACATATTGTACTCATTGGAAAATAGGCTCGGCAAGTTCATTAAAATGATACAGTGTGAATCTGTTGAGACTGGAAGTTAACTCTGTCAACATATGACAGATTTGTGACTTATTGTACTTCTAGTGATGTATTTTTAACGCTTGGAAAAGTTTTTAGGCTAAGGTGTGCGAAGTACTATTAACTCCTTAGCCCAGCAGGTTGTCGTCCACTGGCATTTTCAATAATATCCTGTTGAGTAAATTTTCTGTTAGCTTTGGCCTATTCTTGAAAACACTGTCCAGACAAGTATCTGTCAGAAAGTCACATTGCCAACCATTTATCGATATTCTAGAGCAGAGGTTCCCAAACTTTTTTTTCTCGTAGACCACTTTCAAAATTTTACTGGTTTCGGTGGACCCCCTGCTCCTACATTTCTACCATATTCCCAAAACTCGTCAAAAAATGTGAAGATTAGATCTAACGATGAAAATTTGCGTCGTGGCTGAGTTCCAACCTTAAATTCGGAGTGGTAAAAATAAAAAGAAAAATAATATATTTTCTTGTGTTCTATTTATTAAAATAATATGATTACAGACTTAATAGAATTAAAAATTAAACATCAATAACGTACCGTAACTTCAACAATGCAAGTCAACAATTAAAAAAAAATAGTCATAATTTTAATGAGAGGGATGTACTTGATGGATTGACAGCAAATTATCAATATTTGGCTTCAGTTTTGTAAGAAATAACCGCAAATCTCCCCGTTCTGTGATGTTCAATCTGCTCCTTTTATCTGTTAATAGGTTTGTAACGACACTAAAACTTTTTTCGACAAGGTATGACGAGGGAAACGCTATCAAAAGTTTTCTCGCAATTTCCCACAGCCCAGTATATTTTTCGGGTATTTCTGCCTGCAGCCAAAATGTTTGATAGCCTTTTTTAAATTTTACCTTCAACTCCTCATTGGTGCTAAGCTCGAGTAGCTCCTCTTGTAATACCACATTCGTCACTTCCGTTTCATCAAATGGATTTATGATCCATGGTGGTATTTCCATAGTCAGAATGTCTTCAAATCTATTTTTGAAGTCATCATGCAGGCATTTAAATGTTAAACGTATGTCTGAATATCCTCATCAAGACATTCTGCCTGTGACAAGTTTGGAAACTGGGAGAATTCGCGCCGACTAATATTTTGCTTCATAAATTTCAATTTTCCAAGAAAAGCCGAAATTTACACCCTTTGTTTTTATTCAATTTAGGCTGTTCCCTTGTAACTGCAAGTTAATGTCATTAAATTTTTTGAACAAATCTGTCAAATGCGCGATGTCTGCTTTCAATTTGATCAGGTTTTCTTTTAAATCTGGATCTTTACTTTCCAGAGACTCTAAAACTGATTCAAAAAGTGAGTAAAAACTTTTTAAACATGCACCTTTCGACAACCAGCGTACTTCAGTATATAAGAGCAATCGTTCGAAGGCTTCATTATTTTCGTCGCACAATTGTGCAAATAAACGGGTATTCAACACATTGCTTCTTATTTTGTTAACTGTTTTATTCACAATTTGAAGCGATTGGTGCAATCTATCACTCAAATTTTTCGCTACCAGGTGTTGTCGGTGGATGACACAGTGAATTGCAGTTACTCCTTGTATAATTCTTTTAAGATGGCTTATAAACCCACGATATCGCCCGAAGATGGCAGGAGCTCCATTCTGCTGCCACCGAAATAATGTTTGTAAATGGAATCGATTTTTCCTTAAAAAAATCACTCAGGAACATTAAATATTGATTCGCCTTGAGTGTCCGTCTCCAAAGTTTTCGCGAATAGCAGCTCTTCATGGATTTTTTCGTCCATAACAAATCGAACATATGCCAATTATAATGCTTCTTACCAGGTAAAGTTGACTCGTCCAGTTGAATAGAAAAATGAGTTCTTTGCAGATAATTACCCAAGAAATTTTCAATATCAGAGCTCATTTCATGACTACGTCTTTGTACAGTGTTGTTACTCAAAGGAATTTTTTTGAGTACGTCAAATGGAGGTTTGTGCAGAACAGTTTTTAAAACCTCTTCAACAGCGGGTAAAATTAACTGTTCTCCGATGGTGTGCGGTTTTTCCAGATTTCGCTATAAGCAATGAGATATTGTAAGATGCCCGCAAGCCATCATCGTTACTTTGAGACGTTGAAGCGAACATACTGTGCACGGTGGGTCTCTTTTCATATTTTTCCTTCAATGTTTGAAAATATTTTTAAATCTTTACCTATTTTATCAGGATGACACCTTCTTAGATGATCTTCGAGCTTCTATGGTTTCATAGAGTCATTGCTCAAAACTTTGTTGCATAAAAGGCATATGGGGCAATCGTTTGTCTGCGTTTGATGGAAGAAAACCAAATTTCAAATAATCAACACTGTACTGTCGACATTTCTTCTTAGATTCAGCCATGTTTCGTATCAGTTACCTACTTGTAAAGAAAAAAAATGTTTGTTTTAGTAATCATAGGCGACTTTAACAGGATATGGCTATTTTAACAGAATAAAATAGGATTAATTAATTATTGCAATAAAAAAAACCTAAATGCCGGCGGCAAAACTGATTTTAATTATTAAAAGCAATAAAACTGCTAAGACCCATATAGAGGTTTTCACAAAACGGCTGAACCTATTTTAATGTAATATAAAATATTTTTTGATTAATTATATTTCGATACATTTCTGTAAATTCGAGAGAAAATACTTTTAAAGAATATTTTGACATCAAAAAACTCCGCGATTTTAATGATTTATTTATTACTTTGATATACGTTACGAGTGGTACATAAAGACACGTCCAATTTATGAAAATATTTTTAGTCATTTAGCATTAGCAACTACGAGGGCACTGAAATATGTACAAACATGCTGGTCAATCATATATCTCCCCTTTAGTGAATCACCACAGTCGGGTAAATAAATAATTTTATAATAAAAAGTACTAAAAGTTCATTCTTTCTCGGCTTTCTGTTCTTTTATAGAAGTATCGAAAAATGGCCCTGTTCAGTATTTAATTTTTATTACGTACCTACTATACGCAAACATAACAAATATAATATTATTACAATATAAAATAAAAGTATGAATAACAAATAGGCAGGTACTTACTTTTTGCGGCACTGGCAAACACTGACATCGATTCACTCACCCTTTTCTTTTCAAAATTCCGGAAACAAATGAGTAACGTTTGTCCTTGACTTTTGTATTTATATTGGTGAAGAATCAAACAAGTTCTTGCAAGATTGCAAGCACAGCACAAGTCGTATTTCGTTCCTTTGCACGTCTA
>CM032456.1:24145296-24181290 GCA_019049505.1 Pachyrhynchus sulphureomaculatus
TTCGTCGTATTACTTTTAAAAAATCGCTGTCCCCTACCTTATCTGGAAAAGTACTGATCAAAAAATTTTGAAAAAAAATTCTGGAATATTCTCCACGGGGTATAGATTGAACGAAAATTTATCACGAGTGCATTACCTTTAATAATTTATTTGGTATATAAAAAAAAAAAAAAAATTTCAAGGTCACCAGTTTTCAGTGAAGATTGGAAACAAACTTTGTTGAAAACTCATTTGGGGTGTGTTTTGTGAAGTCACTAATCATTTTATACTACCCTAACAAAAATTTTTATTTTAAAAACAATCAACGTACGGAACACTAATTGTGCAAGTTCAACTTGCACTTGACCGGTTTTTTTTTTTATCTTTCACCTCCTCACCTCAATAGAAATTAACGCCTTCGGTATATTAAGGCGTATATACCATGATATCTGCCTAGGTTATGCAAGTGTCGAGACATACATCTGAATTTCAAGGAACTTTTTAGATAATGTAATAGTGCTGCATCTCGCTTTATTGTATTTCTACAGTAACTACTACCTTTATATAGACTGCCTTAACAACAGCATTTGGCTTTCCCAGGAGGTCACCCATCCCTGTACTAATCGAGGTCGGTGTAATTTAACTGCAAAGATCACCTATTGCCAAGCTAAAGCAAACCAGACACCGAATTCCTCAATAAAATGTAAATATAATTTTATGCTCAGCTCAGCCATACAGCAATTTCAGACACTTACTTCCCTCGTGACTTTATTTAATTAAATAACCGGTCAAGTGCAAGTTGAACTTGCGCAATTAGTGTTCCGTACGTTGATTGCTTTTAGAATAAAAAATGTTGTAATGGAAGTATAAAATGATCAGTGACTTCACAAAACCCACCCCAAATAAGTTTTCAACAAAGTTTATTTCCAATTTTTACTGAAATCTGATGACCTTGAAATTTTTGTATTTTTTATATATTAGATAAATTATTAAAGGTAATGCACTCGTGATAATTTTCGTTCAATCTACACTCCGTGGAGAATATTCCAGAATTTTTTCAAAATTTTTTGATAAGTACTTTTCGAGATAAGGCGAGGGACAGCGAATTTTTCGCGATTTTTTAAAAATAGTACAAAGAAAAGTGCTCGCAAGTATTACATTATATATATATATATATATATATATATATATATATATATATATATATATATATATATATATATATTTTACTCGTGTTTTCATAACCTTTCATTTGACACCACAGTCGATGACCCATTAAACAATTTTTTTTTTTCACTCCCGATTTCACCCCCAAAAACTAACCCCTTAAGTCAAAATTTAACTCTCAAAACTACATGGCTCTGATGAAGCCATCAATTCCTATATTATTACCAAATTTCCACTTTCTATGTCAAATAGTGTGACAGACAGACAGACAGACACCGAAGTGATCTTATAAGTGTTCCGTATGGAACACTAAAAAGATATTAAAAGTAAAGCGCAAGAAAATACATATTGAGTTAGCGGACGAAGATTATCAGCAATTTTGGCGTTTCATCAAAAGTATACAGTCAGTAAAGTTAAAACGTGTCGCGCATTGTTCATTAAAAAACGTATTTATTTAAAAGTTTTTTACATCACATTCGACAGTAAATGATTGACATTAGTAGTTCGTCTAGTTCCCATCAGGTTTTCAAATTGCCCGAATTTGCCGTGACAGCTGCTCCACTGTATATATCTTTTGATTACGAAAATTCTACTGCATGTATAACCTCGATTTGGTTTGCATCGAGCGACTGGGAGTCTCCTTTCCACTGGCTGTACGTTTTTCTCCTATGTTTGGGGTCGTTATCCTCTTGAAGAATCCACTCCTCATTTTTATTGACAAGTCAACGTTTAGCAGTCGGTACTAAACCCTTCTTGTAAATCTGGAGCAGGTTTTCAGCGTTCAAATTGTAGATAACGAACCCAGGTCCCAGAACCTTTTTCCGAAAGATATCCCCTAACATGGATCTTCACAGGGTGTTTTACAGTGCGCTGAACCGTTCGGTTAGTGGAAATTGACAACTGATAACAACCCAAAAGTAAAGCTTCAAGGGAAGAAGTTACATTACTCCAGTCTCGATCTATGTTTTTTTTTCTGTCCACACGAGTCATTCCTCTCTGTGTCTTTCGCTCAGCAATGATTTCTTGATTGTACTCCGCCTGGAGATGAGTGCGAAGCGTTTCATATGATATATCCAAACCTTTCTGCTTTAGTTTTTGCGCCTCTTGGCGCAAAGTTAATTGAGGATTTCGGAAAAAAAAAAAATGTTAATAATCATTTTTTCGTCCTTATCCAACACTTTTCCTCTCGAACCACGTTCCGGTAGATCATTAACATTTTTTGAGTGGCCCACTTGCTAACGAATATCTTCGTGCCCATACTTAGCAGCTTTTGGATGATTAAATAGGAACATCACCTCGAAGCACGAAGCGTATGCAGCACATATGTTACCATAAACAGGGATAGAAGTGAATGCATTTCCACAAAGCATTGTTGCGTTCTTACTTGACCGATTGTATGAAGTCACACACAATGTTGGCATATCGTTACCAATTACCAAACTTGTATTTAACATGTTCCCCTCTACTTAGGGCTTGTGAGCTAATTAGAAAAGAAAGTAATAACCGTCGAGATTAGCAATACATCTCGGCAGCGACAAGGGTTTAAGATTATTATCTCAAAGAGTATTAATGACCAACAAGGCTCAGCTATAGTTGACATGCACCATCAAAACTTTTCTCCTAAAGCGTATTCTAAAGCAAAGACAAAACTTGTCGGTGGTGTTCGTCCGCTAACCACTACAGGATCACGCAGAAATCCCACGTAGAGCTTTATTTCTAAAACGAACAAGATTATAAAAAAACTGTTTATTTTGTAGTTGTTCACGACCAAGTTTTGACTTAGTGGTCATAATAAAATTTTAATATTAAGCATATTTTTTGGTGATGACACACCCTGTATATTTTACCTTTAATATAAAGAGCTTTTCAGTAAAAATAATAAATATATTATTTGTTCCAGAAATGTTCAGACAGCAAGGCTTCGAACGTTCCAACATTCGCTCGAACGGAACCTCCTGATACACAGGTAATTTATTTTTTAATATACTTCTGACTTCATCAAAGAAAAAATCAAATGTATGTTTTAGTATTTTAAATGTATTTTTAGGTGACAAAATCCATAGTTTCGCTTTTAAAGTATTACGGTTGGAACCAATTTTCGATAATATACGAGTACAATTATGATACAATAGCCAATTCGTTGGAAACGGAAGCTAAGCAGAATAACATGTCGGTGCAACACAAGAAAGACGCCAGAGATCGTCACAGATGCTGTGAAAGAAATGAGGAATGCTGTCAAGCTAGTTTTTGGTACGAATTTATTCAAGACTCCAAAAATAAAACGCGAAGTAAGTCTATTTAAGCTGTTGATTCCATTTATTAAAAATTAAGTTTTTATTTTATAACTAGCTCTAGATTTATGTAAGGCCTTAATTATCTTGCGTGCACCAAACATAAGATGATTACATAAAATTTATTATTTCTATTCTATACCATTTCCACATTTATCGTATCAAAGAGGAATTTGAAGCATGTGTTCCGCGACATATTAAAAATTACTCGATATAGTAAATCCGCATATATTAACTACACTACCATCAGAAAGTATTTGCCCGCCTAGTTATTTCAGTCCAAGGCAACAAAAACCCAAATAATATATTTTTTTTTAATTTTAATGAATTACACTGGTCAACACAAGTCTTGTTTCCTTTATTTTTTTTTCTGTTATTGGGTATTTCTATGGCCCTGACTATGAAAAAAATACTGGGAAATTGCTAACAGCTTTACCTTTTGAAATATACCGTTTTATTATTTTGCCAAAAAAATACAAAAAAACAATACATTATGTTAACAAAATTTCTATTGAACACTAGCAAATGATCTTTTATAAGATTTCCTTGAATGAGCGATTTTAGGTAGATCTCGTTGCAAACTCCAGCAGTAGCCATCATATGTGAGTCCCACCGCCCCTGATAACACTCTTCCATTGTCCGAAGATCCTGATGAAATCTTTCACCCTGCCCCTCACTAAAATCACCCAGATTTTGTGGAAATCGGTCTAAATGCGAGTGCAGGAAGTGGATTTTTATGCTCATGTTGCACCCTAGCTCTTGCAAGTTCGATAGCATGCACTCAACAAGCTCTACATGGTCGTCAGATTTCTTTTGCCTAGGAAGCTACTCATAACCAAAACAAATGAATTCCAAGCTTTGGATTCGACTTCAGTCATTGTTTGACAAAATTAGGATCTTTCACGAGTTGCCTAATCTGTGGCCCATCAAAATTACCAGCTTTCAATTTTTCTGAACTTAATCCTGGAAACTTGCGTGAAAGAAAATTAAAACATTCGCCACTTTTGTCAAGCGCCTTCACAAACTGTTTCATTATGCCGAGTTTAATATGAAGTGGTGGAAGTATGATGCGATCTCGGCTAACTAAAAGCACGTTTTATAACATTTTTTGTACCAACTTTTAGCTCTTCCCGCACTGGCCAAAGTTTTTGTGACCAATGGTGTTGTTTTTGTCACGACTATCCCAGAGACACATGAAACAAGGGAACTTTGTGTACCCCCCTTGTTGACCTAAAAGAAAGTTAACCATTTTCAGATCAACACAAATGACCCATTTGTGGTCTTGACACTTAATTTTTTCCATATCCTTAGAAACATTTACGTATTCTTCTTTAAAGTCGTCGAATGTGGAATAGGTATAGATCCGTACTTGTTACCGTTATGAAGCAAAACACACTTTAAACTTCTTTTGCTGCTGTCTATGAAAAGACGCCAATCACTAGGTTGGTACTGTTTTAATCCCATCTGCTGCAAAATACCACCAACATCGTTACAAAAAACTAAATCCTTCTCTTGAGAAAAATACGGTAATAGATTTTTTTCTCGGGTACGATAAAAATGTAATGTTGGTTTTCGGAGTAAGCAAATTTTTTTCTTTTAAACGAGATGCTAAAATTTCAGAAGCTTCTTTTGGTAAGTTCAGATCTCTTACTAAGTCATTTAGTTCTTTCTGATTAAATGGTTGAGGTTCTGAAAGGCTACATTTGTAGTCTGAATCAGAGTCTTCACTTGATGTATTTCGTTCGGGTTCACAGAGATTTGGATCATCAGAAGATTTAGATGTACTGGGTTGTACCTCTTGTGATTTTAATTGAGGTCGTTGAGCAGAAGATAAGTTAGGATATGACCACTTACTTCGATTTCCAGGGTTAATTCCGTTTATTTTCACAACGCAGAAGTAGCAATCGTCATGATGGTTTCGAAGTTCTCGCCAAATCATGGGTGTTACGAACATTATTGCATCTCTTTCCACTGGACCATAACCGTAGACATACCACACATTTCTGGCATACAATATGAGGAACCTATGGCTTGTCCTGATTACACAATTTTATTTTAAAGTATTGATGATACCCAGTTTTCACTAAGTCCGATATAGGTTTTCGATATTTTGCAAATATGTAACTCACCACAAATATAGCAAAAACAATCGGGATTAAGCACACAACATCAAAAATTGTTGCCATACTTAAAAAATACGCGTCAATTTGAGATAGAAACAAAAAAAAAATCACAGGAAACAAGCAATTTTCTTTTTTTGTTGACCAGTGTTATTATTTATTTTGACATTATTTACACTCTAGAAAATCAGAAAATTATTTATGATTTTTCTCATCTACGTGACCTTCGTTTTCAATTACCGCTTTACAGAGTTTCGGCATTCGGTCCAGTAGTTTCTTCAGAGTTTCTTCGGTTATTTTAACCCATTCTGCTTGTAAAAGTTCCCACAAGTGATTTTCTGATGTTGGATTGAGTTTTCGAACACACCTGTCCAAATGGTCCCAAAGCATTTCGATGGAGTTCAAGTCGGGTGATCGTGGAGGCAATGTCATCACTTCTAAGACGTCATCGGATTTCCATTGATCCAAAAGTTCTCTAATTTGTTTAAACAGAATGTTGAGGGTCGTTGTCATGCTGAAAAATAAATTTCCCCTGAAAAATATCTCTTCCAGAAGGAAGCATTCGAGTTAGCAAAATATCTTGATACTGTTCTTTTCGCATGATTCCTTGTATCCTAAAGATTTTTCCAACTTTATCGTTGCCAAAACCACCCCAAAACCATTACTGAACCTCCGCCATGTTTCCAACATTCTCTCTCCAGCTGACCTCCGCACGTAAACTCGTCGATTTGAACCGAAAATTTCGAATTTAGATTTGGCCGCTCCAAAGGACGGTATTCCATTGTTTTCATGTCCAATGTTCTCGGACCCATTCTAATCGTTTACATTTATTCACTTGCCTAAGTGTCCACCTTCTGCTAACCTGTTCTTCACGGTTGTCACGCTGATGGGGATGGGCCGCTCCAGGTTTACTTGAGCCGTGATTTCTGATGCGGTTAGGCGGCGATTACGTCTGCTGGACATTGTTATAGCTCTGTCTTCAGCGGGAATCGTTTTTTGAGGCCTTTACTAGTTTGTCCAACATAGTTTTTGGTACAAGATTCACAACTCAATAAATAGACGCCTGATTTTTTAATTTTATTAGATTTAGATTTGTTATTCAGAATTATATTCTCTAGAGTGTTATTAGTTTTAAATGCTATTTTTTCGTTATTTTGTGTTAATTGTTTGGCGATTTCTCTAGTGATTTTTCCTATGTAAGTAAGTGTATTGTGTTTTACTTTTTTGTCAACTCTTGTAGGGTATATAAGTGAGACTGCTTGTTTTAAACGCTTTTTTATGTAGAATGTTTTCAATAATGTTAGGGTAGTATCCGTTATTGACTGCTAAGTATCGGCTAATACAATAAAAAATACTGTTTTATTTTGCTTAAAACTATCCAAACACCCTTTAGCAATACCCATTCGAATGCGTTTTTAGTCAATTGTCAGCAAACGCGGCAACCATCTTGCACAAAGCTTTTTCAAAGGTAATTATTCATGCAAAATGTTTCCAATTGGTTCTTTTGAGATGTCTATGGCTTCCGCTATTTCACGCACTCTCAGTCGTCGATCATCTAACACCATATCATGGATTTGTAGCAATTTTTGAATTATCTTCGCATGGATCATCTTCGAGGCTTGTACCACCAGATTTAAAAAGAGCAGCCCATTTTTTCACAGTGGAAAGTGAAAAGTAAGCATCCTTATACACTTTTAACAATTTCCGATGAGTTTCTGTTGGTGTTAAACCATCCAAAACAAAGAATGTAATCGCTGCACGATATTCAGTTTTTTTCATTTTAACAAAAATCAGTGACACGCCAATATTAAACAGCTGCTACTACTGGAATGAATTAACGAATCGAAATAAAATTTTACATGTGTTTATATAAAGGATGAAACTTTCCAATGCAATTATGGCTTCACAGTCTCTAACGCCATCTATATAGTCAGGCCAGAAAAACTTTTCATAGAGCCTATATACTAATTATTTTTCTTTTGCAGTTTATATATTTTTGGGCACTTTTATTTCCCTGGTTGACTTCATGGATACTATGCAAAGGGCACAGTTGTTTGAAAACGGAGAAATACATAGTAATTTATGTAGAGAAAAATACATATTTTGGAAAAAGAGAACTACAGATATATTTACAGTACGTTCATATGATTTTTTTTTTGCTTAATGTATCGTTAAATGTAATATTTTTTTAGAATTGGACGAGCTGATAAAGTACAATAGTTGTCAGGCACTATCTGACTATCCTAGCCTGATTAAGCGGGCTAAATCTTTATTTGTTGTGGTTCCTACAGCACCTACAGAACACTATAAAAATTTTTCTGATCAAGTTCGTGATTACAATAAAAGGAACCATTCGACTTCAGAACGGCATTCCCCTTTGAAAAAGTGAGTACCTAGCTTGAATTATAAATATATATATATACGGTGGCCTGTTTGTTTTGGGTTTGTATTTTTCTAGAAAATTCAGATATAGGTGAAAAAAAACTGTTTTTTTGATGATAATTTTAGGGGTATTTTTATGATATTTAGTTTTTTTTATGGGTCTGGTAACAGGTACTGCAGGGAAGTCCCTAAAGCGCTACAGGAGCCACACGTGTGCGGAAAATGCGATTCACGTTGTTCTTGAATCGCTGTAAATTGTACTTGGTGGGAAACACAGTCCTAGGCAAATTATTCCAAAGGTATGATGTTCTCCATATAAAAGACTGCTTGAAAAGCGTTGTACGAGGAGTTACAAGCTGAACATCATACGGATATGAAGTATTAGCGCGACATGTATTTCTAACATGCACTGCTCTGGGAGGAATTAAGCGGGCTACATCCTTCGAACACTTTCCATGAAAATACTTGTAGAATAGGCTCAAGTCGCCAACCGTTCTCCGATGTTTTCAGCGAATCAAGGCCGCCGCACAGTGTGTCGCGTAGAACATGCTAGGTGGACAAAATTCATGTTATGATTTCCAGGAAATCTTATTTGCAGAACGTAAACAACACCACCAAACCCCGAATTCCGAGAAAAGGTTGTTTTATCAAATTTGCAAGTGGCGAGTCATAAGCGTCAGAAGTCAGGTAATGAGTTTAATGCTTCTCTTTCAGTCAATCAGTTGCAATTTAGCGACACTTTCGTGCACATCTTATAGTGACATATTGTAATATTGTGAAAGTTTTTGTGATGAATATTAATACTGAGGGTAAGTACTATTTTTTAATGTATTTTTTTAATCAGAATCTATTAATTTGAATTTTTAGTATTTTTTTTAAATAGCCTATATATTTTAGCGTGTTTTTTTAAAAAAAAAACTTTGAAAGTTCAGAATATACAGACATTTCACCTCTATCCGGGCTAGTTTTTAGATATTACACAGAAATAACTTTATTCTTCGTAAAAATACACATATTGTTTAGCACACTTCAGTACAACATGTTTTTTTTTTTTTTTTTCCAGAATACGTTTACTTTATTTCAAGGGTAGCCTTTTTTGAGGAGTGGTTGAAACACACGAAGAATGAAAAAAACTCTCGTGTATATGACTTTCTTTCTTCAAAATTTCACTTTGGTGACATTACTGAAAGCAGCCAAATAGAAATAAAGTTGAAGATATCCAACTTGTCTAATAAGTTTGGTGCCAAATGGTTGGCTTCAGGAAAGTCGAAGGAGCGTTTTTTAATTAAAAATAAGAATTGTTTGGATGAAGCAGACATACAGTTTACTGCGAGTTCTTTTGAGCCACAACCTTCAACAACAAGTGAGAATGTGACTCCTGCAGGAAGACCTCGCAAAGATTTCGAGGAAATCGTCGTTTAAGACGAAGAAACGTCGCGTCGTGGATCTCGTAGAATTCCGAAGTGTCAGTGAATTTGTGACTGCTGCCGAAATTGCTGTGCGTTCAGCAGGGCAAAGGAAAATTGCCAATGTGATTAGAGACATTAGTGAGAGCCCAGATAATATTCTTAAGTCTAAAAATACCAGTTCCGTTAATCCTAGGCAATTAAGTAGTGGCGAAGCCTTAGCTTACTATATAGATTCTAAGTCAACAACGCATTCTTACAAACAAACTAGGAAGTGGTCCATGAAGGCGGGGCATAATGTGTTTTTTCCGTCATATTTTAGTTTAAGAAAGTCCAAACAGGCCTGTTACCCTGCAGAGGAGCACATTGCTATAACAGAAACTCGTGCTGAAAATAAATTTGCAAGCCTTATTAAATAAAACAGTGGAACGTCTAGTATTAGCACAGAATGAAGTTATCAGCAGTGTGCTCCCAACAAGTTCATCGTTTACACATGTTAGTAAATGGGGATGTGATGGAAGTTCTGGGCACAGCACATACAAACAGAGATTTGAGAACACTGAATATACGGACGAGTTTCTTTTCGCATTTTCTTTAGTTCCCCTTAAGTTATATGATGGGTCCAAAATTATTTGGCAAAATCCTCGGCCTTCATCAACTTTGTATTGTCGCCCAATCATATTTATATTTGCCAAAGAAACGAACGACTTCACGTTAGTGGAGACAAATAGATTGTGGGAAGAAGTTAATGCTCTTCTTCCAACACTTATCAACTTTGGTGATTCTCAAATCTCTGTAAAACACGAACTTTTGCTGACAATGACAGACGGAAAGGTGTGTAACGCCTTAACGGAAACTAGTTCATCCCAAAAGTGTTTCATCTGTGGCGCCACCCCCAAGACGATGAACGATGACCCCGCGATGTTTAACAGCAATCAAGAACATTTTGGCTTTGGTTTATCTACACTTCATGCTTGGATTCGTTGCTTCGAATGTCTTTTACATATCAGTTACAAGTTGAATATTAAGAAATGGCAGGCTAGAAGCAACGAAGACAAAGCAGATATCAAGGTTCGTTCCGAGGAAATCAAATTGAAATTTAAGAACGAGATGGGACTCATTGTAGATAAACCAAAGCCAGGATTTGGTTCTTCAAATGATGGAAATACAGCCCGTCGCTTTTTTAAGAATGCTGAGATGAGTGCTCAGATCACAGGGTTGGATGTTACAATTATAAAAGAGTTTGATGTTATTTTGAGGACATTGTCTTCTGGATTCGAGATAAACTTAGTTGAATTCAAAAAATTTTGTCTTGAAAACCAGAAAACATTATCTTAGTCTCTATTCGTGGTACTGTATGCCTGCTACTGTGCATAAAATATTAATTCACAGCACAGAAGTCATCAAAGCGGCATTGCTTCCAATTGGGCAGCTTTCCGAAGAGGCTCAAGAAGCACGGAACAAAGATTGCCGCAGATTTAGGGAGTACAACACCGCAAGTGCTCGCGTGTTGCCACGAATAGAGACTTACTGTGCATGTTAATTATAACATCTGATCCTTTGATCAATAGCCTTCGAGAGATTCCCAAAAAAAAGCCGGAAAAAATATATGTATAGATGTATTAAAGTTAATTGTAAGCCCTAGCATAGAAGAGTCAACATTGGAATCGTCATCATATTGTCGCACAATGCCACAAAATGATGACGATTATACAGTAAACGACTCATCAGAAGACTCTGATGATGAGTCGTTTACTGTATAACATTTATTTTAAAATTAAACAAAAACAATTTTTGACTGGAATTTTCAAAAACAATTTTTTTTTGAACCGAACAGCAAGAAATATGTACCTTAAAAAAATCAAAAACATTTTAAAATACCAACTACTTATATAACACATGGGCTGAAAAGTCCCGGGCCTAACACATAGATGGCGCTAGTTTTATTGCAGTCACCTTTTTTTCAGTTAATACTAACCTTCAAAATACAGCTGTTAAAATTTCATGATATTCTATTTATTAGTTTGTGAGTTATTGTGCTAAGAGTGACGCTACTTTTGTTATTTTCAAAACAATGGATCAAAAACAATTTCGTGTTTTAATTTTACACTGCTTCTTGATGGGAAAAAATACCGTTCAAGCGAAGCAATGGCTTGAAAAGTGTTATGGGGACTCCGCTCCATCAGAAACAACAATAAAACGTTGGTTTGCTGACTTCAAACGTGGTCGTAGAGACACCGATGATGCAGAACGCAGTGGACGTCCAAATGAGGCGGTAACACCAGAAAACATCAAAAAAATCCATAAAAATCGTTTTGAATGATCGAAAAGTGAAGTTGCGTGAGTTAGCTGACATCGTAAAGATATCAAAAGAACGTGTTGGCTTTATATTGCATGAGCATTTGACTATGAGAAAGCTCTGTTCAAAGTGGGTGCCGCGTTTGCTCACTGTTGATCAAAAACAAGAACGTGTTGATGATTCTGAGCAGTGTTTGGCCATGTTTAAACGTAACAAACCGGAATTTTTGCGTCGATATGTGACAATGGATGAAACATGGATCCATCACTTCACTCCGGAATCAAAACGATCGTCATCTGAGTGGACAGCAACTGGTGAACCTGGTCCAAAAGCGCCCGAAAGCACAACAATCGGCTGGAAAGGTTATGGCCTCGGTATTTTGGATGTGCGTGGTGTAATATTCATCGACTATCTTGAGAAAGGAAATACCATCAACAGTGAATATTATATATAGCGTTATTGGAGCGTTTGAAGGCCGAAATTGCAAAGAAACGACCGCATATGGCAAAGAAAAAAATGTTGTTTCATCAAGACAACGCACCGTGTCACAAGTCAATCAAAACAATGGCAAAACTACATGAATTGAACTTCGAATTGCTCCCACATCCACCGTATTCGCCAGATTTGGCTCCCAGCGACTACTGGCTGTTCGCAGACCTGAAAAAAATGCTCGCCGGTAAGAAATTTCGCACGAATGAAGAGGTTATCGCTGAAACTGAGGCCTATTTTGAGGCAAAAGATAAATCGTTCTACAAAAGTGGTATTGAAATGTTAGAGCGGCGCTGGAATGATTGCGTTGCTCTTGATGAAGATTACGTTGATGAATAAAGCTAATTTTGAACCAAAAAAACCGTGTTTTCTTTGTTAGGCCCGGGACTTTTCAGCCCATGTGTTATGTATAGTGCACAAGTTACCTACCTGAAAGGCAGGTATTATTTGAGTTTATCCTTTTTGTGTCAATAAAACTAAGTAATATGGATTAATTGTTTTATTTTTAATTGACAAATGCAATAAATGATTTTTCATCTGGTTATTATTAAAAATAATAATACAGTGTCTTTCATTTTAGTTGCACATTCAAGTTTGTAGAAAAATTCGTGCACATACGCAGAATATTTTGTTTTTGTTATACATTGTTTTGTGCAGCTGGACAAAAAATACAGGTAAGCGAAATGCAGCTAAATGAAAGGACACTGTATTATAATTTTTAATTCTAATAACCATACAAAATACCCTTGCCCTTTAGTTCCGTTATCTACCTGCTAAGCTGATGCAATCCTACCGCGATATGCAAGGGTGGCTGTATTACACAAATTTTATCGATATTGAGTACCTTCGGTAAATTGTGAATAAAACCCACATTTATTAACCAATTTTCATGATTAATACCTTATTTTATTTTCCAGATACGTAGCTGTCAGAAAAATGTATAATATTATGTTTTTCTTTTGTTATTGCGCTTTTTTACCGAAAAAAATAATGAATTTTACACGAAAAAATTTTTTTTCTCTCCATTAATTTCTAAATAACTCCTAAACGATAAAAGATAGAATAAAATAATATTCAATCAACTTTAATAAAATTTTGTTACGCATTTTTTTAATGTTTTATTTTAAAAATCTGACAAGTTGTTCCCGAGTTATCGTTAAATATGTCTGCGTAGCTGACTAATTTAGGGGAAAAAATTAGCCACGCCCATAAAAAAACCAACGCGATGAATTTTTTTTCTTAAAAATAACCTAATATGCCTAGAATATACATAAACAATTGAAATAAGTGAAAAAATAATTTTGTCCAGCTAACTTGTACTAGTCGACACACTGTGCGCCGGTCAGTTCCGGGTCTCCAATCAGACGAATCGAATAGCTCTTCTCTGAATAGAATCCCACACATGCAATGTATGTTTGGGAGCGGAGCCCCAAACATGGGAGCAGTATTCCATAGTTGGTCATAGCCACTCGTAAAGAACGCTCTCTGAGGGAACATGAGAGCCACAAACAGAACTTCTCAAACATACCATAAGAGCGCAACTTAGCCAACAGTCCATCGTGCCAAACACGGTCGAATGCTTTGGATATGTCGAGAGCAACCGCTCGAGATTCTCCAAAGTGTTCAATTGCGTTGTTCCAAACATGTGTTACATAATTCCGAAGATCTCCTGTTGATCTATTTGTACGATAGCTATATTGGTGATCGCTAATAATGTTGAATCCTTCAAGATAAGTGGGGACAGAACCCTACCGTTTTTGCAATAGAAAAATTCTAATTGGTAGTTTGCAGTCTGCTATTTTCGACCCATTATCCTTATTATTTCTAGAGTGTATGCAGAATTAAACAAAATTCCCCAAAAAATACTTTTTTTGTTGTAGCCATCGTTTTGTTGTTCCGCTGAAGATAGTACTACGAATTAAATAATACGGAGCACGATGGTAAATACAATGAATTGTATTAAGTACGTATACCTATTACTCCATCAAAAGCTGACACAGTAGCTTTCAAACCGACAAAGTGGTTGACACAGTCGACGCTTTAAAAGCAGGCAGCGCTTTTTTCGAGGGATCCTTCCTCAAGTATATATAATTATTGTAAAGCAACTGGAAATAGACAGAAGTCCATATTCCAGCAGCTTACTAGCTGTTCTCTTGTCTGTCGAATTCATCCTGAGACGCGTTTCGCCGTATCACGGCTCGTCAGTCAGTCTCTTGTTTGTCAATCCTAGCCTGACTGACGAGCCGTGATACGGCGAAACGCGTCTCAGGATGGATTCAATAATTATATATACTTGAGGAAGGATCCCTCGAAAAAAGCGCTGCCTGCTTTTAAACCGTTGACTGTGTCAACCACTCTGTCGCACAGTGTGTCGACTAGTACAAGTTAGCTGGACAAAATTATTTTTTCACTTATTTCAATTGTTTATGTATATTCTAGGCATATTAGGTTATTTTAAGAAAAAATTCATCGCGTTGGTTTTTTTTATGGGCGTGGCTAATTTTTTCCCCCTAAATTAGTCAGCTACGCAGACATATTTAACGATAACTCGGGAACAACTTGTCAGATTTTTATAAATAAAAACATTAAAAAATGCGTAACAAAATTTTATTAAAGTTGATTGAATATTATTTTTATTCTATCTTTTATCGTTTTGGAGTTATTTAGAAATTAATGGAGAGAAAAAAATTTTTTTTTCGTGTAAAATTCATTATTTTTTTCGGTAAAAAAAAAGCGCAATAAATCAAAAGAAAAAACAAAGTATTATACATTTTTCTGACAGCTGCGTATCTGGAAAATAAAATAAGGTATTAATCATGAAAATCGGTTAATAAATGTGGGTTTTTATTCACAATTTACCGCAGGTACTCAATATCGATAAAATTTGTGTAATACAGCCACCCTTGCATATCGCGGTAGGATTGCATCAGCTTAGCAGGTAGATAACGGAACTAAAGGGAAAGGGTATATTTTGTATGGTTATTAGAATTAAAAAATTATAATACAGTGTCTTTCATTTAGCTGCATTTCGCTTACCTGTATTTTTTGTCCAGCTGCACAAAACATTGTATAACAAAAACAAAATATTCTGCGTATGTGCACGAATTTTTCTACAAACTTGAATGTGCAACTAAATGAAAGACACTGTATTAATTATTTTTAATAATAACCAGATGAAAAATCATTTATTGCATTTGTCAATTAAAAATAAAACAATTAATCCATATTACTTAGTTTTATTGACACAAAAAGGATAAACTCAAATAATACCTGCCTTTCAGGTGGGTAACTTGTGCATTATACATACATAAGTAGTTGGTATTTTAAAATGTTTTTGATTTTTTTAAGGTACATATTTCTTGCTGTTCGGTTCAAAAAAAAAATTGTTTTTGAAAATACCAGTCAAAAATTGTTTTTGTTTAATTTTAAAATAAATGTTATAAATGCTCTGTAATAAATTTAGCATAATGTCACTGACTGTAATTATATGTAAAATAAAAATACTCATTTATTGATAAAGAACAATTTACAAGTCAAGATTTACATGCTTAGTACAAGCACTACATAACTAAAAATAGTAGCTGAACCTAACAATCATCATCAGAGTCTTCTGATGAGTCGTTTACTGTATAATCGTCATCATTTTGTGGCATTGTGCGACAATATGATGACGATTCCAATCTTGACTCTTCTATGCTAGGGGCTACTTACTTTAATACATCTGTACATATTTTTTTCCGGCTTTTTTTTTTTGGGAATCTCTCGAAGGCTATTGATCGAAGGATCAGATGTTATAATTAACATGCACAGTAAGTCTCTATTCGTGGCAACACGCGAGCACTTGCGGGTGTTGTACTCCCTAAATCTGCGGCAATCTTTGTTCCGTGCTTCTTGAGCCTCTTCGGAAAGCTGCCAATTGGAAGCAATGCCGCTTTGATGACTTCTGTGCTGTGAATTAATATTTTATGCACAGTAGCAGGCATACAGTACCACGAATAGAGACTAAGATAATGTTTTCCTGATTTCAAGACAAAATTTTTTGAATTTTATCTCGAATCCAGAAGACAATGTTCTCAAAATAACATCAAACTTTTTTATAATTGTAACATCCAACCCTGTGATCTGAGCACTCATCTCAGCATTGTTAAAAAAGCGACGGGCTGTATTTCCATCATTTGAAGAACCAAATCCTGGCTTTGGTTTATCTACAATGAGTCCCATCTCGTTCTTAAATTTCAATTTGATTTCCTCGGAACGAACCTTGATATCTGCTTTGTCTTCGTTGCTTCTAGCCTGCCATTTCTTAATATTCAACTTGTAACTGATATGTAAAAGACATTCGAAGCAACGAATCCAAGCATGAAGTGTAGATAAACCAAAGCCAAAATGTTCTTGATTGCTGTTAAACATCGCGGGGTCATCGTTCATCGTCTTGGGGGGTGGCGCCCACAGATGAAACACTTTTGAGATGAACTAGTTTCCGTTAAGGCGTTACACACCTTTCCGTCTGTCATTGTCAGCAAAAGTTCGTGTTTTACAGAGATTTGAGAATCACCAAAGTTGATAAGGGTTGGAAGAAGAGCATTAACTTCTTCCAACAATCTATTTGTCTCCACTAACGTGAAGTCGTTCGTTTCTTTGGCAAATATAAATTTGATTGGGCGACAATACAAAGTTGATGTAGGCCGAGGATTTTGCCAAATAATTTTGGACCCATCATATAACTTAAGGGGAACTAAAGAAAATGCGAGAAGAAACTCGTCCGTATATTCAGTGTTCTCAAATCTCTGTTTGTATGTGCTTTAACCCAGAACTTCCATCACATCCCCATTTACTAACGAGTGTAAACGATGAACTTGTTGGGAGCACACTGCTGATAACTTCATTCTGTGCTAATACTAGACGTTCCACTGTTTTATTTAATAAGGCTTGCAAATTTATTTTCAGCACGAGTTTCTGTTATAGCAATGTGCTCCTCTGCAGGGTAAACAGGCCTGTTTGGACTTTCTTAAACTAAAATATGACGGAAACACATTATGCCCCGCCTTCATGGACCACTTCCTAGTTTGTTTGTAAGAATGCGTTGTTGACTTAGAATCTATATAGCAAGCTAAGGCTTCGTCACTACTTAATGGCCTAGGATTAACGGAACTGGTATTTTTTTAAACTTAATAATATTATCTAGGCTCTCACTAATCACATTGGAAATTTTCCTTTGCCCTGCTGAACGCACAGCAATTTCGGCAGCAGTCACCAATTCACTGACACTTCGGGATTCTACGAGATCCACGACGCGACGTTTCTTCGTCTTAAACGACGATTCCTCGAAATCTTTGCGAGGTCTTCCTGCAGGAGTCACATTCTCACTTGATGTGTAGGTTGTGGCGCAAAAGAACTCGCAGTAAACTGTATGTCTGCTTCATCCAACCAATTCTTATTTTTAATTAAAAAACGCTCCTTCGACTTTCCTGAAGCCAACCATTTGGCACCGAACTTATTAGACAAGTTGGATATCTTCAACTTTATTTCTTTTTTGGCTGCTTTCAGTAATGTCACCAAAGTGAATTTTGAAGAAAGTCATCTACACGCGAGTTTTTTTCATTCTTCGTGTGTTTTCAACCACTCCTCAAAAAAGGCTACCCTTGAAATAAAGTAAACGTGTTCTGGAAAAAAAGAAAAAAAAAAACGTGCTGTACTGAAGTGTGCTAAACAATATGTTTATTTTTACGAAGAATAAAGTTATTTCTGTGTAATATCTAAAAAACTAGCCCGGATAGAGATGAATGTCTGTATATTCTGAACTTTCAAAGTTTTTTTTTTTTTAAAAACACGCTAAAATATATAGGCTATTTAAAAAAAATACTAAAAATTCAAATTAATAGATTCTGATTAAAAAAAATACATTAAAAAATAGTACTTACCCTCAGTATTAATATTCATCACAAAAACTTTCACAATATTACAATATGTCACTATAAGATGTGCACGAAAGTGTCGTTAAATTGCAACTGATTGATTGAAAGAGCTGCATTAAACTCATTACCTGACTTCTGACGCTTATGACTCGCCACTTGCAAATTTGATAAACAACCTTTTCTCGGAATTCAGGGTTTGGTGGTGTTGTTTACGTTTTGCAAATAAGATTTCCTGGAAATCATAACATGAATTTGTCCACCTAGCATGTTCTACGCGACACACTGTGTGTCGGTTTGAAAGCTGCTGTGTCAGCTTTCGATGGAGTAATAGGTATGCGTACTTAATACAATTCGTTGTATCTTACCATCGTGCTCCGTAACTTCCTGGATAAGTACCACTTGATATCGTTCTCTTGTTTGTCAATCCTAGTCTGACTGACGAGCCGTGGTACGGCGAAATGCGTCTCAGGATGGATTTGACAGACAAGAGAACAGCTAGTAAGCTGCTGGAATATGGACTTCTGTCTATTTTCAGTGCTTTACAATAATTAATTAAATAATACATTTTCTTTTAGTTTATCAGCATCTATGCGGCCTATCTTTATGACTCTGTCAAACTTTATGCTTCGGCTCTTCATTACTTATTATCACTGGAACCAGTACTAAATGAAAAGGTTATACGCGATGTTTCTAGCAACGGCACGAAAATTATTCAGACAATAATAACCCTTAATGAAACCTACAAAAGTAAGTATTAAATTGAATTGTTTTATATTTTATATATATATATATATATATATATATATATATATATATATATATATATATATATATATATATATATATATATATATATATATATTTTATATATAAAAATACAGGAGAAGTAGTCGTGACCGACTCGTGAAAAAGAGAATTCACAATATTGTGAGGGTAGCGGTCAAAAGATTTTGGCCAAATAAAACTCTTAGTTAATAGTCTAGCTTTCGGAATATATTTCTTCCTTCATCAGGACACTCTACAAGTAAAATGGACAGTAAATTTGTGCTAATTAATGAAGCAGATGGTAAAAAAACTAATTGGTATCACTGAACAGAGAAATTACAGTATTAAACTTACTTAACATGAGTTATCTTCCAGGATAAGCATTGTTCATTCAAAAACAACTTGTAAAAACAATTTTATAATAAAGACTAAAAGACTACATATTTAAAACTTGTTAAAAAATTTTTACATTTTCTTAATCATTACTAGTGAAACATGTGGTTTCAGGAACCGAAAAAGTGAGAGAGGTTAGAAAAATCTCGGCATTTTTTGACATTTGGCAGACAGTTCGCGTCTGCGTATTGTACCACAAGGGGCTCAACTATGAACTTTACGAGGGAGTAATCATAATTATAAAAATCTTTTATTTTATTTGGTTTTTTTTTTATTTTATTAAAAAAATTTTTTTTCAAAAGGAACCTGTTCAATAATTGTTTATTTGGAAGGACTAGTGGTCAACAGGGGGGGAATGTATATATATATATATATATATATATATATATATATATATATATATATATATATATATATATATATATATATATATATATATATCAATCGGTTTTATAACGTCTTCCGACTTCCGATGCCTAATTTCCACTCCTCCCGGTTTCTCCCATCCCTCCTCCTCGAGATCTCTCTCTAGTACTTCCTTGTTGATTCCTGCTCTCCAGCTTTGGCGTGGTCTTCCTCGCTTTCTTTTTCCATGAGGGTTCCAATTTAAAATCTTTTTAGGTAGTCGGTCTTGTGGCATTCTCTGTACATGTCCGTACCATACCAACTGTTAGGTTCTGATTTCGTCCACGATATCGTGCTTTATTTCTAAAGCTCGCCTTATCGTGTCATTTGGTATGTCTTATTGTGTCATTTGGTATATGGTCTTTTTCTGGATTTTCTGGCTACTCGCCTCCAGAAATTCATTTCTGTAGCTTTTAGTATTTTTTCTGTTCTTTCCTTCAGTGGCTACACCTGGGAGCTGTAAGTTATCATACTTTTCACTATTGAGTTGTAAATTCTCTTCTTATTTTCAATGGTTATGTTTTTGTCCCATAGTATACTATTAAGCATTGCAATCGCTTTTCTTCCTTGGATATTCCTCTCGAATATTGCTTCTTCCAGTGTTCCGTCCCTAGATATTCTCGTTCCCAAATACTTATAACTGGCACAGTGTTTGATGGTGTGTCCTGTGGCCAGTTTCAAGTCCTGCTGTTGTCCTCCGACGCACATGTACTCGGTCTTTTTAATATTGACTTCTAGGCGCCATTTTCATATTCCTCCATAAGTTTTCGTGTCATGTATTCCATATCATCGATGTCCTGAGCGACTACTACCTGGTCGTCTGCAAATGATGTGCGTGTACAATGTAGTATCGTCATCCAGTGGTAATCCCATACTGCTGCATTTCCTTTTCCAGTTCTTCAGTGCACTCTCCAATAGATTTTAAATAGCGTTGGGGATATACAGCAGCCCTGTTTGAGACCCTTTGTGACCTGGAACCCTGTTGTTATACCATATTTGGTTTTCACACTACTTCTTGCGTCTTGGTATAAGAATTTTACGGCTTTAATTATTTCGGTGCTTACATTACTCTGTCGTAGGCCTTTTTTTAAATCAACAAACAAGACATGGACTTCCTGATCAAATGCGGTTTTCTTTTCTAGGATTTGAGTCAGTGAGAAGAGATGGTCTATTGTGGATTTTCCTGCTCTAAAGCCTGCCTGTTCTTCAACTTCTACGTCCGCGTATTCCGTTTCTATTCTATTTTTAAGTATTTTTTCCGTATATTCTGCTAATAGATCCTGTAACCGTTATTCCCCTCTAATTATCGCAATTATTTTCGTCTCCTTTCTTATGAATTGTTGATATGTATGATATTTTCCATTCCTCAGGTACTTCTGATGTGTTAATGCATCTTTGGAATAAGTTCCTCAAAGCGCTAAATAGCTTTTCAGTTCCGTATTTTACTATCTCTCCTGGGATGTTTCCCGGTCCTGGAGCTCTACCATTTTTTAGCGTTTTACATACTTGTTTAACTTCTGATGTTGTTATCCTTATTGGGGATCCTCGTATAACTATATTTGGGTTTCCATGTTGGGTACTTTTGAACTCTGGTCTATTTTCTGTTAGCATATTTGTAAAATATTGGTTTCATTTTTCTGGTGTTATTGGTGAGAAGATTTCTCTTTTCCGTTCTGTTCTCATATTTTTAAGTCTCCAGCTGGAGAGCTGTTTTATATTTTCACTGTAATAATATTTTCTGTATTCGGTGGTGAATTCTATTTAAATAGCTCAGAAAGTTCGTTTTCATTTCGTCCATGGGGCCAAATTATAAAGATGTCATCAACATATCGTTTCCAGACTTTGAGTTTGAGTGGTGAGTTTCTAAGGGCCTCTGTTTTCAAAATATAGAGATCGGCTATTACTGGTGAAAAATCCCATGGACGCTCCATCTGTTTGTTTATATATCCGGCGCGGCTGTTAAAGACAAAGTAGGTATTTTTTAAACAATGTTCCGATAGTTCTACAACATGAGCTGGAAACTCCTCGTTCATTGCTATTTTGTCTAGTGCTTCATCCACTGGAAGAGTGGGATAAAGTAAAACAACATATAGACTTGCTAGAATGTCATTTTCCTCTAGTTGAATGTCCTCTGATTATGTAAGTGAAGTGTTCGGAGTTTTTGATGTATGAATCAGCACTTTCAACGATTGGTTGCATGATCTTTAACAGGTGTTTTGCTAAGTTTTGTGTAGGTGAGGCCACCGCGCTAACAATGGGTCTAAGGGGGACGTTCAGCTTCTGATCTTTGGTAGGCCATACAACTTTGGCATCAGCTTGATTTCTCTCTTGAAATTATGAGTCTTTCAACCTCTGGTACCAAGTTTGCAGCTTTTATTTTGGTCTTCGTAGTTTTTTCCAGATATGTTGTAGGGTCCTTGGTGACTGGCTTGTACGTGTCCTCTTGTAGAATGGTTTCCATTTTAGTCATGTAGTCTTCGGTGTTTAGGACCACTGTAGCATTCCCTTTATGTCATGTATCTTTTCCTCTGATGATGATGTTGTCTAATATATATAAATTTCTTTTTTTTTTGGGCGCAACATGTATTTGCATCTACAATGAGAGAATTCTTCTATCAACTCCAAACAAATACACTTTAGGCTATATTTGAGAAAGTGATTTACAATAGTGGGAACTTTATACTGCAAAAAAAATCGACTTGAAAAATGCCCATATTAAAAATACAGTAGAATCTCGAAAAAGTTAACTCGCGTAAAAGTTAATCGCTCGGGTAAGTTAACCGTATTTCAGCATCCACGTGCCCCTCTAAAAAGTTAACTCTTCAGTTAACTTTTCAGAGCGTATGAACTTTTCAAAACAACGGTTTTTTTTCCGTTCATAAAAGTGGCAATTTGGCCACTTTTAAAAAATTCTCAGTGGCAGCACTGAGCTCTAATTTTGTTTGTTGGATTATGGTATTCCCCGAACTTCTTTTTAGTGTTCCGTACGGAACACTTATAAGATCACTTCGGTGTCTGTCTGTCCGTCTGTCTGTCTGCCTGTCTGTCTGTCACACCCGATTTTCTCCGAAACTATTTGTCATAGAAAGTTGAAAATTTGGTAATAATATAGGAATTGATGGCCTCATCAGAGCCATGAAGTTTTCAAAGTTAAATTTTGACTTAAGGGGTTAGTTTTGGGGGGTGAAATCGGAAGTGAAAAAAAATTTTTTTTACTAGGTAATCGAGTGTGGTGTCAAATGAAAGCTTGTGAAAACAGGAGTAAAAAATATATATAATGTAATACTTGAGCTTACTTTTCTTTGTATTAGTTTTAAAAATCGCTGTCCCCCCGCCTTGTCTCGAAAAGTACTGATCAAAAAATTTTGAAAAAATTCTGGAATATTCTCCACGGGGTGTAGATTGAACGAAAATTATCACGAGTGCATTACCTGTAATAATTTATTTGGTATATAAAAAAAACAGATATTTCAAGGTCATCAATTTTCAGTAAAGATTGGAAATAAACTTTGTTGAAAACTCATTTGGGGTGTGTTTGTGAAGTCACTGATCATTTTATACGAGGCATGTTTTTTAAGTAAGTACCGTTTGGAATTAAAAAAAGACGTGCAAAGATATCGCTATAATTTTATTTTTACATGAAAGCCTGTACCTTAATCTACTTTTCTACATAATTTTCCGTGAATATTGAGGCACTTGTCATAACGTGGCACCAGTTTTTTGAATACCCCTCCTCATAAAATTCTGCCGCCTGAGAAAAAAGTTCTCGGTCACAATGCGATACAAAACACTACGAGAATATTGAGGAAAGCAGTCGCACAATGATGAAATTGTAAAGCGTCTGTTTTCTCTCACCTTTTCGTCCACTTTCTGCACCCAAATCTTCATTAACGACCGAAGGACGCCCACTCCGTTCTTCATCATGCACATTTGTGCGGCCATCTTTAAATGCTCTCACCCATTTCCTTACCATTCCATCACTCATAATGTTTTGTCCGTAAACTTCACAGATCTCACGATGAATATCGATCGGTTTTACGCCTTTAGCACTAAGAAATCGTATAACAGCCCGTACTTCACAATCGGCGGGACTCACGATTGTCGGAGGCATCTTAAACACTCAGTAAACAACGTATACAATGAAGAATCACACTGTAATGGCGTCAGTGCGTAGACATGAGATGTAGGTTACCAGCGCGCATGCGCGGAACGCCGACCGTATCGCTGCGGCGGCGGAATCGCAAAACGGTACTTACTTAAAAAACATGCCTCGTACTTCCGTTACGACATTTTTTATTTGAAAGCAATCAACGTACGGAACACTAATTGCGCAAGGTCAACTTGCACTTGACCGGTTATTTATTTTGAGCTGCGAAAACCTATGATCATCTTCATCGTCAAACAACATTAATTTAGTTAGTCGTTAGCGTTTGAGTTTGTGAGTTGTGTATTGTTTACTTAAAAAATGTCAAAGCAGAACAAATCATCACAAATCAGATAGATTTGCAGCAGAAAGTGGAGATTTTAAAAAAGATTGATCAAGGTATTCACGGAACACGATTGGCGTTGAATTATGGTGTATCTAAAGTAGCCATCTCAAAAATAAAGAAAAAACGCCATAAAATTTTAGAGGCTGTGGCGAACACATATGAAAAAGCAACAAGAAAACACTACATAAACCGGAATATGCTGATCTTGAGGCAAGGTTGTATAAATGGTTCTTGAGCCAACGACAGCGTAATTGTGCAATTACTGGTCCAATTTTATAAAATCAAGAGCTAAGCACGAATTCGCCATACTGCACCCTGGAAAAAAATTTAATGCCAGTGATGGATGGCTAGCAAATTTTAAGAGAAGACATGGTATTCGCCATCTCAAAATTTGTGGGGAAATCCTTTCAAGCGATACGTCGGATATTACATCTTTCATTCATAATTTAAGAGCAAAAATTAATGAAATGGACATCTCCGACTCGCAACTATGTAACGCGGATAAAACATTTGTCACAGCAAACGAAAATACCGCACCGGGCCGAAAAATTGCAAAGGAAAGAATCACATTTTTGTTGTGTGCTAACGCAGATAGTTCGCACAAGTTAAAGCCGTTGGTCATTGGTAAATCTGCAAATCCACGTTGCTTTAAGGGATTTGAAAACCCATTGAAATACGCCAATTCGAAGAAATCGTGGATGAATTCAGAGTTATTCTTCAACTGGTTCCATCATTCATTTATAAAACAGGTAAACTTATTTTTTTAGTTTCATAAAAATTTTTGCAGGTTCGCCAATTTTCTGCTAAAAATAATTTACCATCAAAGGCATTGTTGCTAATTGATAACTGTACTGCCCGTAAGCCAATTGACATGCTACAGTCTGATGATGAAAACATTGCTGCAATGCTTTTACCACCTAACGTAACAGCGGTTTTGCAACCTATGGATCAAAATCCCATAAGATTGGTCAAGTTAGGATATCGAACTAAATTGTTATGCAACATTGTCGCACAAGAAAACGTTCCGATTGAAAATATTTTGAAGGCACATACAATTCGTGATGCTATTTTGCTACTTAAATCAGTGTGGGACGAATTGCCACAAGCTGTTCCTATAAAAGCGTGGAATGAGATAAAAAAGTGGGATGATGATCAGTACGATAGTGAAGACGACATTCCGCTCTCTAAATTGATTACATTAAATAGTGCATACAACGATACACTTCGAGAAGTTCAATTGTTGGTGTCAAAGGTGGGTGATAATGTTGACATCAGCATTGATGACATTGAAAATTGGAACAATGATCAAATTTCAGAAGATAACGATGATTTCGAAGTGTCCGATAACACAGCCCCACAAAAAAAAAAAGTGGGGTATACTTTTGATGCGATTTATCAGATCCGTAGTATTTTTGCCCGCTGATCACGAATCTGGCGTCAGAATATCGCCATCACATCTCAATTTTTTTTCTAACCTCAAAAAATAGGTAAAAATTTAGTAAAAATTAAGAAAAATATACTCCTAAAAAATTGATTCAAGCTTTTTCATGAATCCAAAGATGTATTAATATGTATTCGGACACGCTAAGCTAATATTCATCGGTTGGATTGAGCCATACAGTTCTGTTTTCTTTCTAACCTCAATAAATCAGACAGATATAGTGCGTCTCGAATGCAAAAACGAATTCAAATTAAAATTCAACCGATCCTTACCAAATTTGGTACACGGGGATTTTTTGGGTCGCTGATCACGAATCTGAGGTTGGATTTGCAAAATTCAAGATGGCAGATGTTTTCGCGCCATTTTCAACGCCGAGAAAATTCATCGGTCGATTTTTATTCTTCTACCTGCATCCAGGGCATCTCCACGTGGTGACGGTGGGCAACGGTGTTACTCCACTAGCCGGCAGAGTCCCTGGATAACGGCTTCAGATGCCGTCATGGCAGGTAGAAGAAAGAGAATTACGATGCAGGGACTCGGAAACCCAGTATCGGCGGTTGGTCACATCATTTGCAGTTCTTGCAAAATGTTGTACATCAATAAGAAGGCGATTAAATATTCCAGACCAGCAATATGGAATAGACCATACAGTGAAAAATGATTGCTACTTTTGTATGAATGTTGTATTTAGGCATAACCGAAAAAATAAAAGCACTATTACTTATAACGATGTTTTCGACAGTAACAAGACCAACTAAACTAATTCCGCCTCCTGAACCACTTGATGTTGATGTTATGGAAACAAATGATTTCACCTTATCAGTTCATGCCGAAAACATTGAGACTGTCGAAAAAGATTCAAACACTGTTACTAATGAATGTTCTAGTGACAACCTATCATATACTAGTGACACAGATAAAGAATTTCTACCATACAACCGTAAACCAGAACCAGAGATACTCGTATCACAGTCAGAACTTAGTGATCTAGTCAGTCAGAAATTTAGGCTTATCCAAAGATGGTTCAGAGCATCTTGCTCCCTTTTTAAAGAAAATACATTTACTTAAGCCAGAAGCTACGATTTTTCTTATTATAGAAACAGAGATGAAGAATTTCGAAAATATTTCACAATGGACGAGGAATTGTCACTTTCATATTGTACCGATGTAAAAAGGTCTAATGGATGAATTTCAAAATAACTCATACGATCCTGAAGAATGGAGACTGTTCATTGATTCTTCTAAACGGAGCATTAAGGCAGTTTTGCTGCATAATACCAACATTTACGCTCCCATTCCGATTGCTTATTCCACAGTTATGGAAGAGCAATATGAAAAAATGAAGCAGCTTTTGATAAAAATAAAATATGCTGATCATAACTGGAAAAATTTGTGGAGATCTGAAAATTGTAACAATATTGCTTGGCCAACAGTCAGGGTTTACACTTTATCCCTGTTATAAATGTCTGTGGAATAGCAGAGACAGGGAACGTCATTATAAGAAAAAAATTTGGCCAACAAGAGAATCGTTCACTCCTGGTGAAAATAATGTATTGTTTCCACCATTGGTAGATCCAGGAAAAAGTTCTTATTCCCCCCCTTCACATTAAGCTTGGACTTATGAAGCAATTCACGAGAGCATTAGATACAAACGGCCCATGTTTCAAATATTTGCATAAAAAATTTCCGAAATTTTTGAAGCTAAAATTAAGGCAGGCGTATTTTGACGGGCCACAAATAAGAAAATTGTTTCAAGATTCATTATTTGTTACTAAAAATGAATAAAGTTGAAAAAGCTGCTTGGCTTAGTTTTAAAGAAGTCGCAACAAACTTTTTGGGAAATAATAAAAGTCCTAAGTACAAAGAAATAGTCGAGAAAATGGTAAAAAATTTTTCAAACATTAGGTTGCTTAATGAATCTAAAATTACATTTCCTGGACTCCCACATCGATGATTTCCCAGATAATCTTGGTGACTACAGTGAGGAGCAAGGGGACCGTTTTCACCAAGATCTGAAAATCATAGAAAATCGGTATCAAGGACGATGGGATGACCATATGCTAGCGGACTATTGCTGGTCGCTAAAAAGAGAAACAAGTCCTCAAAAGCGTTTGGGCAGAAAGCCTTTGACATAGGTCATTCGCGGAAAAAAAGAACAAGATACAGCCAAAAAAAGGAAAGTTAGGCGCGGGTCTAACCTTCGCAATTCTAGGGCTTAAGGGTCTACTATTTGAGAGTATATGGTTTAAAAGTCCTGGTTTTGAGTTTATTGGGTCTCATTTTTAAAGTTACAGGGTTATTGGGGTCTATTTTTTGAGGTTACAGGGTGTGGGGAGTCTAAGGTTTCAGGGTTTAGGTTTAAGAGTATCAGGTTTGAGGATTCCTCAACTGTATACCAAATTTGGTAGGAATCGGTTGGTTTTCAAAAATTTTGTCCGCCATCTTGGATCCGCCATTTTGAATTTTGCAAATCCGACCTCAGATTCATGATCAGCAAACCCAAAAACCCCCGTGTACCAAATTTGGTAAGAATCGGTTTGAATTTTAATTTGAATTCGTTTTTGCATTCGAGAAGCACTATATCTGTCTGATTTATTGAGGTTAGAAAGAAAACAGAACTGTGTGGCTTAATCCAACCGATGAATATTAGCTTAGCGTGTCCGAATACATATTAATACATCTTTGGATTCATGAAAAAGCTTGAATCAATTTTTTAGGAGTATATTTTTCTTAATTTTTACTAATTTTTACCTATTTTTTGAGGTTAGAAAAAATTGAGATGTGATGGCGATATTCTGCCTGACGTCAGATTCGTGATCAGCGGGCAAAAATACTACGGATCTGATATATCGCATCAAAAGTATAACCCACTTTTTTTTTTGTGGGGCTGTGTAATGATAACGACGGGTCAATTATCGAGCAAGATATTCAACAACCAAAAGTGAACTTCTCGAAAGCAGTTGAAAGCATCAATACTTTGATAAAATGGTTTGAAAACAATAACGATGCAAATCAGGTGGCAGACCTTGTCAATATGCGCACGAAAATGGTCAAGAGCTATTACCCAAAAGAAAAAAAACAAACAAGTCTCGACTGCTTCCTTAAACCACTCCGTACAAATTAATATAAAGTTACTGAGTGACTGTGAACTTTAAACCAACCGGTACAAATTAAATCTAAGTTTTAATTTTTTGTAGTGATGAAAACTAAGTCAATGAAAATAAATTTAGCATGTCATTTCCAAAAAATCTAGGTTTATTTTTTTTTTTTTTCAATTTTGAAAACCGCTTAGAAAAGTTAATAGTTCGAAAACGTTAATTACCCTTGGAACATTTCGGGTTAACTTTTTCGAGATTCTACTCTGTAATTATTTAGATTTTTTCATTAATTTACAAAAGTGTGTATAATGTGTTAATTTACACAAGTGCACAATATAATTATTCGAACGTTCTGCCCCGTAAAATTTTTGCACGACTCTGACACACTTTAGAATATTAACAGATAATAGTCTCCTGTATATATGATAGAATGTTAATCATCCTGCCAACTAATTTTTTTTTTTAGGTGTAACCGGAGCAAATATAAAACTGGATATAAACGGTGATTCTGAAGGAAACTTTTCCGTGTTGGCTTACAAAGCTGAACAGCAGTTGTATCGAGGAAATACTAACAATTTTACTTGTGGATTTGGTTTGGCACCTGTGGGACAGTTTTTATCAGACTAGTCAGTCTCCATATCCGGTTAGTAAGTACTTCTTATAGTTAATAAACACTACTTACTCAAGTATAATAAAGACGTCGAATGAAAGTTCATCAAGTGTGAGCTGGATTTTTACGTCAGTAATTTTGTATCTACCCGTTTATAAGATAAGACTGTGGTCAAATGAGAAGTCATCATCCAGCAATGTAAAATATTTTCGATGCTTTATTTAAGTTTTTGTGTATGAGCTTACTATTTGAGAAATGTATTATTTTTATTCTTAAAAGGTTCCCATCCCTATTGTTTAGAAGTTAGCATAATAATGTGCCATCAAACGTATATTACATTATAAAATATCTTACAAGGATATACGAGGCTGGTTTGAAAAGTCCGTGCAAAAGTCCGAGAGATGGCACCACCGGCGCGGTATCGAGGTCATGTTTAGTTAGTAGCATCTCTTGAATGAACGCACACCAAGTTTAAGCCATATTGGTCTATTTCTTTGTTGTTTGGCATTCGTGTGAATCAAGGAAGTCGAGTGATTTTCAAGAAATGGACGAAAAAGAATTTCGTGTGATGATTAAACATTACTTTATGAAAGGCAAAACGCCTCAGGAGACTAAAGAGAAGCTTGATAAACATTATGGTGACTCTGCACCTTCGATTAGAACAGTTTATAAGTGGTTTCAAAATTTTCGGACTGGCCATATGGGCACAAGTGACGCTGAACGTTCTGGACGGCCTGTGGAGGTTAGCGACTCCAGAAATCATTGATCAAATCCATGATATGGTGATGGATGACAGAAGAGTTAAGGTGCGATGAGATTGCTAGTGCTGTGGGCATCTCGACTGAACGGGTACATAATATTTTGCATAAACATTTGGACATGAGAAAGCTATCCGCAAGATGGGTGCCGCGAATTGCTCACGCTTGACCAAAAACGGAATCGTGTGAAGTGTTGCAAGGATGGTTTGCAGCTGTTCCAGAAGAAATCCGAGCAGGACTTTAAGCGTCGTTTTCGTTACTGTGGATGAAACATGGATACATTACTATACTCCTGAGACCAAACAACAATCTAAACAATGGGTTACCAAGGGGGAATCTGCACCAAAAAAATGGCGAAGACCGTTCCTTCGGCCGGAAAGGTTATGGCGACTGTCTTTGGGATTCGCAAGGATAATCCTCATCCACTATCTGGAAAAGGGTAAAACTATTACAGGTGAATATTATTCATCGTTATTGGACCTCAGCAGTTGTGGTCGCAAAATTTAATGGAAAATAGGATTCCAACTCGTTTCACACACCCCCCCTATTCTCCAGACTTGGCTCCCTCGGACTACTATTTATTCCCCAATTGATGAAATGGCTGGCAGGACAAAGATTTTTATTCAAAACGAGGAGGTGATTCCAGGCACTAATGGATATTTTGCAGACTAGACAAACTAGAACATCGTTGGACGAAGTGTATAAGCCTAAAAGGAGACTTCATGTCGAAAAATAAAAAAGGTTTACACCCCCAAACACATAAGTACTTTTTTTATTTTTGCACGGACTTTTCAAACCACGTCGTACACTACCGTCAGAAAGTATTTGCCACCTAGTTATTTCAGTCCCAAGACAACAAAAACCCAGATAATATATTTTTTTAATTTTAATGAATTATTATTTATTTTTTACATTATTTACCTTTGTTCTTAATTACCGCTTTACAGAGTTTCGGCTTTCTGTCCAGTAGTTTTTTCAAAGTGTCTTAGGTTATTTTAACCATTCTGCTTGTAAAAGTTCCTACAAGTGGTTTTCTGATGTTGGATTGAGTTTTCGAACACACCTGTCCAAATGGACCCACAGTAATTCGATGGGGTTCAAGTCGAGTGATTGTGGAGGCCAAGTCATCACTTCCAGGACGTCATCGGATTTCCATTGGTCCAAAAGTTCTCTAATTTGTTTAGAAGACTGTTTAGGATCATTGTCATGCTGAAAAATAAATTTCCCTTGAAAAATATCTCTTCCAGAAGGAAGCATTTGAATTAGCAAAAGTTTGTTGATACTGTTTCTTTTCGCATGATTCCTTTTATCCTAACGATTTTTCCAACTTTACCGTTGCCAATACAACCCCTAACCATTACTGAACCTCCATCATGTTTTTACTGTAGGCAACTGACAGGCTTCCAACATCCTTTGCCAGCTGACCGCCCCGCACGTAAACTCGTCAATCTTGAACTGAAAATTTCGAATTTAGATTCGTCGCCGCTCCAAATTACGGAATTCCATTGTTCCGATGTCCAATTTTTATGTTCTCGGGCCCATTACGGGCGATTACGACTGCTGGACATTGTTTTATAGCTCTGTCTTCAGCGGAAGTCGTTTTTTCGAGGCCTATCCTGAACGTTTTTTGTTGGAGAATTCCATGTCCGGCAGAATTTTTTTTTACGATGTAGTCCTCCTCCTTGACATCCGCATATCACTCGCGATTTGCCAACTCTCGAGTGACCTCATTTGATGTCTCCCAATTATCAGAGCTCGATTTTAAACGGAAACTTCTTTCGTTTTTTGGCATTTTCACAAAAAAATTGAGCCTGTATCAATGACAAAGTACTGTTTGCGAATGGTTAGATTCCATATTCCATAAAATGTCACTAGTAATTTTCCATAATTCCTAGAAACTTGAAATGAGTTTCTTACTTCAACCAGAATTCTCAGAAATAGCCTCAAAACGATTATCATTGTAAAAACTTCGAGTTCGAAATTTGTTTCTAATTGGTTGTTAATTTGTGATTTCACCAACAAAGGCTTATCTAAACAATTTTTATGATGGGACACTTGTTAAGAATAATTAAATTTACCTAATATAATAAAAGAGTTTAATTAGGTATTAAATTTTGGTAGTTACATTGAAATTTCTAGGTGGGCAAATACTTTCTGACGGTAGTGTATATTACAATACAAAAACGTAGTCAAGCAAATTTCGGGTAATTTTTGAACAATGGGGAAAAACGAGTTAAGAATAAACACGTGGAACTTATCATATAGATATAACCATATCGCAAGAACATCATTATAATAAACATAATTTTAACATAATTTAAAATTTTTATTTAGCAATATAAGATAAATCCAAATACCCACATCTTATGGGCGGGGGTGGTGACAAACCAAACGACGAACCAAGTTGCGGTTTCGACAACAGACTCTGTCAAAAAAACAAACACTCACCGAAATAGTTCATAATTGCAGCTGCAGTTTTAGCCGTATTACTTTTTTGCGCCGGTGTTATCACTCAATGAGCATTTATAGAAAAATGGAAGATAGAGCAGGAGATAGAGGGTCTATTGTGGAAAATAGAGAGAGAGGATATTCATAGTTATTTCGAGAAAGAAAACGTAATATCTAGTCCAAGTCGGGTAAGGTTATTTATTTTATATTTGTACATAAGTGATTGCTGTAGTTCTATAATTACCTAATAATCTCTTCTGTGAGTAAAAAAAGGTCAAAATAATGATGAGATAATTAACGATTGTTAACGAAAATCGCGAGATATAGATATATATATATATATATTATATAAATATATATATATATATATATATATATATATATATTCATATATATAATATATATAATACAATATTATATATATATATATATATATATATTATATATATATATATATATACATTTATATATACATCATTATATATATATATATATAGTAATATATATAAATATATATATATATTATATAATATATATATATATATAGATATAGATATAGATATAGAGTAGTATATATATATATATATATTATATATAATATATATATATATATAAATCTGATACATATATAATGAGAACAAATGGGATCTTCTACAAGAACACACAACAATTTCAAAAAGAAATTTTCTGAACGCCATAGATCGCTCACATTGAACACCAACCATTTTCAATTTAAAAATAGATTTTATAAACAAATTGACGGTTGTGCCATGGGGTTCCCCCATTTCATCAGTCATTGCTCAGCTAGTAATGGAATACTGGAAGAACAGGTCATTAAAAAACTAAAAGGTAACATTTTGTTTTCCAAGAAGTTCATAGATGATTGTTTTATTAGCATCCCAAAATGATAAAATTACCGAAATTCTATACTAAATGTAATAGCTTCCACAAAAAATTACAATTTACATCAGAAATTGAAAAGGATGGTAAAATAAATTTTCTAGACCTGACTCTTATTAGAAAGCAAGAATAAAATCCTTACAGAGTGGTACACAAAACCTTCTTGGTCAGGGAGATATTTGAATTTTCACACTCTAAATCATGCAATGTCCCAGAAAATCAGCGTTATAGTGGGCCTAACACACCGAGCAATAAAATTTACTTCCCCTGAACTAAGACCAGACGCGCTAGAAAAAATGTAAAAAAACGGTCTTAATACAAAACAATTTTAAAGAGAATGACATCAATCGAACAATAAAAAAGAGAATGTATAAGTTTTATAATAACTCAAAAAGCAACACCAAAAAACAGTAAACAAAACTGTGATAAATTTTTACCACTTCCTTTTACAAAAGAACTGGGTATGGAAAAAATATAACATTATAGTTTGCCATAAAAACCCAAAATAAACTAAGTTCATTATTTACAAACTTAAAAAGCCATATCCCCACAATGAATGAATCTAATGTTGTGTATGCAATACCGTGTGTGAATTGTCCGAAGAAATATATTGGAATGTCTTCTCAGTTACTAAAAAAACAGACTGAATGGACACAAATATGCTAGGAATGCTTCCACTGCCCTTGATGAAACCAAGGTCCTCTGTAAAGCAGAGGATTATGCCAAACTACAGATCAAAGAGATGATTGAAATAAAAAAAAGCGAAATGAAAACGCTGTGAATGATAGGACTGACATAAGAGGAATCAGCCATATCTACATAATTTAATTAAAAAATAAACATGCTGGCATGCATATCCTCTTAATAATACAAAATGGTATATATACTTAACATCAATAATAGTTTTTTGGCTAAGTCAAACCCCCATTAAAGATCAATAAAATTTAAAAAAAAAAATCAGTAAAAAATACAAGACACGATATGTTGAAAGAAATATAAATTTAGAAATTCACAAACACACAAATAGTTGACTTTCAAGGTATATACTCGTGAGTAATTTGTTTAATATTTTTGTTATGGTGTAACGATATTGAATAGCCGAGTGTGCGTAAAAATGTTATATGTTTTTTTAAACCTGTAAATTGACTTAAAAGATTTTAACCTTGTATTTTCTAATTTTAAATGAATATTAAAAAAATAAAGAATTTTTGAAAATGCCTAACAAAAAATAAGGCGAAACGTCAAATAAACTAATTTCCAAAAAAAGAACCTAAGTGACCCAAGAAAAAACCAATCAAATTTATGTAAACAAAAGGTTTCAACAGAAAATAATTTATTATGTTTATATATATATACAATATATATATACTATATATATATATAATTATATATATATATAAAAAATATATATATATTTATATAATATATATATATATATACTAAATACTATCGTGGGATTTTATTAGTAAAAGCAGGTGAATTTTCACAAGTAAAAATGTTTACTGATCCATAAAATAGTCCCTTGGCACGGTTGATAGAACAGTCTCTACTCTTGACAGTATTGTATTATGTCGAAATCGCTTACTAAATTACGTATTACCTACACGTACACATAAAAACCTATTTTATTTGCTGTAGATCAACTTCAGCGTGCGCTGGACAGTGCCCATCAGAAGTAATATTTTTCTTGTTTGGGAATTTTAATTCTTGCGTCCCATTACGATCAGTTCGTTCTTAAAAATTTTCTGATGTCATCCAGGCTTTACTGTTTGATTTGTAGTTTACTGGTAAAAGTTTGTTTTTTTAAAACACACCTGGGATTGGCGGACCTTTTCCATCACCAACAATGTTGTCATTTCTCTGTTCCAGGCATGTTTGTAGTTACCAACACAGTAATGCCTTACTGGTGATTTATTTTTCACCAGCACAATCTCTACGGTTTACTTTAATGTTCTTATCGGCATCATCTTGCTAAAAACCCAAACCCGTTTTTCATACGCATTAAAAAAATGGCCAATATTCATTCCATTCTCGAATTTCCCAGGCCATTCATTGGGCCAAACCACTGATAATAAAAACAACAGTCATATCCACTCCTGCAGTTTATCCTACTAATATTATGACGTTTGTTAAATCGGTCAGTCCAACTTCTACTGAACAGTTAAACTCGGTGTTCTCTATTTTCCTTCCAAATTCACTACTTTCTCTTGTAAAGTATAGCCGGATATAGGAACATTGTTCATGTCGTTTTTGACCTAAACCATTTAAGGAGTCCTTTATCGACTTGGTCATGTGTAGATTTTCTTATTTTTAGTTTTCTTTATCATAGATTGATAGATTTTTGCCTCTTCTTCCATATTGTAGAAACCGTAGATTTAGTTAAATTCAACTGTTTGCAGCATCACTTTGTTTAACTCCATTTTCTATTTTACTTATAATATCGTGTTTGTCTTTTAAAGTAAAGCTGTACGTTTTTGTGTACTTATTTTAAAATAGAATAGAACTTAAACATTACTTTGCTACTTTGGTCCAATATGTATTAGACCGCATAAACAACAGGTTGAATTAAGAATATATACTACTCGAACTAGCGTCGCGGCGACAACAAGTAGAATAGGGGTTCCCAGCGAGTTTCGGT
>CM032456.1:24181390-24416725 GCA_019049505.1 Pachyrhynchus sulphureomaculatus
TCCGGCCGAAGGAACGGTCTTCGCCTTTTTTGGTGCAGATTCCCCCTTGGTAACCCATTGTTTAGATTGTTGTTTGGTCTCAGGAGTATAGTAATGTATTCATGTTTCATCCACAGTGACGAAACGACGCTTAAAGTCCTCCGGATTCTTCTGGAACAGCTGCAACCATCCTTGCAACACTTCACACGATTCCGTTTTTGGTCAAGCGTGAGCAATCGCGGCACCCATCTTGCGGATAGCTTTCTCATGTCCAAATGTTTATGCAAAATATTATGTACCCGTTCAGTCGAAATGCCCACAGCACTAGCAATCTCACGCACCTTAACTCTTCTGTCATCCATCACCATATCATGGATTTGATCAATGATTTCTGGAGTCGTAACCTCCACAGGCCGTCCAGAACGTTCAGCGTCACTTGTGCCCATATGGCCAGTCCGAAAATTTTGAAACCACTTATAAACTGTTCTAATCGAAGGTGCAGAGTCACCATAATGTTTATCAAGCTTCTCTTTAGTCTCCTGAGGCGTTTTGCCTTTCATAAAGTAATGTTTAATCACCACACGAAATTCTTTTTCGTCCATTTCTTGAAAATCACTAGACTTCCTTGATTCACATGAACGCCAAACACAAAGAAATAGACCAATATGGCTGAAACTTGTGTGTGCGTTCATTCAAGAGATGCTACTAACTAAACATGACCTCGATAAGCGCCGGTGGTGCCATCTCCCGGACTTTGCACGGACTTTTCAAACCAGCCTCGTATAGACCTTTACAAAACGATAACGAGTATCCAAAGAAAGAGTTGAGTCTGTGAGGAGGTGTCTCATTTTGAGAAAAGCCGCTCTAGCCATTTCAATGCGAACTCGTACCTCAACTTCAGAATTCAAATCATTAGTTACCCAACACCCTAGGTATTTAAATTTGTTTACTTGTTCGTAAACACAAATATCTGTTTGTAACCCGGGTGTTCTTGAAATGACCATTACTTTCGTTTTATTCACGTTTACTTTCATGCCTAAAAACATCGCCTTCCCTAGATATATTGTTCATAAGACGCTGAAGTCCACACGCTGTATCTGCTATAATAACAGTATCATCAGCGTACCTTAGGGTGGTTAATGATTTTGCCATTTACTTTGATACCGTCTGTGGTATTCTCTGAGGCCTTCAGAGTATAGATTAAACAGGAGCGGGGAAAAGAACACATCCCTGACGAACACCTCTTTTTATTCCTATTTCCTCAGTCTCTCTGCTATTTACTCGTACTGTCTCTGTCTGTCCGTCCGTTAGTGCGCTTATCACTGGAGAACCACTTATCCGATTTACGTACTTTTTTTTTAAAAACATACATATGTTCTCTGGCCAGGTTATAGGCTATATTTTATTACGATAGGTAGCATAAGGAATGAACAGTGACGATAATAGTGAATGAAGTCGGAAAAAAGTTTGCCGCTAGCGCGTTCCCCATTAAATATGGAAACAATATTATGTAGCAGAGAATATCTATAATCTGTAATATACATAAAATGCAATGTCTCTCTGTCTGTCTGTCTGTCTATTAGTGCGTTTATCACGCGAGAACCACTTATCCGATTTACGTGTCTTTTTTTTAAATTCATACATATATTCTTTGACCAGGTTATATAATAATAGTAATAATCTATATCTATATCTATAATATATATAAAATGCAACGTCTCTCTGTCTGTTTGTCCGTTTGTGCACTTATCACTGGAAAACCACTTATCCGATTTACGTGCTTTTTTTTAAAACATGCTAAACCATTAAATATGGAACAATATCATGTAGCAAAGAATATCTATAATATACGTCTCTCTGTCTGTCCGTTAGTGCACTGGAAATACTTATCCAATTTGCGTGCTTTTTTTTTTAAACATACATGTGTTCTCTGTCCAGGTTATAGGATATATTTTATTACATTAAGTGACATAAGGAATAAGCAGTGACGATAATAGAGAGAAAAGTTTACCGCTAGCGCGTTCTCTTGCAATACACTGCCTAAAGCATTAAATATGGAACAATATCATGTAGCAGAGAATATAATATATATATAAAATGCAACGTCTCTCTGTCTGTATGTCTGTCCGTTAGTGCGTTTATCACTCGAGAACCACTTATCTGATTTACGTGTTTTTTTTTTAACTGATACATTTGTTCACTGGCCAGGTTATCTATAATCTTCTGTCTATAATATATATTAATGCAACGTCTCTCTGCCTGTCTGTCTGCTGTCTCTCTGCCTATCTGTCTGTCTCTCTGCCTATCTGTCTATCTGTTCGTTAGTGCGCTTATCACTGGAGAACCACTTATCAGATTTACGTGCTTTTTTTAAAACATACATATGTTCTCTGGCCTTGTTATAGGATATATTTTATTGCGTTAGGTAACACAAAGAATAAGCAGTGACGATAATAGTGAATCAAGTCGAAAAAAAAAAGGTTACCGTTAGCGCGTTCTCTTGCAATACACTATCTAAACCATTAAATATGGAACAATATCATATTGCAAAGAATATAATATATATAAAATGCAACGTCTCCCTGTCTGTCCGTTAGTGCGCTTATCACTTGAGAACCACTTATCCGATTTACATGTTTTTATAAATTTATACATATGTTCTATATAATTCGATATAAGCCTAGATAATAGGAGATAAGGTGAGATAATGGGAGATAACTATAAATAATGGGAGATAAGGAGAAATAATGGAAGATAAGCAGAGATAAGTCTAGATAATGGGAATTATGGTGAGATAATAGGAGATAAGGAGAAATAATGGGAGATAAGGAGAAGTATTGCGAGATAAGTCGAGATAAGCCTAGATAATGGGAGGTAAGGTGAGATAATGGGAGATAAGGAGAAATAATGCGAGATAAGGAGAAATAATGGGAGATGAGCAGAGATAAGCCTAAATAATGGAAATTATGTAGAGATAATGGGAGTTAAGGAGAAATAATGGGAGATACGCGGAACTATTGGCAGATATTTTATTACGTAAGGTAACATAAGGAATAAGTAGTGAATCAAGTCCACGCGAGCGGAGCCGCGGGCACGGCTGGTCAAATTATAAAATCAAGCCGTGGTTCCCACACTTCCTCGATTATCGGGGACATTGCTAAATCCAGATTTTCCCAGGATCTCCTATTTCTATAATTCTAATAAGTACTTTTTAAGAAATAGCGTATAATTATTTATATTTAAGGGATTAGGTAAAAATAGATGAAACATATTTAATATCGCAAAAAACTGAACAAATTCAACTGATCATAATTAGCAGGATGGATGAACCTGTGGGTCACCGCACATTTTCTCAAATCATGGAATTAAACTGGACACAATGCAGGGAAAGAGACCCAACTCATGGATTTTTCATAACGATAGCGCGCTGTCACATCAAAACATGCAACGAATACCATAAACCAATCTCCGTAATGTCTAGATATAGCCCCGTGTGTGGCCTTGGCTCAAATTTGCGGAAAATGCGTTATGAAACTATAGAATTAATAAAATAAAAATCACTAAAATAGCTAAAGATCATATACGAGGATGGATTGAAAAGTTCGCGGCGTCACCAAAAAATAATTAAAAATATTTTTATTAATACTTTCGATAAGTTCATACTTTCTTTGATTGTCACAGTGTAAAATTTTGTTGCTGTAGAATTTGTGGTTTTTAGGTTAGAACGAGTTTAATGAGACCAAGTGCAGCGTTTTTGGAAAAACGGAAAAAATTAAATATCGTGTGGTCATTAAGTACCTGTTAAAAAAAAAGATTAACCCCAAAGGAGATCGATCCACGATGATATGAAAACAACACTAGGGAATCTGTTCCGTCATATATTACTGTGAAAAAATGGGCTACAGAATTTAAACATGGATGTGAGAGCATCGAAGATGACCCTCACTCCGGCTGGCCTACGACGTCTACGACTGAATAAAACATCGGCAAAGTATGTGATCTCATATTGAAAGACGGTAAATTAACTATTAGGGAGAATGCAGACACTATAGACATTTCGTATGAACCAACACAAAACATCATTGCCAACGAACTCGGATCTTCTAAGATTTCCGCTAAGTGGCTCCCCAGATTGCTTTCAGTTGAACAAAAACGAATTCGACTCACGATTTCTCGCAACTGTTTGGAGATGTTTGAGGCTAATCCACAAGATTTTCTTGACAGGCTTGTGACAATGGACGAAACCTGGATTCACCACTATACTTCAGAGTCAAAACAACAATCCGAGCAGTGGAAAAAATCTGGTGAACCGACCCCAAAGAAAGCGAAGGCAATTTTGTCGGCTGGAAAAGTGATGACGTCAGTTTTTTGGGATGCCAAAAGTATTATTATGGTGGACTACCTTCCAAAAGGCGAAACAATAAACTTGACTTCCTATTGCACCCTTTTGCGTCGTTTACGTCAAGAAATTAAATAGAAACGCCTAGGATTACTTAGAAAGAAAGTTTTATTCCATCAAGACAACGCTCACGTTCACACTTCTGTTGAGTCTATGGCTCAAATTCGTGATTGTGGTTTCGAATTGCTGCCCCACCCGGCTTATTCTCCTGATTTGGCACCTTCGAACTTTCATCTGTTTCAAAACGTAAAAAAATACCTCGGTGGCCAGATAATTTCATCAAACGAAGAAGTCGAAGCTGCAGTTAACCAGGATTTTGAAGACCTTGAGGAATCTTTTTTTCATACAGGTTTGGAAGCTTTGGAAAGAAGGCGGAAGAAGTGCATAGAGCTAGATGAAGATTACGTCGAAAAATAAAAAAATTTTTGTATGTATTTTATTTTGTTTTCTTGATTAGGCCGCGAACTTTTCAATCCATCTACCTCCAACGGCCTGAGAACACAGGTTTATCGTTTCAGATGCTGACTATTTTTCCTGATATTTTTCGGTCAACGAGTAAGGATATTAGGTAACCAAACTAATTTATTCTCGTCCCCTATTTCTTGCCAACAACGGAATCTATTTAAATTGGATCATTTCCTACTTTATTGTAGGTTTTAAAATGTTTCGTAACTTTAAAACGAGGTATGCAGGTTATTTCTGAGAGTACCTCCTCCTCCTTTTCCCGACACACAGAGAGCCTCTTCGTCTTAACGCACAGCGTGCCTCCTTCTCCCAACTTACTGGATATTTCCTGCCGCTAATACACATAGTGCCTTCTCCTCCCAAAGCACAAACATTATGCAACCCCCTCCCAAATTATGATTTGCCTCCTCCACCTCCTCGCAGTATTTTCATATAAAAACCTTAAGCATATATATATTACAGGTCAAATTCTACCACTATGAAAAGTAGAGAAGAATATATGGAGACTCATCAAATTGTTGTCTGTATTTAGTAACATAAGAATATAACGTCAACATCTAACCAATCTATTAATGATTTGCACCAAGAAATTAATAAATTGCATAAAACCTTTTGTAAATTAGTTAACGAACATTTTCATTATTCTATACGTAGTAAACAAGATTGGGCCAATAATTACAATGATTTGGCAAATTTATATTCAGACGGTGCAGAATCTTTCCTGTTTTTTTTTTCAGTTTTTATTCTTCGTTTTTGACTAAGATATTATACGTAGATTGTAATTTTAATGAAGTTAGACACCAAGATGGTTTCTGGCGCTGACGGAATACCTGCCATAGTTCTCAAGAACTGTGCGAGGGAACTAACACCAGTTTTCTGTAGACTTTTTGACCTATCCCACAGAAAGGGAATATTTCCGTCCTGCTGGAAATGTGCCGATACCTAAAAAAGGCAAGAAGACCTTGCCAAATAACTACCGACCAGTCGCACTGCTTTCAATAATATCGAAAGTCATGGAAAAGGCTATCAATTAGCAGCTTCTAAAATATCTTGTACGATTCAATATTATTAGCGATCACCAATATGGTTTTCGTAAACATAGATCAACAGGAGATCTTCTGACTTTTGAAACAACGCAATTGAACACTTTGGAGAATCTCGAGCTGTTGCTCTTGACATATCCAAGGCATTCGACCGTGTTTGGCAAGATGGACTGTTGGCTAAATTACGCTCTTATGGTATGTCTGAAAGGTTCTGTTTGTGGCTCTCATGTTTCCTCAGAGAGCGTTCTTTACGAGTGGCGGTCGACGGATTTCTTTCTAACACCTTCACTATCAACGCTGGTGTGCCCCAGGGCTCCATACTGTCTCCTACTATCTTTCTCATTTACATTAACGATCTGCTGGAAAAGACCGGGAATCCAATCTACAGCTTTGCAGATGACAGTACGCTTCTCTCTTCATTCATTGAACGCTCGGACATCGGCTGCTCAGGCGAATATCCGCAGACAGCAGGAGGTCGTTCAACTTAACAAAGACCTGGAAAAAAATTCTATCTTGGGGTGACAGTAACCAAGTGGAATTTAACGCTACAAAAACTCAGGCGGCAGTTTTTTCTAAAAAAGTTAACGTTGCTGAACTCGGTATAGTTATGTCGGGGCACTCCATTCCCCTAGCATCGTCGCTCAATTTGTTGGGCGTTAGTTTGGGAGCAAATATGTCCTGGCATAAACATGTTGCAGGCATAGCAAGAAGAGCTTATCAAAAGTTGGGAATAATTATTTCGAACCAGAAAGCTTTACACCCCACAACAACTGTTAATTCTTTACAAAGCTCAAATTCGACCAACTATGGAATACTGCTCCCACATTTGGGGCTCCGCTCCCAAAAATACACTGCATTTGTTGGATTCTGTTCAGAAAACAGCGGTCCGTCTGATTGGAGACCCGGAAATGACCGGCGGCCTTGATTCGCTGGAGCATCGAAGAACAGTTGGCGACTTGAGTCTGTTCTACAAGTATTTTCATGGAAAGTGTTCGAAGGATGTAGCCCGCTTAATTCCTCCCAAAGCGGTGCCTATTAGAAATACACGTCGCGCTGGTGCTTCACATCCGTATGAGGTTCAGCTTGTTACTCCGCGTACAACGCTTTTCAAGCAGTCTTTTATATGGAGAACGTCATTCCTTTGGAATAATTTACCCAGCGCTGTGTTTCCCTCCGAGTACAATTTACAGCGATTCAAGAACAACGTGAATCGCTTTTTCCGCACACATGCCGCTCCTGGAGCGCTTTAGGGACTTCCCTGCAGCACGTGTGCTAGACCCATTAAAAAAAAAATTGGGAGCAAGGGGAGGCATTATGATTGTGTCTTGGCAGGAGGAGGCACCCTTTGTGTTAGGAGGAGAAGGCACTCTGTATGTTGGGAGGAGGAAGCATAACCTACTGAGGTAAAATATTTGATTCTACTTGAATACAACCTGAAATATCAGATGTAGACGGGATGCCGTTCAAAAAGCAATAATGGAGGCACTGCCCTCTTTCGACTCAAAAGAAAAATGCAACTGAGATGAAAGAAATGATTTGTTGAGCTTTAAATGGTTTTTTCGGCTACCAACACTGTATAATACAACGCGTGTAAAAAGTAGTTCCAGCAGTTTCGAGATGCAGTTTATTACTCTGGGGACTCTGGTCAACTAAAAATAGTGAAAGATGAATAATGGTAACAAATTTTGGACAATAATCTTTGCTAAACTCATCTGAAATGTCCAAACGCACTCTGTTTTCCATCCTTTACAGAAATTGGGAAAGATTTACAAGAAATCCTGGTGGTCCCTTATGAGCTCACTCTCGAGAAGAAAAAATTGAAGCAAAATATTTCAGATTTGGGCGTATTCTTCAGATATGGCCCTTTCAGATTACAAATTATTCCAATTTCTACCATACTACTCAAGATTGAGTGTGCGTTTGTATAACCTTAAAAATTTAAAAAACAATTTCGTCACTAAATTTTACATAAGAGTTAATATTAAACATTATTACATTTTTAAGATTATACGGCACAAACTAGGTGGTAGAATTTAAAAATAAATGACCCGTAATGTGTAACCAAATCTACATGAAAGGCCTGACTGGCTCGAAAGGTCCGCCCAGCCCGACTAAAAAACCCGATTAACCCGACAACTCTCATTAAACAAAAAACCCCAATTGACCCGACTAGATTTTAAGGATACTACTCAGTATATATCACCACTACACCAAACACTTTGTTTTTGCACTCGACGCGCGTTTCGCTAACCATGTTAGCTTCATCAGGAGCGATGATTGACTAAAGCTAAACTACAAATCTACCCTATTTATACTTAGCCTAACCCTTGAATTACTCAAGCGGAACTAATGACATAGGCAAGGCCATCAGTTCCGGTCAAGTAACCAGTAGAGGGGACTATAAGGAATAGGCCCTCTGTCTTTATTTAAACTACTTTTACATTTTATGATTTCCATACTTTCGTATGCGTTTAACAATCTCCTATCAGATACATTTTTTTATTAATCTTAGATTATCTAATGTTACAGTATGATCAGCTTCAAAGGCATGTTCGGCAATGCTAGACTTTTCTGTTCTATTGTATTTTAAGTGTGCTAAGTGTTCTTTAAATCTTGTTTTAATTGACCTTTTAGTTTGCCCAACATACTTTTTGTCACAATCATTACAACTAATTTCATAAATTCCACTTTTCTCACAATTAGGAATCCTATCTTTGGGATTTCCTAAGATATTCCTCAGATTGTCTGATGACTTATAGACTAAGGTGAGGCCTACCTTATTAAATACCTTATCGAGTCCCTTGCTATATTTCGGATTATATGGTATGGAGACATATTTGGTGTTATTTTCTTCGCGTGTAAAAAAGGTGGAATTCTGAATATTAAACCTAAACTTATGTCTATTTATTAGCTTATTTACTAAGTCATCGTCATAACCATTAACTCTAGTTATATTTCTATACGATTCCTTTCTTTATTAAAGTTTACTCTATTCAGAGGGAAAGTGACCAAACGATGAACTAAAAAATGTAATGAGGCTAATTTATGTTGTTTGCAATGAAATAAATCATTAGGAATATATCTATCCGTTACTGTGTCCTTCCTATAGATATCAAATTCTAATCTATTATTATTTTTAATAATTAAAATATCTAGAAAAGGCAATTGTCCTTTGTTCTCAACTTCGTAAGTAAATTTAATGGAATCATACCGGCTATTTAATTTAGAAACAAAATCATCAATATTTGCTTTCTTTGTATCAAAAATCGCGAAAATATCATCCACATACCTATACCATACCCTTGGGAAATATTCGAATTCTTGACTGGCTTCGATTTCAAACTTACTCATGAATAAATTGGCTATGAAAGGTGATAAGCAATTACCCATAGCTGTTCCTTCTTTCTGAACATAAAATTGATTGTTATATTGGAAATAATTTTGTTCCATACAAAGTTTAGATAATGTTAAGTATTCACGAATAATTTCGTCTTTAAAGTCATTCATTCTAAGTAATTCTTCGAGATATTGTAAAGTTTGCGGAATTGGCACACTTGGGAACAAAGAACTAACATCAAAAGAAATTAAGACTTCACCTTCATTAAGAGACTAGATTTTTTGTTTTATTAATGAATTCTAACGAATTCTTCACTGCGAAAGTATTGAACGGTAACTTCTCAAGTTCTTTTGATAACCATTTGAATATTAAATATGTAGGTGATCCGACCGATGAAACAATGGGTCGCATTGCTTTTCCAGGTTTGTGAATTTTGGGTAATAATACAATTTTGGTATGGTCGGATTACTCACATTTCCAATATAACAATCAATTTTATGTTCAGAAAGAAGGAACAGCTATGGGTAATTGCTTATCACCTTTCATAGCCAATTTATTCATGAGTAAGTTTGAAATCGAAGCCAGTCAAGAACTCGAATATTTCCCAAGGGTATGGTATAGGTATGTGGATGATATTTTCGCGATTTTTGATACAAAGAAAGCAAATATTGATGATTTTGTTTCTAAATTAAATAGCCGGTATGATTCCATTAAATTCACTTACGAAGTTGAGAACAAAGGACAATTGCCTTTTCTAGATATTTTAATTATTAAAAAATAATAATAGATTAGAATTTGATATCTATAGGAAGGACACAGTAACAGATAGATATATTCCTAATGATTTATTTCATTGCAAACAACATAAATTAGCCTCATTACATTTTTTTAGTTCATCGTTTGGTCACTTTCCCTCTGAATAGAGTAAACTTTAATAAAGAAAGGAATCGTATTAGAAATATAACTAGAGTTAATGGTTATGACGATGACTTAGTAAATAAGCTAATAAATAGACATAAGTTTAGGTTTAATATTCAGAATTCCACCTTTTTTACACGCGAAGAAAATAACACCAAGTATGTCTCCATACCATATAATCCGAAATATAGCAAGGGACTCGATAAGGTATTTAATAAGGTAGGCCTCACCTTAGTCTATAAGTCATCAGACAATCTGAGGAATATCTTAGGAAATCCCAAAGATAAGATTCCTAATTGTGAGAAAAGTGGAATTTATGAAATTAGTTGTAATGATTGTGACAAAAAGTATGTTGGGCAAACTAAAAGGTCAATTAAAACAAGATTTAAAGAACACTTAGCACACTTAAAATACAATAGAACAGAAAAGTCTAGCATTGCCGAACATGCCTTTGAAGCTGATCATACTGTAACATTAGATAATCTAAGATTAATAAAAAATGTATCTGATAGGAGATTGTTAAACGCATACGAAAGTATGGAAGTCATAAAATGTAAAAGTAGTTTAAATAAAGACAGAGGGCCTATTCCTTATAGTCCCCTCTACTGGTTACTTGACCGGAACTGATGGCCTTGCCTATGTCATTAGTTCCGCTTGAGTAATTCAAGAGTTAGGCTAAGTATAAATAGGGTAGATTTGTAGTTTAGCTTTAGTTAATCATCGCTCCTGATGAAACTAACATGGTTAGCGAAACGCGCGTCGAGTGCAAAAATAAAGTGTTTGGTGTAGTGGTGATATATACTGAGTAGTATCATTGTGCCAAAGATTCCACATTCCCAACTTAGTAGATTTTAAGGAGTTACATCTACCTAACAGGCAGGAGCAATAAGCTCTTTTTGGGAATTTTTTACACTCTACTATATAAGCAATAAAAAAAATTGTTTTGAGGTTTTAATATATGCATATTAAAATGTACAAAATATATTTTTTTATGGTACTGGACAAAAATGGCGCCGCACTAACACGCAGAACAGACATCTGTTTTTGGAGGTGTTCCGCGGCCAGCAGTAGAAAAATTTTAATTCTCCAGCTACAGCAAACAAACATTTTTTTTATTATTTGCATTAGTGTGGCTAGAGAAGTACACATTATTATTGAAAAATATCAATTTTTCAAAAAATTCATTTTTGTCCTAACAGTCGACTTTTATTTCTTTATAAAAAAAACAGTAATTGATTAATCTTAATAATCTTAGAAAGAATAGAGAATCTTATTAAAAAGCTATAGTTAGAAGCTCAAGTTAATCGGATATAAGTTGTGCTGCCGGCCGATTTAAAAAACGTAGTTCGTGAAAAGCACGTTTCAAATTTCAAAATGTTTTCTCTATTAAATTTTAAAAATTTTGTGATGCCAATTTTTTCACCTTTATTCTGCAATCGCAGCACCATGATGCAGGCCTTCCAAGTCCAAATTTTGTATAAGTATTAGCCTAGATCAGAGGTTCCCAAACTTTTTTTTCTCGTAAACCACTACTATATTCCCAAAACTCGTCAAAAAATGTGAAGATTAGATCTAACGATGGAAATTTGCGTCGTGGCTGAGTTCCAACCCTAAATTCGGAGTGGTAAAAATAAAAAGAAAAATAATATATTTTCTTGTGTTCTATTTATTAAAATAATATGATTACAGACTTAATAGAATTAAAATTAAACATTAATAACGTACCGTAACTTCAAACAATGCAAATCAACAATTAAAAAAAAATAGTCATAATTTTAATGGGAGGGATGTACTTGATGGATTGACAGCAAATTATCAATATTTGGCTTCAGTTTTGTAAGGAATAACCGCAAATCTCCCCCTTTATGTGATGTTCAATCTGCTCCTTTTTTTCTGTTAATAGGTTTGTAACGACACTAAAACTTTTTTCGACAAGGTATGACGAGGGAAACGCTATCAAAAGTTTTCTCGCAATTTCCCACAGCCCAGGATATTTTTCAGTTATTTCTGCCTGCAGCCAAAATGTTTGATGGCCTTTTTTAAATTTCACCTTCAGCTCCTCATTGGTACTAAGCTCGAGAAGCTCCTCCTGTAATACCACATTCGCCACTTCCGTTTTATCAAATGGATTTATGATCCATGGTGGTATTTCCATCGTCAGAATATCTTCAAATCTATTTTTGAAGTTATCATGCAGGGCATTTAAATGTTGAACGTATGTCTGAATAGCCTCATCAAGACATTCTGCCTGTGACAAGTTTGGAAACTGGAAGAATTCGCGCCGAAATTACACCCTTTGTTTTTATTAAATTTAGGCTGTCCCCTTGTAACTGCAAGTTAATGTCATTAACTTGCAGTTACAGACTTTAACAGGATATGGCTATTTTAACAGAATAAAATAGGATTAATTAATTATTGCAATGAAAAAACCAAAATGCCGGCGGCAAAACTAATTTTAATTATGAAAAACAATAAACTGCTAAGACCCATATAGAGGTTTTCACAAAACGGCTGAACCTATTTTAATGTAATATAAAATATTTTTTGATTAATTATATTTTGATACATTTCTGTAAATTCGAGAAAAAATACTTTTAAAGAATATTTTGACATCAAAACTCCGCGATTTTAATGATTTATTTATTCCTTTGATGTACGTTACGAGTGGTACATAAAGACACGTACAATTTATGAAAATATTTTTAGTGATTTAGCATTAGCAACTACGAGGGCACTGAAATATGTACAAACATGCAGGTCAATCATATATCTCTCCTTTGTCCTTGGCATTCGTATTTATATTGGTGAAGAATCAAACAAGTTCATGCAAGATTGCAAGCACAGCACAAGTCGTATTTCGTCTCTTTGCACGTCTGAACGGGTTGTGTTGCGGGCGGGCGGGCGGCGATTTGCAAGTCTCGAAACGCGTTGTACTGAATATCGAATATGCAAGTTTTGACAAGTAACAGTCGCTGACTTTCTTAAAATACACTACTCAAAAAAATTAAGGGAGGTTTTAAAACAAGGAAATTAATGCTAAATAAACAGGCTGTCTGATCCATATGCCGACCTAACTAGAAAAATTTTTTTCAAGCCCGTGGACCAAAAAAAAAGCAAAATATTTGCAATATTATTTTTTCGCGCTATCTGTTAGGATTGCATGAGAACCGTAACTCCTAAAAAATTTTAGCCAAAAAATCTGAAAATTAGAATCCTTAAGCTCAATACGACCATTTTTCACCGAAATACAGCCTGTAAAAAATCACCGAAAAATTTGGAATTTTTTTTTGCTCCCTTAATTTTTTTCAGCAGTGTATTATCTGCCTACATTGACAGGTAAAGCCAAGCCAACATTTTTGTTCTCTACTATCGAAACCAGATAAATTTTCGTGGACCCCCACTTACAACTTGTGAACCCCCATTTTTCTTTCACGCCAATGTAGACCCCATCGAGTCTCCCGTGGACCCCTGGGGGTCCACCTGAACCACTTTGGGAATCACTGGCCTAGATAGATTAAATGTACCGACTAAACCAAATCACTCCAATAGGCTGCGCGCAAAGTAAACGCCTTTTCGTGCGCTACGACTTCTTTCAGAAATTAGGTACTAGAAGCTTAAAAAAAAATTTCGGTCTAAAATAAGGCTACGATATGTTTTTAGGACTATAATACGTCATTTAAGCAAAAAAATCGATTTTTTCAAAAATTGCAGGTAGATAAAACCGCTTAAGGATATATGTACTAATAATAATTTGTTACGAAATTTATCCTGTGATTTATTAGCAGTAATTGGCATATCTTATAAAAGTGGTAAAACTAACATTAAGTGTTACACAGCTTTATTTTATTGCCGTATAATTAAAGGTAGGCAATTAAAAAGATGTTAAATTAAACATATCGTTGATTTTTAATGTCCATATACACGATATTATATTATTTTAATGCATACAATATCCTATAAATAGAAAACTATTTTGTTTATCAGCACAACCGGCCAGTCTAAAAAATAAAAATACATTCACTTTATAACCAAGCAATAATTTTTATCGAACAAAACTTTATAATGTATTGTTTGTTTGTCTACATCATGTTAGTTGAAAATATTGTTGTTTTTAATAGTTTTGCAAGTTCTAGGAACGATGATATTCGTGCTGGTGCTGCGACATAACAAACAAAATTTTAATCAAGTATAAGGTATTCAGTTTAACATTTATTTTTAGTATTACAAGGATTCTATGATTATATTAACATGTCAATTATTCGATCTACTTTCAGCAAGAAATCTTATGGATATTTGCATTAGTAATAATTGAATAGAAATGCCACCAACGTCAATTACAGTCCTGCGCAAACTATTCCAAAGGTATGATGTTCTCCATATAAAAGACTGCTTGAAAAGCGTTGTACGAGGAGTAACAAGCTGAACCTCATACGGATGTGAAATATTAGCGCGACGTGTACTTCTAACATGCACCGCTCTGGGAGGAATTAAGCGGGCCACATCCTTCGAACACTTTCCATGAAAGTACTTGTAGAATAGGCTCAAGTCGCCAACCGTTCTTCGATGTTCCAGCGAATCAAGGCCGTCGGTCAGTTCCGGGTTTCTAATCAGACGAACAGCTCTTCTCTGGATAGAATCCAATAAATGCAGTGTATGTTTGGGAGCGGAGCTCCAAACATGGGAGCAGTACTCCATAGTTGGTCGAATTTGAGCTTTGTAAAGAATTAACAGTTGTTGTGGAGTGTAAAGCTTTCTGGTTCGAAACAATATTCCCAACTTTTGAGAAGCTCTTCTTGCTATGCCCGCAACATGTTCATGCCAGGACAAATTTGCTCCCAAATTAACGCCTAACAGATTGAGTGACGATGTTAGAGGGATGGAGTGCCCCGACATAACTATGTCGGGTTCTGCAACGTTAACTTTTTTAGAAAAAACTGCAGCCTGGGTTTTTGTAGCGTTAAATTCCACTTGGTTACTGTCACCCCAAGATAGAATTTCTTCTAGGTCTTTGCTTAGTTGAATGACTTCCTGCTGTCTGCGGATATTCGTCTGAGTAGTCGATGTCCGAGCGTTCAAAGTGAATGAAGAGATAAGTGTACTGTCATCTGCAAAGCTGTAGATTGGATTCTCGGTCTTTTCCAGCAGATCGTTAATATAAATGAGGAAGAGAGTAGGAGACAGTATGGAACCTTGGGGCACACCGGCGTTGATAGTGAAGGTATTAGAAAGAAATCCGTTGACTGCCACTCGTAAAGAACGCTCTCTGAGAAAACATGAGAGCCACAAACAGAACTTTTCAGACATACCATAAGAACGTAGCTTAGCCAACAGCCCATCGTGCCAAACACGGTCAAATGCCTTGGATATGTCAAGAGCAACAGCTCGAGATTCTCCAAAGTGTTCAATTGCGTTGTTCCAAACATGTGTTACATAAGTCAGAAGATCTCCTGTTGATCTATTTTTACGAAAACCATATTGGTGATCACTAATAATGTTGAATCCTTCAAGATATTTTAGAAGATGCTGATTGATAGCCTTTTCCATGACTTTCGATATTATTGAGAGTAGTGCGATTGGTCGGTAGTTATTTGGCAAGGTCTTCTTGCCTCTTTTAGGTATCGGCTGAACTGTGGCACATTTCCAGCAGGAAGGAAATATTCCCTTTCTGTAGGATAGGTTAAAAAGTCTACAGAAAACTGGTGTTAGTTCCCTCGCACAGTTCTTGAGAACTATGGCAGGTATTCCGTCAGCGCCAGAAGCCTTTTTGGTGTCTAGCTTCATCAAAATACGTTTTATGATACGCTGTCTGAAGACAATATCGGGCATCCTTGACTGCACTATGGGAATAGTAGGTGGTGTTTTTCCTTGGGAATCGACAGTAGAATGTGAAGCGAAGAGTTCAGCCAACAAGTTTGCCTTCTCAACAGGTGTCGTTGCAATAGAATTATCTGACCGTGTGAGTGGTGGTATGGTGGATTTGGTGAAATTTTGACTAACTGCCTTAGCGACTGACCAAAAGGACCTGGAATTGCCGGGACAAGCGAGAAGTTTGTTTCTAATCCGTTGATTGTGTACCTCCTTGGTTTCGTCGATAATTTATTTGCATCTGTTCCTGGCACGAACAAAGATGTTACGATTTATGGTGTTAGGATCTTCACGCCACTGTCGGTATGCAAGATGTTTAGAAGCAACAGCTTCTTTGCATTTTAGGTCAAACCGAGGCTTGCCGTTGGAAGGACATTTCTTCGAAAAAGGGATGTAAGCCTCCATACCGGCCAAAATAACATCGGAAACCTCCCTGGCGCAGTCAGATGGGTCGTCGGATCGAAAACAGACGTCCAACCAAGGGAAAGTTCGAAAATATTCCGTGAGATCTTCCCATTTAGCAGATTTGTAGTGCCAAATCTTGCGCGGTTTGGGCGCCGCTCTGTCACTGATTGGTAGAATACGCAATTCCAAAGAACACCAGACGCAGCTCTCGTCCTGTCGTTGAAGGATATTTATTATTGAAGGACATTGAAGTAACATTTCTGTTTTGTTACTTCTTTATTTCTACCAATAAATTTAAATAGTATGTTGTATCTAAATCAGGAAATAGATATTCGTTCGTCGGGAAAACTCATCTATAAATTGAGCCAATCGTTGCAATATATTCGCCTTTGCTAACCTACAAGGAAATGATTAGGCATACCATTTAGTATTCTTTGATATATTTTCTAATTTTGTATATCAAAACGGTTATTCTTGAGTTTAATCCGCCTCTAGTTCTTAATTTGATCACACAGTGTTCAAGTTGAGATATTTTTTGATCATTTTAATGTAACAGTACAGAAAGAGGACTAACCAAAAAATCTTGGAAGAAGTAGAGGAAAACAGAGTCAAAAAAATAAAACAGAAGAGATTTAATTGGCTAGGGCACACAGGGAGAGCAGGCCCAGGAGCCCCAATATATGAAATACTTCAGTGGGAACCGGGACATAGAAGGAGAGGTAGACCAAGAATAGGATGGCTGCAGCAGGTCAAGGAAGACATAGAGGCAGCAGGGATTACAGACTGGAAGGAAAAGATGTCTAACAGAAAACTTTGGAAACATCTAAGCATAGAAATATAACAACAGGAAGACGGGACTGATCAACCCATAAACTAGATTTAGAGAACCCAAAAGGTGGCCCTACCACAAGAGAGGTGTTTCCAGGATATTTATTATTAATGTAACACTTGAATTTTTTTATTTTAAAATTTTTTTTTGTTTGACGTTCAGCCCGCGCATTTTCAAAAATTTTTCTTTGGTGTAATTTTTATTTCTGGAAAAATTAAAAATGTAGTTGCAATTTCAATTTACGGATATTTTGGATCACAAAAAATATAGACATATAACACGTATGGTGGAGAGTTTTTGGTCTGCCACATAGATGTCGCCCTTTTCAAAAAACTTTGACTTTGGGGAAGTACCAACCTTCAAATGATACATGTCAAAATTTCATGACATGTCGATGATTAGTTCACAAGTTACAGTGGTTTTAGTGACGCTACTTTTGATATTTTCAAAATCGAATTTCTTGTGTTGATTAAACACTGTTTTTGATGGGAAAAAATACCGTACAAGCAACGCAATGGCTTGATAAGAATTATGGAGACTATGCCTCTGGAAAATCATTCATCATTTACTGGTATGCTGAATTTAAACGCGGTCGTATGATGTTTAACGCTCTGGACGCCTAAATGAGGTTGTTACATCGGAATAAATCCACAAAATTGTTTTGGATGACCGTAAAATAAAATTGCGTGAGATAGCTGACACCCTAAAGATATCAAAAGAACGTGTTGGTCATATTTTGCATGAAGATTTAAGCATGAGAAAGCTCTGTTCGAAATGGGTACCGCATTTGCTCACAGTGGACCAAAAACAACTACGTGTTGATGATTCTGAGCGCTGTTTGGACCTGTTTAAGTGCAATAAAAAGGATTTTTTCACGCGATATGTAACAATGGATGAAACATGGATCCACCACTACAAACCGAAATCAAATCGGCAGTCAGCTGAGTGGATAACAGCCGGTGAAAGCCGCCCGAAGCGACCAACGACACAACAGTTGGCTGGGGAGGTTTTGGCCGCTATATTTTGAGATGCGCATGGAATAATTTTCATTGACTATGCTGAGAACGGAAGACCCATCAATAGCGAATATTATGTTGTAATGTTTGCACTTGCCCGCTTTTTGAGGCGTCATTTTGTACCCTGTGAAAATTGTTTTTCCCACGCTTGGGCGCAATTTTCTTGCAACCTCTTTTTAATTTCTGAGAATGAATTGAGTGAATAATGATTTTTAAAAGAACTAAAGAAATTAAACAAACACTAGCTCAGTTTTCCTTGGTAGAGAAATATGGGTAAGAGATAATGTGTTATACGTCTTTTTGGAATTATTTTCTATTTTTAAAAAGCTTCAATTGTACAAATTTTTGGGCACCATTCATTTTAAAATAGAAAGGATCTAACTTCAGTTAAAAAAATGAAAAAAAATACTGAAGTGTTTTACGGTTATTACTAAAAAGGATTATTCTAGTACAACTTTTCTTATCCTGAAAAGAAAAATAGGTATTCAGTGAGACACTAGCTTTAATCAACAAAAAAGAAAATTTATTCATGATTTAAAATAAAAGTTGCAACCTTTGCAGTTTTAAGAAATACAAAAAAAAATTCTAGCCTAAAAGTAGTTTTTATATAAATTAGAGTCCCTAAATCAGAGATTTTACTTCTAAATTTTGACTACACCCGAAATCGAAGAGTCGTGATTTTCACTTCGCGATTTTTCAGTTCAAATTGCTGTTAATACACTTATTTGCGGGGAATATATTTATTGATGTATGTTCTGGTAACTTACGGTCTTCCTATGGGCTTCTAGGCCTTCAATGCAACACAAAACCGATTTCACACTTTTGAGAAGAGCCTACTTTAGCTACTCCATTTAGAAAACACACAACGCCCACTACGGCTTTATGATAAAAAAACTCGTGCTTAACTTGGCTCTCGTAGATATTGTCGTAAGCCTCTACTGCGGCTCGGTGGAAATTAGCCTGGCTGCGGCTTGATGGTACTAAGCCTCTCGGCAGCTTGATGGTACTAAGCCTGGCGGCGGCTTGATGTTACTGCCTGGCGGCGGCTCGGTGTTCTAAGCCAAGATTCGCGTCCTCCGGACCCTTAAATAAGCCGTGGGCACTCTGTCTGTAATATGGCGACGCCGGAACCAAAAACTCCGGATACAAACATTTGACCAATCCCGGCGTATCGATAGATTCGGTCGCAAACCCGCACAGCACACTATATAACGAGCGGCTAAGAATTTCTGATTAATATACCGCTCGATACAAAAATGAAAAGAAGTACATTATTAAGAGAAAAATCAGTAACATTATATGGTCTTAAAATCTAGGAAAAAATGAATGTTAGAATGTAAAGTTATTGGTACGTTGAAGGCAGAAAACGGCCCCAAATGAACAAGAAAATTAAGACAATGTCCGTGTCACAAGTCAGTGGTGACGATGGCGAATTGAAGTTCGAAATGCTTTGTCATCCACCGTATTTTCCAGATTTGGCTCCCAGCGACTATTATCTTTTCACAGACCTCAAAAAAATGTTTTCACAGACCTCAAAAAAATGCTTCGGGAAAGAGATTTGGCTCCAGTGAAGAAGTTATCGCCCAAACTGAGGCCTATTTTGGAGGCAAAGACAAATCCTTCTACAAGAAAGGTATAGAAACGTTGGAAAAGCGTTGGACTGATTGTATCGCTCTTCAAGAATACTATATTGGTGAATAAAGTCGAATTTTGCAAAAAAACGTGTCTTAAGTAGCTAGACCAAACCTTTTCACCCTACGTGTTACACTTAAAATTTTGTCTTTTATATGGTTTAAAAATTAAAAATAACAATATATTATTATTATATTACATAAATACAAATATTATTCGTACCAGGTTCCCTTATTCTTGAGGTACGAATAATATAAAATATGTTAATTAGTAAGTTCATTTTAAACCAATTGTTATTGGTAATTTTTAAACCATTTTTTTAATCCAAATTTCAAGTAGATATATCTATATATTTTGTGATCTAAATTATTGTTGTATCCATAAATTGAACTTTTCATTTTCATTTTAAATTTTATTTCCAGAAATGAAAACTACACCAAATCAAAATTTTTGAAAATTTTGGGCGAAACGTCAAATAAAAAAAAATTTTAAAACAAAAAACTCAAGTGTGTTGATTAGACGAACCTGTACCCAAGATTAAAATTAAAAAATTTCATTAATCGCCATATATATATATATATATATATATATATATATATATATATATATATATATATATATATATATATATATATATACACTCCTGGACAAAATTACCGCAACAATATATGAAATCATACAAATCTCTATAATGAATTAATTTTAATAATTTTTTATGAACATTGGTTGCATTAAAAGTTAAAAAAAAACTTATTCGGATACTTTAAAAGTAAATTAGCTACCAAATTTTTCTATAAGATTCGAATTAAAATTATTCTTAAGACCTAATAACAAAATCTTTGAAATTATGTAATAATGAAAAAAATAAACTGGGACACTAGTAGCAAAATTAATGGTGTAACTGGGACACTAGTAGCGTGTGTTGCCTCCTCTACTTCGGATGACAGCGTTATGCGCCTAGGCATGCTTCTAATTAAATTTTTGGATAAAATCTTGAGGAATTTGCTCCCATTCTGTGGTAACTGCATTTTCAAGTTCCCTCAGGTTTCTAGGTGCAGGTATATGACGCTTCACATTTTTCTTAAGATGATCCCATACATGTTCTATCGGATTCAGATCCGGGCTTTTTGGTGGCCATTGCATAATCGGTATATCAACTTGATTAAGATAATCGAGTACCTCCCTAGCCACGTGAGGTCGAGCGTTGTCTTGCATAAACAGGAAATTGGGCCCCACAAAATGACCGAAAGGCGTCACATGATCTATTACAATATTCTCAAGATGGTAGCCGGCATTCATGGATCTCGAACGGACAGGAACTAACTCTGTGCGAGCATCAAAGCAGATGCCACCCCAGAACATAACAGAGCCACCGCCGAATGGAATCTAAAAAAATTATTTAAAACTGTAAATCTAAACGAATTGTTTTGATTCCTGTCATGAACAACGAAACAAAATATGCATAACCTACTATTCAAAATACTCGATAAACTTTAAAACTGACATAAGAAAAAGATAAATTAATTTTCAGATTATTGCGTTAATGTTGTCCAGGAGTTTTTTATATATATATATATATATATATATATATATATATATATATATATATATATATATATATATATACCATACATTTATATATATATATATATATATATATATATATATATATATATATATATACCATACATATATATATATATATATATATATATATATATATATATATATATATATATATATATGACAAAATAAATGCTTATACTGCACTCTGTCGGTGACTTATTTAAAGTTTTTCCGAACAAAGTGGCCAGACTACAGCTGACACTTAATTGCAGAAGCGTACCCACTCAAAGGCATAGATGGCGCGTTGATGAAGCAACTAAGGCGAATCGAAAGATCAGCACTTTGGAAGTTCCCAAAAGTGTTTTCTGTATTTGCTAGACCATCCCAAGATGCGTTTCGCCGCATCACGGCTCATCAGCTGGGCTAGGTTCAGCAGATACAAAGAACACCATTAGATGCTTATACTGCACTCTGGCGGTGACTTATTTAAAAAATCAATAAAAAAATACGAGAGATTCGATATGTAGACAAGAAATATAGAATTTTAAATTCACTAACATACAAATAATTGCCTTTTAAGGTATGTACTCTTAATTAGTTTTTATTGTTGTTATATGTGTAAATATTACATTACAGGTTTTTAGTGTTCCGTACGGAACACTTATAAGATCACTTCGGTGTTTGTCCGTCTGTCTGTCCGTCTGTCCGATTTTCTCCGAAACTATTTGTCATAGAAAGTTGAAATTTGTTAATAATATAGGAATTGATGGCCTCATCAGAACCATGTAGTTATGAAAGTTAAATTTTGACTTAAGGGGTTAGTTTTGGAGGGTGAAATCGGAATTGAAAAAAAAAATTTTTTACTAGGTAATTGAATGTGGTGTCAAATGCAAGGTTGTGAAAACACGAGTAAAAAATATATACGAGTATATAATGTATGTATAATGTTGCGCGCACTTTTCTTTGTATTATTTTTAAAAAATCGCGAAAAATGGCTGTCCACCAGCCTTATCTCGAAAAGTACTTACCAAAAAATTTTGAAAAAATTCTGGAACATTCTCCACCAGGTGTAGATTGAACGAAAATTATCACGAGTGCATTACCTTTAATAATTTATCTGATATATAAAAAAAAAACAAAAATTTCAATGTCATCAGATTTCAGTAAAGATTGGAATCAGACTTTGTTGAAAACTCATTTGGGGTGTGTTTTGTGAAATCACTGATCATTTTATACCTCTGTAACAAAATTTTTTATTTGAAAAGCAATCAACGTACGGAAACACTAATTGCGCAAGTTCAACTTGCACTTGACCGGTTATTTATAACCTGTAATTGAGACCAAAAAGATGTTACCATGTGTTTTCTAATTTTAGAATAAATAAATATTTAAATAAATATATATTGTTGGAAATGCCTAAAAAAAAATAAGGCGAAATTTCAAATAAACATCTAGTTTATTTTTTTCCAAAAGAACCTAAGTTCTACAGTCAAATATGTATATATATATTGGCCACCCACGACAACCCCCTCCCACTAAACGCTATTACGGTAGCATTTATCCAAGTTATATATATATATATATATATATATATATATATATATATATATATATATATATATATATATATATATATATATATATATAAAACAGGCATTTCCCAAAAAAAGTAAAATTTTAAGAAATTAGTAAAACCACGTTTTAATGTTACTTGTACGTTCATTTTACTTTACTCTCGGGACATATAAGAAAAGTAAAAAAAGTGTCATACAGCTGGATAACACCCGATTTTCTTCGAAACTATCTGACATAGAAAATTGAAATTTGGTACTAACATAGGAACTGATAGCCTTATCAGAGCCGTGTAGTTTTGAAAGTTAAATATTTAAATAAGGGGTTGGTTTTGCGGGATGAAATCGAAAATGAAAAAAAAAATACCAGGTCATCGTTCAGAACCGGCATTAAATTGTAGGTTCTCTTTGTCTGTGGACACACTTAAAAAGGCACCAACCACAGGCAAAGGCGAGGGGGGGTCGCCTACGTCCGTAACGGATAATTGTTTGTCCTTATTAACGTACATGGCAATATTAACGCTTAGCAGTTTTGTGATCTTTTTGTTATATCCACCGCAAGATGCAGCATTTTAATAGAATATGTATTTTAATTACAATATATCAACATAATATTCTTTACCTAATTATTTAAATTATATTTTTAAGTACTTCATGTACCACTTAACTAACTTATCTATTACTTTAGAGTATCCACTTAAGTTAAAAATGTTATTCAAATAGCTTGTGTTGTTTTATTATAATTAATACTCACATAAAGGTGCGTATGCAAACAATAATGTTGAAAGATTGTTATTAAATGTATCAGAATAATCAATAATTTAGGATCTGATAATTTTTATCTTGTTTTAATATTACAAGAGTGCTGAAATAATAGAGAACTACATTTAAGATATTTAGGAAATCAATAAAAAAAAACACAAAAAAACGTTTTTTTTTTTTCTAATTAAATATTCAGTACATAACATATTATTAGTATCAATGCGGTAAATGACCCTTAAAAACATGAAATTAAGATATAGATCATATCTGAAGTTTTAGTGTTTTTTAGTATTCCGTACGGAACACTTATAAGATCACTTCGGTGTCTGTCCGTCTGTCTGTCCGTCTGTCACACCCTATTATCTCCGAAATTATTTGTCATAGAAAGTTGAAATTTGGTAATAATATAGGAATTGATGGCCTCATCAGAGCGATGTAGTTTTGAAAGTTAAATTTTGACTTAAGGGGTTAGTTTTGGAGGGTGAAATCGGAAGCGAAAAAAAAAAAAATTTTTACTAGGTCATCGAGTGTGGTGCCAAATGAAAGCTTGTGAAAACACGAGTAAAATATATATATATATATATATATATATATATATATATATATATACGAGGCATGTTTTTTAAGTAAGTACCGTTTTGGAATTAAAAAAAGACGTGCAAAGATATCGCTATAATTTTATTTTTACATGAAAGCCTGTACCTTAATCTACTTTTCTACATAATTTCCGTGAATATTGAGGCACTTGTCATAACGTGGCACCAGTTTTTGAATACCCTCCTCATAAAATTCTGCTGCCTGACTTGTTAACCACTGTATCACACACTACGAGAATATTGAGGAAAGCAGTCGCACAATGATGAAATTGTAAAGCGTCTGTTTTCTCTCACCTTTTCGTCCACTTTCTGCACCAAATCTTCATTAACGACCGAAGGACGCCCACTCCGTTCTTCATCATGCACATTTGTGCGGCCATCTTTAAATGCTCTCACCCATTTCCTTACCATTCCATCACTCATAATGTTTTGTCCGTAAACTTCACAGATCTCACGATGAATATCGATCGGTTTTACGCCTTTAGCACTAAGAAATCGTATAACAGCCCGTACTTCACAATCGGCGAGACTCACGATTGTCGGAGGCATCTTAAACACTCAGTAAACAACGTATACAATGAAGAATCAGACTGTAATGGCGTCAGTGCGTAGACATGAGATGTAGGTTACCAGCGCGCATGCGCGGAACGCCGACCGTATCGCTGCGGCGGCGGAATCGCAAAACGGTACTTACTTAAAAAACATGCCTCGTATATATAACGTAATACTTGCGCGCACTTTTCTTTGTATTATTTTTAAAAAATCGCGAAAAATCGCTGTCCACCCGCCTTATCTCGAAAAGTACTTATCAAAAAATTTTGAAAAAATTCTGGAATATTCTTCACGGGGGTGTAGATTGAACGAAAATTATCACGAGTGCATTACCTTTAATAATTTATCTGGTATAAAAAAAAAAAATTCAAGGTCATCAGTTTTCAGTAAAGATTGGAAACAAACTTTGTTGAAAACTCATTTGGGGTGCGTTTTGTGAAGTCACTGATAATTTTATACCACCGCACATTGGGACCAAAACCCAAAAAGGTGGCCAAAATATGAAGGTGTTATTCGAATTATATGAAAATTTGCATATCTGGTTTTTTTGATGTCGCTGATTAAGAATCTGACATAAAAAATGTAAATAACAAAATGGCGGTTGCAATATGGCGGACAAAATTGATAAAAATTGTCATATTTTCATGAAATTTCGACTATAGGGCTCTTCGAGGTTGCTGATGAAGAATCTGAAATTAAAAATGTGAAAAACAAAATGATAGATCCAATATGCGGACAAAAATGATAATTTTTGTCATATTTTCATGACATTCATCTGACATAAAAAATGTAAATAACAAAATGGCGGTTGCAATATGGCGGACAAAATTGATAAAAATTGTCATATTTTCATGAAATTTCGACTATAGGGCTCTTCGAGGTTGCTGATGAAGAATCTGAAATTAAAAATGTGAAAAACAAAATGATAGATCCAATATGCGGACAAAAATGATAATTTTTGTCATATTTTCATGAAATTTCGACTATAGGGCATTTCGATGTCGCTGATAAGGATCTGAAATTAAAAATGTGAAAAACAAAATGTTTCAGTTAACTAATGTTAAATGAAAATTAACACGGATTTGAGTATTATGTATTATAAAGATAGATATAAGATATAACATTATTCATACTTTTTTACATAAAATTTATTTTAAAAAAATGTGCAAGTACGGGCAGCTTATTTTGCTTGTGTATTATTAAAAAATAGTTAGAAAACACGATAAAATTGGTTTGACAGTGGGATGTCGTGGGACTTTTAACTTATGTATATTTTAATTTTGATGTTTGAAACTAAAAGTTCTAAAAAAGTGATATTTTAAACGTTACAATAATTAAATAATAATCAAATTTTATTATACTCAATTTATATCGTTTAAATGTACTCACGTTTATTCGGAGAATCCATTTCCAGAAATTAAATTAACTTCAAATACGAAACATTTGAGCGCAATTGAATCTGTCTGTCTAACTCAAATGGAACAAGCTCAGAATCTGACCTGCTCGATGCTCTAACAACAATAGGTGTCAAGAGCCACAGGTGCAGATTTGATTATTATAACCGGTCGTTTCGAATAGCGCAGGTACCAACCCACATACCTAGAGCCTGAAAAGTCCCTCAATCGAACATTCAGTTTAGGGACTTTTGGCCACCTTTTCGGCATTCGGTTCCAATATACACTGTAACAAAAATTTTTATTTTAAAGGCAATTAACGTACGGGACACTAATTGTGTAGGTTCAACTTGCACTTGACCGGTTTTTTAGGTTAAATATTTTATCTATGTCAGAAAACTACAGTGCGAAGTGAGACTTGATGGAATGTTTAAATGGATTTTTGTCGAAAGTATAGTGCATATATGAGATACACACGGTCTCCGTAAATCTACTGTTAGGTTCTTGGGACCATATTCTGCTTCCGACATCGAGTATCCTACCGATCATTGACAGAGAGATACCTAAACTGCGCAATATTTGGCCCTACAAATCTCTCAAATATTTTGCAACTTTCCCTTGATTAGACGTTTATTTTAGGTCCGACGACCTTTTATGACTACGCTTACATCCCTTTTTCAAGGAAATTCCCTTCCAACAACAAAACCTTGGTCCAACCAAAAATGCAAGGAAGCGATTACTTCCTTACATCTGATAATGGTGTGAAAATCTTAACATCGTCACAAATACTACTCAGTATATATCACCACTACACCAAACACTTTATTTTTGCACTCGACGCGCGTTTCGCTAACCATGTTAGCTTCATCAGGAGCGATGATTGACTGTCATCATCGCTCCTGATGAAGCTAACATGGTTAGCGAAACGCGCGTCGAGTGCAAAAATAAAGTGTTTGGTGTAGTGGTGATATATACTGAGTAGTATCATTGTGCCAAAGATTCCACATTCCCAACTTAATCGTCACAAATCATAACATCTTTGTTCGTTTCCGAAACAGATATAAAGAAATTATCGAGGAAACCAAGGAGTCACACAATCAAAGAATTAAAAACAAACTTCTTGTCTGCCCCAATAATTCCAGGTCTTTTGGTCAGTCATTAAGGCCATTAAATCCACTATACCACCACTCACACGGCCAGATAATACTATTGTAACAATAGTTGAGAAAACCAACTTATTTGCTTTACATTTTACTGTCGATTTCCAAAGAAAAACACCATCAGCTTTTCTCATAGTGCAGTCAAGGCTGCCCGATATTGTCTTGAGACCATCTATCATAAAACGTAACACGTAAGCGGAAACATTTTTGGTCTAGCTACTGAAAAAACATTTCTGTACCTTCCTTGTAGAAGAATTTGTCTTTGCCTGCAAAATAGGCCTCAATTTCGGCAATAACTTCTTCACTGGAGCCAAATCTCTTTCCTGCGAGGATTTTTTTGAGGTCTGCGAATAGATAATAGTTACTGAAGGCCAAATCTGGAGAATACGAAGGATGAGGAAGCAGTTCGGACTTCAATTCATGCAATTTTTCCATCGTAACTATTGACTTGTGACACGGTGCATGGTCTTGATGAAGGAGCACTTTTTTCTTGCTCATTTGGGGCCATTTCTTTGCGATGTCTGCCTTCAAACTCTCCAAACTTTATATAATATTCGCTACTTCAGTTATCTCGTTCGACTGTCACAAGGCGTGTTGAAGTTATGAGTCGGGACATGGCAGATAATCTAAAACATATCATGGAATGTACAGACTTTTCTTTACAGTTCGACGAATCCACCGATATGACAGACACTGCCCAGCTGTGTATTTTTATTCGAATGGTATTCAATGACCTGTCGGCTAAGGAAGAGTTTTTGACAATGATTGCTCTGAAAGGAAAGACCCGTGGCGAAGATATATATGACGTTTTCTTCAATTTTGTAACAAACTACAAGCTACCAATATATAAACTAGTGTGCATTACAACCGATGGAGCACCAGCAATGACTGGAAACAAAAACGGTTTTGTGGCATTGTGTCGAGCTAATGATTCTTCATTTTTCTCCTTCTATCGCATTATACATCAACAAGTTTTGTGTTCAAAAGTTCTAAACATGGAGGAGATTATGGGCATTGCAATAAAAATTGTGAATTCTATCCTTGTACGTAGCTTGCAACGACGGCTCTTTAAATTGCAGTTGGAAGATAGTGAATCAGCTGAACACACTGATTTAGTTCTTCACATGGACGTCAGGTGGTCGAGTCGCGGAAAATTCCTAGAAAGGTTTCAAGAATTTTTGCCCGAAATAACAGCTTTTCTGGACGAAAGAGGTGATGACACTCAGATGCTGAACAACGGAAAATGGCTGACTGATTTGGCATTTTTGACAGACATCACAATGCATTTAAACACCATTAATTTGGAGCTTCAAGGTAAATGAAAAACTATTATTGAGATGATTAGCGCAATAAACGCATTCAAAAGTAAATTGCAACTTATGATAGATCAACTGAAAAGAAAGGATCTGAACAATTGGCAAATATCGCATCATTTATGAGTTATCCTTTTTCGTGTAAAAACATTGAGGAATTAGCTACGGAAATAGCAAGTCAGTTTAACATGGACTCATGTTCTGTTGAAAATGAGTTAGTGCAGATTATATCAGATATACATCTCAAAGCCACAGCATCTGATACAAAATTCTGGTGTTTTATATCTGAAGATAAATATCCGAATCTAAGGCAAATCGCCCTTCAACTGACGGCAATGTTTGGGTCAACTTACTTGTGCCAGTCTGCATTTTCTGAAATGAAGATAATTAAGTTAAAATATCGCAATCGACTAACTGACGAACATATGTCATCATGCTTGCGATTATTACTCGGTAATTACGTACCATCTTATGAAAAGTATGCTGAGGACATGCAGTGCCACGCTTGAACATCCAAAGTCACTCTTGAGTTAAGTTTAGACACTAGAACTCGTTTGTTTTCTAAGAACCAATAAACTCGCAATTTTGAATAATTATGAGTTTTTTCATTGACATTTTAGAACAGACCTACACTTACCTTGACTAAAAAAATGCATATTGTGCGGAAAACTAATATCTATGCCACGATACACCCTACCTAGACGACAATCGTGCATCACACTTACTTGCAGCCTCTCAGAGTCGATCGATCGTAGTCTAACAATATTGAGGTAGATCGCCAGCAGTTCAAGTTTGAGCACCCCTGTTGTAAAGAATATTTTATTTTCCCACATCGTAATTCTAATGTTACGATCTCAATTGACGGTATCTTGGTGATTTAAATTTTTAGTGCTGGAAATATTTTAATTTAATATTTTAACTATATTTCGAGCTTCATAAAATTGTACATAATCTTAACACCGCTATATTGACGCTTCTCGTATCGACGACAGTATTTTAAAGCACTAGTTTAAAAAATAATATGCAAGAACTAACATTTTTATGAGATAGATATGCAGAATGAGAGCATTTTCTACAAGCAAAGCCCATCCACATAAACGCTTTGTCTAGATTTTGAGAACGGACGTTTTAACGTAGTAGTCCTGGTACCAGTCTCAATTACAGTTCAACCTTCAACCTCTTTAATGAATAAAGTAATGAATGTTTCAAGTTAATTATTAGGTTAAGCGTTTGTATCTTTGTTAATACTACGAATATTGATAACTAGTTAGTCTATTTTACTTCCCATTGTCAAAAAAATGCAGTTATTACGGATAGTAGTTTGACATACAAAAAGTTTGGTAGTCCCGATTTTATTGTGCTATTTATATTAAATCTACAGTAAACACAAAACACAATAGCGAAGCTTAAGACAATTTTTAGGTCCTGTTTTTTATCACGCATGCATCCCCTATCATACCAGCAAAATGGCTGCCAGCGCGATCGTGGGATCTGAGAGATCTTCTATAACAAGCTCCGAAATTCATTATTAAAAATTTTCCAATAAGTAAATGACTCGTTTGACATTATAATTGAAAATAATTATAAAAAATATGTTAACAGGAAGTTTTTGTCGTGCAGTTAGTGCTTGTAAAAAATATATGTGGTATAAATATATAATAAATGACTGTTTTTAGTCAATTTCCACTGGTTTATTTAAATTGCCATGACGCGTTTCGCTGTCGATGCAGCTTCTTCAGATCTACATTTTACACTGTCAAGTTAGGTTTAATATTCACAGTTTTATATAATTTCTTAATTATAATATTACACCTAATTAAATTACATTGACACACATCAATGTGTGTAAGTAGAAGCTACAACCATCCAAAATATGTGGTATATCCAAAGGAGTTAGTTTTTTTTAGATTTCCCAAAGATTCTTAAATGTATTTTTATTCATAATTCTTTATTTCTGTTATGCAATATATAATATAAAGATTATAATAATTGTGTTTTCATATTAGAGATACATTTTATTTGTAAAACAGTTAATGTTTTATTATTATTAAGTGCTGGTTTATGTTATTCCACTTGTACTTTTTTTTCTGAGTTCAGGGCAGAATGCTTGCTAGAGTTAAGTTATATTTTCTGCTAAAATTCGCTAACCAAACTTTCAAAACTCAATCTGGGCATGCAAAAGTAGTAATTCTCCAGCACGAATAAATTTGAATAAATCAGTGCATGGATTTAATTTTTTTATATAAGTAGTATATAGGCAAGAAAAGTCATTAGTTGTATAAAAATTATTATATTAGATTTAACTAATGATAAAATGGAGCAAAAAGTATGTTCACTTCATTTTTAAGTTCAGAAGAAAGACGATCTCATCTTAAAATGATTATTATAATTGTGTTTTTTTTAATCTCTTCAGATTACTGGTATTCGCTGAAATATAAGGAGCTTGATTGTTGATATTATACGCGCGAAGCTGAAGGTCTACAGAGATATATTCTCCAAATTAATCTCTAATGGTGGAGAAATATAAATTCAACAATGAGATATTTAAATGACTAACGTGCAGAAAACGTTGAAGCTAAATGTAGTCTGCCATCATATGTGAGTCCCACCGCCCCTGATAACGCTCTTCCATTGTCCGAAGATCCTGATGAAATTTTTCACCCTGCTCCTCACTAAAATCACCCAGATTTTGTGGAGATCGGTCTAAATGCGAGTGCAGGAAGTTCGATAACATGCACTCAACAAGCTCGACATGGTCATTAGATTTCTTTTTGCCTAGGAAGCTACTCATAACCAAAACAAATGAATTCCAAGCTTTGGATTCAACATCAGTCATTGATTTGACAAAATTAGGATCTTTCACGAGTTGCCTAATCTGTGGCCCATCAAACATACCAGCTTTCAATTTTTCTGAACTTAATCCTGGAAACTTACGTGAAAGAAAATTAAAACATTCGCCACTTTTGTCAAGCGCCTTCACAAACTGTTTCATTATGCCGAGTTTAATATGAAGTGGTGGAAGTATGATGCGGTCTCGGCTAACTAAAAGCACGTTTATAACATTTTTTTGTACCAACTTTTAGCTCTTCCCACACTGGCCAAACTTTTTGTGACCAATGGTGTTGTTTGTCACGACTATCCCAGAGACACATGAAACAAGGGAACTTTGGGTACCCCCCTTGTTGACCTAAAAGAAAGTTAACCATTTTCAGATCAACACAAATGACCCATTTGTGGTCTTGATACTTAATTTTTTCCATAACCTTAGAAACATTTACGTATTCTTCTTTTAAAGTCGTCGAATGTGCAATAGGTATAGATCCATACTTGTTACCGTTATGAAGCAAAATACACTTTAAACTTCGTTTGCTGCTGTCTATGAAAAGACGCCAATCACTAGGTTGGTACTGTTTTAATCCCATCTGCTGCAAAATACCACCAACATCGTTACAAAAAACTAAATCCTTCTCTTGAGAAAATACGGTAACAGATTTTTTTCTTGGGTACGATAAAATGTAATGTTGGTTTCCGGAGTAAGCAAATTTTTTTCTTTTAAACGAGATGCTAAAATTTCAGAAGCTTCTTTTGGTAAGTTCAGATCTCTTACTAAGTCATTTAGTTCTTTCTGATTAAATGGTTGAGGTTCTGAAAGGCTACATTTGTAGTCTGAATCAGAGTCTTCACTTGATGTATTTCGTTCGGGTTCGCAGAGATTTGGTTCATCAGAAGATTTAGATGTGCTGGGTTGTACCTCTTGTGATTTTAATTGAGGTCGTTGAGCAGAAGATAAGTTAGGATATGACCACTTACTTCGATTTCCAGGGTTAATTTCGTTTATTTTTACAACGCAGAAGTAGCAATCGTCATGATGATTTCGAGGTTCTCGCCAAATCATGGGTGTTACGAACATTATTGCATCTTTTTTTCCACTGGATGGAACATTATTGCATCTTTTTTTCCACTGGACCAAAACGTTGAAGCTAAATGTATTTTTTGCCTTTTTCCCTTTTTTCGTGTATCTGGTTTAATAAGAACTTGATAAAAAAGTGTTTCTAAAAAACAAAGCTTTTCTCGTTTTTTTTCTTGCTTTCAACCAGCAAAATTCATTTTTATCCTACAGAATTTTTGAAAAGTAGTAGAAGTAATGATGATAGCGAAACCAGAGAAACCGCAACATGAAGTAACATCATATAGACCCATATCACTGCTTCCTGTGATATCCATGCTTCATGCTGATGCTGATAAAAAGACTGAAACCAATAATAGAAATAGAAGAAAGACAGATCAGAGCTGGAGTCCTACAAGGAAGTGTCCTAGGACCAGTTTTTTAAACCTACTGTACACGAGAGATATCCCTGAAAGTATCGAAGATACTATTGCTACGTTTGCAGATGACACGACGATACTCTCAGTTGGCAATCGTTACGAAGAAGCAGTGAAAAACCTACAAACTACTATGGGCAAAATTTACAACTGGACCAAGAAGTGGAAAATAAAATTGAACGAATCCAAGTCTTTTTTTTATGGGTCTAGCACACGTGCTACAGGAAGTCCCTAAAGCGCTACAGGAGCGACACGGGTGCGGAGAAAGCGATTCACGTTGTTCTTGAATCGCTGCAAATTGTACTCGGTGGGAAACATAGTCCTGGACAAATTATTCCAAAGGGATGATGTTCTCCATATAAAAGACTGCTTGAAAAGCGTTGTACGAGGAGTAACAAGCTGAACCTCATACGGATGTGAAGAATTAGCGCGACGTGTACTTCTAACATGCACCGCTCTGGGAGGAATTAAGCGGACCACATCCTTCGAACACTTTCCATGAAAATATTTGTAGAATAGGCTCAAGTCGCCAACCGTTCGTCGATGTTCCAGCGAATCAAGGCCGCCGGTCAGTTCCGGGTCTCCAATCAGACGAACAGCTCTTCTCTGAATAAAATCCAACAAATGCAGTGTATGTTTGGGAGCAAAGCTCCAAACATGGGAGCATTATTCCATAGTTGGTCGAATTTGAGCTTTGTAAAAAATTAACAGTTGTTGTGGAGTATAAAGCTTTCTGGTTCGAAATAATATTCCCAACTTTTGAGAAGCTCTCCTTGCTATGCCTGCAACATGTTCATGCCAGGACATATTTATTCTCAAATTAACGCCCAACAAATTGAGTGACGATGTTAGAGGAATGGAGTGCCCCGACATAACTATGTCGGGTTCAGCAACGTTAACTTTTTTTAGAAAAAACTGCCGCCTGGGTTTTTGTGTAGCGTTAAATTCCACTTGGTTACTGTCACCCCAAGATAGAATTTCTTCCAAGTCTTTGTTAAGTTGAATGACTTCCTGCTCTCTGCGGATATTCGTCTGAGTAGCCGATGTCCGAGCGTTCAAAGTGAATGAAGAGATAAGTGTACTGTCATCTGCAAAGCTGTAGATTGGATTCTCGGTCTTTTCCAGCAGATCGTTAATGTAAATGAGAAAGAGAGTAGGAGACAGTATGGAGCCTTGGGGTACACCGGCGTTGATAGTGAAGGTGTTAGAAAGAAATTCGTCGACTGCCACTCGTAAAGAACGCTCTCTGACGAAACATGAGAGCCACAAACAGAACTTTTCAGACATACCATAAAAACGTAGCTTAGCCAACAGCCTATCGTGCTAAACACGGTCGAATGCCTTGGATATGTCAAGAGCAACCGCTCGAAATTCTCCAAAATGTTCAATTGCGTTGTTCCAAACATGTGTTACATAAGTCCGAAGATCTCCTGTTGATCTATTTTTACGAACGCCATTCATGTTGATTTCACTAATAAAAGAAGCCAGTCCCTTCCAGTTAGAATAAATGATGTCCAGATCCCGCATGAAAACACTGCAAAGTATCTGGGTATCACTCTTGTTGCAAGACTCAGATGGAAAGTACACGTCAAAAAGAAACGCCAAGAAGTAGAACTCAGATACAAGAAAATCCGATGGTTGCTTGTACGTGAAACCAAATTATCCATCCATAACAAAATACTTTTGTACGACCAAATACTCAAATCGGTATGGTGTTATGGCATCGAAATATGGGAGAGCGCCAGTGAAAGCAATATACAATTAATACAGAGATTTCAGAACAAAATATTAAGAAACATCATAGATGCTCCTTGGTACATCAGAAACAGCGACATCCACAAAGATCTGGGTATTGACTCTGTTAGACAGACCACTACTAAGTACGCTAGGAGCCATGAAGATAGGCTCCACAGCCACGTGAATGTCGAGACACTCCAACTCCTGGACAACACGAATCATACGAGACGACTCAAAAGGATTAAACCCTATGAGTTAGTATAGTGAAGTAATTTTACAAAAGCAGAGCACAGTGCGAGAGTGTACACTTCAGTTTAGTGTAGAAAGCTGCTAGAAACTACTATTGACTAAGACCTAAGACTAAGTATTTTAGATAATTTAAGTTAGATACAAATTACTCATTGTTCTATCAATGAACAGATTGTAATATTACTTTGAAAGGAAAAAAAAATCTACAGAATAGGATTTTTTTTTTGAAAGAAGGAATTTGAATATTTCAGAAATTCGCGGGCAACATGCCAGCAATATGGCGACAGGTCATGTGATCATTACAAACTCCAACCCCTTGAGATTAATGATGCCGACTCGGACTGTCGCTACTGTGTTTTATATTTACTGTGATGTCCGCTTTTACCAAATCGTCTGTATTTACTCCACTTTATTCTGCACGTAAAAATAAGTCAGGTTTTTAATCGTTTAACATGATATTAATGTATTGTGGCTGTGTACCTACCAACTATGACAATAAATTCTTTATCAATATCAAATATGCCGCCCGATTGGCATGCACGTGATATACAATATTATCGCTAATTGAATTTGTCAACACGATTTACAGAAGTAGTCAGAGATGGTAAACTCGTAAAGTGAATAAAATACCATATATACATATGTATATTTTTGCAGAAAATTATTATAATTTTTAGTAAATGGGTTTGGGATTTGAATTTAGCTTTCCCCTCGTCTTTGATGGATTTTAAATATGCAATCATCCTATTTTTTTCAAGTTTTGTATGGTGTTTCTAAAATATCGTGCTAAATAAAACAAGGTTGGGTTAATTTTACTTAATTTATTTTGCCTAACATTGTCTAGGTTTGTCACTAATAAAATGCACACAATGAATAAAAATAACCGATTTAATTAAATAACCGGTCAAGTGCAAGTTGAACTTGCACAATTAGTGTTCCGTATGTTAATTGCTTTTAAAATAAAAATTTTTGTTACGGTGGTATAAAATGATCAGTGACTTCACAAAACACGCCTCAAATGAGTTTTCAACAAAGTTTGTTTCCAATCTTTACTGAAAACTGATGACCTTGAATTTTTTTTTGTTTTTTTTTTATATACCAGATAAATTATTAAAGGTAATGCACTCGTGATAATTTTCATTCAATCTATACCCCGTGGAGAATATTCCAGAATTTTTTCAAAATTTTTCGATCAGTACTTTTCGAGATAAAGTAGGGGGACAGCGATTTTTCGCGATTTTTTAAAAATAATACAAAGAAAAGTGTGCGCAAGTATTACATTTATATATATATTTTTACTCGTGTTTTCACAATTTTTCATTTGACACCACACCCGATGACTTAGTAAAAAAATTTATTTTTCACTTTCGATATCACCCCTTAAAACTAACCTCCTAAGTCAAAATTTAACTTTCAAAACTACACAGCTCTGATGGGGCCATCAATTCCTATATTAGTACCAAATTTCAACTTTCTATGTCAAATAGTTTCGGAGAAAATCGGGTGTGACAGACAGACAGACAGACACCGAAGTGATCTTATAAGTGTTCCTTACGGAACACTAAAAATTATCTATAATGTATAACAATATAAAAAAGAAGTTTGTATGTTTATTTGTTTGTTCGAAGTAATCTCTGAAATTACCAATCCAATTAAAAAAAATCTTTTACTGGAATGTAGCCTGGACTTTTGAGGTGAACATAGGCTAGATTTTATAAGGTTGGGACAAAAGGGAGCTGCCGCAGCGATCCTGCGAAAGGCAGGCAGAGTCGCGCGTCGGGCGACCAACAGACCTGACGATACGCTTGCGCGGTGTTATGTTTACATTCAATTTTGTCGATCCATGTCCTGCGATATATAATTTGATTTTTTCACTTTTAAGTTGACTCTTTATTTGGGAAGTTTACGTGACACGAACTAGATGTAATTTGTTGATTTGGTACATAATATATTGTTTGTAAATAATTATTGTTTCGTTTCTTATTCTTTGATGTTAAATTTATGAAGACGAAAAGGTTTGTTGTTAAAGTTTTTGTTATTCGTAACTTTAAGATTCTTTCATTCTTTTTGTAGGCACATTGTAGGTAATTTGCAGCGATTCAAGAACAACGTGAATCGCTTTTTCCGCACACGTGTCACTCCTATAGCGCTTTAGGGACGTCCCTGCAGCACGTGTGCTAGGCCTATAAAAAAAACTAGAATAGTGTCAGTAGGTACTAAATAACAATAAAAACATTTATTTACATTTTTTTATTGTTATTAGTGTATTTTCGTACCTAATAGTGTAAAATTCATTTAGACAACAAATATTATTTTCGTAAACTTCCTTAATTTAGGTATATCTACTATTTCACTGTCTACTTCATTTCGTTTTGTGTTCTCTTCTAGTTAGTAAGCGTCCTCTGAAATATATTGTGTTCAATTATTGCATATCCCTGTACCATTATTACGTCGTTAATTTCAGTTTGAGGTGTTTGTTTAATTTTTATTAATTAGTTTTTTTTTTTACTTTTAGGAAATTGTGCATACAGTCCCTGGCCAAATTATTAGACGCACTCTATTTTTTTTAGTAATTTTATGTTTCTTAAGAGTTTTTATGCAATAATGGTATATTTAAACTACAATATTATTGATTTTTATTTAAAAGAATTGTTGTAGACTACATATTTGTATTTATTTTTAACATATGGCAACACTGTGTTGACAAAGTGATACATGAACGTAAACAAGTACAAACCTGTATCAGTCGCGATCGGAATCGAGTCAGGTACGGACGTGTTTCTGTGGCTTTATGGACTGTGATTGTTTATTTAACAGTTTTATACTACTCAGTTATTAGTTTATTTTGTATGCAGTGTTTTAAAAAAGTAATTGGACTATTTTCATTATGGGTAGAAAAGGCGATCTTTCACCACGTAAAAAAGTTGAAGTGAAGGCCCTTGTGATTGCGAAAACATTTACAAACCGAGAAATATCACGAAGATTGGAGGTTTCCGAAGCTAGTGTACGACGCATAAAAAAGAAAATTGAGTCAGGGAAGGAATTAAGCCCGAAAAGAAAGAAAAGATGCGGTAGAAAACCAATTTTCACTCCACGGTCAGAGAGATGTTTGAAGAAAATTTGTGTAGAAAACAGATTTGCTACCACAAAGGTTAATAAAATCACAACTCCAGGATACTAGCGTAAATGCTTCTGAGCGCACTGTTCGAAGAAAATTGAAAGAATTAGATTTTAAGGCCTGTCGCCCCGCCGGGAAGCCCAAGTTAACAGCTGCAATGAAAGCAAAGCGCCTGAAGTGGGCCAAACAATGGCAAGACAAAGATGTGGACTTCTGGAGATCGGTAAGATACAGCAATTTAATCAATAATTGATACATTATTATCATTTTCAGTTAAATAAAGCAAATAAACATGGAAGTTTATATATTTTTCCTATTTTTGACAGGTCTGCTTCAGTGACGAAAGCACATTCGAAATTTTGCAGAATAAAGCTCAGTATGTGCGTCGTCGTCATGGAGAAAAGTTTCATCCTGATTGTGTCGTCCCGACGGTTAAACATCCCACCAAAGTGATGATTTGGTCAGTCATCAGCGGCAAGGGCACTGGACGTCTGTACGTCGTCAAAGAAATAATGAGGCAAGATCAGTACAAAAAAGTATTACAAAATCGGTTGATTCCGCAGCTCAGAGAATGGTTTCCAAATGGCGAACCATTCACTTTCATGCAAGATGGAGCTCCTGCACACTGCTCTGTCTGTTAAAGCTTTTTTTTGGCAGAAAAAAATATCCCTCTGTTGGATTGGCCGGGTAATAGCCATTGAAAATGTGTGGGAGCTGATGAAAAGAGAAGTGGCTAAAGATGTGATTATTATTATTCATGTGTGGAATCATCATCCTCAAATGCAGGAGACAGTACAATCTTGCATTGATAGCATGCCGCGCAGAATTAAAGCTTTGATAGCGGCTAAAGGTGGCTCAACTAAATATTGACTTTTACTAACATTAATTTCACTTTTCTTTAAAACTTAATAAACTTATGCTTTTCTAAATTAATGCTGTTTTATTTATGTCAAATAAATAGGTAATTGATTGGATAATATAAAAATAAAAAACAAATCAATTTAAAATAATAAAACGGTACAATATCACTCGGTAATTAATATTTTACATGAAATCTTGCAGTGCGTCTAATAATTTGGCCAGGGACTGTATGTGGTGGCTATTAAATATTAAGTAGTATCTAAAGACAACGTTATGCTTAAAAAAACGCACTTTCTAGAAAGACGGCTAAGGCGAGGGCGGCTAATAGGAAAATTCGTCGGTTTTTTTGAATTGTTAACTTCCTCTATGTGTTTAATACTTCTTCCATAGGCTCGTGACTGCTCTTAAAACTGCCTGTTTCACACATAATATTTAAAGAAATGAAAAATACATCAAAGAAATTTTGAAAATTCCCAAAACCTAGGGCGAAATGTCAATAGAAATTAAAAAAAAATCAGATGTGTTAATTGAAAGAACCTGCCGTTTGTTAGGTTTACAATTCGCCATTTGCACCCATTTATTCTCATCAACGCAGAATGAACGCGGTCGATTGAAAAGCTAGACCCAAAGTCCTGGGCTCAAACAAACCCTAGTAGACCAAGAGGGCGAACCGAAATTGTGACCTGTCTGCTAACCCTCTGTTTAGTTGTTCATTCTATCGGGCGAGTAAAAGCCTTTAACATTGATTTTGCGGCTCCCGTGCCCTGGAATGCCTAGATAAGGGCCAAAATGCTACGTCTAAAAATGGACCGTCGTTTAATCAAGTACCATAACTGGCGGCCCGTGGCTCCGGGGGCGTAATAACTTGCTTGCGGTGCATTAGGTCTCGGGTTCTAATCCCGGCTGGTCGGTATGATTTATTTATTAATTTATCTAAGTATATTTGGCTTGGCCACGTACATAAATAGTAGTTGTTTGTATAAATGCAATAACGACCGTGACAGCACTACCGCCTTTTCTAAAAAAGGTGCTGTGAAATACACGAATGTATGTTTCAGCACTTGGACAACGTTGACGGGTATTACGACCACCCCGCCGATATCCTCAGGATTTGAAAAAAACGATAAAAAAAAGATTTATTTACATAATCAATTCAAGAAATCAAATTATTCATTTGACACCACACTCGATGACCTAGCAATTTTTTTTTTCACTTCCGATTTCACCCCCCCAAAACTAACCCCTTAAGTGAAAATTTAACTCTCAAAACTACATGGCTCTGATGCGGCCATCAATTCCTATATTATTACCAAATTTCAACTTTCTATGTCAAATAGTTTTGGAGAAAATCGGGGTGTGACAGACGGACAGACAGACACCGAAGCGATCCTATAAGTGTTCCATATGGAACACTAAAAATAATATTTTATTATTTGAAGTTAGATTCAAGGCATTTTTATTGCCAAAAGTTTTTCAGTAATACACTCCTGGACAAAATTAACGCAACAATCTGAAAATTAATTTATCTTTTTCTTATGTCAGTTTTAAAGTTTATCGAGTATTTGAATAGTAGGCTATGCATATTTTGTTTCGTTGTTCATGACAGAAATCAAAACAATTCGTTTAGATTTACAGTTTTAAAGAATTTTTTAGAAGATAAACAATTTTCTGTAATAATGCGATAGATTTTCTTTAAAAGTAAGCTTATAAATTATTCCCTTTTTCAAAGTAATAAGTTTTTGTGGTAGACTGTTTTATTTTTGACCCCGAAGAATTAGAAAAATGAATCGAACAAGGAATTTAACTGAACACGAGGTAGTGCGAGCCTCAGTTTTATTGGACGAGGGATATTGTCAGAGTTATGTTGCCAATTTGTTATGCAAACATCGTTCCACAATAAGTCGTATGGTAAGACGCTTGAATGAAGTAGGAACTTATTCTAGAAGGCTAGGGCAAGGGCGAAAACGATGCACTAGCAACCTAGATGAACGTTTTATAAGACAATATGCTTTAAGAAACAGGACCGTCACTAGTTCTATAATAAGAAACGAACTCGAAGCTGTTCGCAATGTCACAATTTCTTCTAAAACAGTTAGAAGACGGTTAAATGAAGCTGGATTAAACAGTAGGAGATCAGCCACTGCGCCCTTGCTTACTAGAGAGAACAGAGTTGCCAGGTTACGTTTTGCTCGAAATCACGAAAACTGGTCTGTGGATGATTGGAAACAAGTTTTCTTCACAGATGAAACTAGGGTTAATCTAAAATATCCAGATGGTCGTGAGCGAGTATGGCGAAAACCAAGAGAGAGGTTTGCTCCTTGCAATATCTCTTCAAGGATTCCATTCGGCGGTGGCTCCGTTATGTTCTGGGGTGGCACCTGCTTTGATGCTCGCACAGAGTTAGTTCCTGTCCGTACGAGATCCATGAATGCTGACTACTATCTTGAGAATATTGTAATAGAACATGTGATGCCTTTCGGTCATTTTGTGGGGCCCAATTTCCTGTTTATGCAAGACAACGCTCGACCTCACGTGGCTAGGGAGGTACTCGATTATCTTAATCAAGTTGATATACTGATTATGCAATGGCCACTAAAAAAGCCCGGTTCTGAATCCGATAGAATATGTATGGGATCACCTTAAGAAAAATGTGAAACGTCATACACCTGCACCTAGAAACCTGAGGGAACTTGAAAATGCAGTTATCACAGAATGGGAGCAAATTCCTCAAAATTTTATCCAAAATTTTATTAGAAGCATGCCTAGGCGCATAAACGCTGTCATCCGAAGTAGAGGAGGCAACACACGCTACTAGTGTCCCAGTTACACCATTAATTTTGCTACTAGTGTCCCAGTTTATTTTTTTCATTATTACATAATTTCAACGATTTTGTTATTAGGTCTTAAGAATAATTTTAATTCGAATCTTATAGAGAAATTTGGTAGCTAATTCACTTTTAAAGTATCCGAATAAGTTTTTTTCTAACTTTTAGTGTAACCAATGTTCATAAAAAATTATTAAAATTAATTCATTATAGAGATTTGTATGATTTAATATATTGTTGCGTTATTTTTGTCCAGGAGTGTAATTAAAAAATATCAAAAATTAAAATGAATGAAATCATATTTTTGTAGCAAAATTACATAAAAAATAAAATTATGACGATAAATTTTGTTTATTTAATGCGAGAATAACAAAGTTATTCATTAAATTAAAATTTCACATACTTTTGTCTCCGATTGTACCTCCCAAACATCCTTAATTGTTTCTATGAGAAAAAAATAGTCTCTCGAGAAAAAACCTAAATGAAGTTGAATACGTCACCCAGGCTTTATACATGTAGAAAAATAGCGATAAAATTCAAATTTTGTAATGTTCTATATAAATGAATATGGAAAAAGGAACGCCTACGAATAGTAAAATCAGTTGGGTTATTGCTTAGTTACATTTTTTATGTCATACTTACATTTGAAACTTCACGGGTCTATTTTTAATACTACAGTAATACAGTAAAAACATGACACGATAAATCGTCCGTTTATCTTTTTTAAAATTAACAATAAAAAATGATATTTTTTAACCCGAAAATCATATTTTAACTATGGAACTTTTATAAGAAAAGCATGTATCAAATTCTAACTACATTATACAAATACGAAATGTAAACAATTCATAACCTTAGAACCAAGATGTACTCTCATAGACCAATTAGGGAAAGAGGATGACTGGTATGTCGTCATAAGAGAGATAATATCGTGTGTTTGATTCTTTACTAAGTTTTTAAACACATACAATATACAATTACTTATATTAATCCCTTACGAAAAGTGATAGTGGCCAAACCATTAACATATAGACTAGATTGTATTAATTACAGATGCTAAGCTTTTTAAAAGAACTATGTTTTCTGTAAAAAAATATTCCTAGACTTTTTTTACTTACGTTTCTGTAGCTTGAAAATCTCAACTCCAGGAAAAGCTCTATTTAAAACTGTTCTGAAAATTGTTGTTCATTGGTTGCAAGCTTTGTAAGCCACGCTATATAGATAATATATTATTTTGTCTTCGTTACAGGTGTCCCTGGTACTTTGGTGAGGGGGAGCCCGGCCATGCGCTTAGGCCTGGCTTCTCTGCTGGTCACACTGCTACTGTGTCTCTCTTACTTAAAAGCCGAACCTCTTCTTCCTCCTGATTTGTCGCCTGAGACTACACAGCCACCTTTTTATCGTAACAACCAGAAAACAAATTATTTTCAGCATTTTGATGGTAAGTACAATTTAGAGATCTACAATGACGTTACAGAGTATATGTATATATATATATATATATATATATATATATATATATATATATATATATATATATATATATATATATATATATATATATATATATATATTATATATATATATGTAATACATAAAATTTTGGGTATCAATCCGTTCGTCTAACAATGAATTTGCACGAGGTTTCGCCAAAATCTCATTTGGCATTTTTTAAGCTCTTGCTGCTACTGCTACTCGATGCTGTGATCTTGCTGCTGCTGCCACTCGAAGCTAACTGAGAAACCGAAGTGCGGTCGCCGTCTTTTATAGGTCAGCGTTTACGCAGATTGTAGGTGGGGGGTCGGAAGTGTTCATCCGAGCATCGATGTTTGCCGACTGGGTACCCGAATCAGTGGCACCCAGCCGGCAATCACAGTATCGGGTAGCAACAGCAGCAAGAGCACTTGAAAATGCCAAATGAAAGTTTGACGAAACGTCGTGCAAATTCATTGTCAGACGAAGGGTTTGAAACCCGGAATTTTAATGTATTACATTCCACCATCCGTGAAAACTTCTATTGTAACATTTTTGACATTTTTAAGTGTTCTTGCTGCTGCTGCTAAGGGATTAGTTTTGAGGGGTGAAATCGGAAGTGAAAAAAAAAAATTTTTTTACTAGGTCATCGAGTGTGGTGTCAAATGAAAGCTTGTGAAAACACGAGTAATATATAAATATATATGGTAATGATTTTTTCTTGGCTTTAAGGTTATGTGAATTAAAACTTCATTTTACATGTATGTTAACGTTTCGATCAACCTAGTGATCTTTTTCAAAACATTTAATTTCATTAATACATCGAGTAACAATGTCAATATGTATCGAGTACCCTAAAAAACCAAACCATGATTACCCATGCAATAATAATGTTATAATTTGGCTTACCTTAGGATGTAGAATTTGAAAGATGTTTATTTTCTTGTCAATAATTAAAACATTCCAAGAGTTATATACACAACACACTTTTTACATTTTAAAACTCTGCGCACATTTAAAAATTATTAAAACGGTGTTACTTTATCATTATACTTTAAACAACTGAAAAATATATTCGATTCAGATTGTTAATTTCTTTTTTGTCGTTTATGGCATTTTGGTTTTTGTAGATAAGGATGGATTCTAATATATCTCTTTTTTTAGTATGATTTTCGGAACTTAAGATTTTTGTGCTTTCGTAATTAAATGTGTGTTTTTTTCCTTTTCATGTTTATTTAATGAAGTAACGTTATTTTTATCGTACTTGTGGCCTTTTATACGGTTTTCCAAATATTGACTGGTTTGTTCAATGTATATTCCACTACAATCATTACATGGGATTTCGTAAACAATGTTACTTTTTTTGTTTTTTGGTGTTGGTGCTTTTAATTTTGAAAAGTTGTTACTAAGGAGGTTATAGGCTTTATGAGCGATGTTGAAATTATATCTTTTGAAAAGTTTTTCAATTTGATGTGAGAATTCATTTAGATATGGTAAAACAATACATTTTTTAGTGTCTTTTTGTTTGTGGCATACTGTTTCGGTAGAATTGTAAAATTTGTGAATGCGCTTTTTAAAAATCTTTTTGATTAGAGATAACGGGTATTTGTTTAAAATTAAAGCATTTTTGGCTTTGTTTATTGCATCTTGTGGATATTCTGGATCTGATAAGGGGATTGCACGGTTTGCCAATTCTATTACGACCGATTTCCTAAGTTTTAACGGATGGTTAGAATTATAATTTAAATATCTTGATGACCACGTTTTTTTTTGTAAACCAAGATGTTTTTATGTTTTTATTTATGTGAAATAACGTTAAATCGAGGTAATTTATTTTATTGTTCTGTTCTACTTCTACTGTAAATTGTATTCTTTGGTGATAATTATTAAATTTATTTAGGAAATAATTTACTTGGTCTTTTGGAATGGCTGGTATGCAATCGTCAACATACCTAAAGAAAAATGGAATTTCAAGTTTTATATTTGAGATAATTTCAGATTCTAGGTCTTCCATCACTATTTGCGCAATAACGCTAGATATAGAGAAAACCATTGCGCAACCGTTTATTTGACGGAATAATTTATCTTCGTATTGAAAGTACGTTGAGTTCAGAACCAGTTCGACTGCCTCAACAAAAGCATTTATTGGTATATCTGTAAATAGTTTGATCTCGTCCCATTTTTTTTTTGATGATATTGTTTGCTAGGTTCAATGGTATACTGGTATACAATGATATTACATCCAGTGATATTAGTATGTAATCATCTGGGAGTTTCCACATCTATTAGTTTTTCTTTGAATTGGAATGAGTCTTTAATATAGTAATTATTTTTATAAATTACATTATTAAGAATGTTTTTAAGATATTTGGATAAACTATTAAATGGGTATTGGACACACGAAATTATTGGTCTTTATGTAGTTTTGGGAGGCCATAAATATTTGGAGGAATAGCATTTCTGATTTTTAATGTTTTGGCTATTTCGGGTGAAATATATTGCTTTTTCTCCCATTTGTCTATTAATTGATTGTTTTGTTTTTGATATACACTGGTTGGATCTCTTTTAATTGGTTTATATGTTTTCATTGTCATTAAGTAGATCATTCATTTTATTGGCGTATTCTTCAGCGTTCATTATAACAGTCTTGTTAGTTTTGTCTGCCTTGAGTATCTTGAGTTCGGGATGTTTTTTTTAGGAATTTCTTTGTTTTGAATATATTTTTTTGAAAACTGAGTATTTTGTGAGTTGTTTTTAATTTTATTTTTGTAATTAGTGAGACATGTTTTGGACCTAAGTTCGTCTTTTTCTTTAAGAGTAAGGTTTCGAAAACCATTTTCTACAGTCCCTGGCCAAATTATTAGACGCACTGTATTTTTTTTTAGTAATTTTATGTTTCTTAAGAGTTTTTATGCAATAATGATATATTTAAACTACAATATTATTGATTTTTATTTAAAAGAATTGTTGTAGACGACATATTTGTATTTATTTTTAACATATGGCAACACTATGTTGACAAAGTGATACATGAACGTAAACAAGTACAAACCTGTATCAATCGCGATCGGAATCGAATCAGGTACGGACGTGTTTCTGTGGCTTTATGGACTGTGATTGTTTGTTTAACAGTTTTATACTACTCAGTTATTAGTTTATTTTGTATGCAGTGTTTTAAAAAAGTAATTGGACTATTTTCATTATGGGTAGAAAAGGCGATCTTTCACCACGTAAAAAGCTGAAGTGAAGGCCCTTATGATTGCGAAAACATTTACAAACCGAGAAATATCACGAAGATTGGAGGTTTCTGAAGCTAGTGTACGACGCATAAAAAAGAAAATTGAGTCAGGGAAGGAATTAAGCCCGAAAAGAAAGAAAAGATGCGGTAGAAAACCAATTTTCACTCCACGGTCAGAGAGATGTTTGAAGAAAATTTGTGTAGAAAACAGATTTGCTACCACAAAGGTAATAAAATCACAACTCCAGGATGCTAGCGTAAATGCTTCTGAGCGCACTGTTCGAAGAAAATTGAAAGAATTAGATTTTAAGGCCTGCCGCCCCGCCAGGAAGCCCAAGTTAACAGCTGCAATGAAAGCAAAGCGCCTGAAGTGGACCAAACAATGGCAAGACAAAGATGTGGACTTCTGGAGATCGGTAAGATACAGCAATTTAATCAATAATTGATACATTATTATCATTTTCAGTTAAATAAAGCAAATAAACATGGAAGTTTATATATTTTTCCTATTTTTGACAGGTCTGCTTCAGTGACGAAAGCACATTCGAAATTTTGCAGAATAAAGCTCAGTATGTGCGTCGTCGTCATGGAGAAAAGTTTCATCCTGATTGTGTCGTCCCGACGGTTAAACATCCCACCAAAGTGATGATTTGGTCAGTCATCAGCGGCAAGGGCACTGGACGTCTGTACGTCGTCAAAGGAATAATGAGGCAAGATCAGTACAAAGAAGTATTACAAAATCGGTTGATTCCGCAGCTCAGAGAATGGTTTCCAAATGGGGGACCATTCACTTTCATGCAAGATGGAGCTCCCTGCCACACTGCTCGGTCTGTTAAAGCTTTTTTGGCAGAAAAAAATATCCCTCTGTTGGATTGGCCGGGTAATAGCCCTGATATGAACCCCATTGAAAATGTGTGGGAGCTGATGAAAAGAGAAGTGGCTAAAGATGTGATTACCAACAAAACCCAGCTCCTAGAAAAGATTATTCATGTGTGGAATCATCATCCTCAAATGCAGGAGACAGTACAATCTTGCATTGATAGCATGCCGCGCAGAATTAAAGCTTTGATAGCGGCTAAAGGTGGCTCAACTAAATATTGACTTTTACTAACATTAATTTCACTTTTCTTTAAAACTTAATAAACTTATGCTTTTCTAAATTAATGCTGTTTTATTTATGTCAAATAAATAGGTAATTGATTGGATAATATAAAAATAAAAAACCAATCAATTTAAAATAATAAAACGGTACAATATCACTCGGTAATTAATATTTTACATGAAATCTTGCAGTGCGTCTAATAATTTGGCCAGGGACTGTATGTTGCTAATTATATAGTGTGTGGACAATTATGATTCTTTAGTTATTTTCACTGCAAAATTCGGTCCTAAACTCAAAATATCATTGGCATATTGGCTTACTCTTAAAGAAAAAGACGAACTTAGGTCCAAAACATGTAATATTCTCACTAATTACAAAAATAAAACTGAAAACAACTCACAAAATACTCAGTTTTAAAAAAAAATATTCAAAACAAAGAAATTCCTAAAAAACATCCCGAACTCAAGATACTCAAGGCAGACAAAACTAACAAGGCTGTTATAATGAACCCTGAAGAATACACCAATAAAATGAATGATCTACTTAATGACAATGAAACATATAAACCAATTAAAAGAGATCCAACCAGTGTATATCAAAAACAAAACAATCAATTAATAGACAAATGGGAAAAAAAGCAATATATTTCACACCGAAATAGCCAAAACATTAAAAATCAGAAATGCTATTCCCCAAAAATTTTTGACCTCCCAAAACTACATAAAGAAAATAAACCCCTAAGACCAATAATTTCGTGTGTCCAATACCCATTTAATAGTTTATCCAAATATCTTAGAAACATTCTTAATAATGTAATTTATAAAAATAATTACTATTATTAAAGACTCATTCCAATTCAAAGAAAAACTAATAAATGTGTAACTCCCAGATGATTACATACTAATATCACTGGATGTAATATCATTGTATACCAGTATACCATTGAACCTAGCAAGCAATATCATCAAAAAAAATGGAACGAGATCAAACTATTTACAGATATACCAATAAATGCTTTTGTTGAGGCAGTCGAACTGGTTCTGAACTCAACGTACTTTCAATACGAAGATAAATTATTCCGTCAAATAAACGGTTGCGCAATGAGTTTCTCTATATCTAGCGTTATTGCGCAAATAGTGATGGAAGACCTAGAATCTGAAATTATCTCAAATATAAAATTTGAAATTCCATTTTTCTTCAGGTATGTTGACGATTGCATACCAGCCATTCCAAAAGACCAAGTAAATTATTTCCTAAATAAATTTAATAATTATCACCAAAGAATACAATTTACAGTAGAAGTAGAACAGAACAATAAAATAAATTATCTCGATTTAACGTTATTTCACATAAATAAAAACATAAAAAACATCTTGGTTTACAAAAAAAACGTGGTCATCAAGATACTTAAATTATAATTCTAACCATCCGTTAAAACATAGGAAATCGGTCGTAATAGGATTGGCAGACCGTGCAACCTCCTTATCAGATCCAGAATATCGAGAAGATGCAATAAAAATAAAGCCAAAAACGCTTTAATTTTAAACAAATATCCGTTATCTCTAATCAAAACGATTTTTAAAAAGCGCATTCACAAATTTTACAATTCTACCGAAACAGTAGACCACAAACAAAAAGACACTAAAAAATATATTGTTTTACCATATCTAAATGAATTCTCACATCAAATTGAAAAACTTTTCAAAAGATATAATTTCAACATCGCTCATAAAGCCTATAACCTCCTTAGTAACGACTTTTCAAAATTAAAAGTACCAACACCAAAAAAAAAAAAGTAACATTGTTTACATGTAATGATTGTAGTGGAATATACATTGGACAAACCAGTCAATATTTGGAAAACCGTATAAAAGGCCACAAGTACGATAAAAATAACGTTTCTTCATTAAATAAACATGAAAATAAAAAAAAAACACACATTTACGAGGCTGGTTTGAAAAGTCCGTGCAAAGTCCGAGAGATGGCACCACCGGCGCGTATCGAGGTCATGTTTAGTTAGTAGCATCTCTTGAATGAACGCACACCAAGTTTCAGCCATATTGGTCTATTTCTTTGTGTTTGGCATTCGTATGAATCAAGGAAGTCGAGTGATTTTCAAGAAATGGACGAAAAAGAATTTCGTGTGGTGATTAAACATTACTTTATGAAAGGCAAAACGCCTCAGGAGACTAAAGAGAAGCTTGATAAACATTATGGTGACTCTGCACCTTCGATTAGAACAGTTTATAAGTGGTTTCAAAATTTTCGGACTGGCCATATGGGCACAAGTGACGCTGAACGTTCTGGACGGCCTGTGGAGGTTACGACTCCAGAAATCATTGATCAAATCCATGATATGGTGATGGATGACAGAAGAGTTAAGGTGCGTGAGATTGCTAGTGCTGTGGGCATCTCGACTGAACGGGTACAGAATATTTTGCATAAACATTTGGACATGAGAAAGCTATCCGCAAGATGGGTGCCGCGATTGCTCACGCTTGACCAAAAACGGAATCGTGTGAAGTGTTGCAAGGATGGTTTGCAGCTGTTCCAGAAGTATCCGGAGGACTTTAAGCGTCGTTTCGTCACTGTGGATGAAACATGGATACATTACTATACTCCTGAGACCAAACAACAATCTAAACAATGGGTTACCAAGGGGGAATCTGCACCAAAAAAGGCGAAGACCGTTCCTTCGGCCGGAAAGGTTATGGCGAATGTCTTTTGGGATTCGCAAGGGATAATCCTCATCGACTATCTGGAAAAGGGTATAAAACTATTACAGGTGAATATTATTCATGTTATTGGATCGTTTGAAAACCGAGCTGCAAGAAAAACGCCCGCGATTGGCCCACAAGAAAGTCCTTTTCCATCACGGCAACGCACCAGCACACACCTCAGCAGTTGTGGTCGCAAAATTAATGGAAATAGGATTCCAACTCGTTTCACATCCCCCCTATTCTCCAGACTTGGCTCCCTCGGACTACTATTTGTTCCCCAATTTGAAGAAATGGCTGGCGGGACAAAGATTTTATTCAAACGAGGAGGTGATTGCAGACACTAATGGATATTTTGCAGACTTGGACAAATCCTATTATTCGGAAGGGATCAACAAACTAGAACATCGTTGGACGAAGTTTATAAGCCTAAAAGGAGACTATGTCGAAAAATAAAAAAGGTTTACCCCAAACACATAAGCAGTTTTTTATTTTTGCACGGACTTTTCAAACCAGCCTCGTAATTACGAAAGCACAAAAATCTTAAGTTCCGAAAATCATACTAAAAAAAGAGAAATATTAGAATCCATCCTTATCTACAAAAACCAAAACGCCATAAACGACAAAAAAGAAATTAACAATCTGAATCGAATATATTTTTCAGTTGTTTAAAGTATAATGATAAAGTAACACCGTTTTAATAATTTTTAAATGTGCGCAGAGTTTTAAAATGTAAAAAGTGTGTTGTGTATATAACTCTTGGAATGTTTTAATTATTGACAAGAAAATAAACATCTTTCAAATTCTACATCCTAAGGTAAGCCAAATTATAACATTATTATTGCATGGGTAATCATGGTTTGGTTTTTTAGGGTACTCGATACATATTGACATTGTTACTCGATGTATTAATGAAATTAAATGTTTTGAAAAAGATCACTAGGTTGATCGAAACGTTAACATACATGTAAAATGAAGTTTTAATTCACATAACCTTAAAGCCAAGAAAAAAAAAATCATTAAAGTATTAAAAAGAGGGTTGAAGAAAAAATCGTTTAAAATATATAATATATATATATATATATATATATATATATATATATATATATATATATATATATATATATATATATATATATACATACAATGTAATACTTGCGCACACTTTTCTTTGTATTATTTTTAAAAAATCGCTGTCCCCCTACCTTATCTCGAAAAGTACTGATCAAAAAATTTTGAAAAAATTCTGGAATATTCTCCACGCGGTATAAATTGAACGAAAATTATCACGAGTGCATTACCTTTAATAATTTATTATTATATTATATTTTATATTTAAGGTCATCAGTTTTCAGTAAATATTAGAAACAAACTTTGTTGAAAACTCATTTCGGGTGAGTTTTGTGAAGTCACTGATCATTTTATACCACCGTAACAAAATTTTTTAATTTAAAAGCAATTAACGTTCGGAACACTAATTGTGCAAGTTCAACTTGCACTTGACCGGTTATTTTAATATCAAAACAGTACTTGCTTTAAAAACGAATTTCGCATGTGGCCTACTTTCTGTTACACTATTGATCTACAGTGTTACATATGTTAGTATTAGGACAGAGTGGCCCATGTCTAAGCGCACTTAATGCTGCAACTAAATGGCGACGCTCTGTCTCTAGGAATCGTCATCACATGTAAAATGACTGCTTCTAAAAGTGTTCAGCAATGGTTTTAAGTAAAACTCCGACTCATAACGACCGCGCACCGCCACTTTCTGACACGAGAGAGTGGCCTGCGTAAAACGGCATTTAATATGTTGTTTTAACTTTATCGCTTAACTCATGTCGCTTGAAGCAGTCGCTCACTGGATACATAGGGTTAGAAGTAGCATTAATTCATAACAGTTTCAAACACTCTAAAGTCTTGCTTTTCCTAAGTCCGTTACAATGCTGCTCCAATCTTTAACAATTAGTAAGCGGTTTAATTTTGTGACTCGTATCTCAAAAAATTCTAATATTTTTGACCACACTAATTGTAGCGTGTATATAATTATAAACATACTTTGGCAAATGTCTACTAGAAACTAACAAAATTCGCGTGACGAGATCTAAAAATTTCATCGTGTACTCTCTTTCAAAATATCTCGCAACGCGCTAGTTACGTGTTGCTTCTACGTAGGACACATATAAATGTGTTGTTCTGGGTTAGTCACACTATTCGTGTAGTGTCTAAATTACGGTATTGATTTTTTTTGTATAAACAAACATATATAACAAATTAGTTACGTTGCCACCATGAACTATAAAAAATCCATCATGGTTAACGTTAGATGACAATCTGTCCAAATTCCTAAAATATATCAAATTTTATATTGAATAATGTAATTGCATCCAGTAACGCCTTGTTTTTTGAGTACTCTGTGGGTGCGCACTGTTACTATGTACGATTGTCTTTCTATGTACATCTCCAAAATTCTAGAAACCATTGGTTGCTAAAATAAAATCGATTGCAAGATATTTTTATTGTTTTATGGGTTTTTCAGACAGGGCATATCTAATATTCTGTCCAGGGACTTGAGAAGACAGACGTAATTAATTAATAAATAAATATATCTTTCTTTCTGCAGATTCACCCCTGTCTTAATAGAAAACCAGCTCAGAGATGATAACAGTAGCGAGGAAAATAAAATACTGTCGTCGGTTGGTGAAAGTCAAATTAGGGAGAACCTTACTGTGGGAAATCTTGAAAAGGCAAAATGGGATGGCAAGGTGAAGCTGGTTATAGGTTATCTTACGGCTGTGAAAGGGGAGTTGAAGGAAAGACAGGGTTTGACAATATCTGGTGCAATTCTAATGGCTGTTGAAGAGGTAGGTAATGAAATTTTGTTTTTACTTTTATTTATTATTTACCAAACAGTTTTATAATTAGGAGCTCTTGTACAATACTGTGCCTTTTCTTTGGTTTTACAAGATGATACATTGCAAGTCCCACCTAACATCATCTAGTGTAATACTATTTTTCGGGATGAAAGAAAACGTTGCGAAATAAGCCACTTTTGAACTGACAGACTCCATCATTTATGAGCCAAGATTTTTCATTCGAATTTATTGTTAAACCTGAAATGGTTTAATCTGAAAAATTAGGCCAATTTCGGCCATTTCCCACCTACTACTACTATGTTCTAATCCAGGGGTGCTCAAACGGTCGATCGCGAGTGCTTTTTGAGTTGATCTCGAGAAAAATATTCCGATATAAAACTATTCACAGATTTTGTTTTAGGTAACTAAAACAAAATGTAATGAATAAACTACTAAAATTTATTCGATCTACAATTAGGCCAGAATAACCCCCTCATCACTTTCTTTTATCGTAATAACCCCCTGCTAGCGGCAAAAGACGGCTTTATCAAAGGAACGCGCGGTACTTGTCAAAGAAAAGTCGCGTTTTTGATTCCCGCCGATTTTTCTAGAAACTTCGGGCGGCGTGTTTGACGGGAACATTCGAGACTTCGTTCGCGCCGATATAAATGTTGCGCCTGCAGGAATAGGAGTCAGTCTGAGTTGTAACTTGAAGGCGATACATCGATACAAAGTTTATTAATAAATAGTCCAAAATGAGTGCGGCGAAGAAAAGTAAAACTTATCATTTTAATAACATTTGGGAGGAAGAATTTTTCTTTGGTAAAGGATAAGTGCATTTGTCTCATTTGCCGTGCGTCAGTTGCAATACCTAAGCGTGGGAACTTAGAGAGGCATCATAAAACGGTTCATAAAAACTATGAAAAGGATTTTCCGTCACAGAGTGAATTAAGAAAACGAAAAGTACGTGATTTGATAACTTGTTTGAAAAAAAGAACAAACCATGTTCACAAGACCAGCCAAATAATCAAAAGCTGCAACGATCGCGTTATTTAAAATATCTCATATATTAGCGAAACACAAGAAACCATTTGATGATGGATTGGTTGTGAAGGAAGCATTTATTGAAGCGTGTGAGACTTTATTTGGAGATTTTAAAAATAAAACAGAGATTATGTCTGCTATTAAAGAACTTCAGTTATCTCGTCCGACTGTCACAAGGCGTGTTGAAGTCATGAGTCAGGACATGGCAGATAAACTAAAACATGATATCATGGAATGTATATACTTTTCTTTACAGTTCGACGAATCCACCCATATAACAGACACTGCCCAGCTGTGTATTTTTATTCGAACGGTATTCAATGACATGTAAGGAAGAGTTTTTGACAATGATTCATCTGAAAGGCAAGACCCGTGGCGATATGACGTTTTCTTCAATTTTGTAACAAACTACAAGCTACCAATATATAAACTAGTGTGCATTACAACCGATGGAGCACCAGCAATGACTGGAAACAAAAACGGTATTGTGCATTGTGTCGAGCTAATGATGATTTCCCTTCATTTTTCTCCTTCCATTGCATTATACATCAACAAGTTTTGTGTTCAAAAGTTCTAAACATGGAGGAGATATGGGCATTGCAATAAAAATTGTGAATTCTATCCGTGCACGTAGCTTGCAACGACGGCTCTTTAAATTGCAGTTGGAAGATAGTGAGTCTGCTGAACGCACTGATTTAGATCTTCACACGGACGTCAGGTGGTTGAGTCGCGGAAAATTCCTAGAAGGGTTTCAAGAATTATTGCCCGAAATAACAGCTTTTCTGGACGAAAGAGGTGATGACACTCAGATGCTGAAAAATGGAAAATGGCTGACTGATTTGGCATTTTTGACAGACATCACAATGCATTTAAACACCATTAATTTGGAGCTTCAAGGTAAGATCAACTGAAAAGAATGGATCTGAAAAATTTTCCGTCTTTGAAAGCAAGGATTCCTCAGTTGAATTATGATATTTATGAGGCAGAATTATCAAATATTTTGGGCCAATTCGAAATACGTTTTTATGATTTCAGTAAATTGGCAAATATCGCATCATTTATGAGTTATCCTTTTTCGTGTAAAAACATTGAGGAATTAGCTACTGAAATAGCAAGTCAGTTTAACATGGACTCATGTTCTGTTGAAAATGAGTTAGTGCAGATTATATCAGATATACATCTAAAAGCTACAGCATCTGATACAAAATTCTGGTGTTTTATATCTGAAGATAAATAAGGCAAATCGCCCTTCAACTGACGGCAATGTTTGGGTCAACTTACTTGTGCGAGTCTGCATTTTCTGAAATGAAGATAATTAAGTCAAAATATCGCAATCGACTAACTGACAAACATATGTCCTCATGCTTGCGATTAGCACTCGGTATTTACATACCATCTTATGAAAAGTATGCTGAGGACATGCAGTGCCACGCTTCCTACATCCAAAGTCACTCTTTAGTTAAGTTTAGACACTAGAACTCGTTTGTTTTGTAAGAACCAATAAACTCGCAATTTTGAATAATTATGAGTTTTTTCATTGACATTTTAGAGCAGACCTACACTTACCGTGACTAAAAAACATGCATATTGTGCGGAAAACTAATATTTATGCTACGATACACCCTACCTAGACGACAATCCTGCATCACACTTACTTGCAGCCTCTCAGAGTCGATCGATCGTAGTCTAACAATATTGAGGTAGATCGCCAGCAATTCAAATTTGAGTACTCTTGTTCTAGTCAATACTTGCAAATTTCGCATTACTTTTGTGATATTGGAAAATTATTTCAATTTAACATTATCTTATGGATGAACTAATTATTTCACATAAATTTAAAGAGTACGTATTTTTAACAGAATCTTAATGAAAAAAATAAAACACAAATACTAAAATCTACATAAAATTGGCTGGAAAAGGCAGCATCCAGAATTATCCAAATATTCTTAGAAAACCACTATTTCTACTCTCACGTTTCTCAAAAATACATCTTATTGATGCAAAAGCCCCTAAAACGATTTTTCGGATTAGACCATTTCTTAGACCAAGAATGTAAACCAGAAATGTAACATTCCTGTTATATTTTTGGTTTACATTCTTGAGATGATATGGGAATAGCTAAAAAGGAGATTCAACTCGCATATTCACTAGAAAAACTCGTAAGGGGTTACATTACCCTGGCGCTCGGAAAAATAGGTATAAAAATAAAAAAAATTTTTGACGCAACTATTGAATATATAAAATAATTTTTCTTTCACACATATACATAGTAGTTTTATGAATAATTTGAAATAATAACAAATAAAACAAATAAAAAAATGACGGAGATATGAGCCATCAAGTCTCTTTTGAAAATCCTTGCTGATGGCGTTCTTATTTTCTCTGTTAGGCATCGTCTGAAAAATAAAAAATATTTTTTTCTTATTTAGAAAGGTAATAGCTAAGATGTAGCATAGGAAAAAAATTTTTTAATTTTTTTTATAGAAATGACAGCCTTCAATTTTGGTTCGATTTGGACGATTCTTTTTTTAAATTGAAGCTTATTAAATTCCGAACAAAGTTGTCGGAGCCGATTTTTCAATTAAACTTTTGTTTCAAAATGGCGGACGTTGGTTTCTGATTATATAGCGACTGAGACACAGAAAACGCTTACAGTTTCAAACCAAGTTGTGCTAAAATGCGTGTATGTATATTTTTTTATGTCGCAGATAATATATCTAATAACACAGTTACAAGATTAATAATAATGAACCCAAAATGGCTACCATGAACAATAAAAGTATTATAAATATGAATAAAACGTACCATTATTATTTTATATCCATAACATTTGCATAAATAATTTCTTTAAGGTTGTTAATTATAAATATGTTTCAACAATTGATTTAAAATGACATATCAAATATGGCGGATGCCAAAATTGAATCGAGCAAAAAAGTTTCTCTGTGGCGTTTAGACTGTGGCAGTCAGATCATTCAAGTTATTCAAGTTTAGTTGCGGGATTTAAATTTTCATGCAGTTATTGCTAGAATTCAATTTTGGCATCCGCCATACTTGATTTGTCATTTTAAGTCAATTGTTAAAACATATTTATAATTAACAACCTTAAAGAAATTATTTATCCAAATGTTATGGATATAAAATAATAATGGTACGTTTTATTCATATTTATAATACTTTTATTGTTCATGGCAGCCATTTTGGGTTCATCATTATTAATCTTGTAACTGTGATATTAGATATATTATCTGCGACATAAAAAAACATACATACACGCATTTTTAACACAACTTGGTTTGAAACTGTAAGCGTTTTCTGTGTCTCAGTCGCTATATAATCAGAAACCGCCATTTTGAAGACGTCCGCCATTTTGAAACAAAAGTTTAATTGCAATATCGGCTCCGACAATTTTGTTCGGAATTTAATAAGCTTCAATTTAAAAAAAAAATCGTCCAAATCGAACCAAAATTGAAGGCTCTAGACAATTTTGAAACACGATTTTTCGTTTTTTCCCCACTGTGCGGCGTCAGCGTCTTAAAACCAAATATTTTTTTAAATTACCTTCAATCTGCGATTCCTGGACCGTACATGAGGTCTTCCATTGTTGCCGCGATGTCCTCCGGCTCCTTTTGTGTAGCTCTTTTCAATTTCCTGGCCTCTTTAGCCTCCTGTTGGGCTCTCATATTGGCTATAGATATTCGTTGAAAATCTAAGTTCTCGGTAAATCCCAGCGCGCTTGAGCCAATTACAAGGTTTAATAATTGCATCATTTGTAATACACTAGTATATCTATCATTAAATATACTAGCTGCAATATAAGATGCAATCTCAACAATTTTTGTACCACTGTAATGCACTTTTGGAGCCATAGACCAAATGACAGCGTTTAGATTTTCGTTGTTATTCTGACTGTATCCTTCTAAACCGCGTTCTTATAAAGGACTGACTAAAAGAACAATACCCTTTGTCAAGGCTTTGACCGCTCGTGCTGGTCGGATCGCTACCTGAGTTTCGGGCCGACTCTCTGCCGCGCTCACTTCTAATTGCTAAAAAATTTCGGAAATAATTTGAATTTTGAAATGGTTAAACTTTTAAAATATTCTTAAAAATATAAACAATTTATCTAGCCAAAAAAAATAATTCGATTTTTTGAAAATCTCAAGGTGGTGTAACCAATGAAGTGATTGGTATTGTCAATCCTGCCAAATTCGGGTAGCGTAGCTACATCTCCCCTGCGCGCATTTGTTTGCACTGTTGCAAAATGGTATTTTTTCTTAATTACCAACATCCATAGGGATATTTTTCTGTAAATAAAATCACCTGGCCATTATACATACATTTTAAAAATTTTATGTTTTTATATAAAAATTTAAAAAAAAATCGTTTTAAAATTATATAAAAACTAGCCGTGCCCGCGGCTCCGCTCGCGTGGACTTGATTCACTACTATCGTCACTGCTTATTCCTTATGTTACCTAACGTAATAAAATATCTGCCATTATGTCTCTTTATCTCCCATTATTTCTCCTTATCTCCCATTATTTCTCCTTATCTCCCATTATCTTACCTTATCTCCCATTATCTAGGCTTATCTCGCAATATTTCTCCTTATCTCCCATTATTTCACTTTATCTCCCATTATCTCACCATAACTCCCATTACCTAGACTTATCTCTGCTTATCTCCCATTATTTCTCCTTATCTCCCATTATCTCACCTTATCTCCTATTATCTAGGCTTATCTCGACTTATCTCGCAATATTTCTCCTTATCTCCCATTATTTCTCCTTATCTCCCATTATCTCACCATAATTCCCATTACCTAGACTTATCTCTGCTTATCTCCCATTATTTCTCCTTATCTCCCATTATCTAGGCTTATATCGAATTATACAGAACATATGTATAAATTTATAAAAAATACGTAAATCGGATAAGTAGTTCTCAAGTGATACGCGCACTAACAGACAGACAGACAGACAGAGAGACGTTGCATTTTATATATATTATATTCTTTGCAACGTGATATTGTTCCATATTTAATGGTTTAGGCAGTGTATTGCAAGAGAACGTGCTAACGGTAACCTTTTTTCCGACTTGATTCACTATTATCGTCACTGCTTATTATTTATGTTACCTAACGCAATAAAATATATCCTATAACCTGGCCAGAGAACATATGTATGTTTTTAAAGAAAAAGCACGTAACGCACTAACGGACAGACAGACAGAGAGACGTTGCATTTTATATATATTATAGATAGATAACCTGGCCAGAGAATATACGTAGTTTTAAAAAAAAAGACGTAAATCGGATAAATGGTTCTCCAGTGATAAGCGGACTAATGGACAGGCAGACAGACAGACAGAGAGACGCTGCATTTTATATATATTATAGATATACAATATTATTATTATATAACCTGGCCAAAGAATACATGTATGAATTTAAAAAAGACACATAAATCGGTTAAGTGGTTCCGCATGATAAACGCATTAATGGACAGACGGACAGAGAGATATTGCATTTTATATATATTATAGATATTCTCTACTACATAATATTGTTCCATATTTAATGATTTAGGTGTATTGCAAGAGAACGCGCTAGCGGCAAACTTTTTTTTTCCGACTTCATTCACTATTATCGTCACTCCTCATTCCTTATGCTACCTGTCGTAATAAAATATAGCCTATAACCTGGCTAGAGAAATAAGTATGTTTTAAAAAAAGTACCTAAATCGGATAAGTGGTTCTCCAGTGATAAGCGCACTAACGGATAGACAGACATACAGACAGACAGAGATACGTTGCATTTTATATGTATAATAGATGTAATAAAATATATATCTATAACCTGGTCAGAGAACATATGTATGAATTTAAAAAATCACGTAAATCGGATATGTGGTTCTCGAGGAATAAGCGCATTAACGCACAGACAGACAGACAGAGAGACGTTGCATTTTATATATATTATAGATATAGATTATATTATTATTATATAACCTGGCCAAAGAATATATGTATGAATTTAAAAAAAGATACTTAAATCGGATAAGTGTTTCTCGCGTGATAAACGCACTAATGGACAGACAGACAGACAGAGAGACATTACATTTTATATATATTATAGATTATAGATATTCTCTGCTACATAATATTGTTCCATATTTAATGGTTTAGACTGTGTATTGCAAGGGAACGTGCTAGCGGCAAACTATTTTCCGACTTCGTTCACTATTATCGTCACTTCTCATTCCTTATGCTACCTGCCGTAATAAAATATAGCCTATAACCTGGCCAGAGAACATATGTATGTTTTAAAAAAAAAGTACGTAAATCGGATAAGTGGTTCTCCAGTGATAAGCGCATTAACGGACAGACAGACAGACAGAGAGACGTTTCATTTTATATATATTATAGATGTAGTTAATCAAGTCGAGATAATTAGTTGAAACCAATACGTTTTTGTGTCCCGTTGGCATATCAGCACCGCAATATCATTACCAAATTCGATTAACAAGACTCGGATAGATCCATATCACTTTACGAACTTACATTATTAAATAATCTTGTTTATATAACCTTATTTTTATCCTTTTTTATTAATATACATAGAATTTCACAAGCCCCGTCTTTTATTATTCAACTTAAATATAGGCTGTACTTGTCGAAGTTACTTATTTAAGTCAGAACAGTAACTATGATAAACAGGCCCTTAAGCCTTGAAATTATCTGTAATATGAAAACTTGCTTGTTTACAAGTAAAAGGTGCGGTTTTCAATTGATTTTTGCAGATGTAAGTTTTCGAAAAAGGAAAGCAATACTCGTTACTTTTATTAACTACTAGCTAGTTTCTACGCTATAGCTATTATACACTCATTTGATTAGAACATGATTAACATTTGAATCTTAAGATATATACATGATAGGAACCTAACTAACTTAGCCTAAGTATGGAATTTATACAGGGTGCTCCACATGTGTGGAATAATGATTCCACAGCATTTAATAATCAATGTATCAAAAAAGTTTTTAAATAAAAGTTATAGGGTGTTATACGGCGCACATGTTAACGTTGATAATAAAATGTTTTGAACTATAGGTTCGAAGAAATTACACCATCTTTTTTTTTAAATAGAAAGCCCTGTATATTATTTTATTTTTGAGTCCTACTAAAAATTCTAGGTATTATTTGTCTAACATACCATATGTCTAAATTGAACTATTTTTGAATTATTGATATTTGAAATTAAGATCAAATTAAAAAAATTTTTTAAGCTGGCTTGTGTCAAACATTTACTGTCAGGTAAAGATTTAACGCGTCAAAAAATGATTTATTGACGAAAACGTTTATTGCTGCATTTTGTGAAACTGCAATTTGAGCGTAATATTCTAATGGTACATTTAGCAGTAACTACAGGGTGGCCCAAACTTACCGAAGGGGTTTGAGTTCATTATAACTTTTTATTTAAGACATAATTATAATTTTTTTTTTTTTTTAAATACAGTATATTAATGGAGAATATTTTTAATTTAATTATGAAAAATTATATCTCGCAAGTGGTGGCCATTTTCTGCTTCGCATATTCGTGCTCTTTCCAAAACATTTTGGCAAAACTTCAGCTGTTATGTTGTTGATTTCGTCGCGTATATTGTTTTTTAATTGCTGGATGGTTCTAGGCTTATTAATATGGACTTTTCCTTTCAAATAACCCCAAAGGAAAAAGTCTGGAGAGGTTAAATCCGATGAACGCGGAGGCCAATTAAAATCGCTTGTACGCGAAATAATTCGTTCACCAAAGATGTCGCGTAAAAGAGCCATTGTGTCCCTCGCAGTGTGCGCTGTGGCTCCATCCTGTTGGAACCATACTTGCGGATGGTTTTCCACGGATGGCCTTAAAAAATTTTCCAACATTGTCCGATATCGAACACCAGTGATGGAAACGGCGACACCGTGTTCATTTTCAAAATAACCGGTCAAGTGCAAGTTGAACTTGCGCAATTAGTGTTCCGTACGTTGATTGCTTTTAAAATAAAAAAATTTTGTCACAGTGGTATAAAATGATCAGTGACTTCACAAAATACACCCCAAATGAGTTTTCAACAAAGTTTGTTTCCAATCTTTACTGAAATCTGGTGACCTTGAAATTTTTATTTTTTTTATATACCATATAAATTATTAAAGGTAATGCACTCGTGATAATTTTCGTTCAATCTACACCCCGTGGAGAATATTCCAGAATTTTTTCGAAATTTTTTGATAAATACTTTTCGAGATAAGGCCCGGGACAGCGATTTTTCGTGAATTTTTAAAAATAATACAAAGAAAAGTACGCGCAAGTATAATATTATATATATATTTTTTACTCGTGTTTTCACAAGCTTTTATTTGACACCACACTCGATGACCTAGTAAAAAAAATTTTTTTTTTCACTTCCGACTTCACCCCCCAAAAGTAACCCTTAAGTCAAAATTTAATTCTCAAAACTACATGGCTTTGATGAGGCCATCAATTCCTATATTATTACCAAATTTCTCCTTTCTATGTCAAATAGTTTCGGAGAAAATCGGGTGTGACAGACAGACAGACAGACAGACAGACAGACAGACACCGAAGTGATCTTATAAGTGTTCCGTACGGAACACTAAAAATATGGGCCAATTATCCTTTCCGACGAAACACCGCACCAAACAGTACACTTACAGTCCCTGGCCAAATTATTAGACGCACTACAAGATTTCATGTAAAATATTAATTACCGAGTGATATTGTACCGTTTTATTATTTTAAATTGATTTGTTTTTTATTTTTATATTATCCAATCAATTACCTATTTATTTGACATAAATAAAACAGCATTAATTTACAAAAGCATAAGTTTATTAAATTTTAAAGAAAAGTGAAATTAACGTTAGTAAAAGTCAATATTTAGTTGAGCCACCTTTAGCCGCTATCAAAGCTTTAATTCTACGCGGCATGCTATCAATGCAAGATTGTACTGTCTCCTGCATTTGAGGATGATGATTCCACACATGAATAATCTTTTCTAGGAGCTGGGTTTTGTTGGTAATCACATCTTTAGCCACTTCTCTTTTCATCAGCTCCCACACATTTTGGGCCAATTCAACAGAGGGATATTTTTTTCTGCCAAAAAAGCTTTAACAGACCGAGCAGTGTGGCAGGGAGCTCCATCTTGCATGAAAGTGAATGGTTCCCCATTTGGAAGCCATTCTCTGAGCTGCGGAATCAATCGATTTTGTAATACTTCTTTGTACTGATCTTGCCTTATTGTTCCTTTGACGACGTACAGATGTCCAGTGCCCTTGCCGCTGATGACTGACCAAATCATCACTTTGGTGGGACGTTTAACCGTCGGGACGACACAATCAGGATGAAACTTTTCTCCATGACGACGACGCATATACTGAGCTTTATTCTGCAAAATTTCGAATGTGCTTTCGTCACTGAAACAGACCTGTCAAAAATAGGAAAAATATATAAACTTCCATGTTTATTTGCTTTATTTAACTGAAAATGATAATAATGTATCAATTATTGATTAAATTGCTGTATCTTACCGATCTCCAGAAGTCCACATCTTTGTCTTGCCATTGTTTGCCCACTTCAGGCGCTTTGCTTTCATTGCAGCTGTTAACTTCGGCTTCCTGGCGGGGCGACAGGCCTTAAAATCTAATTCTTTCAATTTTCTTCGAACAGTGCGCTCAGAAGCATTTACGCTAGCATCCTGGAGTTGTGATTTTATTACCTTTGTGGTAGCAAATCTGTTTTCTACACAAATTTTCTTCAAACATCTCTCTGACCGTGGAGTGAAAATTGGTTTTCTACCGCATCTTTTCTTTCTTTTCGGGCTTAATTTCTTCCCTGACTCAATTTTCTTTTTTAAGCGTCGTACACTAGCTTCAGAAACCTCCAATCTTCGTGATATTTCTCGGTTTGTAAATGTTTTCGCAATCACAAGGGCCTTCACTTCAGCTTTTTTACGTGGTGAAAGATCGCCTTTTCTACCCATAATGAAAATAGTCCAATTAATTTTTTTTGAAACACTGCATACAAAATAAACTAATAACTGAGTAGTATAAAACTGTTAAACAAACAATCACAGTCCATAAAGCCACAGAAACACGTCCGTACCTGACTCGATTCCGATCGCGACTGATACAGGTTTGTACTTCTTTACGTTCATGTATCACTTTGTCAACACAGTGTGGCCATATGTTAAAAATAAATACAAATATGTAGTCTACAACAATTCTTTTAAATAAAAATCAATAATATTGTAGTTTAAATATAACCATTATTGCATAAAAACTCTTAAGAAACATAAAATTACTAAAAAAAATACAGTGCGTCTAATAATTTGGCCAGGGACTGTAAGTGGGTGTAATTGTCGCTGTTGAACTACTCTTGGATTTTCCGTAGCCCATATCCTGCAGTTTTGCCTATTAACGAACCCATTTAATTGGAAATGGGCTTCGTCGCTTATAATTAAATTATGAATAAAATCATGATTTTCTTCTGCTTTTTGCCGGAAATAAATTGCATAATCAAGTCGTTGCTGGTAATCTGTCGGTTTCAATTCTTGGACAAGCTGAATTTTGTATGGAAACATTCTTATTGTATGCAAAATTCTCTGCAGCGACCCTCGTGAGAGGCCAAGTTGTGTCGAACGTCTCTTGGTTGATGTTTTTTTTCCATCTTCCCGAATACTCTCCTGTACCCGTTCAGTATTATCATCCGTGTTCACCGTTCGTCATCTGCCGGCACCAGGAAGGTTCCTTACTGTCCCTTGTTGTCGAAAATTTGCAACCAGACGGTTTTTTGTTGACTCTGAGGGACCAACCCGCACATTAAAATAACGACGATATGCACGCTGGGTCAAAACAATGGACCGTTGATTTGAGAAATAAAGTTCAACGATTTGGGCACGTTGTTCAATTGTGTACTGTTCCATTTTAAATTCCCCAAGTCTTCTTTACAAAATACTGAAAAGAAATAAAAAACAAAATTATAATAAAAAAGTTATAAGGAATTCAAACCCCTTCGGTAATTTTGGGCCACCCTGTATAAGAATCGCTTTGTTAATGATGGTTGGTTACGGAGACCGTAGGAGAATACAACAGGAGGTGTGTGATCTTTTTAACTCAGCATATCCGAATCGTAAACCCATTACCCAAACCGTAGTTAGCATAACATTAAAATGATTTAGACAATCAGGTCATGTTAAGGATCCTCCTAAATCTGGACGTCCAAAAGTTAAAGCGATGATAAAAAGATAGATGTTTTATTGGAAATTACAGAAAATCCCCACTCGTCAGCTTTGCCTAGGCCACAACAAAAGTAAAGGTACCTTAAGGCGTATACTGAATGAAGAAAAATTTTATCCATACAAACCCATTCAATTGCTAGAATTATCTAAAGATGACTACGATAGACGCGTTGAATTTTGCGAGGTCATAATGGAACGAATCAATAATGATCGTAACCTAATTCATAATATTGTTTTTTCTGACGAGGCCACATTTTGTCTTAACGGAAGAATTACCAGGCATAACTGCCGGTACTGGTCTACTGAGAATTCCCACTGGATAATCGACGGTCATTCTCAAAAACCACAAAAGATAAACGTGTGGGCAGGAATTTGTGGACGTCATGTCATTGGTCCCTTTTTTATCGATGAAAATCTTACAGGACAGCGGTATTTACAGTTACTCCAAGAGCAAGTTATTCCAACTTGTGCAGGTCTTTTTCCCGATGAAAATAAGTTTCGCCAAAATCTCATTTGGCAATTTCAAGTGCAGCACGAGCAGCAAGAGCACTTGAAAATGTCAAGGGAGATTTTGACGAAACGTCGTGCAATTTCATTGTTAGACGAACGGATTGAAACCCGGAATTTTAATGTATTATATATACATACATACATATATACAGTCGACACTGTTTATAGTGAAACTCTATATAGTGAAAAACTATTTATAGTGCAATTTTTTCAAGACCTAGAATATTTTAATGAAATTTCATGTAAAAAGCCCTGCATATAGGGAATCTGTAAAATAGTAACACTCTATATAATAAAATTTTTACCGGAATTTTATGTATAAATTTTTATGCATTTATTGAGATCTGGGCCATTTCGGGTTTCCCATTTTTATCTAACATTACCACGAATTCCATTTTTTATGATGCACTCTTTTGAAAAGGTTCTTAACGCATTTATAACGCCTAATGGTTGGCAATAAATCAGGTAGATTTCTGTGAGAAACCCGGGGAATAACCCATTTTATAGAAACCCGGGGAAAAACCCATTTTATAGTCGCAAATTCAGGTTCAGTTTCTTTTTGTTTAAGAATCAAGTAAGATGTCCAAGCGAGTGTGTTTAAGTTTAACTGAGAAAATTAAAGTTTTGGAGGAAGTTGATAAAGGCTGCAACAAAATTGATGTTGCTGCAAAATTTGGTGTTTCTCCAAGTTGCGTCTCTCTGATAATAAAAAGTCGCGACAGTATCATCAAGAAACCTAGTGTTCCAAGCAGTCGAAAACGAGTACGGGTGAGTACTTACGAGGATGTAAATGAAGCAGTTTTACGATAGTTTCAAGTGGCCCGTACGCATCAAAACGTACCAATATCGGGAAATTTAATAAAGCAAAAGGCTCTACAATTTGCTAAAGAATTTAACTGCGTTAATTTTCAAGCTAGTGAAGGGTGGTTGAGTGCCTGGAAGACTCGCAATTCAATTGTTTTCAAGACGGTGTCTGGCGAGAGTGCAAGCGTTAGTCAGGAGGACTGTGACATTTGGACTGAAACTGTTTTAAAAAGTGCATTGCAAAAGTACGAGCCAAAAAACGTTTTCAATTGTGATGAAACCGGTTTGTTTTTTAAGTGTTTTCCAAATAAAACTTTTGCTTTTAAAAGTGGTAAATGTTTTGGTGTTAAAACAAGTAAAGAAAGGGTGACACTTATGGTTGGAGCAAACATGGATGGCTCAGAAAAACTGAAATTACTGCTCATAGGTAAAAGCAAAAATCCCCATTGTTTAAAAGGAGTTAAATCTCTGGAGTTAGATTACGCCAATAATGAAAAGGCATGGATGACTTCTGAGATTTTCGAAAGATGGATCAAAGAACTGGACACGAAAATGAAAAGCCAAAAGCGAAAGATTGTGATGTCTATAGACAATTGTCCTGCACATCCAGTTACTGTAAGTAAAAAATTAAGGAATATTGAATTGATCTTTTTTCCACCAAACATGACCTCCAAATTGCAACCTATGGACCAGGGTATTATAAAAAAAATAAAACATCATTACCGAAACAGAATTGTTCACAAAATTGTTAATGCGATTAATAACAACCTTCCAGTCCAAAAATTGATTACCCTTAAAGAGTGTATAACCAAAGTCGCTAAAGTATGGAGTGAAAATATTTCTCAGAAAACTATCAAAAACTGCTTTTCTAAAGCAGGTTTTACTGAAAAAATTGACGAATGGGAAGAAGAAGACGAAATGGATCGCGCTACCTTAAAACGGCAACGGGGTATTCTACAAAAAACTGCTACCGTCGACGCAGATTTTTTACTTGAAGATTTCTTAGAAATCGACAATGATGTTGGCACGACAGATCTCCCAACTGACCAAGACATAATTGACCATATAAAAAGTATAGAAGATCATGAAGAAGAAACTGAAACCGGGGAATGTCCTGCTAAATTTAGTGAAAATGAAATAAGAAATGCATTTGTCATTGTGCGAACTACTGTCAGGGGCCAGGAAAGTGTACCTGATCAAATCTTTATGCATTTGAATAAATGCGAGAATTTTGTTAAGCAACAATTATTTTTCAAAAGTAATGTTCAAAAGAAAATAACTGATTATTTTTCCTAGTACGTATGTACGTAGTATGTACATATGTATTAACAGATTTTGTATTATTCTTTTTATTTCGTATGTAGTACATACATACATACATACAGTCCGTACGTTATATCTTTACACGTGCGTCATAGTTTTCAGGCAATATCCCAGACGACTATTATATTTTTTGTCTCTTTTTACCAATACCTACGATTTATTGGTGAAAAGAGACAAATATAGTTATGTTGTTTGTACCTTATAAAATACAAGTAAATGATTACCAATATAAAATACATACATAGCAATATATACGGATTTTTTCTTTATATAGTGAAAAACTTTCTATAGTGAAATTTCGGTCAACATTTTGGTCATATATGTATATATATATATATATATATATATATATATATATATATATATATATATATATATATATATATATATATATATATATATATATCTATATATATATATATATATATCTATATATATATATATATATATATATATATATATATATATATATATATATATATATATATATATATATATATATAAAATTATATAAACACAAACAATATGTTTTAATTTCCAATATATTTAAAGTAACTTGACAATTGTTTCACCATACAAGGGCTTCTTCAGAAGAAGCCATTGTATGGTGAAATAATTGTCAAGTTACTTTAAATATATTGGAAATTAAAACATAGTGTTGTTTTTATATAATTTTATTATGAATTTCCAACAAGTATCGGCTAACACAATCAAAGATATATATATATATATATATATATATATATATATATATATATATATCATTGTTCAAATTTAACAAATTTTCATTACTCTAATGATATCGCAGTACCTTTTTAGACGGAACGTACAGCGTCATCGCACTGTTAACATAAGTTAAAGGATTTTTTTACGTTGCCCAAAGTCCTTTATAAAGGCTATGAATATTACTTACATTAATAATGCCAAAAAATCGATATCAATGAGTTTTCTATTTGGTTGTTTACTAACATTTTGACTATTGCCACCTTTTTTTTTACTGACGACGTGTTTATTTTGTAGATAAATAATGATACAAAAATGCTTCCCAACGTACATTTGGAACTTAAATGGAATGACACAAAGAGCGATACAGTAGTAGCCACCAAAGCTATGACTGATATGATTTGCGAAGGTGTAGCTGCTTTTTTTGGTCCAGAAGGTTCGTGCTACGTCGAGGCCATTGTATCACAGGCCAGAAATATACCAATGATAAGCTATGTAAGTATTTTGGTAAAACTAAAACTTATTCATCTCATTCAACAGTTTTCAATACGATATAAAAATTTTATATTTTCAAGTCCTCAGAGTCTGGTTTAATAACAACATTTTTTGCTAATCTAGACGTTAATTGTAAAGCGGCAGAAAAAGAAAGTTTCTACCAATGCTCATAACATATTTACATATTTGTCTTAATAACATAGATTTTGCTGTTGTCCATCTGTTGTATAAATATCTCAAAATGGAGGATTTAACATTTTTCTATGTGGAGATTAAATTTAGTGCTATTTTAGGGAAATAAGTCTGTATTAAATACCTTGAGACCGTACTTAAGGAAAATATAAAATAGCTTTCAATCAGCGCGGAAAAATTTATATCCAAAAGTTTGTAATTAAAACGAGGTCTTCTATTAGTAAGTTTTAGGAATTTAGGGTTGAAACAAATAGGATTAATATAATTCTTTCACTAAAGATACAGTCATCATCATCATTATTATCAGCCCGTCTCCGCCCGCTGCTGGACAGAAGCCTCCTTCATGTTCATCCATCTTCTCCTGTCTTGTGCTACCCCATACCATCGCTTGCCCGCATATTTTTCCACATCATCCAACCAACATTTTTGCAGCCTACCAACACTAACCTTAGATTTTCCTGACCCTTCAATGAAATGTTCTGTTCGTTCTATGACATCTGTAACACCCGTTCTGGATCTTATGTCAGCGGTTCTGATCTTGTCCCCTATGCTCACTCCCAGCATTACTCGTTCCATTCCCTGTAGTGCAACTCCTAATTTTCTAATACTATCTTCTGTTAAAGTCAGATTGAGAAATCTTCCGTCCACGTTAATTCCTTTTTGTTCCCAATTTAGTGATTTGAATACATTTTCCAAAGCGAGAGTGAACAGTTTTGGTGATGCTGTATTGCTCTGTCTATCACCTCTTTTTAATGAGATTAAATAGATCAGTTATGGTATCTTCGTCTATTTTTATGTACATTGAGGCGTGGTTGTAGATGTATTTTATTATGTTACTGTATTGAGAATCGACTCTTGCGTCATCTAGTCCCTTGAAAATAGCCCATAGTTCTCGTGTGTTGAACGCTTTCCGAAACTCGACGAAGGCTACATGCAAGGATATGTTATTTTCCTGACACTCCTCTCTTATGTTTATCATTGTTTGTATATGGCCAACAGAACTGAACCCCTTCCTAAATCTAGCCTGTTCTAGTCGTTGATAAAAGCCTAGTTTGTTTGTTAGTCTTGTTGATAACAGTTTATAGAGGTGAGATAAGTGACTATTGGACTTGAGCTTATTCTACAAGTATTTTCATGGAAAGTGTTCGAAGGATGTAGGCCGCTTAATTCCTCCCAGAGCGGCGCACGTTAAAAATACACGTCGCGCTAATAGTTCACATCCGTATGAGGTTGAGCTTGTTACTCCTCGTACAACGCTTTTTAAGCAGTCTTTTATATCGAGAACATCATTCCTTTGGAATAATTTTTCTAGGACTGTGTTTCCCACCGAGTACAATTTACAGCGATTCAAGAACAACGTGAATCGCTTTTTCCATACACGTGTTGCTCCTGTAGCGCTTTAGGGACTTCTCTGCAGTACATGTGCTAGACGCATAAAAAAAAGTAGTTTTGAAAGTTAAATTTTGACTTAACGGATTAGTTTGTAGGAGTAAGTGAAACAAAGGGTTTCTAAGGTCATCAAGTAAGGTGTCAAATGAAAACTTGCTAAAATACGAGTCCAAAAAATATATAGGATATAATACTTGTACACACTTTTCTTTGTATTATTTTTAAAAATTGGCCAAAAATCTCTGTTCAACCCCCCTATCTCGAAACGTATTAATTAAAAAATTTTGAAAAAATTCTGGAATATTCTTCATCGTGTAGGAAATTATTCCGAGTGCATTACACTTGATATTTTATCCCATGTTTCAAAGTTACTACCATATTAGTAATTTTGTTAATATACTTTCCGGTGCACACACAGATAGGTACCGAGAGAAAATAATTTTATTTTATTCGTTTATAATTAAACAAACATTTAGGCTTGTTTTACACTTTTCTTACTAGATTCTAGATTGAGCTAGATTGATTTATTGCCTAGTAGGTAGCTAAGATGCTCTTATACATTATTGATTAAGAAAAAACGTGAAAATATATAGTGAATCTTAAGATATATACATGTCAGGGACCTAATTAACTTAGCCTAAGTAAGGATTTTATTTTATTTTAAAGGCAATCACGAGACGGAACCCTAATTGTGCAAGTCCGACTTACCCTTGACCGGTTTCTTTTTTAAATTTTAAATGTTTGTCTTCAAAGGCTTACTGAGCTTAACATTTGTGTATTTCGCTGAGGATGAAGTCCAGCATTTTTACTTTTTACGTTGTTGAATAGTAATTGATGGTAAAATATTGCAAAAGAATCGGCTGCAATATTTGGATATGTAGTGAATATGGAAATGATACAAAACATTTAAAAATATGTCATTAATATCCATATTCAGACAATCTAAATTAATAACAGCCGCAAACATCTTCAAATTGCAAATGAGGTAGAATGTAAATTAGAATTATAATTAGTTCTAAAAATTAATGCTAACACACATCATCATACATATTTCACTAAAAATAATATGAACTAAATTAATATTAATGACCTGATAGACCGACTTTTATAAAAGTCAAACGAACTCTTCCATCTTCAGCAATGCATTTCGGAGATATCTGATACCTACGTTTTCGTAAATGCAATGATTTGGTAATTGATGTTGTTTCAACAGTATATTTTTGTTAGCCAATTAGGTATATCGGTATTGAATATAATAATTATTTCATTAAGTTGTTGCAATTTATGATTTTTTTATCTTTCACCTCCTCACCTCAATAGAAATTAACGCCTTCTGTATATTCAGGCGTATGTACCATGATATCCGCCAAGGTTATCCAAGTGTCGAGACATACATCTGAATTTCAAGGGACTTTTTAGATAATGTAATAGTGCTGCATCTCGCTTTATTGTATTTCTACAGTAACTACTACCTCTATATAAGCTGTCTTAACAACAGCATTTGACTTTGCCAGGGGGTCTCCCATCCCTGTACTAACCGAGGTCGGTGTAATTTAACTGCAAAGATCACCTATTGCCAAGCTAAGCAACCAGACACCGAACTCCTCAATAAAATGTAAATATAATTTTATGCTCAGCTCAGCAATACAGCAATTTCAGACACTTACTTCCCTCGTGACTTTATTTAATTAAAAAAAAAAAACCGGTCAAGTGCAAGTTGAACTTGCACAATTAGTGTTCCGTACGTTGATTGTTTTTAAGGGTGGTATAAAATGATCAGTGACTTCACAAAGCACACCCCAAATGAGTTTTCAACAAAGTTTGTTTCCAATCTTTACTGAAAACTGGTGACTTTGAAATTTTTTTTTTTTTTTATATACCAAATAAATTATTAAAGGTAATGCACTCGTGATAATTTTCGTTCAATCTATACCCCGTGGAGAATATTCCAGAATTTTTTCAAAATTTTTTGATCAGTACTTTTCGAGATAAGGTAGGGGACAGCGATTTTTTAAAAGTAATACGAAGAAAAGTGTGCGCAAGTATTACATTACATATATATTTTTTACTCGTGTTTTCATACTCGATGACCTAGTAAAAAAAAATCTTTTTCACTTCCGATTTCACCCCTCACAACGAACCCCTTAAGTCAAAATTTATGTTACGGTGGTATAAAATGATCAGTGACTTCACAAAACACACCCCAAATGAATTTTCAACAAAGTTTGTTTCCAATCTTTACTGAAAACTGGTGACCTTGAAATTTTACCATATAAATTATTAAAGGTAATGCACTCGTGATAATTTTCGTTCAATCTACACCCTGTGGAGAATATTCCAGAATTTTTTCGAAATTTTTTGATAAGTACTTTTCGAGATAAGGCCCGGGACAGCGATTTTTCGCGAATTTTTAAAAATAATACAAAGAAAAGTGCGCGCAAGTATAATATTATATATATATTTTTTACTCGTGTTCTCACAAGCTTTCATTTGACACCACACTCAATGACCTAGTAAAAATTTTTTTTTTTTACTTCCGACTTCACCCCCCAAAACTAACTCCTTAAGTCAAAATTTAATTCTCAAAACTACATGGCTCTGATGAGGCCATCAATTCATATATTATTACCAAATTTCATCTTTCTATGTCAAATAGTTTCGGAGAAAATCGGGTGTGACAGACAGACAGACAGACAGACAGACAGACACCGAAGTGATCTTATAAGTGTTCCGTACGGAACACTAAAAAGATATTAAAAGTAAAGCCCAAGAAAATACATATTGAATTAGCGGAAGAAGATTATCAGCAATTTTGGCGTTTCATCAAAAGTATACAGTCAGTAAAGTTAAAACGTGTCGCGTATTGTTCATTAAAAAACGTATTTAAAAAAAATTTACATCACATTCGACAGTAAATGATTGCCATTAGTAGTTCGTCTAGTTCCCATCAGCATTGACGAACGCCTGTCATCTTCGGGGCATCCTTTCGACGAGATTTTAAGCGTATTCTTGGTGCAAAGGTTTCCAAATTGCCCGAATTTGCCGTGACAGCTGCTTCACGAAAATGTATAATCTCGATTTGGTTTGCATCGAGCGACTGGGAGTCTCCTTTCCACTGGCTGTACGTTTTCCTCCTATGTTTGGGGTCGTTATCCTCTTGAAGAATCCACTTCTCATTTTTATTGACAAGTCAATGTTTAGCAGTCGGTACTAATCCCTTCTTCTAAATCTGGAACAGGTTTTCAGCGTTCAAATTGTAGATAACGAACCTAGATCCCAGAGGTCTCAGAACGTTTTTCCGAAAGATATCCGCTAACATGGATCTTCACAGGGTGTTTTACAGTGCACTGAACCGTTCGGTTAGTGGAAATTGACAATTGATAACAACCCAAAAGCGAAGCTTCATGGGAAAAAGTTACATTACTCCATCTATGTTTTTCTCTGCCCACACGAGTCGTTCCTCTCTGTGTTTTTCGCTCAGCAATGATTTCTTGGTTAAACTCCGCCCGGAGATGGGTGCGAATCGTTTCATATGATATATCCAAACCTTTCTGCTTTAGTTTTTGCGCAAAGTTAATTGAAGATTTCGGAAAAAAAAATGTTAATAATAATTTTTTCGTCCTTATCCAACACGTTTCCTCTCGAACTACGTTCCGGTAGATCATTAACATTTTTTGAGTGGCCCACTTGCTAACGTATATCTTCGTGCCCATACTTAGCAGCTTTTGGATGATTAAATAGGAACATCACCTCGAAGCACGAAGCGTATGCGGCACATATGTTACCATAAAACAGGGATACTGGCCGGAACTGACGGCCTTGCCTAGGTCATTAGTTCCGCTTGAGTAATTCAAGGGTTAGGCTAAGTATAAATAGGATAGATTTGTAGTTTAGCTTTAGTCAATCATCGCTCCTGATGAAGCTAACATGGTTAGCGAAACGCGCGTCGAGTGCAAAAAATAAAGTGTTTGGTGTAGTGGTGATATATACTGAGTAGTTAATATAAAGAGTTTTTCAGTAAAAATAATAAATATATTATTTGTTCCAGAAATGTTCAGACAGCAAGGCTTCGAACGTTCCAACATTCGCTCGAACTGAACCTCCTGATACACAGGTAATTTATTTTTTAATATACTTCTGACTTCATCAAAGAAAAAATCAAATGTATGTTTTAGTATTTTAAATGTATTTTAGGTAACAAAATCCATAGTTTCGCTTTTAAAGTATTACGGTTGGAACCAATTTTCGATAATATACGAGTACAATTATGATACAATAGCCAATTCATTGGAAACGGAAGCTAAGCAGAATAACATGTCGGTGCAACACAAGAAAGACGCCAGAGATCGTCACAGATGCTGTGAAAGAAATGAGGAATGCTGCCAAGCTAGTTTTTGGTACGAATTTATTCAAGACTCCAAAAATAAAACGCGAAGTAAGTCTATTTAAGCTGTTGATTCCATTAATTAAAAAATTAAGTTTTTGTTTTATAACTAGCTCTAGATTTCTGTAAGGCCTTAATTATCTTGCGTGCACCAAACATAAGATGATTACATAAAATTTATTGTTTCTGTTCTATACCATTTCCACATTTATCGTATGAAAGCGGGATTTGAAGCATGTGTTCCGCGACATATTAAAAATTACTGAATATAGTAAATCCGCATATATTAACTACACTACCGTCAGAAAGTATTTGCCCGCCTAGTTATTTCAGTCCCAAGGCAACAAAAACCCAAATAATATATTTTTTTTAATTTTAATGAATTACACTGGTCAACACAAGTCTTGTTTCCTTTATTTTTTTTTTCTGTTATTGGGTATTTCTATGGCCCTGACCCTTTTGAAATATACAGTTTTATTATTTTGCCAAAAAAATACAAAAAAATAATACATTATGTTAACAAAATCTCTATTGAACACTAGCAAATGATCTTTTATAAGATTTCCTTGAATGAACGACTTTAGGTAGATCTCGTTGCAAACTCCAGCAGTAGTCTGCCATCATATGTGAGTCCCACCGCCCCTGATAACGCTCTTCCATTGTCCGAAGATCCTGATGAAATCTTTCACCCTGCTCCTCACTAAAATCACCCAGATTTTGTGGAAATCGGTCTAAATGCGAGTGCAGGAAGTGGATTTTTATGCTCATGTTGCACCCTAGCTCTTGCAAGTTCGATAGCATGCACTCAACAAGCTCGACATGGTCGTCAGATTTCTTTTTGCCTAGGAAGCTACTCATAACCAAAACAAATGAATTCCAAGCTTTGGATTCGACTTCAGTCATTGATTTGACAAAATTAGGATCTTTCACGAGTTGCCTAATCTGTGGCCCATCAAAAATACCAGCTTTCAATTTTTCTGAACTTAATCCTGGACACTTGCGCGAAAGAAAATTAAAACATTCGCCACTTTTGTCAAGCGCTTTCACAAACTGTTTCATTATGTCGAGTTTAATATGAAGTGGTGGAAGTATGATGCGGTCTCGGCTAACTAAAGGCACATTTATAACATTTTTTGTACCAACTTTTAGCTCTTCCCGCACTGGCCAAACTTTTTGTGACCAATGGTGTTGTTTGTCACGACTATCCCAGAGACACCTGAAACAAGGGAACTTTGTGTACCCCCCTTGTTGACCTAAAAGAAAGTTAACCATTTTCAGATCAACACAAATGACCCATTTGTGGTCTTGATACTTAATTTTTTCCATAACCTTAGAAACATTTACGTATTCTTCTTTTAAAGTCGTCGAATGTGCAATAGGTATAGATCCGTATTTGTTACCGTTATGAAGCAAAACATACTTTAAACTTCTTTTGCTGCTGTCTATGAAAAGACGCTAGGTTGGTACTGTTTTAATCCCATCTGCTGCAAAATACCACCAACATCGTGACAAAAACTAAATCCTTCTCTTGAGAAAAATACGGTAACAGATTTTTTTCTCGGGTACGATAAAATGTAATGTTGGTTTCCGGAGTAAGCAAATTTTTTTCTTTTAAACGAGATGCTAACATTTCAGAAGCTTCTTTTGGTAAGTTCAGATCTCTTACTAAGTCATCTAGTTCTTTCTGATTAAATGGTTGAGGTTCTGAAAGGCTACATCTGTAGTCTGAATCAGAGTCTTCACTTGATGTATTTCGTTCGGGTTCACAGAGATTTGGATCATCAGAAGATTTAGATGTACTGGGTTGTACCTCTTGTGATTTTAATTGAGGTCGTTGAGCAGAAGATAAGTTAGGATATGACCACTTACTTCGATTTCCAGGGTTAATTCCGTTTATTTTCACAACGCAGAAGTAGCAATCGTCATGATGGTTTCGAAGTTCTCGCCAAATCATGGGTGTTACGAACATTATTGCGTCTCTTTCCACTGGACCATAATCGTAGACATACCACACATTTCTGACATACAATATGAGGAACCTATGGCTTGTCCTGATTACACAATTTTATTTTAAAGTATTGATGATACCCAGTTTTCACTAAGTCCGATATAGGTTTTCGATATTTTGCAAATATGTATTCACCACAAATATAGCAAAAACAATCGGGATTAAGCACACAACATCTTCTTGACGAAGCCATATCTAAAACAACAACAAAATATATTTTAGTGTCCAATAAAAAACGAAAATCTAAGTAAAAATAGTAAATGAGGGTAGTTAGCTATAACTCAAAAACAAAAGCTGTTAGAGAAAAATTGTTGCCATACTTAAAAAATACGCGTCAATTTGAGATAGAAACAAAAAAAAAAATCACAGGAAACAAGCAATTTTCTTTTTTTGTTGTTTGAGTTTCTTTGGTTATTTTAACCCATTCTGCTTGTAAAAGTTCCCACAAGTGATTTTCTGATGTTGGATTGAGTTTTCGAACACACCTGTCCAAATGGCCCCACAGCATTTCGATGGAGTTCAAGTCGGGTGATCGAGGAGGCAATGTCATCACTTCTAGGACGTCATCGGATTTCCATTGATCCAAAAGTTCTCTAATTTGTTTAACAGAATGTTGAGGGTCGTTGTCATGCTGCAAAAATAAATTTCCCCTGAAAAATATCTCTTCCAGAAGGAAGCATTCGAGTTAGCAAAATTTCTTGATACTGTTCTTCACCCCAAACCATTACTGAACTTCCACCATGTTTTACTGTAGGCAACTGACAGACTTCCAACATCCTCTCTCCAGCTGACCTCCACACGTAAACTCGTCGATTTGAACCGAAAATTTCGAATTTAGATTCGCCACTTCAAAGGACGGAATCCCATTGTTTTCATGTCCAATTTTCATGTTCTCGGACCCATTCTTATCGTTTACATTTATTCACTTGCCTAAGTGTCCACCTTCTGCTAACCTGTTCTTCACGGTTGTCACGCTGATGGGGATGGGCCGCTCCAGGTTTACTTGAGCCGTGATTTCTGATGCGGTTATGCGGCGATTACGTCTGCTGGACATTGTTATAGCTCTGTCTTCAGCGGGAATCGGTTTTTGAGGCCTTCCTGAACGTTTTTGGTTGGGAATTCCATGTCCCGCAGAAAATTTTTTTACAATGTAGTCCACCGTTCTCCTTGGCATCCGCATATCACTCGCGATTTGTCAACTCGAGTGACCATTTTGATGTCTCGCGACTATCAGAGCCCGATTTTCAACGGAAACTTCTTTCGTTTTTGGCATTTTCACAAAACAGTTGAGCCTGTATCAATGACAAAGTACTATTTGCGAATGGTTAATTTCCAAAAGGGCAATGGTATTTATAATATAGTTTTTATCATAAAATGTCACTAGGAATTTCCATAATCCCTAGAAACTTGAAATGAGTTCTTACTTCAACTGGAATTTTCAGAAATCGCTTCAAAACAATTATCATACAAAACTTGTGGTTTCGCCAGAAAGGCTTATCTAAACAATTTTACGATGGACACCTGTTAAGTACAATTAAATTTACCTAATATAATAAAAGGGTTTAATTAAGTATTAAATTTTGGCAGTTACATTAAAATTTCTAGGTAGGTAAATACTTTCTGACGGTAGTGTATCTGTATTTGTGTTCTTTAATAAGGGTTTTAAATGGTTTACCAATTTGTCTAACATAGTTTTTGATACAAGATCCACAATTCAATAATAATTTTGCTGCTGACTTGCAGAATTTCTCGCTCTTGCCGAACATCTTGAGTCTCTTTGTTTCCTCTGTGGTGCTAATGTTCTCATCGTGGGTGATTTCAATCTACCCGCATTATCCTCCTCTCTAAACGACCCCAAGGTTGAATGCCTACGAAACGTCTGTAACATGTTCTCTTTAAATCAATACAATGGCGTTCCCGATTTTAACAACCGAATACTAGATCTTGTGCTTTCCAATCTTCACTGCTCGGTTTCTAGGGTTTTCTGTCCCCGTGTTGCCCGGGATCTACACCACCCTACTCTTGATGTTGAGATTTTTTTTAGGGATACGGAGCGACGTGGAATCTCTGGTAATACAGAGGGTTCTAGCTACAATTTTCGAAAGGCTAATTTTCCCCTTCTCTATGAGGCTTTTCTACACATTGATTGGTCTAGCTTATATAGATTAGATGATGTGAATCAGGCATGTGGAATGTTATACCACTCACTATATAATGTGCTTGATTCCTATGTACCAAAATCTGTGATTCACAAGAGAGATTTCCCAGTATGGTATACATCGGACATAATTAGGGCGATTAAGAGGAAGCACAGGGTCTTTAAAAAGTACAAAATTTCCAAATCCCCTAAGCTAAAAAACCAGTTCAATGAATTGCATGCCCGAATAAAAACTATGATTGACATAGCGTATGATGATTATATTGCAAGGGCTGAAAACTCCATAACTAATGAGCCTAAAACCTTCTGGGCGTTTGTGAAATCACGGAAATCCTCTTTTTTTCATCCCTGAGATCATCAGGGATGGGGCGACCCAGTATTCAGACCCGCAGGATATTGTAAACTCGTTTGCTAACTTTTTATACTGGTCCGTCCATTCAAGAACCTGCCACTTTTCTACCAAATACCAGTACGCTCATAAATCTCAAAAATATCTCGTTTGACGAGATCTTGAATGCTTCTAAAAAGGCTAAAAATTAAATCTACTCAGGGTCCTGATAAAATTCCATGCTTTTTAGTGAGGGATTGCATTTCTGCCTTCTTGGAGCCGCTCGCTTTTATCTTTAATCTTTCTCTTAAAACTAATACTTTTCCAAACATTTGGAAGGAAGCACGAATGACACCTGTCTTTAAAAAGGACAATTCCACTGAAATCTCAAATTACAGGCCAATATCAATCCTGTCTGCCTTTGCGAAGGTCTTTGAGACGGCAGTGTACGAGCGGGTTGGGACCCAGGTGGCCCAACTGATCACATCCAATCAACATGGCTTTATTTGTAAACGGAGCACTATTACTAACCTAACGTGTTTCACTCAATACGTAAGCGAGGCTTTGCATAGGCGCCAGCAGGTTGACACGCTCTATACTGACTTTTCGAAGGCCTTTGACAGGGTGTATCATGGGCTATTCCTGGCAAAAATTGATGCGATGGGATTTGATAACAACTTGGTCAGTTTTTTTGCTTCCTATCTCACTGGTAGATCTCAGTATGTCGAAATTCGCGGTCACAAGTCTGCAAGCTTCTCAAGAATGAGTGGTGCGCCACAGGGAAGCAACTTGGCTCCTCTGATTTTCTCTCTCTTTATTAATGACATAGTCTCTGATATTTCCAGTAAAGTGCTCCTATTCGTGGATGATCTAAAACTCTTCCGGATAATAAACACCACCTCGGATTGCCTTGACCTGCAGGCGGATCTAGAAAGAATCAATTTATGGTGTGAACGTAACAACTTACCGCTGAATATCAAAAAATGTTACGCCATGACCTTTTCCAATAAGTCAAGTATTCATTACAATTACGAATTAAACGGTTCGCAACTTCAGCGGTGTTCTGATATTAGAGATTTGGGATTACTTATGATGCCAAGCTTGCTTTTGACACTCATATCAACAGCGTTTGCTCCGAGGCGTTTAAGGCGTTGGGATTTGTTTTGCGTAATGCTAAAAGCTTTACAAATATTCAGACACTTATACTACTTTACTTCTGTTATGTCCGCTCAAAACTTGAGTATGGATCTGTGGTCTGGAACCCAATATACAATTGTTATATCCAGCAATTAGAAGGCATACAGAGGAAATTCCTTAAATTTTTAGCATTTAGAGTTGATGGTTTTTCCCCTCGAGAGGCTGTGACCACGAGGGCTTGCTGGATAGATTTCAGATACCATCACTGCTGCGACGCAGGAACTACCTACTTACGAGTTTTCTGGCAAAACTTGTGAGGTCTGTTATTGATTGCCCTGAATTACTGTCCCAAATCATGTTGCACGTGCCGGTTCGTACAATGAGATCCCCCTCGATTTTTAATGTGTGTACCCCACATAATAATTTTCTATTGAAATCACCACTTTACCGAGCAATGGCGTTTTATAATGAGACATTCCAAAACATTGATGTTTTTCATTTAACACTTCCTCAATTACTTGGACTCTTCAAGAACAGGTTATTGAGATGATCTAAAATTTTTATTTAGCATACTTTTCTTGTTGTGCGATGAACGGGCTGAGCAGTATTTATGGTGTGTAGTTGTTGAATTTTTGTAAAAATTGCTATTATAACTTAAGTAGGTCTGATACTTTTTTCACCTATTGTCAAATTGTCTTGTAAATGGATGTAGTTCTGTTAGACAATAAATGCTTATTATTATTATTATTACATTTAGATTTGTTATTCAGAATTATATGACCTGTGTAATTAGTTTTAAATGCTATTTTTTCGTTATTTCGTGTTAATTGTTTGGCGATTTTTTCTAGTGATTTTTCCTATGTAAGTAAGTGTATTGTGCTTTACTTTTTTGTCAACTCTTGTAGGGTATATAAGCGAGACTGCTTGTTTAAACGCTTTTTTATGTAGAATGTTTTCAATAATGTTAGGGTGGTATCCGTTATTGACTGCTAAGTATCGGCTAATACAATAAAAAATACTGTTTTATTTTGCTTAAAACTATCCAAACACCCTTGAGCAATACCCATTCGAATGCGTTTTTGGCCAATTGTCAGCAAATGCGGCAACCATCTTGCACAAAGCTTTTTCAAAGGTAATTATTCATGCAAAATGTTTCCAATTGGTTCTTTTGAGATGTCTATAGCTTCCGCTATTTCACGCACTCTCAGTCGTCGATCATCTAACACCATATCATGGATTTGTAGCAATTTTTGGATTACCTTCGCGTGGATCATCTTCGAGGCTTGTACCACCAGCCCATTTTTTTACAGTGAAAAGTGAAAAGTAAGCATCCTTATACACTTTTAACAATTTCGGATGAGTTTCTGCATCGCTGCACGATATTCAGTTTTTTTCATTTTAACAAAAATCAGTGACACGCCAATATTAAACAGCTGCTACTACTGGAATGAATTAACGAATCGAAATAAAATTTTACATGTGTTTATATAAAGGATGAAACTTTCCAATACAATTATGGTTTCACAGTCTCTAACGCCATCTATAAGTCAGGCCAGAAACTTTTCATAGAGCCTATATACTAATTATTTTTCTTTTGCAGTTTATATATTTTTGGGCACTTTTATTTCCCTGGTTGACTTCATGGATACTATGCAAAGGGCACAGTTGTTTGAAAACGGAGAATACATAGTAATTTATGTAGAGAAAAATACATATTTGGAAAAAGAGAACTACAGATATATTTACAGTACGTTCATATGATTATTTTTTTGCTTAATGTATCGTTAAATGTAATAATTTTTTAGAATTGGACGAGCTGATAAAGTACAATAGTTGTCAGGCACTATCTGACTATCCTAGCCTGATTAAGCGGGCTAAATCTTTATTTGTTGTGGTTCCTACAGCACCTACAGAACACTATAAAAATTTTTCTGATCAAGTTCGTGATTACAATAAAAAGGAACCATTCGACTTCAGAACGGCATTCCCATTTGAAAAAGTGAGTACCCAGCTTGAATTATAAATATATATAGGGTGGCCCGTTTGTTTTGGGTCTGTATTTTTCTAGAAAATTCAGATATAGGTGAAAAAACTGTTTTTTGATGATAATTTTAGGGAAAGTCGAGAAATTTGCACATGCAAAATGACCAACAAAGCAGTCATTCCAACTTGACTCTCCACGGTACTCGGATCTTCACGATCGATACCGTTGCCTTAAGCCTATCTGATGAAGAGTATAGGCTCAGAAACTATACTCGTAGGAGGAAAGGCAAGGAATATAGTATTCATGAAATCTTTGTTGGTCATTTTGCATGTGCAAATTTCTCGACTTTCTGTTGTAGTGACCAATCAAGTAACAAACCATATTCCGAAATTTTATTTCGGAATATCGATTTAGTTTATAATTTTAGGGGTATTTTTATGATATTTAGGAATTTTTTTTATGGGTCTAGCAACAGGTGCTGCAGCGAAGTCCCTAAAGCGCTACAGGAGCGACACGTGTACGAAAAAAGCGATTCACGTTGTTCTTGAATCGCTGTAAATTGTACTCGGTGGGAAACCCAGTCCTGGGCAAATTATTCCAAACGTATGATGTTCTCCATATAAAAGACTGCTTGAAAAGCGTTGTACGAGGAGTTACAAGCTGAACATCATACGGATATGAAGTATTAGCGCGACATGTATTTCTAACATGCACCGCTCTGGGAGGAATTAAGCGGGCTACATCCTTCGAACACTTTCCATGAAAATACTTGTAGAATAGGCTCAAGTCGCCAACCGCTCTCCGATGTTTCAGCGAATCAAGGCCGCCGATCAGTTCCGGGTCTCCAATCAGACGAATAGCTCTTCTCTGAATAGAATCCAACACATGCAATGTATGTTTGGGAGCGGAGCCCCAAACATGGGAGCAGTTTTCCATAGTTGGTTGAATTTGAACTTTGTAAAGAATTAACAGTTCTTGTGGAGTGTATATTCCCAACTTTTGAGAAGCTTTCCTTGCTATTCCTGCGACATGTTCATGCCAGAACATATTTGCTCCCAAATTAACGCCCAACAAATTGAGTGACGATGTTAGAGGAATGGAGTGCCCCGCCATAACTATGTCGGGTTCAGCAACTTTTTTAGAAAAAACTGTCGGCTGGGTTTTTGTAGCGTTAAATTCCACTTGGTTACTGTCACCCCAAGATAGAATTTCTTCCAGGGCTTTGTTAACTTAAACGACTTCCCGCTGTCTACGGATATTCGTCTGAGTAGCCGATGTACGAGCGTTCGAAGTGAACGAAGAGATAAGCGTACTGGCATCTGCAAAGCTGTAGATTGGGTTGCCGGTCTTTTCCAGCATATCGTTAATGTAAATGAGAAAGAGAGTAGGAGATAGTATGGAACCTTGGGGCACACCAGCGTTGATAGTGAAGGTATTAGAAGGAAATACGTCGACTGCCACTCGTAAAGAACGCTCTCTGAGGGAACATGAGAGCCACAAACAGAACTTCTCAGACATACCATAAGAGCGTAGCTTAGCCAACAGCCCATCGTGCTAAACACGGTCGAATACCTTGGATATGTCGAGAGCAACCGCTCGAGATTCTCCAAAGTGTTCAATTGCGTTGTTCCAAAACATGTGTTACATAAGTCCGAAGATCTCCTGTCGATCTATTTGTACGAAAGCTATATTGGTGATCGCTAATAATGTTCAATCCTTCAAGATAAGTGGGGACGGAACCCTACCACTTTGCAATAAAAAATTCTAATTGGTATTTTGCAGTCTGCTCTTTTCGACCCATTATCCTTATTATTTCTAGAGTGTATGCACAATTAAACAAAATTCCCCAAAAAATACTTTTTTTTTGTTGTAGTCACCGTTTTGTTGTTCCGCTGAAGATAGTACTACGAATTAAATAATACGGAGCACGATTGTAAATACGAGGCTGGTTTGAAAAGTCCGTGCAAAAATAAAAACTACTTATGTGTTTGGGGTAAACCTTTTTTATTTTTCGACATAGTCTCCTTTTAGGCTTATACACTTCGTCCAACGATGTTCTAGTTTGTTGATCCCTTACGAATAATAGGATTTGTCCAAGTCTGCAAAATATCCATTAGTGTCTGCAATCACCTCCTCGTTTGAATAAAATCTTTGTCCCGCCAGCCATTTCTTCAAATTGGGGAACAAATAGTAGTCCGAGGGAGCCAAGTCTGGAGAATAGGGAGGATGTGAAACGAGTTGGAATCCTATTTCCATTAATTTTGCGACCACAACTGCTGAGGTGTGTGCTGGTGCGTTGTCGTGATGGAAAAGGACTTTCTTGTGGCCAATCGCGGGCGTTTTTCTTGCAGCTCGGTTTTCAAATGGTCCAATAACGATGAATAATATACACCTGTAATAGTTTTACCCTTTTCCAGATAGTCGATGAGGATTATCCCTTGCGAATCCCAAAAGACAGTCGCCATAACCTTTCCGGCTGAAGGAACGGTCTTCGCCTTTTTTGGTGCAGATTCCCCCTTGGTAACCCATTGTTTAGATTGTTGTTTGGTCTCAGGAGTATAGTAATGTATCCATGTTTCATCCACAGTGACGAAACGACGCTTAAAGTCCTCCGGATTCTTCTGGAACAGCTGCAAACCATCCTTGCAACACTTCACACGATTCCGTTTTTGGTCAAGCGTGAGCAATCGCGGCACCCATCTTGCGGATAGCTTTCTCATGTCCAAATGTTTATGCAAAATATTATGTACCCGTTCAGTCGAGATGCCCACAGCACTAGCAATCTCACGCACCTTAACTCTTCTGTCATCCATCACCATATCATGGATTTGATCAATGATTTCTGGAGTCGTAACCTCCACAGGCCGTCCAGAACGTTCAGCGTCACTTGTGCCCATATGGCCAGTCCGAAAATTTTGAAACCACTTATAAACTGTTCTAATCGAAGGTGCAGAGTCACCATAATGTTTATCAAGCTTCTCTTTAGTCTCCTGAGGCGTTTTGCCTTTCATAAAGTAATGTTTAATCACCACACGAAATTCTTTTTCGTCCATTTCTTGAAAATCACTCGACTTCCTTGATTCACACGAATGCCACACACAAAGAAATAGACCAATATGGCTGAAACTTGGTGTGCGTTCATTCAAGAGATGCTACTAACTAAACATGACCTCGATACGCGCCGGTGGTACCATCTCTCGGACTTTGCAGGGACTTTTCAAACCAGCCTCGTACAATGAATTGTATTAAGTACGCATATTTATTACTCCATCGAAAGCTGACACAGCAGCTTTCAAACCGATAAAGTGGTTGACACAGTCAACGCTTTAAAAGCAGACAGCGCTTTTTTCGAGGGATCCTTCCTCAAGTATATATAATTATTGTAAAGCAACTGACAATAGACAGAAGTCCATATTGCAGCAGCTTACTAGCTGTTCTCTTGTCTGTCGAATCCATCCCGAGACGCATTTCGCCGTATCACGGCTCGTCAGTCAGTCTCTTGTTTGTCAATCCTAGCCTGACTGACGAGCCGTGATACGGCGAAACGCGTCTCAGGATGGATTCAATAATTATATATACTTGAGGAAGGATCCCTCGAAAAAAGCGCTGCCTGCTTTTAAAGCGTTGACTGTGTCAACCACACTCTGTCGGTTTGAAAGCTGCTGTGTCAGCTTTCGATGGAGTAATAGGTATGCGTACTTAATACAATTCGTTGTATCTTACCATCGTGCTCCGTAACTTCCGGGATAAGTACCACTTGATATCGTTCTCTTGTTTGTCAATCTTAGCCTGACTGACGAGCCGTGATGATACGGCGAAACGCGTCTCAGGATGGATTTGACAGACAAGAGAACAGCTAGTTGCTTTACAATAATTAATTAAATAATACATTTTCTTTTAGTTTATCAGCATCTATGCGGCCTATCTTTATGACTCTGTCAAACTTTATGCTTCGGCTCTTCATTATTTATTATCACTGGAACCAGTACTAAATGAAAAGGTCATACGCGATGTTTCTAGCAACGGCACGAAAATTATTCAGACAATAATAACCCTTAATGAAACCTACAAAAGTAAGTATTAAATTGAATTGTTTTATATTTTATATATATATATATATATATATATATATATATATATATATATATATATATATATATATATATTTATATATAAAAAGACAGGAGAAGTAGTCGTGACCGACTCGTGAAAAAGAGAATTCGCAATATTGTGAGGGTAGCGGTCAAAAGATTTTGGCCAAATAAAACTTAGTTAATAGTCTAGCTTTCGGAATATATTTCTTCCTTCATCAGGACACTCTACAAGTAAAATGGACAGTAAATTTGTGCTAATTAATGAAGCAGATGGTAAAAAACTAATTGGTATCACTGAACAGAGAAATTACAGTATTAAACTTACTTAACATGAGTTATCTTCCAGGATAAGCATTGTTCATTCAAAAACAACTTGTAATAGCAATTTTATACTAAAAACTAAAAGACTACATATTTAAAACTTGTTAAAAAATTTTTACATTTTCTTAATCATTACTAGTGAAACATGTGGTTTCAGGAACCGAAAAAGTGAGAGAGGTTAGAAAAATCCCGGCATTTTTGACATTTGGCAGACAGTTCGCGTCTGCGTATTGTACCACAAGGGGCTCAACTATGAACTTTACGAGGGGAGTAATCATAATTATAAAAATCTTTTATTTTATGTGTTTTTTTTTTATTTTATTAAAAAATTTTTTTTTCAAAAGGAACCTGTTTAATAATTGTTTATTTGGAAGGACTAGTGGTCAACAGGGGGGGAAATCTATATATATATATATATATATATATATATATATATATATATATATATATATATATATATATATATCAATCGGTTTTATAACGTCTTCCGACTTCCGATGCCTAATTTCCACTCCTCCCGGTTTTCTCCATCCCTCCTCCTCGAGATCTCTCTCTAGTACTTCCTTGTTGATTCCTGCTCTCCAGCTTTGGCGTGGTCTTCCTCGTTTTCTTTTTCCATAAAGGTTCCAATTTAAAATCTTTTTAGGTAGTCGGTCTTGTGACATTCTCTGTACATGTCCGTACCATACCAACTGTTGGGTTCTGATTTCGTCCACGATATCGTGCTTTATTTCTAAAGTTTGTCTTATCGTCATTTGGTATACGGTCTTTTCTGGATTTTCTGGCTACTCGTCTCCAGAAATCCATTTCTGTAGCTTTCAGTATTTTTTTCTGTTGTTTCCTTCAGTGGCCACACCTGGGAGCTGTAAGTTATTATACTTTTCACTATTGAGTTGTAAATTCTCTTCTTATTTTCAATGGTTATGTTTTTGTCCCATAGTATACTATTAAGCATTGCAATCGCTTTTCTTCCTTGGATATTCCTCTCGAATATTGCTTCTTCCAGTATTCCGTTCCCAAATACTTATAACTGGCACAGTGTTTGATGGTGTGCCCTGTGGCCAATTTCAAGTCCTGCTGTTGTCCTCCGACGCACATGTACTCGGTCTTTTTAATATTGACTTCTAGGCGCCATTTTTCATATTCCTCCATAAGTTTTCGTGTCATGAATTCCATATCATCGATGTCCTGAGCGACTACTACCTGGTCGTCTGCAAATGATGTGCGTGTACAATGTAGTATCGTCATCCAGTGGTAATCCCATACTGCTGCATTTCCTTTTCCAGTTCTTCAGTGCACTCTCCAAATAGATTTTAAATAGCGTTGGGGATATACAGCAGCCCTGTTTGAGACCCTTTGTGACCTGGAACCCTGTTGTTATACCATATTTGGTTTTCATACTACTTCTTGCGTCTTGGTATAAGGATTTTACGGCTTTAATTATTTCGGTGCTTACATTACTCTGTCGTAGGCCTTTTTTAAATCAACAAACAAGACATGGACTTCCTGATCAAATGCGGTTTTCTTTTCTAGGATTTGAGTCAGTGAGAAGAGATGGTCTATTGTGGATCTTCCTGCTCTAAAGCCTACCTGTTCTTCAGCTTCTACGTCCGCGTATTCCGTTTCTATTCTATTTTTAAGTATTTTTCCGTATATTCTGCTAATAGATCCTGTAACCGTTATTCCCCTCTAATTATCGCAATTATTTTTGTCTCCTTTTTTATGAATTGTTGATATGTATGATATTTTCCATTCTTCAGGTACTTCTGATGTGTTAATGCATCTTTGGAATAAGTTCCTCAAAGCGCTAAATAGCTTTTCAGTTCCGTATTTTACTATCTCTCCTGGAATGTTTCCTGGTCCTGGAGCTCTACCATTTTTTAGCGTTTTACATACTTCTTTAACTTCTGATGTTGTTACCTTATTGGGGATCCTCATATAACTATATTTGAGTTTCCATGTTGGGTACTTTTGAACTCTGGTCTATCTTCTGTTAGCATATTTGTAAAATATTGGTTCCATTTTTCTGGTGTTATTGGTGAGAAGATTTCTCTTTTCCGTTCTGTTCTCATATTTTTAAGAAGTCTCCAGCTGGAGAGCTGTTTTATATTTTCATTGTAATAATATTTTCTGTATTCGGTGGTGATTTCTATTTAAATAGCTCAGAAAGTTCGTTTTCATTTCGTCCATGGGGCCAAATTATAAAGATGTCATCAACATATCGTTTCCAGAGTTTGAGTGGCGAGTTTCTAAGGGCCTCTGTTTCAAAATATAGAGATCGGCTATTACTGGTGAAAGGGAAGATCCCATGGACGCTCCATCTGTTTGTTTATATATCCGGCGCTGTTAAAGACAAAGTAGGTATTTTTTAAACAATGTTCCGATAGTTCTACAACATGAGCTGGAAACTCCTCGTTCATTGCTATTTTGTCTAGTGCCTCATCCACTGGAATAGTGAGATAAAGTAAAACAATATATAGACTTGCTAGAATGTCATTTTCCTCTAGTTGAATGTCTCTGATTATGTAAGTGAAGTGTTCGGAGTTTTTGATGTATGAATCAGCACTTTCAACGATTGGTTGCATGATCTTTAACAGGTGTTTTGCTAAGTTTTGTGTAGGTGAGGCCACCGCGCTAACAATGGGTCTAAGGGGGACGTTCAGCTTCTGATCTTTGGTAGGCCATACAACTTTGGCATCAGCTTGATTTCTCTCTGGAAATTATGAGTCTTTCAACCTCTGGTACCAAGTTTGCAGCTTTTATTTTGGTCTTCGTAGTTTTTTCCAGATATGTTGTAGGGTCCTTGGTGACTGGCTTGTATGTGTCCTCTTGTAGAATGATTTCCATTTTAGTCATGTAGTCTTCGGTGTTTAGGACCCCTGTAGCATTCCTCTTGTGTCATGTATCTTTTCCTCTGATGATGATGTTGTCTAATATATATAAATTTCTTTTTTTTTTGGGCGTAACATGTATTTGCATCTACAATGAGAGAATTCTTCTATCAACTCCAAACAAATACACTTTAGGCTATATTTGAGAAAGTGATTTACAATAGTGGGAACTTTATACTGCAAAAACCTCGACTTGAAAAATGCCCATTTTAAAAATACAGTAGAATCTCGAAAAAGTTAACTCGCGTAAAAGTTAATCGCTCGGGCCGTATTTCAGCATCCACGTGCCCCTCTAAAAAGTTAACTCTTCAGTTAACGTTTCAGAGCGTATGAACTTTTCAAAACAACGGTTTTTTCCGTTCATAAAAGTGGCAATTTGGCAACTTTTAAAAAATTCGCAGCACTGAGCTCCAATTTTGTTTGTTGGATTATGGTATTCCCCGAACTTCTTTTCTATTTTGAGCTGCGAAAACCTATGATCATCTTCATCGTCAAACAACATTGATTTAGTTAGTCGTTAGCGTTTGAGTTTGTGAGTTGTGTATTGTTTACTTAAAAAATGTCAAAGCAGAACAAATCATTACAAATCAGATTAGATTTGCAGCAGAAAGTGGAGATTTTAAAAAAGATTGATCAAGATATTCACGGAACACGATTGGCGTTGAATTATGGTGTATCTAAAGTAGCCATCTCAAAAATAAAGAAAAAACGCCATGACATTTTAGAGGCTGTGGTGAACACACATGAAAAAAGCACACAAGAAAACACTACATAAACCGGAATATGCTGATCTAGAGGCAAGGTTGTATAAATGGTTCTTGAACCAACGACAGCGTAATTGTGCAATGACTGGTCCAATTTTAAAATCAAGAGCTAAGCACGAATTCGCCATACTGCACCCTGGAAAAAAATTTAATGCCAGTGATGGATGGCTAGCAAATTTTAAGAGAAGACATGGTATTCGCCATCTCAAAATTTGTGGGAAAATCCTTTCAAGCGATACGTCGGATGTTACATCTTTCATTCATAATTTAAGAGCAAAAACGAATGAAATGGACATCTCCGACTCGCAACTATATAACGCGGATGAATCTGGACTATTTTATCGTTTTTTACCGGATAAAACATTTGTCACAGCGAACGAAAAGACCGCACCGGGCCGAAAAAATTGCAAAGGAAAGAATCACCTTTTTGTTGTGTGCTAACGCAGATGGTTCGCACAAGTTAAAGCCGTTGGTCATTGGTAAATCTGCAAATCCACGTTGCTTTAAGGGATTTGAAAACCCATAGGAATACGCCAATTCGAAGAAGTCGTGGATGAATTCAGAGTTATTCTTCAACTGGTTCCATTATTCATTTATAAAACAGGTAAACTTATTTTTTTAGTTTCATAAAAAATTTTGCAGGTAATTGCATAAAAATTTTTGCAGGTTCGCCAATTTTCTGCTAAAAATAATTTACCACCAAAGGCATTGTTGCTGATTGATAACTGTACTGCCCATAAGCCAATTGACATGCTACAGTCTGATGATGAAAACGTTGCTGCAATGCTTTTACCACCTAACGTAACAGCGGTTTTGCAACCCATGGATCAAAATCCCATAAGATTGGTCAAGTTAGGATATCGAACTAAATTGTTATGCAACATTGTCGCACAAGAAAACGTTCCGATTGAAAATATTTTGAAGGCACATACAATTCGTGATGCTATTTTGCTACTTAAATCAGTGTGGGACGAATTGCCGCAAGCTGTTCTTATAAAAGCGTGGAATAAGATAAAAAAAAGTGGATGATGATCAGTACGATAGTGAAGACGACACTCCGCTCTCTAAATTGATGACATCAAATAGTGCATACAACGATACACTTCGAGAGGTTCAATTGTTGATGTCAAAGGTGGGTGATAATGTTGACATCAGCATTGATGACATTGAAAATTGGAACAATGATCAAATTTCAGAAGATAACGATGATTTCGAAGTGACCGATAATGATAACGACGGGTCAATTATCGAGCAAGATATTCAACAACCAAAAGTGAACTTCTCGAAAGCAGTTGAAAGCATCAATACTTTGATAAAATGGTTTGAAAACAATAACGATGCAAATCAGGTGGCAGACCTTGTCAATATGCGCACGAAAATGGTCAAGAGCTATTACACAAAAGAAAAAAAACAAACAAGTCTCGACTGCTTCCTTAAACCACTCCGTACAAATTAATATAAAGTTACTGAGTGACTGTGAACTTTAAACCAACCGGTACAAATTAAATCTAAGTTTATTTTTTGTAGTGATGAAAAACTAAGTCAATGAAATAAATTTAGCATGTCATTTCCAAAAAATCTAGGTTTATTATTTTATTTTTTTCAATTTTGAAAACCGCTTAGAACAGTTAATAGTTCGAAAACGTTAATTACCCTTGGAATATTTCAGTTACCTTTTTCGAGATTCTACTGTAATTATTTAGATTTTTTCATTAATTTACACAAGTGTCCATAACACAGGGCAACAAAAAAATATTTTTGTTTTGGTGCCTGGGATTTTAGAGCTGATTTTAACTATATTTGGGACGCTAAATCTATATATGCACTCCGTTTTTCTCTATCAGCTCTACTTTTTTAGATACATCAACTTATCTACCAATGTGGTTTTTATTCAGTATATTCATTTATGAGAGTTCTAAAATTATTATATATTCATTAATGTAGGTACAATGATTTTATTGTCAGTCTGTAATTGAGTAAATTCCAGGTAAATCTATAAATAGTGGAACCATTGCCTATCAGGTACCTGAACTGACCCTTTTAATCACCTAACTCGGGTAAGTCTCGTCAGTTTGTGCGTTCTTACTAATGAGAGTAGATCGAATTCGGCGTGTTATTTTATGTTAAGAAAAGAGTGTTTTTATGTTATTGAACAGAATTAAAATGAGTTCAGGTTCCAGTTCAAGAAGAAGTTGTGTAAATCAACCTGATGTGTTTTGCTATATATGCGGAGAATACATGTTTCAACAAAACAGACAAACTATTACTGACTTTGTAAGGCGAGCGTATCTTGGATACTTTGGAGTTAAGCTTGGTGATCAGGACAAAACGTGGGCCCCGCATCTCGTATGTAAAACTTGTACAGAGCATTTACGGCATTGGACTACCGGGAAAAGAAAATGTCTAAAATTCGGCGTACCAATGGTTTGGAGAGAACCAAAAAACCACTTCAATGATTGTTATTTCTGTTTAGTAAATACTAATGGAATCAATCGAAATAACCGCAGTAAGTGGACTTATCCCAATTTAGACTCGGCAATACGCCCTATCCCGCACTCAGATGAAATACCGATTCTAACATTTCATCAGCTACCACATATCTCTGATGACGAATATTTTCCCTCTGATCGCTCTTCTGATGCTAATAAAAGTTCTGATGCTAATGAAACTAACAGTGACTATGAGGGGACGTCATTAGTTCCTCAACGCTTCAATCAAAATGAATTAAATGATCTCACCAGGGATCCCAATTTATCGAAAAAAGCTTCTGAAGTACTGGCTTCTAGGTTGAACGACAAAAAATTTACTGGAACAAGGAACCAAAATTACCTTTTACCGTACAAGAGAAAAAGATCTGCTACCATTCTTTTCCCAAGAAGACAATCTTGTATTTTGTCATGAAATTAGGGGACTCATGAAAGAAAACGGGACTTTCTGAATATATTCCAGATGATTGGCGCCTATTTATTGACAGTTCAAAGCGAAGTTTAAAATGTGTCCTTCTACATAATGGGAATAAATATGGTTCAATACCACTAGCTCACTCAACGAAACTGAAAGAAGAATATAATACCATAGCTTTGGTCTTGCAGAAGATAAAGTATTACGAACATCAATGGATAATTTGTGTAGACTTAAAAATGGTAAACTTTCTTCTTGGGCAGCAAAGTGGTTACACGAAATATCCGTGTTTCTTGTGCCTCTGGGATAGTAGGGACAAAACACACCACTGGGTTAGAAAAGATTGGCCTCAGAGAGAAAACATGGACGTTGGGGAAAAGAATGTCATTAACGACGCTTTGGTTGAAAGAGAAAAAATCATACTTCCTCCGTTACATATAAAGTTGGGCTTAATGAAGCAATTTGTAAAGTCTCTTGATAAGAATGGGTCTTGTTTTGCATATATAGGGATAAAAATGCATCAGTTGAGCACAGAAAAACTCAAAGCAGGGATATTTGACGGCCCACAAATAAGACAATTAATTAAGGATCCTGCCTTCATAAATTCAATGAATCAAGTTGAACGAGAAGCTTGGACATCATTTGTTGCAGTTGTAGAAAATTTTCTAGGCAAACATAAAGCTCAAAACTATGGTTAACAAGATGCTTAATAGTTTCAAATCCTTAGGGTGCAATATGAATATTAAAATACACTATTTACATAGTCACTTTAGACCGTTTTCCAGAAAATTTAGGAGACATGAGTGAGGAACAAGGTGAAAGATTTCACCAAGATATTAAAGTTATGGAGGACCGCTACCAAGGAAGATGGGACATGCACATGATGGCAGATTACTGCTGGAGTTTAAAAAGGGGCTGTTTAAAAAAACATTCAAGAATGTCGCGGAAAAGAAGCTTTCCAAGTGTTGAGTGACTATTTCATTTCTTCAATGTTTTTTTTTTGTTTGTAAGTACTACATAATATTTTATTTTGTATAACTAAAATAAAAATTTCGTATCTACTTTTGTTTACTACACTTACGGATTTGAGTTACAATAATGTAACTTATATTTCTCTAAAATTGTATATCTTAAAAATTTGAGCTCCTACGTACAAATGAATACGTTATTTGAATTCAGGACATCAAATTGATATAGAATCAGCTCAAAAAACGTCGACACCAAAACAGCTGTTTCCCTGTGTAATGTGTTAATTTACACAAGTGCCCAATATAATATTCGAACGTTCTGCCCGTAAAATTTTTGCACGACTCTGAGGCTTACACACTTTAGAATATTAACAGATAATAGTCTCCTGTATAATGATAGAATGTTAATCATCCTGACAACTAATTTTTATTTAGGTGTAACCGGAGCAAATATAAAGCTGGATATAAACGGTGATTCTGAAGGAAACTTTTCCGTGTTGGCTTACAAAGCTGAACAGCAGTTGTATCGAGGAAATACTAACAATTTTACTTGTGGATTTGGTTTGGCACCTGTGGGACAGTTTTATCAGACTAGTCAGTCTCCATATCCGGTTAGTAAGTACTTCTTATGTTAATAAACACTACTTATTCAAGTATAATAAAGACGTCGAATGAGAGTTCATCAAGTGCAAGCTGGATTTTTACGTCAGTAATTTTCTATCTACCCGTTATAAGATAAGACTGTGGTCAAATGAGAAGTCATCATCCAGCAATGTAAAATATTTTCGATGCTTTATTTAAGTTTTTGTGTATGAGCTTACTATTTGAGAAACGTATTAATTTTTATTCTTAAAAGGTTCCCATCCCTATTGTGTAGAAGTTAGCATAATAATGTGCATCAAACGTATATTACATTATAAAATATCTTACAAGGATATACGAGGCTGGTTTGAAAAGTCCGTGCAAAGTCCGAGAGATGGCACCACCGGCGCGTATCGAGGTCATGTTTAGTTAGTAGCATCTCTTGAATGAACGCACACCAAGTTTCAGCCATATTGGTCTATTTCTTTGTGTTTGGCATTCGTATGAATCAAGGAAGTCGAGTGATTTTCAAGAAATGGACGAAAAAGAATTTCGTGTGGTGATTAAACATTACTTTATGAAAGGCAAAACGCCTCAGGAGACTAAAGAGAAGCTTGATAAACATTATGGCGACTCTGCACCTTCGATTAGAACAGTTTAAAAGTGGTTTCAAAATTTTCGGACTGGCCATATGGGCACAAGTGACGCTGAACGTTCTGGACGGCCTGTGGAGGTTACGACTCCAGAAATCATTGATCAAATCCATGATATGGTGATGGATGACAGAAGAGTTAAGGTGCGTGAGATTGCTAGTGCTGTGGGCATCTCGACTGAACGGTTACATAATATTTTGCATAAACATTTGGACATGAGAAAGCTATCCGCAAGATGGGTGCCGCGATTGCTCACGCTTGACCAAAAACGGAATCGTGTGAAGTGTTGCAAGGATGGAGGACTTTAAGCGTCGTTTCGTCACTGTGGATGAAACATGGATAAATTACTATACTCCTGAGACCAAACAACAATCTAAACAATGGGTTATCAAGGGGGAATCTGCACCAAAAAAGGCGAAGACCGTTCCTTCGGCCGGAAAGGTTATGGCGACTGTCTTTTGGGATTCGCAAGGGATAATCCTCATCGACTATCTGGAAAAGGGTAAAACTATTACAGGTGAATATTATTCATCGTTATTGGACCGTTTGAAAACCGAGCTGCAAGAAAAAGGCCCGCGATTGGCCCACAAGAAAGTCCTTTTCCATCACGACAACGCACCAGCACACACCTCAGCAGTTGTGGTCGCAAAATTAATGGAAATAGGATTCCAACTCGTTTCACACCCCCCCTATTCTCCAGACTTGGCTCCCTCGGACTACTATTTATTCCCCAATTTGAAGAAATGGCTGGCGGGACAAAGATTTTATTCAAACGAGGAGGTGATTCCAGGCACTAATGGATATTTTGCAGACTTGGACAAATCCTATTATTCGGAAAGGATCAACAAACTAGAACATCGTTGGACGAAGTGTATAAGCCTAAAAGGAGACTATGTCGAAAAATAAAAAAGGTTTACCCCAAACACATAAGTAGTTTTTATTTTTGCACGGACTTTTCAAACCAGCGTCGTACACTACCGTCAGAAAGTATTTGCCCACCTAGTTATTTCAGTCCCAAGACAACAAAAACCCAGATAATATATTTTTTTAATTTTAATGAATTATTATTTATTTTTACATTATTTACCTTTGTTCTTAATTACCGCTTTACAGAGTTTCGGCTTTCTGTCCAGTAGTTTTTTCAAAGTGTCTTAGGTTATTTTAACCATTCTGCTTGTAAAAGTTCCTACAAGTGGTTTTCTGATGTTGGATTGAGTTTTCGAACACACCTGTCCAAATGGACCCACAGCAATTCGATGGGGTTCAAGTCGAGTGATTGTGGAGGCCAAGTCATCACTTCCAGGACGTCATCGGATTTCCATTGGTCCAAAAGTTCTCTAATTTGTTTAGAAGACTGTTTAGGATCGTTGTCATGCTGAAAAATAAATTTCCCTTGAAAAATATCTCTTCCAGAAGGAAGCATTTGAATTAGCAAAATTTGTTGATACTGTTCTTTTCGCATGATTCCTTTTATCCTAACGATTTTTCCAACTTTACCGTTGCCAATACAACCCCTAACCATTACTGAACCTCCATTATGTTTTACTGTAGGCAACTGACAGGCTTCCAACATCCTTTTGCCAGCTGACCGCCGCACGTAAACTCGTCAATTTGAACTGAAAATTTCGAATTTAGATTCGTCGCTCCAAATTACGGAATTCCATTGTTCCGATGTCCAATTTTTATGTTCTCGGGCCCATTACGGGCGATTACGTCTGCTGGACATTGTTATAGCTCTGTCTTCAGCGGAAGTCGTTTTTCGAGGCCTTCCTGAACGTTTTTGGTTGGAATTCCATGTCCGGCAGAATTTTTTTTTACGATGTAGTCCTCCTCCTTGACATCCGCATATCACTCGCGATTTGCCAACTCGAGTGACCATTTTGATGTCTCCCAATTATCAGAGCTCGATTTTAAGCGGAAACTTCTTTCGTTTTTGGCATTTTCACAAAAAAATTGAGCCTGTATCAATGACAAAGTACTGTTTGCGAATGGTTAGATTCCATTTTCCATAAAATGTCACTAGTAATTTCCATAATTCCTAGAAACTTGAAATGAGTTCTTACTTCAACCAGAATTCTCAGAAATAGCCTCAAAACGATTATCATGAAAAACTTCGAAATTTGTTCTAATTGGTTGTTAATTTGTGATTTCACCAAAAAGGCTTATCTAAACAATTTTATGATGGACACTTGTTAAGAATAATTAAATTTACCTAATATAATAAAAGAGTTTAATTAGGTATTAAATTTTGGTAGTTACATTGAAATTTCTAGGTGGGCAAATACTTTCTGACGGTAGTGTATATTACAAATACAAAAACGTAGTCAAGCAAATTTCGGGTAATTTTTGAACAATGGGGAAAAACGAGTTAAGAAATAAACACGTGGAACTTATATAGATATAAACCATATCGCAAGAACATCATTATAATAACATAATTTTAACATCATTTAAAATTTTATTTTAGCAATATAAGATAAATCCAAATACCCACATCTTATGGGCGGGTGGTGACAAACCAAACGACGAACCAAGTTGCGGTTTCGACAACAGACTCTGTCAAAAAACAAACACTCACCGAAATAGTATAATTGCAGCTGCAGTTTTAGCCGTATTACTTTTTTGCGCCGGTGTTATCACAATGAGCATTTATAGAAAATGGAAGATAGAGCAGGAGATAGAGGGTCTATTGTGGAAAATAGAGAGAGAGGATATTCATAGTTATTTCGAGAAAGAAAACGTAATATCTAGTCCAAGTCGGGTAAGGTTATTTATTTTTATATTTGTACATAAGTGATTGCTGTAGTTCTATAATTACCTAATAATCTCTTCTGTGAGTAAAAAAAGGTCAAAATAATGATCAGATAATTAACGATTGTTAACGAAAATCGCGAGATATATATATATATATATATATATATATATATATATATATATATATATATATATATATATATATATATACATATATATATAAATATATATATATATATATATATATATACATATATATATAAATATATATATATATATATATATATATATATATATATATATATATATATATATATATATATACATATATATATAAATATATATATATATATATATACATATATATATATATATATATATATATATATATATATATATATATATATATATATATATATATATATATATATATATAGATATATATATATATATATATATATATATTTATATATATATATATATATATATATATATATATATATATATATATACATATGTATAATGAGAAATGGGATCTTCTACAAGAACACACAACAATTTCAAAAAGAAATTTTCTGAACGCCATAGATCTCACATTGAACACCAAACTATTTTCAATTTAAAAATAGATTTTATAAACAAATTGACGGTTGTGCCATGGGTTCCCCCATTTCATCAGTCATTGCTCAGCTAGTAATGGAATACCTGGAAGAACAGGTCATTAAAAAACTAAAAGGTAACATTTTGTTTTCCAAGAAGTTCATAGATGATTGTTTATTAGCAGCCCAAAATGATAAAATTACCGAAATTCTATACAAATGTAATAGCTTCCACAAAAAATTACAATTTACATCAGAAATTGAAAAGGATGGTAAAATAAATTTTCTAGACCTGACTCTTATTAGAAAGCAAGATAAAATCCTTACAGAGTGGTACACAAAACCTTCTTGGTCAGGGAGATATTTGAATTTTCACTCTAATCATGCAATGTCCCAGAAAATCAGCGTTATAGTGGGCCTAACACACCGAGCAATAAAATTGACTTCCCCTGAACTAAGACCAGACGCGCTAGAAAAATGTAAAAACGGTCTTAATACAAAACAATTTTAAAGAGAATGACATCAATCGAACAATAAAAAAGAGAATGTATAAGTTTTATAATAACTCAAAAAGCAACACCAAAAACAGTAAACAAAACTGTGATAAATTTTTACCACTTCCTTTTACAAAAGAACTTTCTGAGAAGCTGAAATGGGTATGGAAAAAATATAACATTATAGTTTGCCATAAAACTCAAAATAAACTAAGTTCATTATTTACAAACTTAAAAAGCCATATCCCCACAATGAATGAATCTAATGTTGTGTATGCAATACCGTGTGTGAATTGTCCGAAGAAATATATTGGAATGTCTTCTTAGTTACTAAAAAACAGACTGAATGGACACAAATATGCTAGGAATGCTTCCACTGCCCTTGATGAAACCAAGGTCCTCTGTAAAGAGAGGAATTATGCCAAACTACAGATCAAAGAGATGATTGAAATAAAAAAAGATGAAAACGCTGTGAATGATAGGACTGACCTAAGAGGAATCAGCCATATCTACATAAATTTAATTAAAAAATAAACATGCTGGCATGCATATCCTCTTAATAATACAAAATGGTATATATACTTAACATCAATAATAGTTTTTTGGCTAAGACACCCATTAAAGATAATAAAATTTAAAAAAATCAGTAAAAAATACAAGACACGATATGTTGAAAGAAATATAGAATTTGAAATTCACAAACACACAAATAGTTGACTTTCAAGGTATATACTGGTGAGTAATTTGTTTTATATTTTTGTTATGGTGTAAAGATATTGAATATCCGAGTGTGCGTAAAAATGTTATATGTTTTTAAACCTGTAAATTGACTTAAAAGATTTTAACCTTGTATTTTCTAATTTTAAAATGAATATTAAAAAATAAAGAATTTTTGAAAATGCCTAAAAAAAATAAGGCGAAACGTCAAATAAACTAATTTCCAAAAAGAACCTAAGTACCCAAGAAAAACCAATCAAATTTATGTAAACAAAAGGTTTTAACAGAAAAATTATTATGTTTATATATATATATATATATATATATATATATATATATATATATATATATATATATATATATATAAATACTATCGTGGGATTTATTAGTAAAAGAGGTGAATTTTCACAAGTAAAAATGTCTTACTGATGCCATAAAAAGTCACTTGGCTCGGTTGATAGAACAGTCTTACTCTTGACAGTATTGTATATGTCGAAATCGCTTACATAAATTACGTATTACCTACACGTACACATAAAAACCAATTTTATTTGCTGTAGATCAACTTCAGCGTGCGCTGGACAGTTGCCCATCAGAAGTAATATTTTTCTGTTTGTGAATTTTAATTCTTTGTCCCATTCGATCAGTTCGTTCTTAAAAATTTCTGATGTCATCCAGGCTTTACTGTTTGATTTGTAGTTTACTGGTAAATGTTTGTTTTTAAAACACCTGGGATTGGCGGACTTTCCTATCACCAACAATTTTCTTTTCTCTGTTCCAGGCATGTTTGTAGTTACCAACACAGTAATCCTTACTTTTGATAATTTTTCACCAGCACAATTCTCTCCGGTAAACTTTAATGTCTTATCAGGCATCATCTTGTAAAACAAACCCGTTTCATCCGCATTAAAAATGTCCACATATTCATAACCTTCTCGAATTTCCAGCCATACATTGGCCAACCACTGATAAACAACAGTCATATCCACTCCTGCAGTTTCTCCTACTAATATTATGGACGTTTTTTAAATCGTTCAGTCCAACTTCTAGAACAGTTAAACTCGGTGTTCTCTATTTTCCTTCCAAAATTCACTAGCTTTCTCTTGTAAAGTATAGCCGGTAATAGGAACATGTTCATGTCGTTTTTGACTAAACCATTTAAGGAGTCCTTTATCGACTTGGTCATGTGTAGATTTCCTTATTTTTTAGTTTCTTTTATCATAGATTGATAGATTTCTTGCCTCTTCTTCCATATTGTAGAAACCGTAGATTTAGTTAAATTCAACTGTTTGCAGACATCACTTTGTTTAACTTCATTTTCTATTTTTCTTATAATATCGTGTTTGTCTTTTAAAGTAAGCTGTACGTTTTTGTGTACTTATTTTAAAATAGAATAGAAACTTAAACATTAACTTTGCTACTTTGGTCAAATATGTATTAGAACCTCATAACACAACAGGTGAATTAAGAATAATACTACTCGAACTAGCGTCGCGGCGAAAACAAGTAGAATAGGGGTTCCCAGCGAGTTTCGGTAAATTCCCTAAATCAAGTCGCGCGACATCGAGCACAGGGAGTAGCAAGTTCGTTTTTCGTACATTACACAATAATTTGTTTTAAAAACCGGAAATTTGCTATAAACGGGATCGTTACAAGCAGACTTCACTGTATATACATATATATATATATATATATATATATATATATATATATATATATATATATAAATCATACAAATGAATTAATGTTAATAATTTTTTATGAACATTGGTTACCCTAAAAGTTAGAAAAAACTTATTCGGATACTTTAGAAGTGAATTAGCTACCAAATTTGTCTATAAGATTCGAATTAAAATTATTCTTAAGACCTAATAACAGTATCGTTGAAATTATGTAATAATGAAAAAAATAAACTGGGACATTAGTAGCAAAATTAATGGTGTAACTGGGACACTAGTAGCGTGTGTTGCCTCCTCTACTTCGGATGACAGCGTTTATTCGCCTACTTCTAATTATATTTTGGATAAAATCTTGAGGAATTTGCTTCCATTCTGTGATAACTGCATTTTCAAGTTCCCTCAGGTTTCTAGGTGCAGGTATATGACGTTTCACATTTTTCTTAAAGTTATCCCATATAGGTTCTATCGGATTCAGATCTGGGCTTTTTGGTGGCCATTGCATAATCGGTATATCAACTTGATTAAGATAATCGAGTACCTCCCTAGCCACGTAAGGTCGAGCGTTGTCTTGCATAAACAGGAAATTGGGCCCCACAAAATGACCGAAAGGCATCACATGTTCTATTACAATATTCTCAAGATAGTAGTCAGCATTCATGGATCTCGTACGGACAGGAACTAACTCTGTGCGAGCATCAAAGCAGATGCCACCCTAGAACATAACAGAGCCACCGCCGAATGGAATCATTTGCAGAGATATTGCAAGGAGCAAACCTCTCTCCTGGTCTTCGTCATACTCGCTCACGACCATCTGGATGTTTTAGACTAACCCTAGTTTCATCTGTGAAGAAAACTTGTTTCCAATCATCCACAGACCAGTTTTCGTGATTTCGAGCAAAACGTAACCTGGCAACTCTGTTCTCTCTAGTAAGCAAGGGCGCAGTGGCTGGTCTCCTACTGTTTTATCCAGCTTTATTTAACCGTCTTCTCACTGTTTTAGAAGAAATTGTGACATTGCGAACAGCTTCGAGTTCGTTTCTTATTGTAGAACTAGTGACAATCCTGTTTCTTAAAGCATATTGTCATAAAACGTTCATCTAGGTCGCTAGTGCATCGTTTTCGCCCTTGCCCTAGCCCTCTAGAATAAGTTCCTACTTCATTCAAGTGTCTTACCATACGACTTATTGTGGAACGATGTTTGCCTAACAAATTAGCAACATAACTCTGACAATATCCCTCGTCCAATAAAACTGAGACTCGCACTACCTCGTGTTCAGTTAAATTCCTTGTTCGATTCATTTTTCTAATTCTTCGGGGTCAAAAATAAAACAGTCTACCACAAAAACGAATTACTTTGAAAAAGGGAAGCTTACTTTTAAAAAAAATCTATATCGCATTATTACAGAAAATTGTTTAATTTCCAAAAAATTCTTTAAAACTGTAAATCTAAACGAATTGTTTATATATATATATATATATATATATATATATATATATATATATACATATATATATATATATATATATATATATATATATATATATATATATATATATATATATATATATAATTCAAGAGCGATAATTTCTTCATTGGGACCAAATCTCTTTCCCGTGAGCATTTTTTTTGAAGCCTGCGAATAGATAATAGTCCCTGGGGGCCAAATCTGGAGAGTACGATAGATGAGGAAGCAATTCGAACTTCAATTCATGCAATTTTGCCATCGTAACCATTGACTTGTGGCACGGTGATGGGGAACGGTTGATGAAAGAGCACTTTTTTCTTGTTGATTTCGGGCCGTTTCTTTGCTATTTCTGCCTTCAAATGCACTAATAACATTATATAATATTCGCTATTGATGGTTTTTTTTCCTTCTCAGCATAGTCGATGAAAATTATTCCATACGCATCCCAAAATACAAAGGCCTGAACTTTCTCAGCCGACTGTCGTGTCTTTGGTCGCTTCGGGCGGTTTTCACCCGCTGCCGTCCACTCAGCTGACTGCCGATTTGATCCCGGTGTGTAGTGATGGATTCATGTTTCATCCATTGTCACATATCGCATGAAAAATCCTTTTTATTGCGCTTAAACAGGTCCAAACAGCGCTGAGAATCATCAACACGTTGTTGTTTTTTGGTTCACTGTGAGCAAACGCGGTACCTGTTTTGAACAGAGCTTTCTTATGCCCAAATGTTCGTTCAAAATATGACCATCACGTTCTTCTGATATCTTTAGGGTGTCAACTATCTCACGCAATTTCACTTAACAAACACAAAACAGTTTTGTGAATTTTTTTGATGTTTTCCTCATTTGGGCGTCCAGAGCGTTCAGCATCATTTGTGTTTGTACGACCGCGTTTAAATTCAGCATACCAGTAAATGATGAGTGATTTTTCCAGGAGCAGAGTCCCCATAATACTTATTCAGTCACTGCTTTGCTTGAACGATATCTTTTCCCAACAAAAAAACAGCGTTTAATCAACACACGAAATTCGTTTTTTTTTTTTTTCCATTGTTTGAATACCAAAGGAAATCTGACAATAGAAATGACTTGGAGTATATGCTAAAGAACAGAAGAGAAAAAGCAGAATTTTTTTTTTTTTTTTTTTTATTGGTCTAGCACACGTGCTGCAGGGAAGTCCCTAAAACGCTCCAGGAGCGGCACGAGTGCGGAAAAAGCGATTCACGTTGTTCTTGAATCGCTGTAAATTGTACTCGGTGGGAAACACAGCGCTGGGCAAATTATTCCAAAGGGATGATGTTCTCCATATAAAAGATTGCTTGAAAAGCGTCGTACGCGGAATAACAAGCTGAACCTCATACGGATGCGAAGCACCAGCGCGACGTGTATTTCTAACATGCACCGCTTTGGGAGGAATTAAGCGGGCTACATCCTTCGAACACTTTCCATGAAAATACTTATAGAACACACTCAAGTCGCCAACCGTTCTTCGATGTTCCAGCGAATCAAGGCCGCCGGTCAATTCCGGGTCCCCAATCAGACGGACCGCTCTTCTCTGAACAGAATCCAACAAATGCAGTGTATGTTTGGGAGCGGAGCCCCAAACGTGGGAGCAGTATTCCATAGTTGGTCGAATTTGGGCTATGTAAAGAATTAACAGTTGCTGTGGGGTGTAAAGCTTTCTGGTTCTAAATAATATTCCCAATTTTTGAGAAGCTCTCCTTGCTATGCCTGCAACATGTTCATGCCAAGACATATTTGCTCCCAAACTAACGCCCAACAAATTGAGCGACGATGCTAGGGGAATGGAGTGCCCCGACATAACTATGTCGGGTTCAGCAACGTTAACTTTTTTAGAAAAAACTGCCGCTTGGGTTTTTGTAGCGTTAAATTCCACTTGGTTACTGTCACCCCCAGATAGAATTTCTTCCAGGTCTTTGTTAAGTTGAACGACCTCCTGCTGTCTGCGGATATTCGCCTGAGCAGCCGATGTCCGAGCGTTCAAGGTGAATGAAGAGACAAGCGTACTGTCATCTGCAAAGCTATAGATTGGATTCCCGGTCTTTTCCAGCAGATCGTTAATGTAAATGAGAAAGCGAGTAGGAGACAGTATGGAGCCCTGGGGCACACCGGCGTTGATAGTGAGGGTGTTAGAAAGAAATCCGTCGACCGCCACTCGTAAAGAACGCTCTCTAAGGAAACATGAGAGCCACAAACAGAACCTTTCAGACATACCATAAGAGCGCAACTTAGCCAACAGTCCATCGTGCCAAACACGGTCGAATGCCTTGGATATGTCAAGAGCAACCGCTCGAGATTCTCCAAAGTGTTCAATTGCGTTGTTCCAAACATGTGTTACATAAGTCAGAAGATCTCCTGTTGATCTATGTTTACGAAAACCATATTGGTGATCGCTAATAATATTGAATCGTTCAAGATATTTTAGAAGATGCTCATTGATAACCTTTTCCATGACTTTCGATATTATTGAAAGCAGTGCAACTGGTCGGTAGTTATTTGGCAAGGACTTCTTACCTTTTTTAGGTATCGGCTGAACCGTGGCACATTTCCAGCAGGACGGAAATATTCCCTTTCTGTAGGATAGGTTAAAAAGTCTACAGAAAACTGGTGTTAGTTCCCTTGCACAGTTTCTGAGAACTATGGCAGGTATTCCGTCAGCGCCAGAAGCCTTCTTGGTGTCTAGCTTCATTAAAATACGCTTTATGATGCGCTGTCTGAAGACAACATCGAGCATCCTTGACTGCAATATGGGAATAGTAGGTGGTGTTTTTCCTTGGAAATCGACAGTAGAATGTGAAGCAAAGAGTTCAGCCAACAAGTTCGCTCTCTCAACAGGTGTGGTTGCAATGGAATTATCTGGCCGTGTGAGTGGTGGTATCGTGGATTTGGTAAAGTTTTGACTAACTGCCTTAGCGACTGCCCAAAAGGACCTGGAATTGTTGGGACAAGCGAGAAGTTTGTTTCTAATTCGTTGATTGTGTGCCTCCTTGGTTTCGTCGATAATTCCCTTGCATCTGTTCCGGGCATGAACAAAGATGTTTCGATTTAAGGTGTTAGGATTTTCACGCCATTGTCGGTAGGCAATATATTTAGAAGCAACAGCTTCTTTGCATTTTCGGTCGAACCAAGGCTTGCCGTTGGAGGAGCATTTCTTCGAAAAAGGGATGTAAGCTTCCATACCAGCCAAAATAACATCGGAGACCTCCCTGGCGCAGTCAGATGGGTTATCGGATCGAAAACAAACGTCCATCCAAGGGAAAGTTCGAAAGTATTCCATGAGATCTTCCCATTTAGCAGATTTGTAGTGCCAAATCTTGCGCGGCCTAGGCGCCTCTCTGTCACTGATTGGCAGGATACTCGATGTCGAAAGCAGTTTATGGTCGGAAGAACCTAACGGCGGATTTACGGTGACCGTGTAAATCTCCGGATTGGTGGTTAAAAACAGATCAAGAAGACTGGCGAACTCCCCGTCTCGATCAGGGATCCGTGTTGGTTCGTCAATAAGCTGAGTTAAGCCATAACTGATTGAGAATGATTCAGCTTCACGACCTTGTTCGTCGGTAGTATTTGAATATTTGAGCCAGTTGATATTGTGGACATTAAAGTCGCCCAGGATGGCAATTTCGGCACTTGGATAGTAGTTACTTTGTAAATGATCGATGGTGTCTGCAAGAGAAGCGAAAAGTGTTCGAAAATTGGTATCACTTGGTGGTCGATACAGGATACAGATGAACCTTGTGGTTTGTTGAGTCGTTATTTTTAACCACATAACATCAAAGTTTGGGGGCTCCAGAGCTTCTTCTCGTTGACAAGAGAGGTCGCTTCTGACAAAAAGACAGATTCCAAAGTTACGCCTAAATCGGGAATAGAAGTCGTACCCAGGATAAAGATAGTTGACCGTGCTGGTCGATGGACTGACCTTGGTTTCACATAGAGCGAGTACATGAGGTTTATCTGATTGCAGGTGTTGATGCACTGAATTTATGTTCGAGTTTATACCTCGTATGTTGCAAAAATCTATCTTAAAATTATGATGTCTGCAAGTCGACGCCTCCGAACCAGCCCCTACCCGGAGATCCGAACGGGGGGCCATTCTACCTCCGGAACTTCTTGCATCCAGGTGCCTCATCATGCTCTTTGGTCCCACAGTAGTTAATGTGGAATTTTCCTGTTCTGTCACATGTTTATCTTTGCCTTCTTTGGCTTTGATCCAGGGGGTGTTATTATTGGGTAGTTTGGGTTCTGACCAGATACTTTTCCAATGATCTGCGAGTTCTTGTTTGTTTGATGGTTCGGTCACCGCTGTCTGTTTGCTGTGCATAGTTTTCCGGTAGAACTGTGTTTGGCTTCCTCGGAAGAGGTTGTTGGTATCTTTCCTCTCATTTGGTTCTTTGTATCTACGAAGTCTTGCGGCATATACGGATAATTTTTGTTTCAGAGTATCCAGGATTTCTGGCAGTGTTCTGTTGGGAGACCCGGACTTGATCTTGTTTATACTCTGCGTGACTCGTTTGGACACGTTCCCGTCGATAAACTGGGTAAGGTGTCCTAGATATCTCCTGATGTTGTTGATTTGGTTTTCTATTCTTATTTGCCCTATATATAATTTTGGTTTTGTGCTGTTGGGATTTCTTTGTCGTTGCGGGAGTTTTTGATTAAATACTTCGTCGGTTGCGTTTGGGATTGATGGTGGTGGGTCTAGGCGGCGAGTGATTCCCTTCTCGGTGGTTTCTTTGTCAGGACTTGTGCTTTTATCAAAGCAACGCATGGTGTGTGAGCTGAAAGTGAATGTAACGAAGACTAAAGCTGTGATGCCAGTAGAACAACAAGAAATCCAAATAGGCAATAAAAAACATTGACAATCTCACACAATCTATATATTTGGGTCAAGCATTTTCGCCTTGACAGAGATGGACAACAGGCTGAGATAAAGAGAAAAACTAAACTGAGATGATCGACTTTCGAAGGACTCACAATCATTGCATTAACAATTAAATACGAAGGTAAGTGTGTTTTGCCGGTCTTAACATACGATGCAGAACACTGGAGTTTTACTAAAACCAAACTACAGCGGCTAACAGTCACTCAAAGAGCCAATGGTGAGCGCAATGTCAGAACAACCGCCTGGATCTGCCTAAAAATGAAGCTCGTGGAGAAGACAGCAAGTCTCAAGGGGAGTTGGGCAGGACATATAGCGAGGGCGCGCGATTGCAGGTGGACGATGGATTTGTTGCAGTGGAAACGATGGTCCTTTAGGCGAAGCAGTGGCAGACCACCTAACAAAAGGTCTAATGACATTAAGATGTCCCAAAGTATCATGGATGAGGAACGTATGTTCGAAGGTGGACTGAAAATGGCTGAGAAGTAGAAGGAGAAGAAGAGGAAGAAAATATATAAGGATAAACACAATATATTGGAAAAAAACTCGTAAATGAATTATTCCAAATATACATCATCTCTAAAAAAGTCTGGACAGATCACTTCCAAAAACTGTACATTAGAAGTACTGTAGATAACGAAGACCTAGAAGAAACGACGAACTACGAAGATAACGCTGACATGAAAATAGACATCACTCAAGACGACGTAAAAACTACAATATTAAAACTCAAAAACAGAAAGTCACCAGGTATCGATGCAATCTCAGACGAGATGATTAAATATGGAGGACCAGAACTTATAAAAGAAGTAACCTCCCTACTCCAGAAAATACTGAGATCCGGAAACATCCCCGACCAATGCCATAACAATACCAGTATTCAAAAAGGGATTAAAAAGAGATCCACAAAACTACAGAGGAATATGCTTGCTAAGCAATATACTAAAACTATTTACAAAAATCGTAGCCCAGAAAATAACAACGCAAATACAAATAAGTGAAGAACAGCAAGGGTTTCGATCAAACAGACCTACTATAGATGCAATATTTATATTACGCCAATTAACAGAAAAAGCCATCAAGTTCAACAAGCCGCTCTATCTTTGCTTTGTGAATTTTACCCAACCGTTTGACTAAATTCAACGGAACGACGTATTAAGAATACCACAAGAAAATAAAATTGATAGACGAGTGAGACATATTATACAGGAACGAAACAAGAACAGCAAGACAAGAATTAAGACCTGCAATAGACTAACGGAAGAAATTCGTGTATCAAGCGGCATGAGACACGGGAATAGCTTAAGCCCCGTGCTATTTAAACACGAATATAGGATATAGAATGGGAAATTGCAAAGTACAAATCCTGGGCTACGCTGATGATATAGTCCTAACAGCTGAAAATAAAGATGACCTGCAACGATTACTATTTAAACTGAAAACAACTGCAGAAAAATACAATATGCAAATCTCTATATCCAAAACACAATCAATGGTCATCTCTAAAACTCCGATCCGATGAAAATTAGAAGTTGATGGAAAGTCAATCGAGCAAGTTATGCAATTTAAATATCTTGGTGTCAATAGCTCAAGCGATAAAAATACCAGTAGCGAAGTGAAGAGTCAAGCAACCAAAGCGGCAGTAATATCTGGCTGTTTCCGCGACATCATATGGAGGAATAAAAACATGACAGTGGAAAGCAAAGACTTGTGTCAGACCATTACTAACACACTCAGCAGAAACGAGAGCCGACACAACAAAAACCAAGCAAATAATGAGAGCTACAGAGATGAAAACCCTACGAGCCATTACTGGTCTAAGCTTGCGCGACAGGATACGTAACGACAGGATCCGTGAGATATACGTAGTACAGAATGTTGTCAGATGGACTAGATCTAGAAGAAGACACTGGAGAGACCATGTTGACAGAATGGAAGAAGAAAAGTTAGCGAAGAAAGTCTGGACGCAGAAACCTAACACAAGCCCTGGAAGACCACACAAACGTTGGCACGAGAGCTGGGCGTCAATATCGCAAGAAAACAAATAAAGAGGCAATTGAAAAAACAGGGTTAACCCTAATATATGAAGAAGAAGACAATATATCGACACGGGACACAGAAATACCTATATTTAACAGAAAATAAAAAACGCAAAAGAATCCGTGTCTAAGTGTCTAAAAATATAGACAAGCACATACGAATGGTTCGAAAGCTTTTTGAATAAAAAATTAAATTAAGGATATTAAGTACTACATATTTAAACACACACGACCATTAAAAGTTCAAAATATTTATAATATCTTGTTATAATTTTCTAGTCTAGCTTCAGTTTTCAGTTGCAAAGTTTTATAAAATTTATTCACTAGGGAACAATGTTATTTTAGTTTAATTTAGTTTGACTGAATAAATAAATTAAGAGTAGTTAATAATTAAAACTTCATCCAGAATATTTTTCGTATTTTGTTAAGGTTTTCTAATCTAGTTTTATGTGAGTTAAATTTACATATCTCAGTTTTTAGTAATAAAATTTTATAAAATATTTTCATTAAAGAATAATTTATTTTTAGGTCAGTTTTAGCTAGTGCAAGTGTAACCTCATACGAATCCAAGGGAGGATTACAAGTTTTCACAACCACAGCGCAGTATAGAGGCGTTGTAGTTAGAATAAAAGAATTGACTTTTTTACGAAAAAAGGATATTTCAAGAGAAGTGATGAAAGAGATGAGACTATTAAGAGAGTTAAGACACGATAATGTCAATTCGTTTATAGGAGCTTGTGTTCAGCCCACCTCATTATTGCTAGTCACAGATTACTGTGCCAAAGGAAGTTTGTATGTAAGTATTAAGCAAATGTCAAAATAAAATGGCAGACAAGTAAAAAATATAATTTTTATTTCAGAAATTACTGCATTTTAACACGAAGGCTGAAAAGTTTTTAATCTAGCTACTTAAAACACATTTTCTTTTACAGAATTCGACTTTATTTATCAATATAGTCTCCTTCAAGTCAGCCCATTTTCTAATATTTTTATACCTTTCTTTTAGAAGGATTTATCTTTGCCTTCAAAATAGGCCTCAGTTTTCCAAATTTCTTTCTCGCAAGCATTTTTTTGGGGTCTACGAATAGATAATAGGCGTTGGGGGCCAAATTATATATATATATATATATATATATATATATATATATATATATATATATATATATATATATATGTATGTATATATATGTATATATATATATATATATATATATATATATATATATATATATATATATATATATATATATATATATGTATATATATGTATATATATGTATATATATGTATATATATATATATATATATATATATATATATATATATATATATATATATATATATATATATACAGGGTTACAGGGAAAGTCGTCCTAGATAATTAAGGACGTTATAGTTTAGGTCGTTTCTGACCGATTTGACTCTATGACATGATGTCCTAAACTTAGCCGTTTTCGAGATATTGAAGTTTAAAGATTTTCTAATAAAAAACATGTTTTTTTATATCGATTTTTTTTTATTAGAGGTTTTCGAGTGCGATTTTTTGGTTAGTTTTAGTTAGTCGGTATGTCAAGTATCAAAAATCATCAAAAAAATTTGAACTAGTTACAAATGGCGGCTTGTTAATGTTTCTAAATTACGAATTTTTACCAAGTGTTTCCTACTTTGAATCAATAAAGAGAAAAAAAAATGTATGGAAGTTATTCTGCAAATTATTTTAAAAGCTTTTACGTCTTTTTAGCTATCTAAAACGGTATAATATCTACTAGATCTATTGAAAATTCTAAGAAAATGAGATTTCAATAGGCCCAAATGTAGAGTAACATAATAATAGAATTTAGATACTACCAATTACCGGTTTACTACCTGCACCTTCAAACAATAAAAAGGGTTGGGTAAGCGTTTTTTCTGTCGGGGTACTCTCTGTGCGAGTGACATTTTCTGTTCACTAAACATTATTGAATGATTTTTAGTCTGCTCATGCGATTCGTCCGTGGTAGATGTGCTATACCGTGCTTTTCAAAAATATCTGTGTTTCATCTTCTGACTGTGTGAATTGGCTTGTAACTGGATTTTGATCTCTGGTTGTGAATATGGCAACGTATACCAACGAGGAATATGCTGACATCCTAATGTGTTACGGATTTTGCGAAGGAGTGTCGTCACTTGCACGTGATGAATACATACACTCGTCGTGTACCTGATGTTAGCGTATTTGATGGAACTTATCGAAGACTACGAGAAACTGGTTCCGTACAAAGACGGCGGACTGACATGGGACGACCACGTATCTTTGACGAAGACGAAGAAAACGAAATACGACGTCTCTTTGAGGTGGACCCAACCACATCTACAAATGTTGTCGCACAACAGCTTGGTATTTCGCAGTGGAAGGTATGGTTTGTAATGCATACTCTTGGGCAACACCCTTACCACTATACGCCCGTGCAAGTCATTGAAGAAGGGGATCCGTTGCGACGATTAGAATTCTGCAGATTTATGCTCAATACCGATGTCGAAGATGCATCTTTTTTTAAGAAAATACTATGGACTGACGAGTCGAAATTCGACAAAGACGGTCATACAAACTACCACAATGCCCACTATTGGGCTTCTAAAGAGGAAGGCAACCCAAACAAAAAAAGAACGAAAGGATCACAAACAAGATTCAGCTTAAATGTGTGGATGGGTATAATTTCAAATTATTTGGTTGGGCCATTCTTCCTGCCAGATAATTTGAATGGCGAGGGATATGACAATTTTTTGCGGAACAATTTACCTAATTTAATGGAAGACCTACCTATTGGTTTGAGACAAAACATGTACTTTCAACACGATGGCTGTCCAGCTCACTACAGAGGAAGTGTTCGTGCATGGCTCAATGACAATTATTCCAACAAATGGATTGGAAGAGGCGGACCCATACCTTGGCCGGCGAGAAGCCCAGACCTAACACCGATGGTTTTTTATGTGTGGGGTCACATGAAAAGTCTCGTATACGACCAGATGACTCCTATCGAAAACGTGGATGTCCTAAGACAAAAAATAATTGATGCGGCTGACGAAATGAGGTGGCACCTCACAACCAGCGTTGTGAAAAGTAATTTAAGAAAAAGAATGAGAATTTGTGTTAGAAATAGGGGCGACTATATAGAACATGAATTATAATTAATAAAAAATATTAAATTGCAAGGTTTTTTGTTTTATTTGTGTATTTTTCGTATTTTCACTTAGAACTAAAAATTTACCTTTTGCTACCTGAGCCCGCTTTAGGTGCCATTCTGTGTAGTTTTTTCCTATTAAACTCCTAGTATTATACCTTTTTTGATAGCTAAAAAGACGTAAAAGTTTTTAAAAATAATTTGCAGAATAACTTCCATACATTTTTTTTTTTTTTTTTTTTTTTTTTTCTCTTTATTGATTTAAAGTAGGAAAACACTTGGTAAAAATTCTTAATTTAGAAACATTAACAAGCCGCCATTTGAAACTGTTAGTAACTAGTTCAAATTTTTTTTGATGATTTTTGATACTTGACATACAGACTAACTAAAAATAACCAAAAAATCGCACTCGAGAACCTCTAATAAAAAAAAAATCGATATAAAAGCAAAAAAAACATGTTTTTTTTAGAAAATCTTTAAACTTCAATATCTCGAAAACGGTTAAGTTTAGGACATCATGTCATAGAATCAAATCAGTCAGAAACGACCTAAACTATAACGTCCTTAATTATCTAGGACGACTTTCCCTGAAACCCTGTATATATATATATATATATATATATATATATATATATATATATATATATATATACAGGGTTTCAGGGAAAGTCGTCCTAGATAATTAAGGACGTTATAATTTAGGTCGTTTCTGACTGATTTGACTCTATGACATGATGTCCTAAACTTAACCGTTTTCGAGATATTGAAGTTTAAAGATTTTCTAAAAAACATGTTTTTTTTTGCTTTTATCATCGTTTTTGTTTTTTTTTTTTTGCTTTTATATCGATTTTTTTTTTATTAGAGGTTCTCGAGTGCGATTTTTTGGTTATTTTTAGTTAGTCTATATATATATATATATATATATATATATATATATATATATATTATATATATATAATATATATATATATATATATATATATATATATATTATATATATACATACATACATATATATAGGGTGTTATGAAAATAATTTAATATATTATATATAGTTAAATATAAGCGAATCTTATTACTGTTTTAAAGTTGACTAAACTCCGTTTCCATTCTTGAGAGACCGTGTATTTTCTGCGGTATTTCAAGTTCTTTCATAGCTACCACGTTTGTACTAGTTAAAAGAGAAAGAGGTACGTGGGTACGTTTAAGTGTATAATTCTCTCTTTAGTTGGCTGAAAATGACCAAAATTAATTGTGATAAAGAGTTAAAAATGTACAGGTACAGGTTCCTAGGTTGGCATTTTATTTTTTTCTAAAAGTATAATGAGAGGTCAATAGACACTGAGTAAGAATCAAATATTTTTATCCGTTAATAAAATATCCTACTGTTAAAAAAACTTTTTTTTTGTTCGTTTGCTTCCAATATTTTGAATTTGGATCTTAGGTAATGAAATTTAGAATTATCGCTTTTATTTCATAAGTTTTTGTTATCTAAATGCAATATAAAACCGGGACACTCCTACACGCAGCTCTTCTATTTTAGATAAACTAATTAGATACATACCCCATACCACATTATAGTTAAGATTCAAATAACATTTTAACAAGGCAGTATTAAACAGATGGCTCAAATCAAATAAATCGAATTTTAGGGCCCAAAACGAACCTTTACTTATTTAGCTTACACTTTACTTAAAAAAAAAATTATTTAAAATAACAACGCTACAATATAAATGGAATTTTAATACAATTTTGTGGAAATAATTTTAATAAATTTTGTTTCAGGATATTATAGAAAATGAAGATATTAAGTTGGATAAGATGTTTATTGCTTCGTTAGTTCATGATCTCATTAAGGTAAGATTTTTTTTTTAATCCAATAATATATAAAGCTATTTTTCTTCGTTCTTTTTCTCTGAACCGCCGTCTGTTTGCAAAAGTTCAAAAAAAAATATAGGAATGGGGCTAAAAGGTTTTTGACACCTTTTTAGCTACGCCAAGCTTTCGAAAATATTTTATTTTCTTCTTCGGGGTGCTTTTTAGGATAATTTCTTTCAACAAAAATCCACATTATTTATTAGGAAAACACGATAAAATTTCAACCAAAAATACTTTTAAAGAATATAAAAATAGTTTACTCCATTTTGTTATGTAGGATACGAAGAACTGTGGAAGCTTACTCCGAGAATTTCAAGGTTGCTGTTTAACTAATCGGTCAAGACTACCCTCCCCTCTATATATATATATATATATATATATATATATATATATATATATATATATATATATATATATATATATATATATCTCCGTGTTAGGTGAAAGTCAGTGTTGCAGACGTTTCAATGAAATCTCATCCATCTTTTTCAAAGCGTTGATCACTAGACGATGTCTTGGTGATTAATGAAAATTAATCACCAAGACCCCCCATTCAAGCATTTTAATCAGTAAAAAGCATGAAGTATACTATGGAATTTGGTATCATTAGAAAGAGAATAAAATAGGCTTTCAAACAATACTAAAATCCGTAAAAATATATGAACACTAAATTCTGGGATCCGTGTTAAATGAAGCCAAATAAATACAACAAAAAGCTGGTTATTTAATCACAAAATTTTCACAATATTTTTATTTTTCAGTACGACGCGTTTCGCTAACAATGTAGCTTTGTCAAGTATAAATAATATACAGAATTATTAGACATATACTATATAAACTAAAGTAGGTACAAAATGATGAATGATGATTAGCCAGAACTATTAAATAAATATTTCGAAAAAATCGTTTGTCTTAATGATAGGTATTTCCAATACTGTGAATAAATTTAAAAGGGGTGTTTGTTTCTGTTTAATAAAATATTTGTATTTTTCATACGGTTTATTTCTAAGGCTTCCTTCAGGTCTAGTTTATAACCTTTATTTTCTTGGTGTAGTATTTTGAAATTTGGATCAAAAAAGTGATTTTCAGGTAATAACACATGGGCTGAAAAGTCCCGGGCCTAACAAAGAAAACACGGTTTTTTTGGTTCAAAATTAGCTTTATTCATCAACGTAATCTCCATCAAGAGCAACGCAATCATTCCAGCGCCGCTCTAACATTTCAATACCACTTTTGTAGAACGATTTATCTTTTGCCTCAAAATAGGCCTCAGTTTCAGCGATAACCTCTTCATTCGTGCGAAATTTCTTACCGGCGAGCATTTTTTTCAGGTCTGCGAACAGCCAGTAGTCGCTGGGAGCCAAATCTGGCGAATACGGTGGATGTGGGAGCAATTCGAAGTTCAATTCATGTAGTTTTGCCATTGTTTTGATTGACTTGTGACACGGTGCGTTGTCTTGATGAAACAAAATTTTTTTCTTTGCCATATGCGGTCGTTTCTTTGCAATTTCGGCCTTCAAACGCTCCAATAACGCTATATAATATTCACTGTTGATGGTATTTCGTTTCTCAAGATAGTCGATGAATATTACACCACGCACATCCCAAAATACCGAGGCCATAACCTTTCCAGCCGATTGTTGTGCTTTCGGGCGCTTTGGACGAGGTTCACCAGTTGCTGTCCACTCAGATGACGATCGTTTTGATTCCGGAGTGAAGTAATGGATCCATGTTTCATCCATTGTCACATATCGACGCAAAAATTCCGGTTTGTTACGTTTAAACATGGCCAAACACTGCTCAGAATCATCAACACGTTCTTGTTTTTGATCAACAGTGAGCAAACGCGGCACCCACTTTGAACAGAGCTTTCTCATAGTCAAATGCTCATGCAATATAAAGCCAACACGTTCTTTTGATATCTTTACGATGTCAGCTAACTCACGCAACTTCACTTTTCGATCATTCAAAACGATTTTATGGATTTTTTTGATGTTTTCTGGTGTTACCGCCTCATTTGGACGTCCACTGCGTTCTGCATCATCGGTGTCTCTACGACCACGTTTGAAGTCAGCAAACCAACGTTTTATTGTTGTTTCTGATGGAGCGGAGTCCCCATAACACTTTTCAAGCCATTGCTTCGCTTGAACGGTATTTTTTCCCATCAAGAAGCAGTGTAAAATTAAAACACGAAATTGTTTTTGATCCATTGTTTTGAAAATAACAAAAGTAGCGTCACTCTTAGCACAATAACTCACAAACTAATGAATAGAATATCATGAAATTTTAACAGCTGTCTTTTGAAGGTTAGTATTAACTGAAAAAAAGGTGACTGCAATAAAACTAGCGCCATCTATGTATTAGGCCCGGGACTTTTCAGCCCATGTGTTAGATGATTCGCATATGTTGAGTTATTTTTTCCATTTATAAAACTTCTATAGTGTTCATTAATCCGTGTATTAAAAGTTCTATCTGCTGTCCTGGTTAATTCATAAACACCTGATTTATTATTTTTATAGGTACGTTTTTTATAATTTTTTAAAAAACTTTCTATTGAGTGGGAATGTGGAATCTTTGGCACAGTAATACTACTCAGTATATATCACCACTACACCAAACACTTTATTTTTGCACTCGACGCGCGTTTCGCTAACCATATTAGCTTCATCAGGAGCGATGATTGACAGTCAATCATCGCTCCTGATGAAGCTAACATGGTTAGCGAAACGCGCGTCGAGGGCAAAAATAAAGTATTCTGTGTAGTTCTTATTGAGTGTTCTGTTTTGAATGCTGATATTTTGATGATTAAGTATTTTTTCTTATTTTTACTGACAGGTTACTATAAAATGTTAAAAGTTTTATAAGGCAACTTTTCTGTTGATATTGGGAAAATTTCTGAAATAGCTTGATTTTTGAGTTTTTTATTTACCAATCATCTATGAGTAGCGGTGAATATCCATTATTGACGGCTACTTGTTTGATAATATTTAGTTCGTTATTAAAATCAGTTTCTGATGCAGGAACTGTAGTCAACCTATGGGTAAAAACTATGGTAAGCTGCTAACTTATGTTGTAGGGGATGTGTTGATGTATTATGAATTGTTGTGTCTGTGTGGGATCGTTTGTGGTATATGGAGAAAGTATGTTTGTTGAATATCCTGATAATTTTTAAGTCTAAGATATTGAAAGATTCTAGAGTCTCTTCTTCCATGGTAAATTTAATATTGTTATGTAGAATTTATGTAATGCAATCACATCTACATACATAGAGTAAATGAATTGTTTACTTAGTGTATCTTGAATTTTTAGCTCTAGTGAATTCATAAAAATTTCAGATAAGAAAGGATTTAATGAGCAACCCATTATTAGCCCTTTCTTGTTAATATAGAATTTATTATTGAATGAAAGGTAATTTTGTTTTAAATATATTCTTAACTAGCCGGGCCCGCGGCTCCGCTCGCGTGGACTTGATTCACTACTATCGTCACTGCTTATTCCTTATGTTACCCAACGTAATAAAATATCTCCCATTATTTCTCCTTATCTCCCAATATTTCTCCTTATTTCCCATTATCTCTACATAATTTCCATTATCTAGGCTTATCTCTGCTCATCTCCCATTATTTCTCCTTATCTCCCATTATTTCTCCTTATCTCCCATTATCTCACCTTATTTCCCATTATCTAGGCTTATCTCGACTTATCTCCCATTATTTCTCCTTATCTCCCATTATTTCTCCTTATCTCCAATTATTTCTCCTTATCTCCCATTATTTCTCCTTATCTCCCATTATCTCACCATAACTCCCATTATTTAGACTTATCTCTGCTTATCTCCCATTATTTATACTTATCTCCCATTATCTCACCTTATCTCCCATTATCGAGGCTTATCTCGACTTATCTCCCATTATTTCTCCTTATCTCCAATTATCTCACCTTATTTTCCATTATCTAGGCTTATATCGAATTATATAGAACATATGTATAAATTATAAAAACACGTAAATCGGATAAGTGGTTCTCGAGTGATAAGCGCACTAACGGACAGACAGACAGACAGAGAGACGTTGCATTTTATATATATTGTATTCTTTGCTACATGATATTGTTCCATATTTAATGCTTTAGGGAGTGTATTGCAAGAGAACGCGCTAGTGGCAAACTTTTCTCCGACTTAATTCACTATTATCGTCACTGCTTATTCTTTATGTCACCTAATAAAATGTAGCGTATAATCTGGCCAGAGAACATACGTATGGTTAAAAAAAAAAAAGCACGTAAATCGGATAAGTAGTTCTACAGTGATAAGCACACGAACGGACGGACAGACAGACAGACAGACGGACAGAGAGACATTGCATTTTATATATATTATAGATATTCTCTGCTACATAATATTGTTCCATATTTAATGGTTTGGACTGTGTATTGCAAGAGAACGCGCTAGCGGCAAACTTTGTCCGACTTCATTTACTATTATTGTCACTGCTCATTCCTTATGCTTCCTATCGTAATAAAATATAGCCTATAACCTGGCCGGAGAAGATATGTATGTTTTTAAAAAAAAAAGTACGAAAATCGGATAAGTGATTCTCCAGTGATAAGTGCACTAACGGACAGACAGACAGACAGAATACGTTGCATTTTATATATATTATAGATGTAATAAAATATATACCTATAACCTGGTCAGAGAACATATGTATGAATTTAAAAAATCACGTAAATCGGATAAGTGGTTCTCGAGGGATAAGCGCATTAACGGACAGACAGACAGACAGACAGACAAACATTGCATTTTATATATATTATAGATATAGATTATTTTTATTATTATATAACCTGGCCAAAGAATATATGCATGAATTTAAAAAAGACAGGTAAATCTGATAAGTGGTTCCTGCGTGATAAACGCACTAATGGACAGACAGAGAGACATTGCATTTTATATATATTATAGATTATACATATACAGATACATAATATTGTTCCATATTTAATGGTTTAGGTTGTGTATTGCAAAGGCACGCGCTAACGGCAAACTTATTTGCGACATCATTCACTATTTTACGTCACTGCTCATTCTTTATGCTACCTATCGTAATAAAATATAGCCTATAACCTGGCCAGAGAACATATGTATGTTTTTTTAAAAAAAAGTACGTAAATCGGATAAGTGGTTCTCCAGTGATAAGGTCACTAACGGACAGACAGACAGAGAGACGTTGCATTTTATATATATTATAGATGTACTAGAACCATCTTATTTTAAATACATACTTTATTTATTTCCTCAATAATGATCTATTTTGTTATCAAGCAACCAGTTAGTCAATTTATTTTTTACCAACCTATATGGCTTCATTTTCAGTTCGTGAGGAATTATATTAAAAATTCTCGGAGCAGAAAAAGATAGGAACCTTTGAGTAGCACTAAAGGTGGTAGATGGTACATACACATTGTTCAGGGTAATTAGTCTAGTATGAATAGAGTGATCAACTCGGTTTACCTTATGTTTGTTATTCAGTAAAATTCTTACCACCGATTTTATGTATAATTGCTTCAGCGCGACAAAACAGCCCCATCGTATAGTTGGTCCGTAGGAAATCTTCGCGGCTTAAACAGTATTATTTTTTAAAACCCTTTTCTGGGCTATTACTAAAGACGAAGATACCGAATCACGCACGGACCCCCAAATTACCAAGCCATAGCCTATCACTGACTCCACAAGTGCTTTATATACATATAAATATAGGTAACCACTACCTATTCTGATAAAACCTAAAATACATTTTTCGAATTTTACTTGTTATGTAATCTATATGAGAATCCCATCTTAAATGCTAATCTAGGTATATATATATATATATATATATATATATATATATAATATATATATATATATATATATATATATATATATATATATATATATATATATATATATATATATATATATATATATATATGTACGTTCTTACTAAATGTAATTTTAACATATTTTTTATTTATTAGGGAATGCTATATTTACATAATTCAATGTTAGGGTGTCATGGAAATCTGAAGTCATCAAATTGTGTTGTTACGAGTCGTTGGGTGCTGCAAGTTGCAGATTTTGGATTAGCAGACATGCGTCATTGTGCTGAGAATGATAGTATAGGGGAACATCAGTATTACAGAAGTAAGTACGTTCAAAGGGATGATCCCACTTCTAAGACTTGAAACATAGGTTTGGCAAAATTATTTCTTTGCTGGCTATTTCGATTGAGGTGGGATTAGCACGCTTTTGAATTCATCGACTAAAAATGACACAAATTTAAATTTTTTTTCTCTGCGTCAATTAAGATCCTTTTAAAGGGTAAGTGTAAAATACTGATTGAAGTTTTATAGAATGGAATATTTTTATGCGTCAAATTGGTTTCGACAATCTGCCGGGGAAGCACAGCCGCACAAAAAAAAAGTGGGGTATTTTCAAACATTAGGTTGCTTAATGAATCTAAAATTACATTTCCTGGACTCCCACATCGATGATTTCCCAGATAATCTTGGTGACTACAGTGAGGAGCAAGGGGAACGTTTTCACCAAGATCTGAAAATCATAGAAAATCGGTATCAAGGACGATGGGATGACCATATGCTAGCGGACTATTGCTGGTTGCTAAAAAGAGAAACAAGTCCTCAAAAGCGTTTGGGCAGAAAGCCTTTGAATAGGTCATTCGCGGAAAAAAAAGAACAAGATACAGCCAAAAAAAGGAAAGTTAGACGCGCGTCTAACCTTCGCAATTCTAGGGCTTAAGGGTCTACTATTTGAGAGTATATGGTTTAAAAGTCCTGGTTTTGAGTTTATTGGGTCTCATTTTTAAAGTTACAGGGTTATTGAGGTTTATTTTTTGAGGTTACAGGGTGTGGGAGTCTAAGGTTTCAGGGTTTAGGGTTTAAGAGTATCAGGTTTGAGGATTCCCCAACTATATACCAAATTTGGTAGGAATCGGTTGGTTTTCAAAAATTTTGTCCGCCATCTTGGATCCGCCATTTTGAATTTTGCACATCCGACCTCAGATTCATGATCAGCAACCCAAAAAACCCCCGTGTACCAAATTTGGTAAGAATCGGTTGAAGTTTAATTTGAATTCGTTTTTGCATTCGAGAAGCACTATATCTGTCTGATTTATTGAGGTTAGAAAGAAAACAGAACTGTATGGCTCAATCCAACCGATGAATATTAGCTTAGCGTGTCCGAATACATATTAATACATCTTTGGATTCATGAAAAAGCTTGAATCAATTTTTTAGGAGTATATTTTTCTTAATTTTTACTAATTTTTACCTATTTTTTGAGGTTAGAAAAAAATTGAGATGTGATGGCGATATTCTGACGTCAGATTCGTGATCAGCGGGCAAAAATACTACGGATCTGATATATCGCATCAAAAGTATACCCCACTTTTTTTTTTGTGGAGCTGTGTTATTACCAATTTATAGGTAAACGTGGTCGATTTTATTTTATTTTGAGCTCTCGGAATTTTGTTCCAATTTTGGTATCTTATTTATATATATAATCGTATATTCCTTCTACCATATGGTGTAGGGCAGTTATACAGTCTCCTTTTTTTTCCTCTCAATCTCCACGTATAAACTTCTTCCATCCATCTCTACTCTTTGCCATTTTCTCTGCTTCATTCCAGGATTTTCCCTTCTCCTTAAGTATACCTCCAATACTCCTATTCCAGGTCTGTCTAGGTCTTCCTCGCTTCTGTTTTCCCTGTATTCGGGCTTCATACACTTGTTTCACCTGTCTATCATCCTTCATTCTCTGTATATGTCCCCACCATCCCAGCTGTCTTTGTCGTATCTATTCCATAATTGCTTGTACTCTCAGCCTTCTCCTTATTTTTGTATTCCTTATTCTGTCTTTCCGTGTAACTCCTTGTGCTGCCCTCAGGTATTTCATTTCGACGGCTTGTATTTTGTTTTTCTGCCTGTCTGTTATTTTTATCTTATAATTTGTTTTTTTTTTATCAAAAATGAACATTTTCTTAATACCATTCCTCAGCTAGCTATTGTTTAGCTACTATTATGTTATTACAAGGTAGTAAAACTGAATAATTCGATAAATATCAGAGATATTTACAAGATGTTACTTGGGTGACATTAAAAATTATTTAAAGACAGGAAGAAGTTGCATTTTTTATTAATAATAAGTTATTATGTCGCTTTATTACCAGGTTATCCAATTTTCAAGCTCTGTGTCATGTCGGTTTTTCAATTACAGTAATTGAAAAGACGTAATTCAATTAGTTTTCGTAGTTCAATTATTTTAATTCAGTTACTCTTAAGATGGCAGTTGTAGTCTGTTACTTATTAATTAATATTAGTAGTTAGTAATTGAATGGCTTTTCCAGTAATTACATTACTATCGCAGTAATTGAAATTTATGGAATTACCGACACAATATTTCAATTACTTTAGGAAAAGCCAAATTATTCTTAGTATAGTAATTGAATTACTATGGAAATAAATAATTAAATTACTATGAAAATAACTAAATAACTGTGAAACTAATGAAATTACTGTGAAAGTAATTGGAATTCTTTAAAAATATTTAAATTGCAATAAATGTAATTGGATTACTATAAAGGCAGTTGAATGGCCATACGCGAAATGCACGAAAAGGCAGATTATTTATTTGCGTTTATGAAAATCAAGATGGAGGCGAAGCGTTTTTAAAGCACTGCTATACAGTTTAATTTAGAACATGACAGATAAAGTTGAAAATTCTTCGACATAATTGTAAATGTTAGAACAGTTCTACATAAAAAACGTATTGGAATTCCCCTGAGAGACTATCGACACCGCTTTCATGCGCTATCTTCCTCCAAAATTTATAGGAATTCTATCCATTCATGATATACATAGAGAAGGCAATATTTGGCTGAATACTTCCATTTCTATCTCTACTTGTTTATGATGTTGCATTTTTATTCGTATAAAATTTTTACTTATAATAAAATCTTTTCGTCAGATTTATTCTGGAAAGCACCCGAAATTTTAAGACATCCCAGTGCATATATTAGAGGGACTCAAAAAGGCGATGTTTATGCATTTGGAATCATACTATTTGAAATGATAGGTAGAAGAGGACCATTTGGTACTACTGGAATTGAGCCAAAAGGTAAGTTATGGTGGAATTTAAGTATTTCTATTATTTTAGAGTACAGTCCCAGGCCAAATTATTAGACGCACTGCAAGATTTCATGTAAAATATTAATTACCGAGTGATATTGTACCGTTTTATTATTTTAAATTGATTTGTTTTTTATTTTTATATTATCCAATCAATTACCTATTTATTTGACATAAATAAAACAGCATTAATTTAGAAAAGCATAAGTTTATTAAGTTTTAAAGAAAAGTGAAATTAATCTTAGTAAAAGTCAATATTTAGTTGAGCCACCTTTAGCCGCTATCAAAGCTTTAATTCTGCGCGGCATGCTATCAATGCAAGATTGTACTGTCTCCTGCATTTGAGGATGATGATTCCACACATGAATAATCTTTTCTAGGAGCTGGGTTTTGTTGGTAATCACATCTTTAGCCACTTCTCTTTTCATCAGCTCCCACACATTTTCAATGGGCTATTACCCGGCCAATCCAACAGAGGGATATTTTTTTCTGCCAAAAAAGCTTTAACAGACCGAGCAGTGTGGCAGGGAGCTCCATCTTGCATGAAAGTGAATGGTTCCCCATTTGGAAACCATTCTCTGAGCTGCGGAATCAACCGATTTTGTAATACTTCTTTGTACTGATCTTGCTTCATTATTCCTTTGACGACGTACAGACGTCCAGTGCCCTTGCCGCTGATGACTGACCAAATCATCACTTTGGTGGGATGTTTAACCGTCGAGACGACACACTCAGGATGAAACTTTTCTCCATGACGACGACGCACATACTGAGCTTTATTCTGCAAAATTTCGAATGTGCTTTCGTCACTGAAGCAGACCTGTCAAAAATAGGAAAAATATATAAACATCCATGTTTATTTGCTTTATTTAACTGAAAATGATAATAATGTATCAATTATTGATTAAATTGCTGTATCTTACCGATCTCCAGAAGTCCACATCTTTGTCTTGCCATTGTTTGGCCCACTTCAGGCGCTTTGCTTTCATTGCAGCTGTTAACTTGGGCTTCCTGGCGGGGCGACAGGCCTTAAAATCTAATTCTATCAATTTTCTTCGAACAGTGCGCTCAGAAGCATTTACACTAGCATCCTGGAGTTGTGATTTTATTACCTTTGTGGTAGCAAATCTGTTTTCTACACAAATTTTCTTCAAACATCTCTCTGACCGTGGAGTGAAAATTGGTTTTCTACCGCATCTTTTCGGGCTTAATTCCTTTCCTGACTCAATTTTCTTTTTTTATGCGTCGTACACTAGCTTCAGAAACCTCCAATCTTCGTGAATTTCTCGGTTTGTAAATGTTTTCGCAATCACAAGGGCCTTCACTTCAGCTTTTTTACGTGGTGAAAGATCGCCTTTTCTACCCATAATGAAAATAGTCCAATTACTTTTTTAAAACACTGCATACAAAATAAACTAATAACTGAGTAGTATAAAACTGTTAAACAAACAATCACAGTCCATAAAGCCACAGAAACACGTCCGTACCTGACTCGATTCCGATCGCGACTGATACAGGTTTGTACTTATTTACGTTCATGTATCACTTTGTCAACACAGTGTTGCCATATGTTAAAAATAAATACAAATATGTAGTCTACAACAATTCTTTTAAATAAAAATCAATAATATTGTAGTTTAAATATACCATTATTGCATAAAAACTCTTAAGAAACATAAAATTACTAAAAAAAATACAATGCGTCTAATAATTTGGCCAGGGACTGTAGAATTTAGTTGCCACAGATATTATCTTAACTAGATGCAAATTAGTACAAGTTCAAATTAAACTGAGGCAAAAATTGTGCATAATGATGATTATTAAAATCCTTTTTTTCCTTCTCTTTCCACTCAAGACTTTTAAATACATCCTCCAAGGAGAGGGTAAATAATTTTGGTGAAATTGTGTCGCCCTACCTAACACCTTTCTTGATCTTTATGGGTTCTGTTTTTCGATCTTCATCTAATTTAACAGTTAATATCGCATTTTCATATATGAATTTTAGAAGTTCGGTATATCTTGAGTCTATTCTAGCATGATCTAAGGACTGCCTAATTACTTGATGTTCCAGGGAATCGAAAGCCTTCTTATAATCGATGAAAGCTAGAATCGCTTTTTCTGTTAAAAGGCTGCGTGATTTTACATTTATTTATATAAAAATAATAAAACAACATTTATATGGAAAAATAATAATAATAAGATATAATATTAACGGCTCCGCTTTAATTGTCTCATTTTAAATTACAGAAATAATAGAATTGGTAAAAAGGGAACCCCCAGATGGTGAAGAACCTTTTAGACCAGATATAGAGATCCTCTATGATCTTGAATGTGGTTGTGATGAATATGTGTTACAAGTAATGCAGGAATGCTGGTTGGAGTATCCTGAACATAGACCGGACTTTGTAACTATTAGAACTAGACTTAAGAGAATGAAGGAAGGAAAGTAAGTAGTATTCACTACTATTCAATTTTAAAAGCTTTTACAATTTTCCTCAGTGCATGATAGTAGATATTAGAATCCTAGGCCAATTTCTAGTAACTTTTATTTTATATATATTCTATAACAAGGTTTAAAATTTAGCAGGCTAAATTAATTAGGATCTTAACATCTTAAGATCCAATATGTATTTTCACGTGTTTTCTTAGCTTCTTAGCTATATAATAGCTAATAATTCAATCTAACTCAATCTAGAATCTAGTGGAAAAGTTTAAGATAAATATTTACTACCTAAATATTTGTTTAATTATAAACAAATGAAATACGAGGCTGGTTTGAAAAGTCCGTGCAAAAATAAAAACTACTTATGTGTTTTGGGGTAAACCTTTTTTATTTTTCGACATAGTCTCCTTTTAGGCTTATACACTTCGTCCAGCGATGTTCTAGTTTGTTGATCCCTTCCGAATAATAGGATTTGTCCAAGTCTGCAAAATATCCATTAGTGTCTGCAATCACCTCCTCGTTTGAATAAAATCTTTGTCCCGCCAGCCATTTCTTCAAATTGGGGAACAAATAGTAGTCCGAGGGAGCCAAGTCTGGAGAATAGGGGGGATGTGAAACGAGTTGGAATCCTATTTCCATTAATTTTGCGACCACAACTGCTGAGGTGTGTGCTGGTGCGTTGTCGTGATGGAAAAGGACTTTCTTGTGGGCCAATCGTGGGCGTTTTTCTTGCAGCTCGGTTTTCAAACGGTCCAATAACGATGAATAATATTCACCTGTAATAGTTTTTACTCTTTTCCAGATAGTCGATGAGGATTATACCTTGCGAATCCCAAAAGACAGTCGCCATAACCTTTCCGGCCGAAGGAACGGTGTTTTTTGGTGCAGATTCCCCCTTGGTAACCCATTGTTTAGATTGTTGTTTGGTCTCAGGAGTATAGTAATGTATCCATGTTTCATCCACAGTGACGAAACGACGCTTAAAGTCCTCCGGATTCTTCTGGAACAGCTGCAAACCATCCTTGCAACACTTCACATGACTCCGTTTTTGGTCAAGCGTGAGCAATCGCGGCACCCATCTTGCGGATAGCTTTCTCATGTCTAAATGTTTATGCAAAATATTATGTACCCGTTCAGTCGAGATGCCCACAGCACTAGCAATCTCACGCACCTTAACTCTTCTGTCATCCATCACCATATCATGGATTTGATCAATGATTTCTGGAGTCGTAACCTCCACAGGCCGTCCAGAACGTTCAGCGTCACTTGTGCCCATATGGCCAGTCCGAAAATTTTGAAACCACTTATAAACTGTTCTAATCGAAGGTGCAGAGTCACCATAATGTTTATCAAGCTTCTCTTTAGTCTCCTGAGGCTTTTTGCCTTTCATAAAGTAATGTTTAATCACCACACGAAATTCTTTTTCGTCCATTTCTTGAAAATCACTCGACTTCCTTGATTCACACGAATGCCAAACACAAAGAAATAGACCAATATGGCTGAAACTTGGTGTGCGTTCATTCAAGAGATGCTACTAACTAAACATGACCTCGATACGCTAGGGTGGTGCCATCTCTCGGACTTTGCGCGGACTTTTCAAACCAGCTTCGTAAAATTATTTTCACTCGTTAACTAATACCTAACGCGGTAACTATCACTCTCGGTTCAATTCACTCAAACTTTCGACGAAATAAACATCACCATTTTAGCGGACACTAGTTTTTTTTTTATTCCAGAGAAATTATCAAAGGTAATGCGTTCGTGATAATTTTCGCTCCAGCTACACTTTATGGAGACTATTCCAGAATTTTTTCAAAATTTTTTGGTCAGTACTTTTCGAGATAGGGCCGGTCTTTGGCCATTCTTTTAAAAATAATACAACGAAAAGTGTGCACAAGTATTACATCACATATACTTTTGAACTCGTTTTTCACAAGCTTTCATTTGACTTCCCTCTCGATGATCTGGTAATTTTTTTTCACTTCTGATTATTCTCCTCAAAACTAACCCCCTCTTATGTCAAAATTTTACTTTCAAAACTCCACGGCCCTGATTGGACCATCAATTCTTATATTTGTGCCAAATTTTCAACTTTCTATGTCAAATAATTTTAGAAAAAAATCGGGTGTGACAGGCAGACACGGAAGTGATCCCATAAGTGTTCCGTACGGAACACTAATAATCATCTAAAAGTACTTAAAAGTAGTGTGTTGTTACGGGAAGCGCTAAAATATGCGAAACGGTTCTAAAAAACAGATATTATTTTTTAAATTTACCTCCATGTTATTTATTGAATGGAGTTTTTTAACTTCAGTAAATCAATACAAGATCTAATAAATCTAGTTTTGGATTGTTGTAGCTTCTACTTGATGGAAATTCATTATAAATATATAATAAAAGACTGTTTTTAGTCAATTTCCACTGGTTTATTTAAATTGCGATGACGCGTTTCGCTGTCGATGCAGCTTCTTCAGATCTACATTTTACACTGTCAAGTTAGGTTTAATTTTCACAGTTTTATATAATTTCTTAATTATAATATTACACCTAATTAAGTTACATTGATAGTATTGGAAAATCCACACAGATTTGGAGTTAAGAGAATAAATGCAATAATGGTGAATTGCTTAAATCTACCTGGTCGTTGAGTAAAGTACCTGTAGTCCTTAATCGATTTATTTGCATAGTCTCTAAAAGGTAGTTTTAAACCTTTTTGTTGGGTGTGTAAAATTTTGAAATTCTTGTTAAATGTGTGATTTTCTGTTAAAAGATGATTAGCATATGTTGAATTAGATTTTCTATGGATGAAACTTTTTTTCATGTTCTGTAATTCTTTGTCTAAATGTACGTCCAGTTTGTCCGATGTATGTTTTAGGACATGACCCACATGTTAATTGATAAACCCCTGATTTATTGTCTTTATTAATTTTTGGTTTGTAGTTTTTAAGGTATTTCCCTATAGTATTGTTAGTCTTGTAAGCTATGTTGATATTTTATTGATTTAAAAATTTCCCCAGTTTCATTCAACAAAAACGTATAACACAAAATAAGAAAGAAAAAGAATTTTTTACTGATCATCAATTCTTTAATCGATTTATTAACATTTCTAACACACCTTTTTCGGACAGGGAAAAAAACAAAAGGTTTCAAACACAATATTCAAACTAACTTCAATATCAAAGAATCGGAGACATTAGGTATTGATACTGAGATTGCCTTGAAAGATAGTCCTAACAACATATTATCAAAATTTCAAACAGCCGAAATTATTAAAAACGAATTCATATCTAACACTAACAACATCAACTAAGACTTAAGGACAATAAGAACAATTCAGAGTAAAGCAAAACAAAATGATGTAATCTTTACCAAAGCAGACAAAGGTAACACAGTAATAGCAATAGACAAAATCGACTATATTAATAAAACGTTAGATTTTTCAAAACAGGAAAGTACGAAATTTTAAATAAAGATCCAACAGATATTTTTCAAAAAGAAATAAAACAACAAATTGAACGGGCTAAAAGTATCATTCACGATAAAGATAAAATTAAATTGATAAATATGAATCCCCAAATCCCACAACTTTATTCACTCATAAAACTACACAAACTTGACCACCCAATCAGACCAGTTGTTTCCTACATGTCTGCTCCAGCATATAAGACGTCATCCTTTTTAATTGATTTAATCAAATATCATACCAAATTTGAACCTAAATATAGTATCAAAAAAAAACTCATACGAACTCGTGAATAAAGTTAAGAATATAACAATTCCAGATAACTCTAAATTAGTCTCTTTCGATGTCAAAAACTTATTTCCAAGTGTTCCTCCAGACGAAACAATAATTTTAATAGAGAACCTATTAACAAAAAACAAAGTAAATGAAGTTATAAAAATGGACATAATTAATTTATTAAGAACTTGCCTAAGACAAAATTATTTTTCATTTAACAATACATTCTACAATAGTAAGGAAGGGTTAATTATGGGAGTCCACTAAGTCCATTACTTGCCGAAATTTTCATGGACAGTATTGAAACAATGATATTTAACAACCATAACAACAATAGTAGTAATTGCCTATACTGGTATCGATACGTAGACGATATAATTGTATGCTTTACAGGTACGGACAGACAATTAACTCACTTTTTACAGTATATTAATTCTTTACATAGAAATATCAGTTTTACAATGGAAGAAGAAGTCGAAGGGAAAATCAATTTCCTAGACTTAACAATCAGTAAAGCCAGGAAAAAACATGAATTTGCAATATATCACAAACCTTGTCATACAGATACCAAAATTCACAATAGTTCTCACCACTCTAACCATCATAAACTTGCCGCTTATCATAGTTTTATACATAGACTAACTAATATCCCCTTATCAGAAGAAAATTTTATTAAAGAATTAAACTACATAAAACAAGTAGCCGTTAACAACGGTTATTTGATTACTTTAATCAATAGTATCCTTAAGAAAAACTTAGAAACAAGGCTATTTCAGAAATATACCCACGTTTTAAGGACAGAAATACCACTTTTAAATGCTTAACCTATTTCGGCAAACCAACGGAAAAACTGGGGAAATTTTTAAATCAAAAAAATATCAACATAGCTTACAAGACTAACAATACTATAGGGAAATACCTTAAAAACTACAAACCACAAATCAATAAAGACAATAAATCAGGGGTTTATCAATTAACATGTGGGTCATGTCCTAAAATATACATCGGACAAACTGGACGTACATTTAGACAAAGAATTACAGAACATGAAAAAAGTTTCATCCATAGAAAATCTAATTCAACATATGCTAATCATCTTTTAACAGAAAATCACACATTTAACAAGAATTTCAAAATTTTACACACCTAACAAAAAGGTTTAAAACTAAACCTTTTAGAGACTATGCAAATAAATCGATTAAGGACTACAGGTACTTTACTCAACGACCAGGTAGATTTAAGCAATTCACCATTATTGCATTTATTCTCTTAACTCCAAATCTGTGTGGATTTTCCAATACTATCAATGTAATTTAATTAGGTGTAATATTATAATTAAGAAATTATATAAAACTGTGACAGTGTGACAGAGTAAAATGTAGATCTGAAGAAGCTGCATCGACAGCGAAACGCGTCATCGCAATTTAAATAAACCAGTGGAAATTGACTAAAAACAGTCTTTTATTATATATTAATAAATCTAGCTTCAATGGTTCTAAAGCTAAACCAAAACTAGAACCACAATCTAAAAAAGCTATTCTGTTGTATGCACATAATAAATTACTTTTTCTTCTCTTCTCGAAGTGCCATATCCGATACGTACGTAGGTGACCCTCTCGCCTTTGCCTGTGGCCCGTGCCTTGTTTTCAGTGTTCCACGGGCAACGGGGACCTACAATTTAATACCGGTTCCGATCGGCCAAACTGAGAGGCGACCGTCATGTTGTAATTTTTTTTCTCTTTTCATTTTATTTCCCGAGCCGAGAATCAAACTCGATTATATGATTACCCCGATTAAATTATATATCATTGTTCGTTTATGTTATATACACTGAGTGTTCCATTTTAAAAAAAAATTAATCTATAATGGCGTTTTTTGCATTTTTTTACTTACACGAAGTATATCCACAAAGTAAGTTCCGTTTCTATTTCTATCCGCGGCAGCGCTGCGATCGCAGTTCCGAGCATGCGTGGCAGTTACTCTGACTCAAGCAGAAGAAATGTCCGCCATTTTCAGATCGCTGCTGCCGACGTGTTCTTTGTAGTGCTTCTTTATGATGTCAGCCTTAATTGAAAATGCCGCCGCTTGTGAAATCAGATCTGTGATTCGTTTTCGAAATGCAAAGAAAGTTAAACCAAGTGAAATTTATCGGCAAATCTGCGAGGTTTACGGACAAACTGCTATGAGTGATTCAATGGTTTCAATGAAGGACGTGATCAACTGCACGATGAAGAACGATGTGGACGCCCGTCTTTGGTTACTGATGAACTGGTTCACGCAATTGAAGAGAAGCTTAAGCAAAACCGTAAGTTTACAATTAGTGCTCTTGCTATGGAATTTCCGCAAATCTCACGATCACTAATTCATGAAATTGTTAATGAAAAACTGAAATTTCGAAAACTTTGCTCACGTTGGGTACCTAAAATTCTTACTGAACAACACAAAAAACAACGGATGGGCAGTGCACTTCAGTTTTTGACACGCTACAATGAAGACGGTGATGATTTTCTTTCTCGGATAGTCACGGGGGATGAAACTTGGGTATCTTACGACACCCAAGAAACTAAACGGCAATCAATGTAATGGAGGCACACTTCGTCCCCAACGAAAGTTAAGCCTAAGCAAATCTTGACACCTCGAAAACTCATGTGCACCGTTTTTTGGACAGAAAAGGCATTTTGCTGATTGATTTCTTACCACGAGGCCAAACAATCAATGCACATGCTTACTGCGAGACCATTAAGAAATTGCGCCGCGCAATACAGAACAAGCGCCGAGGATTACTGTCGAAAGGTGTTCTTTTTTTCCACGATAATGCCCGACCTCACACTGCGAACGTGACAAAAGAACTTCTACAGGAATTTGACTGGGACGTGTTTGATCATCCTCCGTACAACCACCTAAAATCTTTCCTTGGTGATCGACACTTCAACGATGATGACGAGCTGAAAGAACGTGTTACCACATGGTTGAAAACACAGGCGGCAACCTTCTATGAAGAAGGCATACAAAAACTTGTGCCAAATTTCGGAAGCTATGTAGAAAATTAGTTTAACAGTTGTAGATTTTTGTACAATAAATATTTTTTCTGTATCTGTACACTTTTTTTTATATAACCAAACGGAACTTACTTTGTGGGTATACCTCGTATATGAACAAACTCGTTATTTGAGTAGTCTATTTGTAGCTGAGGTGCAGTGTATGCCGTCATAATAATTAACAATTATTTTAGGAGCAAGAATATTATGGACCAAATGATGGATATGATGGTAACCTACGCGAATCACTTGGAAGAATTGGTAAATGAAAGAACTAGACTGCTGTATGAAGAGAAAAATAAGACAGAAGACTTACTTCATCGAATGCTTCCAAAGTAAGTTGTTACAATCCATAACAATAGGTGTTTTTAATAAATTAGTTTATGTTGGTTTACCATTAAAAAAATATACGAGACCAAACTGCCCGTTAAACCTATATAAAGTAAAATTATTCAATTGGGGTTTTGAAAAAAAAATTTTGTCATAAATAGAAGAATCATATTTTTTATAACAAAACTATTTTTATTTTTATTTTCTTTTCGTTATAATTAAATAGTTAATATAACACATGGGCTGAAAAGTCCCGGGCCTAACAAAGAAAACACGGTTTTTTTGGTTCAAAATTAGCTTTATTCATCAACGTAATCTCCATCAAGAGCAACGCAATCATTCCAGCGCCGCTCTAACATTTCAATACCACTTTTGTAGAACGATTTATCTTTTGCCTCAAAATAGACCTCAGTTTTTCAGCGATAACCTCTACATTCGTGCGAAATTTCTTACCGGCGAGCATTTTTTTCAGGTCTGCGAACAGCCAGTAGTCGCTGGGAGCCAAATCTGGCGAATACGGTGGATGTGGGAGCAATTCGAAGTTCAATTCATGTAGTTTTTGCCATTGTTTTGATTGACTTGTGACACGGTGCGTTGTCTTGATGAAACAAAATTTTTTTCTTTGCCATATGCGGTCGTTTCTTTGCAATTTCGGCCTTCAAACGCTCCAATAACGCTATATAATATTCACTGTTGATGGTATTTCCTTTCTCAAGATAGTCGATGAATATTACACCACGCACATCCCAAAATACGAGGCCATAACCTATCCAGCCGATTGTTGTGCTTTCGGGCCCTTTGGACGAGGTTCACCAGTTGCTGTCCACTCAGATGACGATCGTTTTGATTCCGGAGTGAAGTGATGGATCCATGTTTCATCCATTGTCACATATCGACGCAAAAATTCCGGTTTGTTACGTTTAAACATGGCCAAAACACTGCTCAGAATCATCAACACGTTCTTGTTTTTGATCAACAGTGAGCAAACGCGGCACCCACTTTGAACAGAGCTTTCTCATAGTCAAATGCTCATGCAATATAAAGCCAACACGTTCTTTTGATATCTTTACGATGTCAGCTAACTCACGCAACTTCACTTTTCGATCATTCAAAACGATTTTATGGATTTTTTTTGATGTTTTCTGGTGTTACCGCCTCATTTGGACTTCCACTGCGTTCTGCATCATCGGTATCTCTACGACCACGTTTGAAGTCAGCAAACGAACGTTTTATTGTTGTTTCTGATGGAGCGGAGTCCCCATAACACTTTTCAAGCCATTGCTTCGCTTGAACGGTATTTTTTCCCATCAAGAAGCAGTGTAAAATTAAAACACGAAATCGTTTTAGATCCATTGTTTTGAAAATAACAAAAGTAGCGTCACTCTTAGCACAATAACTCACAAACTAATGAATAGAATATCATGAAATTTTAACAGCTGTCTTTTGAAGGTTAGTATTAACTGAAAAAAAGGTGACTGCAATAAAACTAGCGCCATCTATGTGTTAGGCCCGGGACTTTTCAGCCCATGTGTTATATCAAATAGAAAATAATTTTTTAAACTTATTACCGATGACGCGCTGTTGCGTTGAAGAATTCGATATAGAGATATAATTTGCGTGTTGCGTCACAATGTTTATTTTTCCCCAACATCACAGAGAGCTGTTACGAGCGTTTTAATTTTTAATCAATTTATTTTTGTTATTATCATCAGTGTATAGATAAATTTATTGAAAATGTCTATTATAAAAAGTTATCGTGCCTGTTCCGTACCATTTTGTATGAATACTACAAAAGCAACTCCCAAAATTTTTTTTTTAAAATGCGCCACAAGATGTTAAACGTCCCAATCAATCAAGCAACACGACGTATCAAATTTTTTCGGTCGTGAAGATTACTTCGAGTAAGTATTTTTAATAATAATAATCATTTTTGCCTTTAAGTTGAATATAACTATAGCCTTGTCACCGCAACTTTCGCGTGACACCCTACAAATAATTTAATTATATTTAATAAAAATATTTTGTTTCTTATTTACATTTACATATACAGTGAAGTATGCCTATAACGAATTTGTTTATAGCGAATTTCCAGTTAAAGCAAACTATTTAATAATGCACGAAAAAACTTCCATTAGACCAATATAAATTTTTTATCGATTATAACGAACCTGGTTATAACTAACTTCCGGATAAAGCGAACCAACTTTGGATGTTTTGTGTCCGTTTATAACGATCTTGCTACTCCTTGTGCTCGATGTCGCGCGACTTGAACCAGGGAATTCACCGAAACTCGCTGGGAACCCCTATTCTACTTGTTTCCGCCGCGTCGCTAGTTCGAGCAGTATTATTTTCTTCACTTGTTGTGTTATGCGGTTCTAATGCATATTTGATCACAGTAGCAAAGTAAACGTTTAAGTTTTTATTTTAAAATGAGTACACAAAAAAGTAAAGCGTTTATTTTAAAAGACAAACATGATTTTATAAGGAAAATAGAAAATGGAGTTAAACAAAGTGATGTTTGCACGACATGAACATGTTCCTATTGCTGGCTATATTTTACAAGAGAAAGCTAGTGAATTTGGAAGAAAAATAGAGAACAGAGAGTTTAACTGTTTTAGAAGTTGGATTGAACGAGAGAATAAATTCAATAATGGTGAATTGCTTAAATCTACCTGGTCGTTGAGTAAAGTACCTGTAGTCCTTAATCGATTTATTTGCATTGTCTCTAAAAGGTTTAGTTTTAAACCTTTTTGTTGGGTGTGTAAAATTTTGAAATTCTTGTTAAATGTGCGATTTTCTGTTAAAAAGATGATTAGCATACAGTCCCTGGCCAAATTATTAGACGCACTGTATTTTTTTTAGTAATTTTATGTTTCTTAAGAGTTTTTTATGCAATAATGGTATATTTAAACTACAATATTATTGATTTTTATTTAAAATAATTGTTGTAGACTACATTTTTGTATTTATTTTTAACATATGGCAACACTGTGTTGACAAAGTGATACATGAACGTAAAGAAGTACAAACCTGTATCAGTCGCGATCGGAATCGAGTCAGGTATGGACGTGTTTCTGTGGCTTTATGGACTGTGATTGTTTGTTTAACAGTTTTATACTACTCAGTTATTAGTTTATTTTGTATGCAGTGTTTTAAAAAAAGTAATTGGACTATTTTCATTATGGGTAGAAAAGGCGATCTTTCACCACGTAAAAAAGCTGAAGTGAAGGCCCTTGTGATTGCGAAAACATTTACAAACCGAGAAGTATCACGAAGAATGGAGGTTTCTGAAGCTAGTGTACGACGCATAAAAAAGAAAATTGAGTCGGGGAAGGAATTAAGCCCGAAAAGAAAGAAAAGATGCGGTAGAAAACCAATTTTCACTCCACGCTCAGAGAGATGTGCGTAGAAAACAGATTTGCTACCACAAAGGTAATAAAATCACAACTCCAGGATGCTAGCGTAAATGCTTCTGAGCGCATTGTTCGAAGAAAATTGAAAGAATTAGATTTTAAGGCCTGTCGCCCCGCCAGGAAGCCCAAGTTAACAGCTGCAATGAAAGCAAAGCGCCTGAAGTGGGCCAAACAATGGCAAGACAAAGATGTGGACTTCTGGAGATCGGTAAGATACAGCAATTTAATCAATAATTGATACTACTCAGTATATATCACCACTACACCAAACACTTTATTTTTGCACTCGACGCGCGTTTCGCTAACCATGTTAGCTTCATCAGGAGCGATGATTGACTGGTGTGTTTGGTGTAGTGGTGATATATACTGAGTAGTATCATTGTGCCAAAGATTCCACATTCCCAACTTAGTTAATAATTGATACATTATTATCATTTTCAGTTAAATAAAGCAAATAAACATGGAAGTTTATATATTTTTCCTATTTTTGACAGGTCTGCTTCAGTGACGAAAGCACATTCGAAATTTTGCAGAATAAAGCTCAGTATGTGCGTCGTCGTCATGGAGAAAAGTTTCATCCTGATTGTGTCGTCCCGACGGTTAAACATCCCACCAAAGTGATGATTTGGTCAGTCATCAGCGGCAAGGGCACTGGACGTCTGTACGTCGTCAAAGGAATAATGAGGCAAGATCAGTACAAAGAAGTATTACAAAATCGGTTGATTCCGCAGCTCAGAGAATGGTTTCCAAATGGGGAACCATTCACTTTCATGCAAGATGGAGCTCCCTGCCACACTGCTCGGTCTGTTAAAGCTTTTTTGGCATAAAAAAAAAAAAAAAAAATACCCCTCTGTTGGATTGGCCCCATTGAAAATGTGTGGGAGCTGATGAAAAGAGAAGTGGCTAAAGATGTGATTACCAACAAAACCCAGCTCCTAGAAAAGATTATTCATGTGTGGAATCATCATCCTCAAATTCAAGAGACAGTACAATCTTGCATTGATAGCATGCCGCGCAGAATTAAAGCTTTGATAGCGGCTAAAGGTGGCTCAACTAAACATTGACTTTTACTAACATTAATTTCACTTTTCTTTAAAACTTAATGAACTTATGCTTTTCGAAATTAATGCTGTTTTATTTATGTCAAATAAATAGGTAATTGATTGGATAATATAAAAATAAAAAACAAATCAATTTAAAATAATAAAACGGTACAATATCACTCGGTAATTAATATTTTACATGAAATCTTGCAGTGCGTCTAATAATTTGGCCAGGGACTGTATATTGAATTAGATTTTCTATGGATGAAATTTTTTTCGTGTTCTGTAATTCTTTGTCTAAATGTACGTCCAGTTTGTCCGATGTATGTTTTAGGACATGACCCACATGTTAATTGATAAACCCCTGATTTATTGTCTTTATTGATTTGTGGTTTGTAGTTTTTAAGATATTTCCCTATAGTATTGTTAGTATTGTAAGCTATGTTGATATTTTTTGATTTAAAAATTTCCCCAGTTTTTTCCGTTGGTTTGCCGAAATAGGTTAAGCATTTAAAAGTGGTATTTCTGTCCTTAAAACGTGGGTATATTTCTGAGATTGCCTTGTTTCTAAGTTTTTTTCCTAACGATACTATTGATTAAAGTAACCGAATAAGCGTTGTTAACGGCTACTTATTTTAGGTAGTTTAATTCTTTAGTAAAATTTTCTTCTGATAAGGGGATATTAGTTAATCTATGTATGAAACTATGATAAGCTGCAAGTTTATGATGGTTAGGGTGGTGAGAACTATTGTGAATTGTGGTATCTGTATGACAAGGTTTGTGATATATTGCAAATTCATGTTTTTTTCATGGCTTTACTGCTTGTTAAGTCTAGGAAATTGATTTTCCCTTCGACTTCTTCTTCCATTGTAAAACTGATATTTCTATGTAAAGAATTAATATACATAACACAATAAGCTACAACCATCCAAGATTTAAAAAGCATAATAATAATAATAATAATAATAATAATATCATAATCAATAACTATTATAATTATATGCGGAAAAATGGCACCTATGGAACGAGCCTAGAGATACTTGCCCTCTCGGAAACACAAAATAGCAACTTTCATATCTTCTCAAAACAACGAAGAACAAGACATACAAAAATAACTTTTACGGACAGACCAACAATAATAAGCACGGGAAAATACAACAAAACCATTTACCTTCTACTAACAGGCAACCCAATGTCGGGACACTTTGAGCTTCTGACACCACAAAACACTGAAAACATTCCAGAGAACAACAGACCAATAAAAGAAGCATCGGGCGAGCGACGTAACGGTCGAGGACGTCGCGGGAAATGGCAGCTCGACCAAAACGATGAAGACCAGGCAACCGAAAATGGACCTGCCAAAAGTGTTGTGTTGGCGACTAAGCCGACACCCACCAAGGCGGGAAAATCACAGCAGCGCATGAGTTGCACCACAGGAATCAACGAACACGCCATGCGTTGCTGTAATGAAAACACAAAACCTGACAAAGAAATCACTGAGAAGAGAATCACTCGCCGCTTGGACCCACCAACATCAATCCCAAGCGCAACCGACGTAGATACGGGACAAACACAACCACCAAAGCCAGGCCAGGGCCCATATGTATTGCAAGGACAACATGCAACTACCAAGGCTGGAAAACCAAGACAGCGGTTAAAGTGGACGGATGAGATGAATAGGACGGTGATGCGCTGTTACTACACCGCCACCAAACTCGAAACAATAACATCGGGCTACAGACAGCAACTGCACAGACTTTTCTTGACCGAATATCCACATCTGCAATTACTTGTTTCAGAGCAGAGAGTAGTAGACCAAAAAAGAGTTATTACCAAGAACAATCGTCTCACACCTCTCGAATTGCAAACCATCAAGGACACAGTGGCTGTTGAACTGAACACAGACCAACCAAACAATAGGAACAATAAAGCAGATTCCGAACCAGCCCTCACACACACAACCACCCAGTCGAACACAACAATACCCACCACCCAGGAGGAGCATAACGCAAAATAATATTGCGAGTACCGCGCAAACACCATATCACAGACAACAACATGAATCACTCGCCACCCTCAACGACATCCACACAACATCACCCCGAATCACCTCTCATACAAACACTTAAAGCAAAAATGGAGTCACATCTAGCTCGATGGTCAGGCACCGACCCCACAACAAGAAATCCCATCCCTCGTTTAATCTTCAGACAGAGCACGCAACCAATCCTCAACACACTAAACAAGCACATAATACCTCAGTATATAACAGACTCAAGCACAATCGAAGACATTCACACAATAATATACGCAGCAGCAATCACCACTCTAACACAAAATAATCAAAAACTCCCTCAACGACAAGGAAACCCCAACAGGACAAAACCAAAATTCAAATGGCAAATAAGAATAGAAAACAAAATCAACAACATCAGGAGAGATCTAGGACATCTTACCCAGTTTATAAGCGGGAACGCGTCCAAACGTGTCACACAGGGGGCAAACAAGATCAAATCTAAGTCTCCCAACAGAACACTGCCAGAAATCCTCGATACCTTGAAACAAAAACTATCTGTATATGCCGCAAGACTCCGTAGATACAAAGAATCAAATGAGAGGAAAGACACCAACAACCTCTTCCGAAGAAGCGAAAAACAGTTCTACCGGAAAACTATGTACAACAAACAGATAGCAGTGACTGAACCACCAAACAAACAAGAAACTCACAGATTATTGGAAAAGTATCTGGTCAGAACCCAAACTACACAATAATAACACCCCCTGGATCAAAGCCGAAGAAGACAAACATAAACATGTGACAGAACAAGAAAATACCACATTTAATATACAAGAAATTACAGAAACTATCAAACACACACACAACTGGAAATGTCCTGGAATAGACAATATACAAAACTTCTGGTACAAACAGTTTACCACTACACACGAAGCACTCACACACCAAATCAACAAAGCCATTCTACAACCACACACATTTCCCACTTTCCTCACACAAGGAATAACATACGTTAAACCCAAAAGCTCAGACACCACAAACCCGTCAAACTACCGACCCGTTACCTGTCTTCCAACCCTATACAAGATCATCACAGCCACAATTTCGAAGAAAATAGAACAACACCTAACAGACAACAATATCCTCACAGAAGAGCAGAAGGGATGCAGGAAAAATAGTCGAGGATGCAAAGAGCAGCTGATTATAGATAGCGTGATTATGGGACAAACCAGAAAAGAACACAGAAACCTTCATATCGGTTACATAGACTATAAAAAAGCCTTCGACTTCCATACCCCACAGCTGGTTAATTAGGGCCCTAGAAATCTATAAAATCAACCAACACCTCAGGCAGTTTCTCGCGCAAATTATGAAAACATGGAAAACCAAAATACGCCTAGAAATACAAACCGAACGGATCCAAACAGAAGAGCTGTACATCAGACGGGGTATATTTCAGGGAGACTCGCTCAGTGCTCTATGGTTTTGCCTCTGTCTCAATCCACTCTCAAATATACTAAGCAGAACAGAGCATGGCTTCAATATCAGACACCAAAAAGTGAATCAACATAAAATAAACCACCTCCTATATATGGACGACATAAAACTCTACGCTGCCACACAAACACAGCTGAAAGAACTCCTCAAAAAATCACAGAAATATTCACCTTAGATGTCAATATGGAATTTGGTATAAGTAAATGCAAAGTGCTCCACATCAACAAAGGCCAATGGAAGGGCCACCATGAGACAGAAACCATCAACAATGAAACGCTCGATAACATGTTCGATAAAGAAACATACAAATATCTAGGCTTCCAACAAAGCACCAAACTCAACCACACTCACATCAAAACAGAAGCTCAGAACCGAATTCAAAAACAGACTGACGAAACTTTTGCAAACAAAACTCAACTCTAAGAATCTCACTAAAGCCATCAACACGTTCGCTATACCTATACTCACATATTCATTTGGTATCATCAAATGGTCACAAACAGACATAGAAAAATATTCACATCCTTATACGATCTCAATTCACCAAATACAGGAAATTACACCCCAACGCATGCAAAGAAAGACTTACCATCGAGAGGAAGGCAGGAGGAAGAGGAATTATAGATATCAGATCATTACACACAAAACAAATACAAACACTTAGGAAATTCTTTCACAGCAAGCAAACCAGCCTCCACACAGCGACAGTGAAAGCAGACAAAAACTACACACCTCTCGACTTAGCCCGGGCAGACCACTCAGCAGATACCCACAGTCACACCCAATTACAACAGGAAAAGATGAAAACGTGGTCAGAGAAAACACTCCACGGAAAACACAGATACCACATAGAAACAAGACCACGTAAATAAAAAACAATCATACACCTGGTTACGGGATGGGCAGCTATTCCCTGAGACTGAAGGCTTCTTACTTGCCATCCAGGATAAAGTCATATTAACCAGAAACTACCAAAAGTATATCATCAAAGACCCGACTATTGCAGAGGACAGATGTAGGAAATGCCACCAGCAGAAAGAAACGATCGAACACATAACGAGCGGATGTAAAATATTGGCCGGAACGGAGTACACAGCCAGGCATGATTCAGCTGCCAAAGTGGTTCACCAAGCACTAGCCACAACATACAGACTCATAGAAAACACAGATCCCTACTACAAATACACCCCAACATCCATACTTGAAAATGAAGATTACAAGCTCTACTGGGATATCGGTATCCATACAGATAAAACAGTCTCCGCCAATAGACCCGATATTACTTTTCAGTGCAAAAAAGGAAAAAGTCACCTATCTGATTGACATAGCTGTCCCCAACGACACAAACATCCAAGCGAAATACACAGAAAAAATTTCCAAATACACAGACCTTGCAACGGAAATAAAAAGGCTATGGAGACAGGAAAAAAGTCATCATTGTCCCCCCTTATTATATCAGCCACAGGCCTTACACCAATAACATTCACACCACATTTAGTGCAATTGGGACTCAACACAGGCATACACAGAAACATTCAGAAGTCAGTGATTTTGAAAACATGTAACATTGTCAGGTTATTCCTTAATACGGAATAGTAATAGCGTTTGTGCTGACTTGGTTTTGGCCCGTCAGCCAAACATGGAACCACATTGATCAAATGTGAGAAAGAAGAACTTTTTTGTAATAATAATAATAATAATAGCTTTATTACCCAACAGTTTCCCATTAATAGGGTAAATATTTAGACATTTACATATTCAATGACAGTCTGTAGTAATTGCTTCTTAGTACAACAGTATATATCACAAACACTACAAATATGATTGAAATTAGTACACATTACATGAATAGGTGAATTCAATAACAAATTAGTATTAGGTCTGTCACATCTAAAAAACATACTTGATCGTGAGTGTATCCGTGGCACATTGATGTTAATACGAGACAGTATATCCGTGCAATCACTCATATTGTGCAATACTTTATATAGGAATAATATTGAGGCACAAACTCTCCTGATTCCCAGGCTAAGAATATTTGTCTGTTCACACAAATAATCGCTGCTGATTCCCCGTTCAGGATATATTCCATTAATCTTAAACAACAGAAATTTCAGAAATCTCCTCTGCACTTTTTCAAGTGAAACTCTATGCACCTCGTACATTGGACTCCAGACAATACTTGCATATTCCAGTTTCGAGCGAACAAAGCAGAAATACAAAATCCTCAGTGATGCAATATTAGTGAAACCCCTACAATTCCTAATGATGAACCCGTAAGACTTCATTGCTTCAGAAACTTTCAATGCTATATGCTGAGCAAATGTTAGTTTTGCATCAAAAACAACTCCAAATCCTTAGCTGTGCTACACCTACATAAATTATGGTCTTGAATTCTATATTGAAACTCTATTGACGCTACCCTCCTAGTATATGTTAGAACTTTGCATTTTTGAGCATTTAGATGTAGTTTGTTGTCATAACACCAAGAATGCACGAAATTCAACTGGCTTTGTAGATAGGAACAATCCTCAGTTTTTTCTATTGGCATAAACATTTTTAAATCATCAGCATAAATTAGCCTGTTACATTTTAAATCCTCGCAAAGGTCATTTATGAACATAATGAAGAGCCAGGGTTCCAAATTTGAACCTTGTGGAACGCCGGAGGTAGCCACAAATCTTTCTGATTTGAATCCGTTGTAGGCTACAAACTGAGTTCGATTGAACAAGTAAGAACTTATAAGAGCCCTCGCACCATCAGTGAAACCAAAGAAAGACAACTTATTGATGAGAACATGATGGTCGATCCTATCAAAGGCCTTCGAGAAATCTGTATAAATAACATCAACCTGCTCACCATCATCTAATATTTCCGAAATGAACTGTGTCATAACAGTTAGATTTGTTACCGTAGATCTCTTACTAACAAATCCGTGCTGATAAGGAGAAATTTGATTTTTAATTTGGCTATAGATACGTGCATACAAGACTGACTCAAAGACCCTTGAGAAGTTACAAAGTAGAACGACACCCCTGTAATTTTCAACATTTCCCCTGTCTCCATTCTTAAAAATAGGACTTAATCTACCTTCTTTCCATCGTTTCGGATAAACACCCCTGTTTAATTGATAAATTAAAAATATACTTTAAAGGTCTTACAAGGACAGTCGCACAGTCCCTAATGAGAAAACGAGGGAATATTATCAGGGCCAGAGGTCATGTTATTTTTTAATTTTTTCGTGGCCATCAATATTTCATCCCCAGTGATGGGCGAGAATTCCACAATTGTCAACGACGTACTAAGCGAATGACAAGTCCCTGCTGGTTCCGACATAATATTAATGAGGGTAAGATAGTAGGAGAAACTGCATGAGTGGATATGACTGTTGTTGATCAGTGGTTGGCCAATGTATAGCCGGAAATTCGAGAAAGTTATGAATATGTGGACATTTTTAATGCGGATGAAACGGGTTTGTTTTACAAGATGACGCCTGATAAGACATTAAAGTTTGTCGGAGAGAATTGTGCTGGTGGAAATTTATCAGAAGTAAGGGTTACTGTGTTGGTAATACAAATATGTCTGGTACAGAGAAAAGAACATTGTTGGTGTTAGGAAAGTCCGCAATCCCAGGAGTTTTAAGAACAAACATTTACCAGTAAAGTACGAATCAAACAGTAAAGCCTGGATGACATCAGAAATTTTTAAAAACAGACTAATTGAATGAGACAAAGAATTAAAATTCACAAACAGAAAAATATTACTTTTAATTGACAACTGTCCAGCGCACCTTGAAGTTGTTCTACAGCAAATAAAATTGGTTTTTATGCCTCCAAACACAAGTGCAAAGCTCCAGCCTATGAATCAAGGTGTGATACATTCTTTTAAAACGTCATCATAGAATAATTTTACTTATGAAAATGTTAGAGACGATCGATAAAGGTAACATTTTTTCTGTAACTCTCTTGGATGCTATAAACTTTATCCATATGGCTTGGCGAAGAGTCAGTAGAAAAACCATTACAAACTGTTTTAAAGCATGACTGATTTTTAAGGAAGGAATGTAGATATGACTCGGATGATAAGCTACCGTTGACTCAGTGGATTGAAAAACATCGAGAAGATCCTACTTATTGTTTAAAATTTGTTTACGATGCTGACATTCAAAAACTACAGTGGAAATCGAGATTAAATAAATGTTTAATCACTTTAATTTTGAAGAATATGTATCTGCTGATAATGAATTAATGACTAGAGAAATATTAACTGATGATCAAATTCTGACATTAGTGACTTCTAGAAAGATTTTAAGCGATAATGACGGCAAAGACGAGCTTGGAGAAGAAGATAATATTTATGTTTCATCCATTTCAAAAATGACTAAAAAAATGACTGAAACTCGCATTTTTTGGAATCTCGTGAAGTTCCTGAACATATACGGAGTAGTTTGTCAAGTAAAATTGTATAAACGAAAATTACTGCTTTTATTGTGTAATCTACGTATTTTAATGTTTTCGTTTATACTCGTATATGTACCAACATACGAGGCTGGTTTGAAAAGTCCGTGCAAAAATAAAAACTACTTATGTGTTTGAGGTAAACCTTTTTTATTTTTCGACATAGTCTCCTTTTAGGCTTATACACTTCGTCCAACGATGTTCTAGTTTGTTGATCCCTTCCGAATAATAGGATTTGTCCAAGTCTGCAAAATATCCATTAGTGTCTGCAATCACCTCCTCGTTTGAATAAAAATCTTTGTCCCGCCAGCCATTTCTTCAAATTGGGGAACAAATAGTAGTCCGAGGGAGCCAAGTCTGGAGAATAGGGGGGATGTGAAACGAGTTGGAATCCTATTTCCATTAATTTTGCGACCATAACTGCTGAGGTGTGTGCTGGTGCGTTGTCGTGATGGAAAAGGACTTTCTTGTGGGCCAATCGCGGGCGTTTTTTCTTGCAGCTCGGTTTTCAAAGGGTCCAATAACGATGAATAATATTCACCTGTAATAGTTTTACACTTTTCCAGATAGTCGATGAGGATTATCCCTTGCGAATCCCAAAAGACAGTCGCCATAACCTTTCCGGCCGAAGGAACGGTCTTCGCCTTTTTTGGTGCAGATTCCCCCTTGGTAACCCATTGTTTAGATTGTTGTTTGGTCTCAGGAGTATAGTAATGTATCCATGTTTCATCCACAGTGACGAAACGACGCTTAAAGTCCTCCGGATTCTTCTGGAACAGCTGCAAACCATCCTTGCAATACTTCACACGATTCCGTTTTTGGTCAAGCGTGAGCAATCGCGGCACCCATCTTGCGGATAGCTTTCTCATCTCCAAATGTTTATGCAAAATATTATGTACCTGTTCAGTCGAGATGCCCACAGCACTAGCAATCTCACGCACCTTAACTCTTCTGTCATCCATCACCATATCATGGATTTGATCAATGATTTCTGGAGTCGTAACCTCCACAGGCCGTCCAGAACGTTCAGCGTCACTTGTGCCCATATGGCCAGTCCGAAAATTTTGAAACCACTTATAAACTGTTCTAATCGAAGGTGCAGAGTCACCATAATGTTTAGCAAGCTTCTCTTTAGTCTCCTCAGGCGTTTTGCCTTTCATAAATTAATGTTTAATCACCACACGAAATTCTTTTTCGTCCATTTCTTGAAAATCACTCGACTTCCTTGATTCACACGAATGCCAAACACAAAGAAATAGACCAATATGGCTGAAATTTGGTGTGCGTTCATTCAAGAGATGCTACTAACTAAACATGACCTCGATACGCGCCGGTGGTGCCATCTCTCGGACTTTGTACGGACTTTTCAAACCAGCCTCGTACATAATAATAAATTTAGTGTGACTAGTTTCATTTTCCTGTGAACGTTTTCTTTTAATTTAATAATTATTATTATTCATTTTTCTAAGCATTAGCGCCTAATCTAAATAAAAAAGTAGTGAAAAATGATATTAGATTTTGTTTACTGTTTGTAACGAACCATTTTTAGTGATTTTTTGAAGTTCGTTATAAACGGACTTCACTGTACATAAATATAACAAAATATAGCATACTTCAATAATTTTGACAGTATATACACAGGTAGAAGCTGTTGGCAGTACTTACGTGAAAACACTTTAACATAATGACGTCACAAACATGACAGCCAATCGTAGCGCTTTCGTAGTCACGTGATTTTTTTTTGAAATTTTATAAATTTATAATTACTAAAATTTTTTGCATCGATTATCAATATTATTTATGATAAAGTTTTAAACTAAAGTAAAAATCGACAATTATTTTTTATTCAAAAACCAAATTGGCCACATCGAAATATTTAAGCAATATTGTAAATTTAAATCTAATGAATACCACCAAATGTATTGACAAATTAATTCATTAAATTAATTCTCTTTTAGGCCTGTAGCAGAAAGACTTACAAGAGGTTATGGTATTGAACCAGAAACTTTCAATTTAGTAACTATTTATTTCAGCGACATAGTGGGTTTTACAGCCATGTCAGCTGAGAGTACCCCGTTACAAGTAGTTAATTTTCTAAATGATCTCTACACAGTATTTGACAAAATTATTAAAGGCTATGACGTTTATAAAGTTGAAACTATCGGGGATGCGTATATGGTGGTAAGTAAAATACTAAATACGAGTATTATTATATATCCTTGTTAATATTTAGGAAATCGGCGTATTTATTACTAATTTGTTGCTTTTCAATTTTCAGTTTGGTTTACATAACACATGGGCTGAAAAGTCCCGGGCCTAACAAAGAAAACACGGTTTTTTTGGTTCAAAATTAGCTTTATTCATCAACGTAATCTCCATCAAGAGCAACGCAATCATTCCAGCGCCGCTGTAACATTTCAATACCACTTTTGTAGAACGATTTATCTTTTGCCTCAAAATAGGCCTCAGTTTCAGCGATAACCTCTTCATTCGTGCGAAATTTCTTACCGGCGAGCATTTTTTTCAGGTCTGCGAACAGCCAGTAGTCGCTGGGAGCCAAATCTGGCGAATACGGTGGATGTGGGAGCAATTCGAAGTTCAATTCATGTAGTTTTGCCAATGTTTTGATTGACTTGTGACACGGTGCGTTGTCTTGATGAAACAAAATTTTTTTTCTTTGCCATATGCGGTCGTTTCTTTGCAATTTCGGCCTTCAAACGCTCCAATAACGCTATATAATATTCACTGTTGATGGTATTTCCTTTCTCAAGATAGTCGATGAATATTACACCACGCACATCCCAAAATACCGAGGCATAACCTTTCCAGCCGATTGTTGTGCTTTCGGGCGCTTTGGACGAGGTTCACCATTTGCTGTCCACTCAGATGACGATCGTTTTGATTCCGGAGTGAAGTGATGGATCCATGTTTCATCCATTGTCACATATCGACGCAAAAATTCCGGTTTGTTACGTTTAAACATGGCCAAACACTGCTCAGAATCATCAACACGTTCTTGTTTTTGATCAACAGTGAGCAAACGCGGCACCCACTTTGAACAGAGCTTTCTCATAGTTAAATGCTCATGCAATATAAAGCCAACACGTTCTTTTGATATCTTTACTATGTCAGCTAACTCACGCAACTTCACTTTTCGATCATTCAAAACGATTTTATGGATTTTTTTGATGTTTTCTGGTGTTACCGCCTCATTTGGACGTCCACTGCGTTCTGCATCATCGGTGTCTCTACGACCACGTTTGAAGTCAGCAAACCAACGTTTTATTGTTGTTTCTGATGGAGCGGAGTCCCCATAACACTTTTCAAGCCATTGCTTCGTTTGAACGGTATTTTTTCCCATCAAGAAGCAGTGTAAAATTAAAACACGAAATTGTTTTTGATCCATTGTTTTGAAAATAACAAAAGTAGCGTCACTCTTAGCACAATAACTCACAAACTAATGAATAGAATATCATGAAATTTTAACAGCTGTCTTTTGAAGGTTAGTATTAACTGAAAAAAAGGTGACTGCAATAAAACTAGCGCCATCTATGTGTTAGGCCCGGGACTTTTCAGCCCATGTGTTATATATATATATATATATATATATATATATATATATATATATATATATATATATATATATATATATACTCCTGGACAAAATTAACGCAACAATATATTAAATCATACAAATCTCTATAATGAATTAATTTTTTATGAAAATTGGTTACACTAAAAGTTAGAAAAAAAACTTATTCGGATACTTTAAAAGTGAATTAGCTACCAAATTTCTCTGTAAGATTCGAATTAAAATTATTCTTAAGACCTAATAACAAAATCGTTGAAATTATAAAATAATGAAAAAAATAAACTGGGACACTAGTAGCAAAATTAATGGTGTAACTGGGACACTAGTAGCGTGTGTTGCTTCTTCTACTTCGAATGACAGCGTGTATGCGCCTAGGCATGCTTCTAATTAAATTTTGGATAAAATCTTGAGGAATTTGCTCCCATTCTGTGATAACTGCATTTTCAAGGTCCCTCAGGTTTCTAGGTGCAGGTATATGACGTTTCACATTTTTCTTAAGGTGATTCCATACATGTTCTATCGAATTCAGGTCCAGGCTTTTTGGTGGTCATTGCATAATCGGTATATCAACTTGATTAAGATAATCGAGTACCTCCCTAGCCACGTGAGGTCGAGCGTTGTCTTGCATAAACAGGAAATTGGGCCCCACAAAATGACCGAAAGGCATCACATGTTCTATTACAATATTCTCAAGATAGTAGTCAGCATTCATGGATCTCGTACGGACAGGAACTAACTCTGTGCGAGCATCAAAGCAGATGCCACCCCAGAACATAACAGAGTCACCGCCGAATGGAATCCTTGCAGAGATATTGCAAGGAGCAAACCTCTCTCCTGGTCTTCGCCATATTCGCTCACGACCATCTGGATGTTTTAGACTAACCCTAGTTTCATCTGTGAAGAAAACTTGTTTCCAATCATCCACAGACCAGTTTTCGTGATTTCGAGCAAAACGTAACCTGGCAACTCTGTTCTTTCTAGTAAGCAAGGGCGCAGTGGCTGGTCTCCTACTGTTTAATCCAGTTTCAGTTAACCGTCTTCTAACTGTTTTAGAAAAAATTGTGACATTGCGAACAGCTTCGAGTTCGTTTCTTATTATAGAACTAGTGACAGTCCTGTTTCTTAAAGCATATTGTCTTATAAAACGTTCATCTAGGTCGCTAGTACATCGTTTTCGCCCTTGCCCTAGCCTTCTAGAATAAGTTCCTATTTCATTCAAGCGTCTTACCATACGACTTATTGTGGAACGATGTTTGCCTAACAAATTGACAACATAACTCTGACAATATCCCTTGTCCAATAAAACTGAGGCTCGCACTGCCTCGTGTTCAGTTATATTCCTTGTTCGATTCATTTTTCTAATTCCTCGGGATCAAAAATAAAACAGTCTACCCCAAAAACTTACTTTGAAAAAGGGAACAATTTATAAGCTTACTTTTAAAGAAAATCTATATCGCATTATTACAGAAAATTGTTTATCTTCTAAAAAATTCTTTAAAACTGTAAATCTAAACGAATTGTTTTGATTTCGGTTATGAACAACGAAACAAAATATGCATTACCTACTATTCAAATACTCGATAAACTTTAAAACTGACATAAGAAAAAGATAGATTAGTTTTCAGATTATTGCGTTAATTTTGTCCAAGTCCTTTATATATATATATATATATATATATATATATATATATATATATATATATATATATATATATATATGTATGTATGTATAGTCGAAATAGTAAGTTAGTAAGTATGGAACTCGGGATACCCTGTATTTCCGTGAAGCGCTACTGGAGCGAGTCACGTTGGTCTTGAATCAGTGTAAATTGTACTCGGTGGGAAACACAATTCTAGACAAATCTCTAAGGGAATGAGGTTCTACATATAAAAGAGTAGTATTAGCGCGACGTGTATTCCTAGCATGCACCGCCTTAGGAGAAATTAAGCATCGATCACTTTCCATGAAAATACTTGTAAAATAGGCTCAAGACGCCAACCGTTCTTCGATGTTCCAAAGAATCAAGGTTACTCGTCTACACTTAGCCGAACAGCTCTTCTCTGAATAGAATCCAACAAATGCAGTGTACGTTTGGGAGCAAAGCCTCAAACATGGAAGCAGAGTTCCATCGTTGGAGGAATTTGAGCTTTGTATAGAATAAACAGTCATTGTGGAGTGTAAAGCTTTCTAGTTTAAAATAATATTCACAGGTTTCGAGAAGCTCTCTTTGCTTTGCAACATGTTCATACATTTATCTCTATTCTTCTCGTAAGACCTGTGGATAAGGGGAATTTTACCGTGAAACGATTTCTTTTTTAAAATGACAATCATGCAAAGCATCAAACTCCTTTTCTATCTTAATTTCTCTTATAGGATTTTGGTTCCGATATTGATTGTAATTTATCACATCCTGATTAGTAGTTGCCAGCAAAAAACTCACTCCACTGTAGTATAGTAAGACTACAGTTTTCGATTTTCTTCTGCAGTGAAACAGCTTTATTCCTTGTGTCTATTTTAGAACTTAACTCTTTTTTAGCGCTTTTAACTATCAACAGTCCGGAATTTAAATGTATAAATAATAAATCGCCCTGCCTATCTTGAGGAATTAAATTTTTTTGATTTAATGGAGGCCAAAGAGTAGCTTGTTCAGGAAAATAGTAAACAATAAAAAGTTTCTGAATGAAGTTAAAAAGGAAATTGAAAAAAAATCTCTTATTTTGATGTCATATCTATAAAAAAGATTAATGTAGAGATTAAGATTAAACATAGAACTTATTTTTTTTCTTTGGTACAAGAATACATTTCTTTTAGGTATCTGGCTTGCCCATACGAAATGGTGATAGACATGCGGGCGAAATTGCGTCAATGGCATTAGAATTACTTTCTGCTGTGAAAAATCATTCCGTGGCACACAGACCAAGTGAATCAGTAAAACTTAGAATAGGAATACATACAGGTAAAAAACCATAATAGAGACCGAAATATAAAGGTATACGCGTTAACAACATCCTGAGAAACCCTAAACTTGATAATTTTATATGAAAACTGTAAAATAAATAAAAATCTTAATAGTTTGTTTATTTCATAATTTTTAAGATACAGGGTGTCGAAATTATACTTTTATTTTAGTTCTTCTTAAGTAGCTTTCTTAATAATTATACTATTCGTACAAGATTTGGTGCTAAGGAGTTTTCTGAGATGAGAGATCGTAATCAGCTCACAGTTTTGTCGTCAATTGTAGGGGGCGACACTTATTGCACTGTGTATACTTTTAAATTGTCATAACTTTTTTTATACCACTCTGTATGGTAGTTTTAATTAAATATTCGTATTTTCCGCCTTCCCCTGTCTAAAAAAGCTCTCTTGGTAAATGTTGCTCTGAGCAAGAGTTTCTAAAATAGTGGGATGTTTGTTTCCAATTATTAATTACATTGTCAAATTCGCAAATGCATTCCTTCTTATATATATCTTATTATTATTGTTAGGCTTATATATATATATATATATATATCTTATTATTATTGTTAGGCTTATATATATATATATATATATATATATATATATATATATATATATATATATACATATATATATATATATATATATATATATATATATATATATATATATATATATATATATATATATATATATATATATTGTTGTTAACCTGTTTGCCTTTAAGCCTGCTCCAAATTTCAAGGACTATTCTTTTGGACCTGTCCTTAGCCTGGATGAAGTGTGAAGCGTTTGTAAATTTGACAATGGATTTAAAAAATGAGAGAACTTTTTAGTGTTTCGTACGGAATACTTATAAAACACTTCGATGTCTGTCTGTCACACCCGATTTTCTTCGAAACTATTTCACATACAAAGTCGAAATTAGGCACTAATACAGGAATTGATGGCCTCATTAGAGCCGTGCAGTTTTGAAAGTTAAATTTTGACTGAAAGGGGTGAAATTGAAAATGAAAAAAAAAAATTTTACTAGGTCAAATGAAAGCTTGTAGAAACACGAGTTCAAAAATATGTATAATGTAATGCTTGCGTACAATTATCTCCCACTATCTCTGAAACTGTTGCTGAGCGTAACATTTACCAAGAGAGCTTTTTTAGACAGGAGAAGGCGGAGAATACGAATATTTAATTAAAATTATCATACAGAGTGGTATAACAAAGTTATGACAATTTAAACGAGTTCAAAAATATATATAATGTAATACTTGCGCACACTTTTCTTTGTATTATTTTTAAAAAATTGTCAAAAATCGCTGTCCCCCCTCCTCTCTCTAGAAAAGTACTGATCAAAAAATTTTGAAAAAATCCTGAAATATTCTCTACAGGTTGTAAATTGAACGAAAATTATCACGAGTGCATTACCTTTAATAATTTACAGTCGACACTCTATATAGTGAAAGACCAAAATGTTGACCGAAATTTCACTATAGAAAGTTTTTCACTATATAAAGAAAAAATCCGTATATATTGCTATGTATGTATTTTATATTGATAATCATTTACTTGTATTTTATAAGGTACAAGCAACAAAAAAAAATTGCAAAATTGAATTATTAGAAAAGATTTTATTAAACATTTGAAAGTTTAAATAGTACATAGCATGTACAGGGCTAAATACATACATAAAGTCCGTACGTTATATCTTTATCCGTGCGTCATAGTTTTCAGGCCATATAACAGACGACTATTATATTATTTGTCTCTTTTCACCAATAAATCGTAGGTATTGGTAAAAAGAGACAAAAAATATAATAGTCGTCTGGGATATTGCCTGAAAACTTGACGCACGTGTAAAGATATAACGTACGGACTTTATGTATGTATGTACTACATACGAAATAAAAAGAATAATACAAAATCTGTTAATACATATGTACATACTACGTACATACGTACTAGGAAAAATAATCAGTTATTTTCTTTTGAACATTACTTTTGAAAAATAATTGTCGCTCAACAAAATTCTCGCATTTATTCAAATGCATAAAGATTTGATCAGGTACACTTTCCTGGCCCCTGAGAGTAGTTCGCACAATGTCAAATGCATTTCTTATTTGATTTTCACAGGACATTCCCCGGTTTCAGTTTCTTCTTCATGATCTTCTATACTTTTTATATCGTGGGCGCCAAATGACCAATGATGTCGACGCGCCCCACCCCAATAAATAAAGAAAAAAACTTTTTATATCGTCAATTATGTTATGTGTTGGGAGATCTGTCGTGCCAACATCATTGTCGATTTCTAAGAAATCTTCAAGTAAAAAATCTGCGTCGACGGTAGCAGTTTTTTTTGTAGAATACCCCATTGCCTTTTTAAGATAGCGAGATCCATTTCGTCTTCTTCTTCCCATTCGTCAATTTTTTCAGTAAAACTTGCTTTAGAAAAGCAGTTTTTGATAGTTTTCTGAGAAACATTTTCACTCTATACTTTAGCGACTTCGGTTATACACTCTTTAAGGGTAATCAATTTTTGGACTGGAAGGTTGTTATCAATCGCATTAACAATTTTGTGAACAATTCTGTTTCGGTAATGATGTTTTATGTTTTTTTATAATACCCTGGTCCATAGGTTGCAATTTGGAGGTCATGTTTGGTGGAAAAAAGATCAATTCAATATTCCTTAATTTTTTACTTACAGTAACTGGATGTGCAGGACAATTGTCTATAAACATCACAATCTTTCGCTTTTGGCTTTTCATTTTCGTGTCCAGTTCTTTGATCCATCTTTCGAAAATCTCAGAAGTCATCCATGCCTTTTTATTATTGGCGTAATCTAACTCCAGAGATTTAACTCCTTTTAAACAACGGGGATTTTTGCTTTTACCTATGAGCAGTAATTTCAGTTTTTCTGAGCCATCCATGTTTGCTCCAACCATAAGTGTCACCCTTTCTTTACTTGTTTTAACACTAAAACATTTATCACTTTTAAAAGCAAAAGTTTTATTTGGCAAACATTTAAAAAACAAACCGGTTTCATCACAATTGAAAACGTTTTTTGGCTCGTACTTTTTCAATGCACTTTTTAAAACCGTTTCAGTCCAAATGTCACAGTCCTCCTGACTAACGCTTGCACTCTCGCCAGGCACCGTCTTGAAAACAATTGAATTGCGAGTCTTCCAGGCACTCAACCACTCTTCACTAGCTTGAAAATTAACGCCGCTAAATTCTTTAGCAAATTGTAGAGCCTTTTGCTTTATTAAATTTCCCAATATTGGTACGTTTTGATGCATACGGGCCACTTGAAACCATCGTAAAACTGCTTCATTTACATCCTCGTAAGTATTCACCCGTACTCGTTTTCGACTGCTTGAAATACTAGGTTTCTTGATGATACTGTCGCGACTTTTTATTATCAGAGAGACGCAACTTGGAGAAAACACCAAATTTTGCAGCAACATCAATTTTTTTGCAGCCTTTATCAACTTCCTCCAAAACTTTAATTTTCTCAGCTAAACTTAAACACACTCGCTTGGACATCTTACTTGATTCTTAAACAAAAAGAAACTGAACCTGAATTTGCGAATTATTAGGCCTCGACTATAAAATGGGTTTTTCGCCGGGTTTCTATAAAATGGGTTATTCCCCGGGTTTCTCCCAGAAATCTACCTGATTTATTGCCAAACATTAGGCGTTATAAACGCGTTAAGAACCTTTTCAAAAGAATGCGTCATAAAAAGGGAATTCGTGCTAATGTTAGATAAAAATGGGAAACCCGAAATGGCCAAGATCTCAATAAATGCATAAAAATTTATACATAAAATTCCGGTAAAAATTTAATTATAGAGTGTTACTATTTTACAGATTCACTATATGCAGGGTTTTTTTACATGAAATTTCATTAAAATATTCTAGGTCTTGAAAAAATTGCACTATAAAGAGTTTTTCACTATATAGAGTTTCACTATAAACAGTGTCGACTGTATATATATATATATATATATATATATATATATATATATATATATATATATATATATATATATATATATATATATATATATCATCTTATTATTGTTGTTAACCTGTTTGCCTTTAAGCCTGCTCCAAATTTCAAGGATTATTCTTTTGGACCTGTCCTAAGCTTGGATGAAGTGTAAAGCGTTTGTGAATTTGACAATGGATTTAAAAAATGACGGAACACTTATAAAACACTTCGGTGTCCGTCACATCCGATTTTCTTCGAAACTATTTCACATACAAAATCGAAATTTGGCACTAGTATAGGAATTAATGGCCTCATCAGAGCCGTGCAGTTTTGAAAGTTAAATTTTGACTTAAGGGGTTAGTTTTGGGGGGTGAAATCGAAAGTGAAAAAAAATTTGTTTTACTAGGTCATCGAGCGGGGGTGTTAAATGAAAGCTTGTAAAAACACAGAGTTCAAAAATATATATAATGTAATACTTGCGCACAATTATCTCCCACTGTCTTAGAAACTGTTGCTCGGAGCAACATTTACCAAGAGAGCTTTTTTAGACAGGAGATGGCGGAGAATACGAATATTTAATTAAAACTATCATACAGAGTGGTATAAAAATATGACAATTTAAACGAGTTCAAAAATATATATAATGTAATACTTGCCCATAATTCTCTTTGTATTATTTTTAAAAAAGTGCGAAAAATCGGTGCCCTCCCTTATCTCGAAAAGTACTAATTAAAAAATTTTGAAAAAAGTCTGGAATATTCTCTACAGGGTGTAAACTGAACGAAAATTATCACGAGTGCATTACCTTTAATAATTTATTTGGTATATAAAAAAATAAAAATTTCAAGGTGATCAGTTTTCAGTAAAGATCGGAAAAAACTTTATTAGAAACTCATTTGGGATGTGTTTTGTGAAGCCACTGATCATTTCATACCTCCGTAACAAAAACTTTTATTTTAAAAGCAATCAACGTACAGAACACTAATTGCGCAAGTCCAACTTGCACTTGATTGACAGGGGAAGGCGGAAAATATGAATATTTAATTAAAAATATCATACAGAATGGTATAAAAAAGTTATGACAATTTAAAAGTATATACAATGTAATAAGTGGCGTCCCCTACAATTTACAACAAAACTGTGAGCTGATTTCGATTCCTCATCTCAGAAAACCCCTTAGCACCGAATCTGGTACAAACAGTACAATTATTAAGAAAGCTACTTAAGAAAAAACTAAAATAAAAGTATAACTTTGACACTTTGTATCTCAAAAATTACTAATTTTTGGACTAAGGTAAGTTGGGTTAAATGGTCATATTTTCATCCCAAAAATCTACAGTAACTCTATATACATGGAACACTGGGACACCCTGAATATTTTTGTTTGTATGTTAAATTAGATATATCATAAAGTCTTAACTTATTATAAATTTTTATAGGCCCAGTAGTAGCTGGAGTAGTAGGTTTGACAATGCCAAGATACTGCCTCTTTGGCGATACCGTTAATACCGCTTCAAGAATGGAAAGTAATGGCGAACCTCTCAAAATTCACATAAGTTTACAATGCAAGGATGCTCTGGAAAAACTAGGCGGATATGTTATAGAAGAGCGAGGTAAAGTGAGTTTAAAAGGAAAAGGTGAAGTTAATACGTTTTGGTTGGTAGGAGCAACGGAACAGGCTGTTCAGAAGAGGGAAGTGGATTTGACTGAGTTGCCACTTTTATTTTCTAGGCCTAGAAGAAGTCCAAAACTAAATAATGAATCGAGGCAGGCCTCGATTTGTGGTGGTTTTGGAGGGGGTTTAACTAGTAGAAGACATTCTAGTGTTCCAAGGGGTAAGTATTTTTCGACTATTTTTATCTCGTTTTAATTACTTTTTTCTGTATTGAAGCTTTAATGGTGCAATCGTTACATTTTTTACTCATTTTTATTCATAATTTTTTCTAACCTTTAGAACGGAATTAAACAGGATAGGTTTCAAACTTCACTTCTTTTGCATTATTTTTTTTTTAGTAAAATTCGCAATGACTTTTACCAGCTCAAAGCACGCATTTTTGATTTTTTTAGCTTCCGGAAATGACCTGTAGTCAGAGAATTGTTTAATTCTATAGAACTCAGTACCTTTGATTACCTACTTAGTTACTACGTAGCACAACTCAGGGTGGGTCTTAACTTAGTGCACTATTCCTCCAGGCCTTCCGGTCTTCTATTACATATCTGACCCTCTATCTTTAGTGTCGTATTCCGGGTGGCCTTTTTCCTGACGATATCTCTTCCCATATCAGCCTTATCAATTTGTCATCGTATAGTTTCTGAATATGCGCATATCATCTTAATCGCAGTGATTTTATTTCTTTCTCTTAAAATGTCGCCGTCGCCATACTCGTATAACTGGTAGATCTCGATGTTGATCCAAATGCGATATTGATTAGTATTAAGGATCGTGATAGGGTTCGAAAGTTTTTCTTAATATTTTCCTTTTGAAAAGTCTGTGCTTAATTGGATTTGATCGTTGTCCATGTCCCTTTATAGACTTTCACCTTTGAAGTTCTAGATATACTTTTCGACTTCAGGAAGTTGGTCAATGAGAAGACACTTCGATTTGTGGATTGAATTATGCATTTTAGTTCCATTGTAACGTCATTATCAGCTGTAATTGTCGCTCCTAAATATGTGTCTATTGTTACATTTTGTCCTATTCTATCTGCGTTCTGAACATATATTTAGTATTTTCCTCCTTGATCTTTAATTCTACTGGTTTTGTAGATTTTTCTATTTTATAAAAATGCCTTATACCGTCAATGTGGAGTCTCTTATAATGTTAATATCATCTGCATATGCCAACAAATATTTTGAGCCTTGTGCAGTCGGGAGTTCCGTTTGAATTTGTACTGATCTTGCGGCTTTCTGTAGAGCGATAACAAGGTATCTTCCTGTTTTATCCCACTGCTTATTTTGAAATTCCAAATGACTTTTATTGAATTTTCTATTATTTTTGAGATCTATCAGATTATAAAACATTAGCTTATTTGAAATTCGTCCGTCGCTGCAAAAAAAAAAACAGCCTCCCGAATTAGGCAATATATAAAGAAAATATGAAAACCTCCTTATGGTTTAATTTTGAATTCAAATTCCACCAGATTCAGTCAAAAGGCTTTTTTTAACAAGGCTTAATTTCGAACATTTTAATCCCTATTGTTTATTATTTTTAATCGACATTTCTTTTAGCTTGTGCTAGTGTCAACACTTCTTAGGTAATACAAAAAGGTCAATCGTCCACTATTAATTTGTAGTTTACGTCAAATTTCAGATTTGTCACTAATAAAAAATTCAACGTTGCTACTTACTAATCTAAGACAATACACATGATGCAGCCTGCATTATCGCATTATTCAATACACAGGTTGCAGAATATGTTTGTGATAAACATTACCAACGTGTTTTTTAATTAGTAATTGCAGTAGAACCCCGGTTCGTGGGGGGCACCCTCCTCGGATAACTGAAAACTCGGATTTGTTTTTTTTTCATTCAAAAAATAAATACCAATACTTTAAATCGATGTATTAACGTTTTTAACATATAAATAGGTACATACATTATAAACCGGTGAAATAGGTATCTATGCGCTTCTGTTTCATATTGCATCTTCTTTTTCTCGCTGCAGTGTTTCTCCATCTATTAAGAAGAATCAAATCCGCCGGGGTTGCCTCTGGTGGTTGTTCGATATACCTCAAAGCTTTTTCCAAAGAAGCAAAACCTTCTTGTTGAGAGATCTTAGTGGGAGACTGTTCATCCACCGCCGCTTCGTCATTGTCATCTGATTTTTCGGTTTCCTGAAAGGCATTCGTTATTCTTCAAGACTCATTTCTTCTTCTAAATCATCTGCTGTAATCCATTCAACAACATCTTCTCTTGTCACATTTTCGCAATCTTTTAATTTTTGCGTTAATTCAAATAAACCTTTTTCTTTTTCTTCTATCTCGCTGTCAACATTTGAACAGGGCATTTCTCCATGGCTTCTCAATTTGAAAGTTAATTCATTTAATAGAGTATCATCTTCACTGTCATTATAGTCCTCAAAATCAATAACTTTTGACCAAGATTTTTGAATAGTGGTAGTACACACAGAATCCCAAGCTTGACTTGCCCAGTAAATAACATTTTTCAGTGTAACCTTTCTCATCCCATTGATAATATCCTCATTTTCTGTGTATTCTAACAGATGTTCAAGATATAAACGCCTATAATTTTTTTTTTAATGTTTTCGAGGAACCCTTGATCTATTGGTTGCATTATGCTGTTACATTTGGAGGAAAAAATTTTACAACAATTTCGCCCACATGAAGTCCTTCTCCAGGGTGAGAGGGGACATTATCCATTAACAAACTTGCTTTAATAGGAAGACGGTTTCTGTTCAAAAATTTAGTCAGAGATGGCACGAATTCTTCTTCAAACCAGTTAGTAAATAAGGTCGCATCCATCCATGCGCTCTTCTGACTTTTGTAATAGACTGGTAGGGCTTTGGGTGAGATGTCTTTTAAAGCTCTTGGACGTGCAGACTTGCTAGTCACCATCAGTGGGATTTCGTGCTTGTGAGATGCATTGGAACATACCATTATAGTTGATCTTTCCTTACTTCGTTTGTGCCCAGGAGCTGAGTTTTTCTGTCGAGATGCCAATGTTTTTGATGGAAGCATTTTATAATTCAGACCAATTTCGTCACAGTTGTAAATTTGATCACATGTGTATCCACAATCTTCGATTTGCTTTTTAAAGTTCTGCTTAAACTTCTCAATTGATGACACATCAGCAGAAAGTTTTTCACCACATACTGTCAGTTGTCGTACACCGTACCTTTTTTTCCAGCGCTCCAGAACTGGCAGTAAACTGATCTATCTCTGGGAATTGCCTACTAATCTTTATTGCTTTCTGTTGTAAAATTGGACCTGACAGAAGCACACCTTTTGATCTCTGTTGGTTAAACCACATGAATAAAGCTTCGTTAACCTTTTCATAGTCGTCGGTTTTCATTGATTTTCTTCCTGAGGACGAGGAGGCTTGATTTATACACCACTCTTCTATTTTTGTGCGGTTTCTTTTCCAATCTCCAACTGTTACCTCACTTACGCCCTAATCTCGTGCAAAAACTTTAATTGTGTCTCCTGCTTCAATTATTCTGATGGCTTTTAATTTTTCTTTAATGGGAACGACGATTCTTTTACGCCCGTTTTGCTCCATTATAATACGACAAACAAAAATTCAAACAAAGCAGTTCGTATTAATTACACTTAACTACCAGAACTCCAACCAAATAAATTATGTGAGTATACTCGTACTTCTCCGTAGTAAACGCAATAACGCAACGCAAATTTACATGCTGAAAGAGTTCAAAAACATAAATAGGGGAACCCCTCACACGGGCCAGGGGATTCCTCGAAGGCCCCGACGATTTTAAATGACAATATGTACATACATATGTTAGAAGCTCGGTTAATACGCAGCATAGACGCGCGTACCTCGGATAATCAGGTTCTTAGATTGGCTCGGTTAATCCGGAGCTCGGATTATCGTGACTCGGTTAATCGGGGTTCTACTGTAAATAATATTTGTAAGTATTAATTAATCATTGAAATACGATGTCAACAGAAGGGATGTATGAGACGTGGCATAGAAATAGCCAGTCACATCACGTTTGTCCAGATCAAGGTTTAATTTGCCTTTTGATTAACATTTATACCTTACTTATATTAAGAACGAAGTTGATTGTCCCATTGCCTTGCATATTCTTCTTACCCCATTTTACGGAAAATCAATTGTATTTTGATATCATAATATTATCTTTAAAATGAAGTAAAGTCAGTGTAAAGTTTTGATTTCTTTATTATAATAATGATAATTATGAATAAAAATTACTGTATTGGCATGCTGCACCACTTTTATATTTTTTTTATTGGTTATGTAATGTTTTTGGTTGAAATTATGATGCAATATTATGCTTTATATTATTATTGCTAGTGTGTATTTTTATTTGGTGATGGTTTTTTTCTTATTTTGCAAACTAGTTATTTTTCTATTAATTATTTTAGTTTAAGAAAATAAGCACAAACCACAATGTTAATATACATAGTTTAAATACTTTACGCTGAAACATTTTTTTATTAAAAACAGTAATTAGAATCTGACATGTTTTAAGCACTCTGTTATATGATACTAGAAACAGCTTAAACGTAAAATAATAAGCCTTGATTTAGACACATGTTTTACTATTATTACTAATATTTCTCATAATCTTATTTTTATAGTAAACTAGCCGTGCCCGCGGCTCCGCTCGCGCGGTCTTGATTCACTACTATCGTCACTGCTTATTCTTTATGTTACCTAACGTAATAAAATACCTGCCATTATTCCCCGTTATCTCCCATTATTTTTCCTTATCTTCCATTATCTCTCCGTAATTTCTATTATCTAGGCTTATCTCTGCTCATCTCTCATTATTTCTCCTTATCTCCCATTATCTAAGCTTATCTCGACTTATCTCGCAATATTTCTCCTTATGTCCCATTATTTCTCCTTATCTCCCATTATCTCACCATAACTCCCATTATCTAGACTTATCTCCGCTTATCTCCCATTATTTCTCCTTATCTCCCATTATTTATACTTATCTCCCATTATCTCACCTTAGCTCCCGTTATCTAGGCTTATATCGAATTATATAGAACATATGTATAAATTTATAAAAACACGTAAATCAAATAAGTGGTTCTCAAGTGATAAACGCACTAACGGACAGACAGACAGACGTTGCATTTTATATACATTATATTCTTTGCAACATGTTATTGTTCCATATTTAATGGTTTAGGCAGTGCATTGCAAGAGAACGCGCTAACGGTAATCCTTTTTCCGACTTGATTCACTGTTATCGTCACTGCTTATTCTTTATGTTACCTAACGCAATAAAATATATCTTATAACTTGGCCAGAGAACATATGTGTGTTTAAAAAAAAAACACGTAACGCATTAACGGACAGAGAGACAGATAGATAGACAGACAGAGAGACGTTGCATTTTAAATATATTATAGATAGATAACCTGGCCAGAGAACATATGTATGTTTTAAAAAAAAGCGCGTAAATCGGATAAGTGGTTCTCCAGTGATAAGCGCACTAACGCACAGACAGATAGACAGACAGAGAGACAGACAGGCAGACAGACAAAGAGATGTTGCATTTTTATATATAATATAGATATAAGATTATAGATAACCTGGCCAGCATATGTATGTTTAAAAAAAAAAGTACGTAAATCGGATAAGTGGTTCTCCAGTGATAAGCACACTGACGGACAGACAGACAGACAGAGATACGTTGCATTATGTATATATATATATATATATATATATATATATATATATATATATATATATATATATATATATATATATATACATATATATATATATATATATATATATATATATATATATATATATATATATATATATATATATATATATATATATCATAGATGTAATAAAATATATATCTATAACCTGGTCAGAGAATATATGTATGAATTTAAAAAATTACGTATATCGGATAAGTGGTTCTCGAGGGATAAGCGCACTAACGGACAGACAGACGTTGCATTTTATATATAATATAGATTATTATTATTATTATACACTCCTGGACAAAATTAACGCAACAATATATTAATCTCTATAATGAATTAATTTTAATAATTTTTTATGAACATTGGTTACACTAAAAGTTAGAAAAAACTTATTCGGATAATTTAAAAGTGAATTAGCTACCAAATTTCTCTATAAGATTCGAATTAAAATTATTCTTAAGACCTAATAACAAAATCGTTGAGATTATGTAATAATAAAAAAAAAAAACTGGGACATTAGTAGCAAAATTAATGGTGCAACTGGGACACTAGTAGCAAAATTAATGGTGTAACTGGGACACTAGTAGCGTGTGTTGCCTCCTCTACTTCGGATGACAGCGTTTATGCGCCTAGGCATGTTTCTAATTAAATTTTGGATAAAATCTTGAGGAATTTGCTCCCATTCTGTGATAACTGGTGGCCATTGCATAATCGGTATATCAACTTGATTAAGATAATCTAGTACCTCCCTAGCCACGTGAGGTCGAGCGTTGTCTTGCATAAACAGGAAATTAGGCCCCACAAAATGACCGAAAGGCATCACATGTTCTATTACCATATTCTTAAGATAGTAGTCAGCATTCATGGATCTCGTACAGACAGGAACTAACTCTGTGCGAGCATCAAAGCAGATGCCACCCCAGAACATAACAGAGCCACCGCCGAATGGAATCCTTGTATTGTATTATAAGGAGCAAACCTCTCTCCTGGTCTTCGTCATACTCGCTCACGACCATCTGGATGTTTTAGACTAACCCTAGTTTCATCTGTGAAGAAAACTTGTTTCCAATCATCCACAGACCAGTTTTCGTGATTTCGAGCAAAACGCAACCTGGCAACTCTGTTCTCTCTGGTAAGCAAGGGCGCAGTGGTTAATCTCCTACTGTTTAATCCAGCTTCATTTAACCGTCTTCTAACTGTTTTAGAAGAAATTGTGACATTGCGAACAGCTTCGAGTTCGTTTCTTATTATAGTGACAGTCCTGTTTCTTAAAGCATATTGTCTTATAAAACATTCATCTAGGTCGCTAGTGCATCGTTTTCGCCCTTGCCCTAGCCTTCCAGAATAAGTTCCGACTTCATTCAAGCCTCTTACCATACGACTTATTGTGAAACGATGTTTGCCTAACAAATTGGCAACATAACTCTGACAATATCCCTCGTCCAATAAAACTGAGGCTCGCACTACCTCGTGTTCAGTTAAATTCCTTGTTCGATTCATTTTTCTAATTCTTCGGGGTTAAAAATAAAACAGTCTACCACAAAAACGTATTACTTTAAAAAGGGGAACAATTTATAAGCTTACTTTTAAAGAAAATCTATCGCATTATTACAGAAAATTGTTTATCTTCTAAAAAATTGTTTAAAACTATAAATCTAAACGAATTGTTTTGATTTCTATCAAGAACAACGAAACAAAATATGCATAGCCTACTATTCAAATACTCGATAAACTTTAAAACTGACATAAGAAAAAGATAATTTAATTTTCAGATTGTTGCGTTAATTTTGTCCAGAAGTTTATAACCTGGCCGAAGAATATATGTATGAATTTAAAAAAAGTCACGTAATTCGTGGTTCTCGCGTGATAAACGCACTAATGGACAGACAGACAGACAGAGAGAAATTGCATTTTATATATATTATAGATATTCTCTGCTATATAATATTGTTCCATATTTAATGGTTTAGGCTGTGTATTGTAAAGAAACGCACTTGCGGCAAACTTTTTTCCGATTCCATTCACTATTATCGTCACTGCTCATTCGTTAGGCTGCCTATCGTAATAAAATATAGCATATAACCTGGCCAGAGAATATATGTATGTTTTAAAAAAAAAAGTACGTAAATCGGATAAGTGGTTCTCCAGTGATAAGCGCGGACAGACAGATAGACGTTGCATTTTATATATATTATAGATAATCGTTAATTGTAGTGTTTTAAAAAGATTTTTTGTAGTTCCCTCTTCGTTATGGTATTTTTTTGGTGACAAGTTATACTTTGTAGTTTATTTCTACACATGCAACGTGTATTTAGAAAGCAAATTTATATTTTTTTAATTTACTCATCTTTCTAACCATAAACCCATGGTGATATTAAAGAATTATGGCAAACGTATAAATGACGATGACAATATCGTAACGACATATATTTCCTTGAGCATAATAACGCATTGACAAACTAGAAGTTAAGTATTATTATTATAGTCAGTCGTAACATTAAGGAATGCTGAACTGTGGAATGCCAAAATTTCACCCTGCGATTTTGAAGGATTTTAGGTTGCGGTCAAACGGGTATTATTTTATAAATCAAGTCGTGAAGAACAGATCACAAAACTGGTAATGAACGCGTGTGTAATTGCTGCATAACTTATTTCATAGTTTTTGCCATGATTCTCTATTAGCTACAGTTTATTTCTCGTGTTTAAGATCTTTTGGCTCTCCACTGAACCCTTTTTATAATCACCTTATATAAAGAAGGTAAACACGTAAAATTACCACTCTAGCGTCAACGTAAAATCTGCAATATCAAATCTTCATGAACTATTTCATTTTCTTATTGACCCTGCGCACTATGGGACAGAATCGTCCGTACCGTCTCAAAAATCTGTAACTTTGTCGTTGATTGAAGTAAATAGCTGAAATTTGGTACGTAGTATCTCTAATGTATATACTATCAAATAATAATACATTCGTTGTTAATTTTTAACCGACTTCACGTGTGTATTTTTTTTGTTTTTTTTTTTAATGTTTGTTTCAATATTACTCCGCCATTTGTGAACCGATTTTAAAAATTCTTTTTTTGTTTGAAAGGTATTACTTGCAGTTGGGTCCCATAATTTTTTTTTGGAAATCGGACAGACAAAATGTCCGTCAGAAAAATTAATTTTTGAATATCTCGGCCATTTGTAAACCGATTTTCAAAATTCTTTCTTCTTTTTGAAAGAATTTGTCAACAGGCTGAACACATAAAAAAATTTCGGAAATCGGACGGATATTTTGTCCGTCCAAAATATTGATTTTTAGATAACTCTATTGAAAATTTATGAAAATCGGAGGGAGGAAGTCGGTTTTCTTTTTTGGGAGAATTATTTTATTTATAATATATAAAAAAAATACAAAAATAAAAATGACACTTTTTCATACAAAAACATAGTTTACTTAACTTATTGAATGATAATTATACAGTTTAATGATATACACTATTATTTCGTATTTTTGTTAATATTACATATGAAAATAGCATTTAATAAATGACAAACACCTATTAATCCACTACATAAAATAGAAAAAAAAAAATTGATATACAAACTACAATTTAAATATTTAAGAGGTTCTTGGCTTCATCTAACAGTTCCTTGGCAACAGTGACTGATTAAGTTGGGAATGTGGAATCTTTGGCACAATGACACTACTCAGTATATATCACCACTACACCAAACACTTTATTTTTGCACTCGACGCGCGTTTCGCTAACCATGTTAGCTTCATCAGGAGCGATGATTGAGTCAATCATCGCTCCTGATGAAGCTAACATGGTTAGCGAAACGCGCGTCGAGTGCAAAAATAAAGTGTTTGGTGTAGTGGTGATATATACTGAGTAGTGACTGATGGTTTTCTGATACTTGATATGTATGGGTCTGATGTAAATAAAAGACCATGAAATACGTCTTCATTCGTTGCGGACCTAGAGCACTTTCTAGCGTGACATAATCTGATATTTTTGTAATCTTTATTACGAGATTCTTGGGCATCCTCAGATAAATTACCAATAGGCAGAACAGCAAAATGTCTAATTATACTTTCCCCATGTATTAAGATCTTATGTACTGAAGAAGGCATGTTATACCACATATATTGTGTAACGTACAATTGTGCAGTATATTCACCAAATTTTTCTGGATTTACAGCAATACCGCATGCCAAAGTCTGAAGAATAACATAAAACTTTTTAATAAGATCCTCATTAACTCCTGTTATTTCTGAAGAGCAGTAGTAGTTCTCGAAAAAACATCGAGCTGTATTGCCGCCATTGCTATTTCCACTTCCTTGCCGGGGTTTATCAACATGCAATCCCATTCGGCTTCGAAATAGACTTTGTACAAGTTTTTTCTTGTCTTCTCTACTTTTTCTTCCGGAGTTCTCGCTGCCCATTTTTTAAACGAAAGATTATATGAAATATGTAAAACTAACTCCATGCACCTAATCCATGCATGCAATGTCGACAAACCGTACTCGTAAGCATTCATATTATCTGGCTTTGATTCAATCTTCTCCAAATTATTCATATCGCTTGATTTAGCCCCACACACCGTACACACAGCTCCAGAACTTGTGTCAGTTAGAACTTGTGTAACTTTTCCATCCACCATAGTTAAGAACAGCTCGTGACTTATTTCAATTAACTGGTCCCCCATGTGTATCTCAGAAATTTTCAAATTAGTAATTTCACCCCGAATATCACCGACCATCGAACGGGTTTTCTCGGGCGTTTCTTTTGCAAATTCCATCAGAATTGGTCGGCAATATCGAATAGAAGAGCAAGTCGGATTTTGCCAAAGAACCTCTTTTGTTTCTGTATCAATCAGCTTTATTGGTACCAAAGACGCTATAAATAAGTTTGCATCTGAAACCAAGTTACTTTCATCTGTTAAAATTTGTTTATATTCTATATTCTTTGTCCCGATGAACCATCACATCCCCATTTGGTAAACAATTTAAGATTTCTTCTTGTTGGGTTGTAAATATTTTCAATTTTTAAGATACGGGCAGTAGTGTGATCCAGCAAAATAACACTTTGTTTTTTAATATATTATATGACGGCAGTATATCGAAGTTTTTGTTAATCAGACTTGCTCGAAGTAATCCGTATTGTGATTTCGAAAGATCTAAATCAGCAAAAAGACTTAAAGCTTCATCCGCCGTAAAATATGTTGCATTGCGAGTTTCATGCAACAATTTTTCCTTTATGATCTTTTTTTCATCTCTATCACAATTCCGCATCATTGCAACAACAAAAGCTTCTTTCAATTCTCCTTCAGACCGCAATCCTTGGACGTATGCGTTATGTATATTCTCGAGTCCATATTCTTGAATTAACTCCATATTCTTCCTTTTTTTTCGATTTCTCTGACAGATCTTCATAAGACTTTGATGGACGTCCACGTTCTCCAGATGTTGTAGGTTTGATACCCATTGGTATTTCGTCGAACTGTACCTTAAATTCACCGTCTAACCACGTTGTATTTTTATTAAAGAAACGTTCTTTAGTTCGGTTAGATGTGGTCCAGCGATTGTTAAAAGCTGATATAAGCGATTTTTGAATACTTTTCACAACTAATTCACTTTTTGAAGACGACAAATGATGGTGTTCTTCTAAGTATTTTTGAATATCTTCCACCTTACCTAAACTTTACTTTAGGTAGTAATCTATCTTTATATATAAAACACAAAAAATGTTTCTACCTACCCAAGGCAGCTCTACCAGGTAGTAGCAGTTCGGCAATAGCATCAAAGCCGAAAAAAATCACATGTATTTTGTTGGTAGAAAATTCACCACATTGTCAAAAATCACGAGAGCTTCTCTCAAAAAACAACCAATTTATGTATGTATGTAGTTCATTCTCTCAAAAAACAACCACTTTATGTATGTATGTAGTTCAATGCGGTAGTTTGTAAACAAAATTTTGACAACTTGCTGGGATGTAAACAATAATCACATGTTCTAGTGATATTACCTGGTAAAGCTGCTTTGTACCTACCTACCTACATATCTACCTGCCTACCTATGTCCGCTATAGACGCTAGTAGACAATATTATTTAACAATAAAATGTCAGAAATAATCTATTTTTCGAAAAATCTCCTGAATCATCAATTTTTTAAATATTTTGCATTTCCCTCCCCATCAGGTATTTTTCGTCCCATTTAACAGGTTGACTGCCGACCACTCCGATCGGAGTGCGTCGGGTCTCTTCGCCAACGCCGTCTACTCCGATCGGAGTTCGACATGCGTTCTTACGAAACGTTTTAGTATTCCATCGGCGTTGTATATGAAACGTGTTTCTAGTGGTGGCGTTGCTTAAAAACGCAAGTTCTAACAGGTGCTTAAGTGGTTCCGCGGATTTGCTTTTGGTTTGGTTGTAATCTGCCGTACAATATGGACAATCAACCTGGGCCTTCTGGTATTAAAAAAAGACATTGTAGTGATGAAAAAAAGGTATATGATAAAAAAAGAAGCTAACTGACACTGAATTATTGCAGCTATTGGAAGAAAGCGGAGGTAGTAGTGACGAACATTACGTACCAGACACAGACGATAGTGATGTAAATTCAAGCTCCGAGTCCGAAGACGAGAATTTTATAGACCCTATTCGGCCACATCAAACACTTCCTAGCCTTGATGAGATAAAATGGAACGACAGAGGTGCGTTAAAATAAATTTTGTTCCAGAAAACCCAGGAATTATTGGTGCAAATTCCAGGACAGGGTGCACCTATCGATTTTTTCGAAATGATCATTGATGATGATTTTTTACAAACTATTGTAGAATGAACGAACTCTTACGCAGTCGAGGTTTTGCTGCGCCCAGAAACAAGTCCAAATCACGTATTACTAATTTTAAAGATCTTACTCTTGACGAACTAAAAATTTTTTTGGCCCTGTTACTTCACACTGGCACAATATCCTTGAGCCGTCTTAATGATTATTGGAAAACTGATCCACTATTTAATCTACCTGTTTTTAGAAAATATATGTCAAGGAATAGATTTTTGCTTATCTTGAGGTGTTTGCATATTACATCTCCAGATATGGATCCGGCAGATCGGCTAGGAAAGATTAGATTTGTGGCAGATTTTTTTAACAACAAGATGGGAGAAATTTACTATCCTGGAAGAGAGTTGTCTTTGGATGAAGCTATGGTACTTTATCGGGGTCGTCTCCAGTTTAAACAGTATATCAAGAATAAGCGTCATAAGTATGGTATGAAGTTATACATGCTGACAGAGCCTAATGGACTTATTTTGAAATTTCGTGTCTACGAAGGTGCGACAGATGTTTATGGTGGAAGCGGACATACTGAAAAGATTGTTTTACATTTATTGGAGGAAAAATTGGGTGTGGGACATGCTGTTTATCTAGACAATTTTTACAATAGTATTAATTTAGCTAGGAAATTACTTCAACAAAATACATACTGCACTGGTACGCTGAGAGCTGAGAGGAAAGATAATCCGAAAGAGGTAATGAGTGCAAACTTAAAACGTGGTGAGAATAAATCTATGTTTTGCAATGGAGTGCATGTCGGAAAATGGCGCGATAAACGCAATGTTCAATACATTTCAACAGAATTTGGAAGCGAAATGGGCATTTTTAAAAACAAAAGAAATCAAGAATCTGAAAAACCTTCCGCAATCATTGGATATAATGCTTTTATGTCCGGTATAGATAGACAGGATCAAATGATGGCATATTATCCTTGCAGCCGTAAAACCATTCATGCATGTGCTGCAAATGAGCATGATAAACGCCTATTTTTTGTACAATAAATATTCGCGGTCTGACCAGTTACGATTATATGACTTCCGATTGGATGTCATAAGAAATTTACTAGCCAGACGACCAATTACTAATTTGAAGCAAATTCCTCCAGGCCAAATAAATGTCCACAGCATTAGCAAAGTAGAAAAAATTGTTAGTGAAAAAAAAGGAACTAAAGAAACAAAACGGGTAAGCAGAAAGGAATGCAAAGAATGCAGGAAAAATAAAATAAGGAAGCAAACAGTGTATGAATGCAAAATGTGCCCTGGACAACCAGGTTTTTGCCTTAATTGCTTTGAGGATTACCATAAAAATGTACAAAAATGATTTAGAAATAAATGTTTTGAGTTCATGAGTTCGATTTATTATTTCTTTACTTATTTAATTGGACACTCCGATCGAAGTGTTCGGCATCTAGTAAAAATTTTCACTTGCAATGCCGATTACTCCGATCGGAGTGAAATTTTTTTTTTCTAATATTTTGAATGGCACATAAAAAAAAACACATCCAAGACTCATTTTAATTCATATTTACCACAATAAAATAAAAATATTTGGAAAAATCTTACCGGCGTCAACCACAAACTCAAAAATATAGATCGGCAGTCAACCTGTTAAAAGGCGGCAGATTCGGGCAATTTTTTTTTTGCCTTGACTTTTATATGAGCTGCTCTATGTGATGGTATCAAAATTACGACATCGGCAGACATCGCTAACTGTCAAAAGTCTATTTAAAGTTTCTAATAAGGTTAGGATATTTGATACTGCAAAAACAATCGTGTACCTCTCCAGTTTTTACATAAATGTCTACTTAAATGCTTTTTAAATAAGGTACTTAATAACCATTCTAACCATATATCACACTTACATATTTGCTTTGAAAATAATGAAAATATGACCATGTAAACTGGTGCAATTCTGTTCTACATAATCGACATTATTTTGAGCGTCAACTTGCAAGTCAAGTTTTATTAAGAAAAAATGAGAAATAATCTATTTTAAATTCTATATAATATGTATTAGACATTCAGTTAGATATGTGCATTAACAAAATATTCAGTATCGAACATTCGCAAAACCTATTTTTGAGACGGTACGCACGATTCTGTCCCATAGTGCTGCGCAAAAGTCATTTCCCAGAAAAGATAGAGGTGCTAGCAGAAATGTTTTCTTTTTGCTTCTTTGCCTTAAAGCTAAAAAAGAGTACTAATACAAACCGAAGGACCATAAAAATTGAAATATGGTATATACATGGCGCGATCCAAAAATGTCTGAAGTAAAGCTATATAGCAAGAATGCGAAATGGTATCATCCCTAACAACGTTGCATTGCAAGTTTCAACCAGTTTATTCTGTAGGCACGGTTGCGTAAAGATTCAACTGTCTCCGATGTTTATGATAGATACGAAAAAAAGCAGCGCGTGTGTATGAAATTTTGTTGTAAACTCGGGAAAAATGCTACTGACATGTATGAAATGATTCGGAAACCATTTGGAGACGAAGTCCTGAGCTATACGCAAATTGCGCGAGTAGTTTTCGCTATTTCAGGCATACCGAGCTTCGATAGAAGAAGACAAGCATTCCGGAAGTTCTTCCACTGCAACTATACCTAAAATAAATCACACATCAATCACAAATCATTCGTGCAGATCGTTGTCAGACAATTCTGAGCATATCTGACGAACATTCTTTTTAGTGTTCCGTACGGAACACTTATAAGATAACTTCGGTGTCCGACTGTCACATCCGATTTTCTCCGAAACTATTTGACATAGATTTGGCACTAATATAGGAATTGGTGGCTTGTTTAGAGCCGTGTAGGTCATTACTAGGTCATCGCGTGGGGTGTCAAATGAAAGCCTGTAAAAAGACGAGTTCAAAAATACATATAATATAATACTTGCGCACACTTCTCTATATTATTTTTAAAAAAGTGCGAAACATCGCTGTCCCCCCCTTATTTAGAAAACTAGGCATCAAAAAATTTTGAAAAAGTTCTGGAATATTCTGCACAGGGTGTAGATTGAACGAAAATTATCACGAGTGCATTATTTTTAATACTGGTATGTAAAAAAAAACCCAGAAAGTTCAAGGTCATCAGTTTTTAGTAAATATCGGAAACAAACTTTGTTGAAAACTCAATTAAGGTCTGTTCAGTGAAGTCATTGATCATTTTACACCTCCATAACAAAAAAATTTATATTAAAAGCAATCAACGTACGGAACACTAACTGCGCAAGTCCAACTTGCACTTGACCGGTTTTTTCATTAAAAAACGGCTTTGCAGGCTGTTCCCTACATGAAAATAAAAGTAAGGGTCGCTGTTTCGAGACAGTAGAAGAAATGCAACGCCAATGGTAGACGGAGCGGGAGGCGGTGACAGCATCGATCTTCCAAAAAATGTTCGACTAATGGAAAAATCTAGATTACTTTGAAGGTGGTGGAAGTCACCACGCGTAAAGACATCTACTTCAGAAACTTTTGGATCGCACCACATACATGTTGTCTTGTAAAAGTCGGTCTAGTTTATTGGCACAGATATTTACTACGAACTTCTATTCAAATAAGTTGGGAATGTGGAATCTTTGGCACAATGATACTACTCAGTATATATCACCACTACACCAAACACTTTATTTTTGCACTCGACGCGCGTTTCGCTAACCATGTTAGCTTCATCAGGAGCGATGATTGACTAAAGCTAAACTACAAATCTACCCTATTTATACTTAGCCTAACCCTTGAATTACTCAAGCGAAACTAATGACATAGGCAAGGCCATCAGTTCCGGTCAAGTAACCAGTAGAGGGGACTATAAGGAATAGGCCCTCTGTCTTTATTTAAACTACTTTTACATTTTATTATTTCCATACTTTCGTATGCGTTCAACAATCTCCTATCAGATACATTTTTTATTAATCTTAGATTATCTAATGTTACAGTATGATCAGCTTCAAGAGCATGTTCGGCAATGCTAGACTTTTCTGTTCTATTGTATCTTAAGTGTGCTAAATGTTCTTTAAATCGTATTTTAATTGACCTTTTAGTTTGCCCAACATACTTTTTGTCACAATCATTACAAATAATTTCATAAATTCCACTTTTCTCAAAATTAGGAATCTTATCTTTGGGATTTCCTAAGATATTCCTCAGATTGTCTGATGACTTATAGACTAAGGTGAGGCCTACCTTATTAAATACCTTATTGAGTCCCTTGCTATATTTCGGATTATATGGTCTGGAGACATACTTGGTGTTATTTTCTTCGCGTGCAAAAAAGGTGGAATTCTGAATATTAAATCTAAATTTATGTCTATTTATTAGCTTATTTACTAAGTCATCGTCATAACCATTAACTCTAGTTATATTTCTAATACGATTCCTTTCTTTATTAAAGTTTACTCTATTCAGAGGGAAAGTGACCAAACGATGAACTAAAAAATGTAATGAGGCTAATTTATGTTGTTTGCAATGAAATGAATCATTAGGAATATATCTATCTGTTATTGTGTCCTTTCTATAGATATCAAATTCAAATTCTAATCTATTATTATTTTTAATAATTAAAATATCTAGGAAAGGCAATTGTCCTTTGTTCTCAACTTCGTAAGTGAATTTAATGGAATCATACCGGCTATTTAATTTAGAAACAAAATCATCAATATTTGCTTTCTTTGTATCAAAAATCGCGAAAATATCATCCACATACACATTGTTTCATCGGTCGGATCACCCACATATTTAATATCCAAATGGTTATCAAAAGAACTTGAGAAGTTACCATTAAATACTTTCGCAGTGAAGAATTTGTTAGAATTCATTAATAAAACAAAAAATCTAGTTCTTAATGAAGGTGAAGTCTTAATTTCTTTTGATGTTAGTTCTTTGTTCCCAAGTGTGCCAATTCCACAAACTTTTTTGTTTTATTAATGAATTCTAACGAATTCTTCACTGCGAAAGTATTTAATGGTAACTTCTCAAGTTCTTTTGATAACCATTTGGATATTAAATATGTGGGTGATCCGACCGATGAAACAATGTGTATGTGAATGATATTTTCGCGATTTTTGATACAAAGAAAGCAAATATTGATGATTTTGTTTCTAAATTAAATAGCCGGTATGATTCCATTAAATTCACTTACGAAGTTGAGAACAAAGGACAATTGCCTTTCCTAGATATTTTAATTATTAAAAATAATAATAGATTAGAATTTGATATCTATAGAAAGGACACAATAACAGATAGATATATTCCTAATGATTCATTTCATTGCAAACAACATAAATTAGCCTCATTACATTTTTTAGTTCATCGTTTGGTCACTTTCCCTCTGAATAGAGTAAACTTTAATAAAGAAAGGAATCGTATTAGAAATATAACTAGAGTTAATGGTTATGACGATGACTTAGTAAATAAGCTAATAAATAGACATAAATTTAGATTTAATATTCAGAATTCCACCTTTTTTACAAGCGAAGAAAATAACACCAAGTATGTCTCCATACCATATAATCCGAAATATAGCAAGGGACTCAATAAGGTATTTAATAAGGTAGGCCTCACCTTAGTCTATAAGTCATCAGACAATCTGAGGAATATCTTAGGAAATCCCAAAGATAAGATTCCTAATTGTGAGAAAAGTGGAATTTATGAAATTAGTTGTAATGATTGTGACAAAAAGTATGTTGGGCAAACTAAAAGGTCAATTAAAATACGATTTAAAGAACATTTAGCACACTTAAGATACAATAGAACAGAAAAGTCTAGCATTGCCGAACATGCTCTTGAAGCTGATCATACTGTAACATTAGATAATCTAAGATTAATAAAAAATGTATCTGATAGGAGATTGTTGAACTCATACGAAAGTATGGAAATAATAAAATGTAAAAGTAGTTTAAATAAAGACAGAGGGGCCTATTCCTTATAGTCCCCTCTACTGGTTACTTGACCGGAACTGATGGCCTTGCCTATGTCATTAGTTCCGCTTGAGTAATTCAAGGGTTAGGCTAAGTATAAATAGGGTAGATTTGTAGTTTAGCTTTAGTCAATCATCGCTCCTGATGAAGCTAACATGGTTAGCGAAACGCGCGTCGAGTGCAAAAATAAAGTGTTTGGTGTAGTGGTGATATATACTGAGTAGTTCTATTCAAATGTTTGTTTCATTGGTAGTCGTAACATTAAGGTATATAGCATAGGATATAAGATACATATTGTCCTAATGGAATCGCCACTTTTGTATCTCATAACCAATGAAAAGGACTTACTTGTAACCGAATATAGAACGTCTATCGAGCCTGTAATACAAGATACACCAAACGATATAAAAGACATAATAAGACCTTTAATAACAAACCGTACTATAAATATTAAACATAAAAATATAAAAGTGAACAAACTATGAAATAGAAATATAAAAAGAAACACTCTTAAAATTAATTCATCAAAAATAATTCCAAATTACAGTACTTAAACCAGGTAAAACTAAAAATCCGCCACTATGATAACAACATAATATAAATGAAAAATTAAATCTTTCATGCTTGTTTTGTTAAGGTGAGCAATTATGATTTGTCAAGTAAGAACGTGTCCGCGATAATTCGTAGAGGCGATTCTAGCGATTCAAGAAAAAATCGGTAAAAGGAACGTTTGTCTACGACGCATTTTAGTGAAAGTATCAATCGATTCCGAACTTTCGTCGAAATTACGTAAAATCCAAAATGAGTCACTTGTTTACGCGTCGGTTCGAGGCAGTCTTTCCTTGTTCCTGTCCAGAGGGGCTTAAAATGACACATTCCGCGGCTACTAAATATATTAAAAAGTCGGTACCGTTTGTGAAGAAGTGGGTAAATCATTTTAACGAGATAAAAAATGTCGACGACTTGTCAAAACGTGGCTCGATAAGCAAAGTCACTCTGAAAGTCGAAAAACGAATCGTGTCTTTGTTTTCACTGGACCCGAAATTGACGCTGCGTCAAAGAGCGACAAAATTAAGAAAATCGGGTTTCAATGTGTCTCATGAAACCATTCGACAACATCTTCGTGCTCATGATGTCAAATTCCGAAGCACGTTGAAGAAACCTTTGCTGGGCGAAAATCACGTCGCGAAGCGGCTCGTTTGGGCCCACGATAAGATACTAGAGTGGCCCTCATAATCGCCGAACGCCAACCCTATTGAAAACGTTTGGTCCCTTGTAAAGAGAAAGCTTAGAGGAAACGCTCCGAGGACTCAGTTGTCTCACGAGATTCGAAAAATTTGCGGAGTATACAGAAAATCTCGTCGACAACATGCCTCGGAGATGCCAGGCTATTATTGATGCAGGAGGCGATTGGACAACTTACTAAGGTAATTGTGCCTTTGTTAGCACACCAAAGAATACATTGATGGCAGAAAATGTTCCCGAAACGTATTTTTTCAAGCATACAAGCGGTTACGTTCTTACTTGACAGACTGTGGACGTTTAATCGAGATAATTTATATATTTAATTAACTAGCCGGGCCCGCGGCTCCGCTCGCGTGGACTTGATTCACTACTATCGTCACTGCTTATTCCTTATGTTACCCAACGTAATAAAATATCTCCCATTATATCTCCTTATCTCCCAATATTTCTCCTTATTTCCCATTATCTCTATATAATTTCCATTATCTAGGCTTATCTCTGCTCATCTCCCATTATTTCTCCTTATCTCCCATTATCTCACCTTATTTCCCATTATCTAGGCTTATCTCGACTTATCTTCCATTATTTCTCCTTATCTCCCATTATCTCACCATAACTCCCATTATCTAGACTTATCTTTGTTTATCTCCCATTATCTTTCCTTATCTCCCATTATTTATACTTATTTCCCATTATCTCACCTTATCTCCCATTATCGAGGCTTATCTCCCATTATTTCTCCTTATTTCCCATTATCTCACCTTATCTCCCATTATCTAGGCTTATATCGAATTATATAGAACATAAATTTATAAAAACACGTAAATCGGATAAGTGGTTCTCGAGTGATAAGCGCACTAACGGACAGACAGACAGACAGACAGAGAGACGTTGCATTTTATATATATTGTATTCTTTGCTACATGATATTGTTCCATATTTAATGCTTTAGGGAGTGTATTGCAAGAGAACGCGCTAGCCGCAAACTTTTCTCCGACTTAATTCACTATTATCATCACTGCTTATTCCTTATGTCACCTAATAAAATATATCCTATAACCTGGCCAGAGAACATACGTATGGTTAAAAAAAAGTACGTAAATCGGATAAGTAGTTCTCCAGTGATAAGCAAACTAACGGACGGACAGACAGACAGACGGACAGAGAGACATTGCATTTTATATATATTATAGATATTCTCTGCTACATAATATTGTTCCATATTTAATGGTTTGGACTGTGTATTGCAAGAGAACGCGCTAGCGGCAAACTTTGTCCGACTTCATTTACTATTATTGTCACTGCTCATTCCTTATGCTACCTATCGTAATAAAATATAGCCTATAACCTGGCCGGAGAAAATATGTATGTTTAAAAAAAAAAAGTACGAAAATTGGATAAGTGGTTCTTCAGTGATAAGCGCACTAACGGATAGACAGACAGACAGACTACGTTGCATTTTATATATATTATAGATGTAATAAAATATATACCTAAAACCTGGTCAGAGAACATATGTATGAATTTAAAAAATCACGTAAAACGGATAAGTGGTTTTCGAGGGATAAGCGCATTAACGGACAGACAGACAGACAGACAAACATTGCATTTTATATATATTATAGATATAGATTATTATTATTATTATATAACCTGGCCAAAGAATATATGCATGAATTTAAAAAAAGACAGGTAAATCGGATAAGTGGTTCCCGCGTGATAAACGCACTATTGGACAGACAGACAGAGAGACATTGCATTTTTATATATATTATAGATTATACATTACAGATATTCTTTGCTACATAATATTGTTCCATATTTAATGGTTTAGGCTGTGTATTGTAAAGGCACGCGCTAGCGGCAAACTTATTTCCGACATCATTCACTATTTTACGTCACCGCTCATTCCTTATGCTATCTATCGTAATAAAATATAACCTATAACCTGGCCAGAGAACATATGTATGTTTTAAAAAAAAAGTACGTAAATCGGATAAGTGGTTTTTCAGTGATAGGCGCACTAACGGACAGACAGATAGACAGACAGACAGAGAGACGTTGCATTTTATATATATTATAGATAATAATAACAATACTACATCATTGTAAGATTTCTTATTTAAATATACTTCCCCCCTAAACAATAACCGAGAATTTAATATCAAATTTGCAAGAAAATTCTTCCAAGATTTTTTTTTTTCAAAGCTAAAGGTATTGTACAGCGACTTAATCTATATTTTGAAAATTATATTTATTTTTATTTAAATTATTTATAAATATTTTAAAACATTTTATAATACATATTGGCAAACCATTACCAAATAAAAATTTTAGGTACAAGCATAGAAGTTGAAAGTTCTTCAACCATACAAAATTACAGTCCAGTGGTGCAGCCTCGTAATTACCTAAAAGTAAACAGAAACAATTTGCATGTTCCAGACCCCGTGGGGTCCAAGTTAACCATCAACACAGCCTTTGGGAGTCAAGTTATTGAAGGTCCAGAAGAGGGCAGGCAAAAGCCGCGGCCTAGAAGAATTCTATCCAGCATCGCTTCTAGTTCAGATGAACCTCATAAAAGTTTTGGTGTGTTAAATAGAATACGCGAATCAAAATCTTTAGATCTGTTACCATTTACTAAAAAAAGTAATAAACCACAAGACTTAATAGAATCGTTTTTAACAGGCAAAAAGCGTTCGACGCGTAGCTTAGATAACTGTGATAAGTGCGGAGATATTCAAATTATAGCAATACCAAAAGACAAAATGGTGAATAACAACTTTCCGAATGGTAATTTATTAAATATGACTCCGGATGAACAACCCGAGTATATTGAAGATGCACAAGTGCCATTACTGAATCCTCCAAAAGTACAAAATGCTATTGTAGTCAGGCGAAGGGGTGGAAGCGATTTTAATGATTTTTCAGGCAGTGACTCCTCAAAACCTAAACTGTAAGTAAAGTTTTAACAAAAATTGTTTTTTTTTAATACAATATATCCTGTTCGGCAAAAAAACCTGCGCCCAGCCAGGTTGAAGCGGCAGATGCATACGAAGGGTTTCTCTAGCGAAAAAAACACTAAAAGCAGTGATGCTTATAGAGCGCGAGGAGGGGTGCCAATAGGCATTAGTAGGCGGAGCGTCTTAAAAAAAAATTCTTCTCTTGGGCTAGAACTCTAAAAGCGTATACTCTTCCTAACACAACTTTCAAAGCATAATCGTAATTTAAAAATCGCTGGCCGGGGGGTGAGTTGTACAAAAAATTAGTTTCTTCATCGTTCTGCATTATTGATATACAGTAGGATGGTCACAAAAAAATCAATGTTCGAATTTTTTTGGGTAGACCCTTCTAAAAGTTACCAATTGACTAAGAAATGAGATTGGTAAAGTTTCAGCTCAAATTCGATAACGTTAACCCGTGCCTTATCAAGGTTGAAGGTTTGTCTTTTTATGAAAATTGATTTTTTATCAAAATGTCTAAAAACATTGCAAAATTCAATTACATTGGCTCTCGTAGATTTTACTTCATTTATTTTTTCGATATGTACATAAAAAAGAGTTTAGTTAAAACTGTTTTCAAAAGTAAATAGAGCAAAATCCAAATTGAACATTGACAATTTGTTATCAGATCAAGATGGTAATGGCTTAGATAAAATTTTGCTACATTCAAATACAACTTGTAACAGAAACTGCTGTTGTTCTTCATCTTTCGTCAAACAGGAATTGAAGTCTTAAATTATTTTTACACATCTTTCAGCTGTGTCACTGACAACCTTAAAACCGTTTTGTTAGCTTTTAAATAGTGTGAATTATCACACCATTCATCGGGATCAGTATTTAAAAAGTTTGTATCAATTTCAAATCTCTTGGAAAAATTTACAGTTTGATGAAAAACAAAATAATCAATTTTTTTGTCCATTAAATCATCCACTTGTTCGAGATTGAGCCTAGCTTGTTTTGACATTTTTTTCTAACGTCTCATTAAAAAATGAAAATACGACTAGCTCCGAATTGAGTTACCCCACAGATGATTTATCATTTTAGACAGTGCCTTGTCTGCAAGTTCTTTATCAATTTGTCTGTATTTCACAAAAGATTTTAACAATTTTAGGTCTTGATTGGGGGCCAAAGTGGGTTTTGATTGATTATAAATAAACAAATGTTTGTGACTTGAAAGCTTCTATTTTTAGTGTTCCGAACGGAACACTTATAAGATCATTTCGGTGTCTGTCACACCCAATTTTTTCCGAAACTATTTGACATAGAAAGTTGAAATTTGGTACTAATATAGGAATTGATGACCTCATCAGAGCCGTGTAGTTTTGAAAGTTAAATTTTGACTTAAGGGGTTAGGTCATCGAGTGTGGTGTCAAATGAAAGCTTGTGAAAACACGAGTAAAATTATATATATATATATATATATATATATATATATATATATATATATATATATATATATATATATATATATATGCGCACACTTTTTTCTTTGTATTATTTTGAAAAAATTCTGGAATATTCTTCACGGGGTATAGATTGAACGAAAATTATCATGAGTGCATTACCTTTAATAACACAGCCCCTCAAAAAAAAAAGTGGGGTATACTTTTGATGCGATATATCAGATCCGTAGTATTTTTGCCCGCTGATCACGAATCTGACGTCAGAATATCGCCATCACATCTCAATTTTTTTCTAACCTCAAAAAATAGGTAAAAATTAGTAAAAATTAAGAAAAATATACTCCTAAAAAATTGATTCAAGCTTTTTCATGAATCCAAAGATGTATTAATATGTATTCGGACACGCTAAGCTAATATTCATCGGTTGGATTGAGCCATACAGTTCTGTTTTCTTTCTAACCTCAATAAATCAGACAGATATAGTGCTTCTCGAATGCAAAAACGAATTCAAATTAAAATTCAACCGATTCTTACCAAATTTGGTACACGGGGGTTTTTTGGGTTGCTGATCATGAATCTGAGGTCGGATTTGCAAAATTCAACATGGCGGATCCAAGATGGCGGACAAAATTTTTGAAAACCAACCGATTCCTACCAAATTTGGTATAAAGTTGGGGAATCCTCAAACCTGATACTTTTAAACCCTAAACTCTGAAACCTTAGACTCCCACACCCTGTAACCTCAAAAAATAGACCTCAATAACCCTGTAACTTTAAAAATGAGACCCAATAAACTCAAACCAGGACTTTTAAATATACTCTCAAATAGTAGACCCTTAAGCCCTAGAATTGCGAAGGTTAGACCCGCGCCTAACTTTCCTTTTTTTGGCTGTATCTTGTTCTTTTTTCCGCGAATGACCTATTCAAAGGCTTTCTGCCCAAACGCTTTTGAGGACTTGTTTCTGTTTTTAGCGACCAGCAATAGTCCGCTAGCATATGGTCATCCCATCGTCCTTGATACCGATTTTCTATGATTTTCAGATCGATCTTGGTGAAAACGTTCCCCTTGCTCCTCACTGTAGTCACCAAGATTATCTGGGAAATCATCGATGTGGGAGTCCAGGAAATGTAATTTTAGATTCATTAAGCAACCTAATGTTTGAAATTTTTTTACCATTTTCTCGACTATTTCTTTGTACTTAGGACTTTTATTATTTCCCAAAAAGTTTGTTGCGACTTCTTTAAAACTAAGCCAAGCAGCTTTTTCAACTTTATTCATTTTAGTAACAAATAATGAATCTTAAAACAATTTTCTTATTTGTGGCCCGTCAAATACGCCTGCCTTAATTTTTTATGCAAATATTTGAAACATGGGCCGTTTGTATCTAATGCTCTCGTGAATTGCTTCATAAGTCCAAGCTTAATGTGAAGCGGGGGAATAAGAACTTTTCCTGGATCTACCAATGGTGGAAACAATACATTATTTTCACCAGGAGTGAACGATTCTCTTGTTGGCCAAATTTTTTTCTTATAATGACGTTCCCTGTCTCTGCTATTCCACAGACATTTATAACAGGGATAAAGTGTAAACCCTGACTGTTGGCCAAGCAATATTGTTACAATTTTCAGATCTCCACAAATTTTCCAGTTATGATCAGCATATTTTATTTTTATCAAAAGCTGCTTCATTTTGTCATATTGCTCTTCCATAACTGTGGAATGAGCAATCGGAATGGGAGCGTAAACGTTGGTATTATGCGGCAAAATTGCCTTAATGCTCCGTTTAGAAGAATCAATGAACAGTCTCCATTCTTCAAGATCGTATGAGTTATTTTGAAATTCATCCATTTGACCTTTTACATCGGTACAATATGAAAGTGACAATTCCTCGTCCATCGTGAAATATTTTCGAAATTCTTCATCTCTGTTTCTATAATAAGAAATCGTAGCTTCTGGCTTAAGTAAATGTCTTTTCTTTAAAAAGGAAGCAAGATGCCTAAATCTCTGACTAGATCACTAAGTTCTGACTGTGATACGAGTATTGGTTCTGGTTTACGGTTTATCTGTGTCACTAGTATATGATAGGTTGTCACTAGAACATTCATTAGTAACAGTGTTTGAATCTTTTTCGACAGTCTCAATGTTTTCGGCATGAACTGATAAGGTGAAATCATTTGTTTCCATAACATCAGCATCAAGTGGTTCAGGAGGCGGAATTAGTTTAGTTGGTCTTGTTACTGTTGAAACATCGTTATAAGTAATAGTGCTTTTATTTTTTCGGTTATGCCTAGATACAACATTCATACCAAAGTAGCAATCATTTTCACTGTATGGTCTATTCCATATTGCTGGTCTGGAATATTTAATCGCCTTCTTATTGATGTACAACATTATTTTGCAAGAACTGCAAATGATGTGGAAAACCCAATCTGTATCCTGGTGCTGTATTTCAATGTTAAAACAATCCTTATATAAGGTTTTAATCTTATCCGTTATCGGTGACCCCATTTTACTCAATACGTGTTGACAGCAAATATAACAAAATGAATCACTGTTTTTATCGCACTTATGAAAAGTCCTTGTACCGTGAGACCGTTTTCTTGTAGCATTATACTCTACATTAACCAAGTCACCCACACATGAAGAGCTACGGTCCCTGGATGACGACGGCTGCGGGCCCGCTTTCCCACCCTGACCAACCGCCGATACTGGGTTTCCGAGTCCCTGCATCGTAATTCTCTTTCTTCTACCTGCCATGACGGTATCTAAGCCGTTATCCAGGGACTCTGCCGGCTAGTGGAGTAACACCGTTGCCCACCGTCACCACGTCGAGGTGCCCTGGATGCAGGTAGAAGAATAAAAATCGACCGATGAATTTTCTCGGCGTTCAAAATGGCGCGAAAACATCTGCCATCTTGAATTTTGCAAATCCAACCTCAGATTCGTGATCAGCAACCCAAAAAATCCCCGTGTACCAAATTTGGTAAGGATCGGTTGAATTTTAATTTGAATTCGTTTTTGCATTCGAGAAGCACTATATCTGTCTGATTTATTGAGGTTAGAAAGAAAACAGAACTGTATGGCTCAATCCAACCGATGAATATTAGCTTAGCGTGTCCGAATACATATTAATACATCTTTGGATTCATGAAAAAGCTTAAATCAATTTTTTAGGAGTATATTTTTCTTAATTTTTACTAATTTTTTTGAGGTTAGAAAAAAATTGAGATGTGATGGCGATATTCTGACGTCAGATTCGTGATCAGCGGGCAAAAATACTACGGATCTGATATATCGCATCAAAAGTATACCCCACTTTTTTTTTTGTGGGGCTGTGTAATTCATCTGGTATATAAAAAAAAACAAAAATTCCAAGGTCATCAGTTTTCAGTAAAGATTGGAAACAAACTTTGTTGAAAACTCATTTGGGATTTTTTTTTTTTATTTTAAAAGCAATTAACGTACGGAACACTAATTGTGCAAGTTCAACTTGCACTTGATCGGTTATTTTATTTTGCGCTGTGCTTTTAGATCTCTTAACGTTTTTTTTTACAGTTTTCTCCACTCTTCGTATAGTTTTTCTAACTTTGTAACACAATCTGTGAGGTGTCTGGTTGGTATCTTAGCTTTCTCCCAAAAAATTAAAACTTCCTGTATTGTACTGATTTGATGAGACATGTGGCCGGTTAAATACACCATTTCTTTCTCCCTTGAACTCCAACTCGAACAAGCATGGCTCGTTGATGCTGTAGAAGACATTGTCCCGCAAATTTCACAGAAAAGTCACTAAACGAATGTTGTTGAAATTTTCACTGCTTGAAAGGCAAACGTAAACTAAAACACTCTGACTTCTCCCCGGGCGTCTCAGACAGGGAACAAAAGAGAAGGGGTGTGGTTTATGACACTCCAGGTAGAATTCTCTGATAAAAGGGTCCTTAGCAATAGCTTTTTTGTCACAAAAACAAACCTTTTAAAGAATAGAACTAAATATCAGGTAGGTACCCACTACCTTGCAACTCGTAAAATTATTTATAAAGTTAAAACAAATGACAATTTTATGTCTTATTATATATTGTATAATGTATTTGTATAATTGTTTATAATACAAAGGAAACAAAAAATGGTCAAAAGTATTTAAGTTGTTGCCATTTTTCACTTTCGTTTTCTGAACAGATCGAAGGTCGAATTTGAGGATTCGAATCATGTCTAGTCTTAGATGATGAATATCTTCAAATATAAAAGTTTTAAGGGCTAGGGATAAAACTTTAAGACAACATTATTTCCTATGAAATGAAATAACAGTCAGGTTTCTAGGACTACGGGTTTTTATTTTATGAGGGAAAAACCACGATTTTTTTACAAAAAATCGAATTTTACAGCTTTAACCTTGATGAGGCACGGGTTAAAGTTATCTAATTGAGCTAAAACTGTGTAAATCTTATTTTTTTAGACAAATGGCAAATTTTAGGGGGGTCCCGTCGGCATTACGATGAAAATATTTTTCCCCCCTATACTTTATGACCACCCTAATATACAGCCTGTCAAGTAAGAACGTCACCGCTCGTATTCTCGAAAAAAATGTGTTTCTTTTTTTTGTTGAGTTGTTCTTGAGTCGCTGTAAATTGTATTCGGTGGGAAACACAGCGCTGGGCAAATTATTCCAAAGGGATGATGTTCTCCATTTAAAAAAACTGCTTGAAAAGCGTTGTACGCGGAGTAACAAGCTGAACCTCATACGGATGCGAAGCACCAGCGCGACGTGTATTTTTAACATGCACCGCTTTGGGAGGAATTAAGTGGGCTACATCCTTCAAACACTTTCCATGAAAATAGTTGTAGAACAGACTCAAGTCGCCAACCGTTCTTCGATGTTCCAGCGAATCAAGGCCGCCGGTCAATTCCCGGTTTCCAATCAGACGGATGGCTCTTCGAGAACATTTTCTTCCATCAACGTATTCTTTGGTGTGCTAACAACGGCGCAATTATCTTAGTAAGTTGTCCAATCGCTTCCTGCATCAATAATCGCCTGGCATCTTCGAGGCATGCTGTCGACGAATCTCGCGAGATAACTTAATCAGAGTCCTCAGAATCTTTCCACTGAGCTGAGCTTTTTCTTTACAAGGAATGAAACGTTTTCAATAGGGTTGGCGTCCGTCGATTGTGAGCACCACTCAGTATCTTATCGTGGACCCAAGCGAGCCGCTTCGCGACGTGATTTCCGCCCAACAAAGGTTTCTTCAACGTGTTTCGGAATTTGACATCACGAGCACGAAGATGTTGTCATCATTCCCGATTTTCTTAAGTTTACCGCTCCTTGACGCAGCATCAATTTCGGGTCCCGTGAAAACAAAGCCACGATTCGTTTTTCGACTTTCAGAGTGACTTTGTCTACCGAGCCAGCCATGGAAAGTGTCATTTTAGGCCCCTTTGGATGGGAACAAAAAAAGACTGCCTCGAACCGACGCGCAAACAAGTGACTGGTTTTGGGTTTTACGTGATTTCGACGAAGGATCAAAATCGACTGATACTTTTACTAAAATGCGTCGTAGACAAAGGTTCCCTCTACCGATTTTTGGTCGAATCGATAGAATTGCATCTACCAAAAATCACTTATCGTGGACACGTACTTACTTGACAGACTGTAAGATGAGGTAAAACAACTTTTGGTGATAGAATATTTCGCACGTATCTGAATACAAACTCCTTTGTTTTCTAAAATGTAGGATTGCAAAAATAATTAAGGTTAAAAATCGAAAAGTTTGGCCATTATTGATGGATCTCCACCCCTGTACATTTTAGAAGAAAAAAACTTTATTTTTTTAATTTTTTAGTCGTCTTGCTACCTCTGATTGAGACTTCCAACATAATTTATCTCAAATTTAGCTTTTAAGTCTAGTAAAGTAAAAAATCCGAAACAATAAAATAGGGTGAGGGAAAATATGTTACTATATTTTTCAAACATTTCTGAAAAAATTTTTTAACAAAAGAAAGAAGTAAATTAAAATAACAAGTGGTCACAACTGGTTTTCAAACTATAGTCTGGTTACCTACTGCGGGCTCCAAACATGAGGGCACTTTACCATCGTTGGTCAGATTTGAACTTTCTACAGAATTAGCAACTGTTGTGGAGTGTAAAGCTTTCTAGTTCGAAGTAACATTCCCAGCTTTCGAGAAGCCCTCTGCTTGTAACATATTCATGCCAAGTGATATTTGCTCCCAAGTTAACGCCCAGCAAAACGTGTAACGTTAAAGTAATAAAATGTCCCGACATAATTGTGTCTGGTTCCACAACGTTAACTTTTTTAGAAAAAAAAACTGCCGCCTGGGTTGTTGTAGCGTTAAATTCTAGTTAGATACTGTCACACCAAGCAGAAATCCGTCGACTGCCACTCGTAAAAAACATTCTCTGAGGAAATACGAGCGCAATAAACAAACCCTTTCAGACATACCATAAGAACTCTCTTAGCCAACAATTCGTCATGCCAAACACGGGCGAATACCTTGGATATATGCAACCCCTCGAGATTCTCTAAAATGTTAATTTACTTTGTTCTAAACATATGTGACATGAGTTAGAAGATCTCGTGTTTATCTTCACGCTACTGCCCGTAGGCAAGGTCTTTAGAAGTAACCAAGTCGAACCAAGGTTAAAAGGGAATTTCTTCAAAAAAGGGATGTAAGCTCCCATGCCATCCAAATTAATATCGGAAACCTCTTTACCGCAGTCGGATGGGTCTGATCTAACACGTAGGCAGAACAGTTTTTGGTATGACACATAGATGTCGCCCTTTTCAAAGAATCCATGTGATTTTTAGGAAGTACCAACCTTCAAACGATTCCTGTACAAAATTTCATGACATTTCGACGATTAGCTTACAAGTTACAGTGGTTTTGGTGACGCTACTGTTGATATTTTTAAAACAATGAAAAAAATCGAATTTTGGGATGCGCGTGGAATAATTTTCATCGACTATGCTGAAAAGAGAAAGACCTCAATAGCGAATATTATATAAAGTTATTGGTGCGTTTGAAGGCGGAAATCGCAGAGAAACGGCCCTAAATGAACAAGAAAAAAGTGCTCTTTCATCAAGACAATGCACAGTGTCACCAGTCAATGGTTACGATGACAAAATTGTATGAACTGAAGTTCATATTGCTTCCTCGTCTACCGTATTCTCCAGATTTGGCCTCCAGTATCTATTATCTATTCACAGACCTCAAAAAAATGCTCGCGGGAAAGAGATTTGGCTCCGATGAAGAAGTTATCGCCGAAAATGAGGCCTATTTCGAAAGCAAAGACAAATCTTTCTTCAAAAAGGTATAGAAATGTTAGAAAAGCGTTGAACTGATCTTGAAGGAGACTATGTTGATGAATAAAGTCGAATTTTGCAAAAAAAAAAATGTGTTTTAAGTAGCTAGACCAAAAACCTTTCAGCCTACGTGCTAAAACAAACGTCTAACCAAGAGAAAGACAAATATTCCTTGAGTTTTTCCAATTTAGCAGATTTGTAGTTACAAATCTTGCGTGATTTAGGCGCATCCCTGTCACTGAATGGTAGGATACTCGATGCCGAAAGCAGTTTATGGTCGGAAGAACATAACGGTGAATTTACGGTAACAGTTTAAATCTCGGGGTTGGCGGTTAAAAACGGCTCGAGAAGACTGACTCCGTCTCGATTAGCAATCCGTGTTGGTTCCTCGACGAGCTGACTGAGAATGATGCAGCTTCACGGCTTTGTTCGTCAGTCATATGTGCATCCTTAAGCCAGTTGATATTGTGAACATTAAAGTCGCCTAGAATGGCATTTTCGACACTGGGATAATTAATTTGTAAATAACCGATGGCGTCTGTAAGAGAAGTAAAAAGTGTTCTACACTTAATATCATTTGGTGATCGATAGAGGCAGCAGATAAAACTTATGTGGATACGCTCCCTGCAAATAATCTATGTAAAGACAATAAATAGGCATCCCGTTACTGGATTTTGGGTTATCAGCAGCAAAATAAACGATGCATTATTCTAACATGTAAAATCAGTAAAAGCTAGAGTTTGTTAGTGGTTATTTACTATAGCATTGCATTTGAAGATAAAACGAAGTTCATTACTTGTCGAGGTTGGTTACTTGGTTATTTCAAAAAAAAATCACCATCAGATATCATACATAACCTTATATGATTCATTTAATACTTAAATCTTTTTTTTATTTACTTATTATCCGGCTTTGATTTTATCAATATATATTTTTAACAATTTTAGGTGTCATTCTTTAGACGCACTTCCGACAGTGGATTACCAAAACAAACTAACGCAAAAGAATTCTTTTAAAAAAATGGTTGGTAGGAATTTTTAATGGTAGTAACTTAAAGGCAAGTAACCCGTCATTACGAAAAGGAGTCTTAAGTGATTATAACAACTTACAGCCAGACAAGGAGAGTATCGTTTAGATGATGTAGGAGTAAAACTGGAAAAACAGTTTTACTTTACAGCAGGTCTGTAAAAAAAACAAGTTGCTAAATGCTAGTCGATAAATTAAAGACAAATATGTTTTGTAAAGTGGGATATTGAAAATATGGCCACATAGGATTAAATTATTTTATTTTTACCACTATATTGATGGTCAGTGGCTTATCAGTAGAAGATAAATAGCAAAAATATTGAAATATAACTTTTAAAAAGGTTGTGTAATGTTAAATTATGAATAATTTAAAGTTGTTACTTCTTATAGGAAAAAAAATATTCTATTATGCTTTTAGACATTAAGTATAAAACTATTGCGTTTAGACTTACTTTCATTACAAAACTTTTTTTTACAGAATCATCCGAGAAATAAACTTTTAAAAATTTTAATATTATGCAGGATGTTCATTAAATTGTGACTTTTTTCAACATCACTAAAATAAATCAACTCGCCAAATATAGGATATGTAAAGGTTTTCAACGAACTGTTTTAAAAATCCCGCCATACAATTATTGTACTTAGTCCATCCCTAGATAAAGTGTTAAGAAAGTATTATCTGTACCCAGTTAGCTTTAAGGGGGTCACTACCGAGAAAAATGAAAAAAAATACGTTTTTTTTCGTTTTTTTTCCATTTTTATAATCTACAATCATTTCTGCACAAAACAATCCAACCCCCACAATTATACGATGAGTATAAGTGCCTGAAATTTTTATATAAAGTAGTCAAGGTATGAGCCATCAGTCAGTATCGCCAAGATATGAGTCCCGCTCAGCCTTCGCCTAGCTTCGCACTACGCACCTTTCAATATACCACCCCATTCCACCCATTATGAAGTTATTATTATTTTCACTATTATTATTATTATCCCACTTTTTATTAACAATGCTTAGGAATAATTATATAACACTATTTACTATATACAAATAAAAAACTTTATTTTTACAAAAATATTTTCAAATACTATTTACTATATACAAATAAAAAACTTTATTTTTACAATAATATTTTGAAAAGTAATAATAAGATTTTATTATTTTGTTATACTTTTTTTTTAACTAAAATGAACCCGCTTCATATGACGGGCCTTCTTTTTTTTCTAACTTCTTAAATTTTTCTTCTAAACTTTTTTTCTTGCTCTTGAAATTTTTGCCTCTCGCATTTCGATGCTTGTTGTAAGTCTTTCTCGGCTTTCACTATTCTCATTTCATCTTCCTTCATCAGCCCAGCAATTGTAAATTTTCCAGGGTCAATGAAAAGTTTTTCAAATACTCGGCAGCGGGAAATATTACCTTCATTGAAGCAGCATAGTGCATCATATGCACCTAATTCTAGTGTGCTTTTCTCTACAAAAATATTTTTTGGGCATCTAACCCACAATGCATTATTATAGCTTTCGTTTGTGTTTTGTGTCTTACCGTGAACACATTTTTCTAACAGGGCTGGATTCGCCAGGTCCCTGAAGACAGGTTTCAAAATTTCCATTACTACTTTTGGTAGATGAAAATGCTTTGAGTGCTCATATAATTTTTTTTCTGCCTGGGCCTTGAGGAACTTACACCAGTCCAAGCTGCATAAACTGTGTGCCGGATTCTGGTCGTTTGAGCCGAGATGAAAAAATTCTGCCCATACTGCTTTTTTCATCTCAGCCAAGCTGCCAACGTTTCTTCGTATGGCTAAGCCATAAAACTTTTGAATGTCGTTTATTGCCACATCCGTGAGTCTGCCCTTTCCTCCTATCGGCTTTCCATCTTGCAGTTTTTTGGACGGGTAGGAAGTTTTTAGCTTTCTGAGTCTAGATCTCATCCTTTTTTGTACATGTCCTATACATTCTAACTTCTGAACTAAGAGACTATCTCCGGAAGGGTTTTGTTCTACAACCTTCAAGAAACCCTTTGAGTCTCCATCACCTAAGTAGTGAGAATATCTCACATTGTATTTGTCCATTGACCTCAGGAAAATTTGCTCTGCACCAGCTGCTTCCATAGCCCCACTGGTACCACTATGATTGCAATTTTCATTATGTGTATTCTGAAATTTTAGTGGACAACGACAGTGTTTGGAGAGTACCACAATATCCACTATTTTGCCTGAGTCAGTACTCGCAGCAGAGACCACGCCATTTAAAGAAGTATGGCCCCTTTTTTGCCAACTGCCATCTAGTGAGATGGCCAAATCCCTGTTGCCACTATTTGAAATACAGGCTTCCTCTACGGCAGCCACCATTATATCTTTTCCAACTACTTCAAGAGCTGAACGAATAACATTTTGGTGCAAAAAGTGCTTGCTTTGTGGGGGAGGAATGTTCATCATAGCACAAAGAAGTTTAGCTCCAGCAAATCCTTTACCAGTACACCTAAGTGCATAAGTAAATCTAATATTTATTGTATCTAATTTCACAGATTTACCTTCGAGTTCATAATCCAGTTTCTTGGAGTTCCTTAGTTTATTTAGGACTTGACAATTCTGACAAACAATCTTTATAGTGGATGCCAAACCGTTTCTCAAACAAACACTTAGGGTGATTTCACCACCACATTTTTTGCAGTCCACTGTTGAGTTCAGTGCTTTACTCAGCTCTCCAACATCCACCAAATCATACGCATGGTTGCTCATGAATGACTCAAATTTATTTTGATTACCTAGTTTTTTTTTGAAGAAGAAGGTGTACGATTTTCAGATGAGGTTGATGGTGTTGATTCAACAGATGGTAAGGACATGACCAATTTACGAGCAACAGAAATATGTGTCCCACTAAAAGGTTTATTCCTTTTCATGCTCTTGAAGCTAGTCTTTGGCTTAGTCATTTTTCTTCACAAAACAATAATAAAAAACTATAATAAAATAACAATAAAATAAAATTTAAAATAGCAATAGTAACAGAAAACAGGAAAAAGATTTGTAAATATGTAAACAAAAACAATCTCTCACGTAAAATATAACCAAACAAAACAAAACTAAAAAAAAAAAAATTTGGAAAAAAACATATTTTGTTGTAAACCATCAGTGTTGCCAAACTTGTTTTTGCAAAAAAAAGAAGACAAACACTCTAGAAATAAATTAAAAAAAGTTGATTATAACAAAAAAGCAGTCAAAACTACAACTTTTTAGTTTTTCGGCTCTCCTGAAAAATTGACTTTTTTGTACATTTGCCCCATTATCTTCAAAACTATAAAGCTATTTTTTTTTCCATGGCAACACTGTCTACAGTTCGGACTAAGGAAATGTCAAACAAAACAGCTGGTAATTTACCGCGTCAATTCAAACATACAAATATAATTCATGAACTTTCAAAATTTCTAGAAAATGTAATTTAAATTATTTCTTTAAACCCTTAGTCCCATTAAATTATATAATAATAAATAATAAGTGTGCAAAGTTTCGTTGAAATAGGATGAACGGTTGCTGAGAAAATGGGTTTTACTTTTCAATGTAAATTGACCTCGGTAGTGACCCCCTTAAGCATTAGCGATGAGCTTAACAGCGACTTTTAGCCGACACTGTGGCAGATTCTTTTAACAGCGACGTTGCATCGCTCCGTCCGAAATCTCCGGAAATCCGTAACTACTGCTACTTAATGATCGATTACGGTGCCGCACAATGGGGCGAATGCGTTATTTTTTGGTCATTTGCTTATAACTTCCACATTTGTTATTGGAATGACTTCAAACTTAATACACATAATGTACGATTAATATATGTTCAGTATATGAAATAAAAATCATACTATATACTGTTATCAAGTGCGCGATAAAACGTAAAGATGATTATTTCAAAATACTAGACAACAAATTGAAAATTTTTTCGATTACATGAGTGCGAATAGTCATTTTCAATGTATTTTCGCCTGCTGAACATGAATCCGTTGTCCAAATTTGGCTACCGCGTCGTAATTTTGAGAAAAATGATGGAAATTTGCAAGAAACGACGGTTTCAAGGATTTTCATGGCATAACACAGGCACAAATATTTTTCTCATAAATTTCGTTAATACTACGCGTAAGTATCAACATTTAGCTTTAAAATGCCTTTTGTTTCGTTTTGGTACATTTTTTTAGTGTTCCGTACGGAACACTTATAAGATCACTTTGGTGTCTGTCTCTCTGTCTGTCTGTCTGTCACACCCGATTTTCTCCGAAACTATTTTACATAGAAAAGTGAAATTTGGTAATAATATAGGAATTGATGGCCTCATCAGAGCCATGTAGTTTTGAGAATTAAATTTTGACTTAAGGGGCTAGTTTTGGGGGGTGAAGTCGAAAGTGAAAAAAAAATTTTTTTACTAGGTCATCGAGTGTGGTGTCAAATGAAAGCGTGTGAAAACACGAGTAAAAAATATATATATAATATTATACTTGCGCGCACTTTTCTTTGTATAATTTTTAAAAATTCGCGAAAAATCGCTGTCCCGGGCCTTATCTCGAAAAGTACTTATCAAAAAATTTCGAAAAAATTCTGGAATATTCTCCACGGGGTGTAGATTGAACGAAAATTATCACGAGTGCATTACCTTTAATAATTTAATGGTATATAAAAAAAAAACAAAAATTTCAAGGTCATCAGATTTCAGTAAAGATTGGAAATAAACTTTGTTGAAAACTCATTTGGGGTGTACTTTGTGAAGTCACTGTTCATTTTATACCTCTGTAACAAAATTTTTTTATTTTAAAAGCAATCAACGTACGGAACACTAATTGCCCAAGTTCAACTTGCACTTGACCGGTTATTTCATTTTCGAGGTATAGCTAAAATTAGAAACACTGGTTGCACTTACGCAGCATTAATATCATTGTCCCGTGTTACGATTGCCCTACGCATGCGACATGTAACTGAACATTAACCCATCAAAATACACTCATGAAGCGAATAATATTTCGAATATCATTTATCTGCTCTTAGTGTTATCCAGGATCAACGACGTGGACGTGACAGATATTTGATCCCTCGGGGTGCTTGATTTTTGTGAGTCCCCTTGCCTCTCACATTTGTACTTCTTGTTTTAATCATCATAATCTGTATCATCATCACTGAAATGTAATAGATGTTTTACATCTTCGGACAATTCTTTCTTCTTACGTTCCATCAATTTTCGCGAATTAAATATTATCGGATCTGAAGCAATCATCAAATTATTAAAAATATCTTTATTATTATATATTCGAGACATTCTTCGCGAACGGTTTTCTCTATATTTTCTGAAATATTTGTGATTTGCTTCCTGAGCATCTTCAGATAATTGCCCTATTGGCACGATAGCATTTGTTATAATCTCGCTGCCATGAATCAATAACTTGTGGATTGACACTGGCATGTAGTACCATGGGTATAGTGATACAAATATTTCGGCAGTTCTTTTTCATTTCATTGGAATATTGCCCGAGAGAATGGCTGAGTGGAGAACGTTAAATCAAGTCGGGGGAACTTTAATGTCCATTTTTTTACCAAAGGGGGACGAAGGGGGATAAAAATAGGATATCTCCGGAAACTAGAGACTTTGCCCTATCAGATGGTGAAAGCGCCATCTCATTCCACCTCATTCGAAAAACTTTATACATCTTTGAATATTGAAGTAAGAATAATTTTTTGTGTCGAATATGTCAAATGTTTATTAATATATTGTAGCACTCTAATGCCGTTACACTAAGATTAATTTGTTGTTTGAAACCTAATAAACAAGTTCTAGTAAGCGTTAAACTCATATTCGTAGTTATGTTGTCCATAGATAATTTAGAATGTAATTTCTCGAATTACAGAAATTCCAACATTGACGAAAATGTCACACTTCAATGGATAATTTTAAGGAAGGCAGAAGGAATAAATTAGTTATAAACATATTTATGTATGGTTTATGATATATATTAAAGGAAAAAATCGTTAATATTCGAAAAATACATCTTTAATTTTTTCATCCAATATCCGATTTTTTACGCCGTCGCCCCAATGTGTGCCGGTCACAGCCAGCCGACGACTCAGCAGTACACCATGATTCGTTTTTTTTTTTAATTTTTATGACCCCTTATTTCTGATATTTAAATATTTAAAACAGCGACTAGAGTCGCTGCCTTTCGAAGAATTGGGTCGCAGGGATTACCTGTGACTATCGTAAGTCAAAGGTAAAAGTTACAGGTATGATAATATCTGCTCATCTCTATTAGGCATCATGATATGTGGTGTATCGAAACACATTTTATTGAAAAAAAAAATGTCAACAAATCTTGCAGAGAATGTATTAACCAAAGATTGTCAGAGAGATTGACCTATTGAAATAGCTAACGTTCAAAATTCAAAAGGCCCTGTTTTCTTTGTTATTAAACCTTTATATTAGTATATAGTGAAGTGATTTATTGTTGTAAGCACCATAATTGAAAAAATGTCCCAACTTAGAGAATACCCTCTATTTTGAGATTTACTAGATTGTTGCGCTTAAAAAATAGACCATTAGAAAAAAGATCTCTTTAAAGAGAGGATAATGAAACTTCGTAACCATGAAAATATACATCCAACCGCCCAAAAATTCCAGATCATTTTGAAGCCTGAAACAAAGTAGGAGACAGACGAGGAGAATAGACGATGGAAGTTACAGTTAAGCATCTTTAGTTCTTAAAACGCAGATAATAAAACTGTCCATTTTTAAATTGTAATAAGATTATTTTTAAGACTTCCTGTGCTTTCTCCATTCATTCCCTTTCTCTAGTTATATAAGTATATGTGACTTTTCCTGCGCATCACACTAATTCAGTATATATTTGAGTTTATTCCTACTTTGTTTATAAATTTTTCAAGAAACGCTATCTATTGTTTAATTCAACAAATAGAAAAACTCTTTAACTGCGTTTTAATAAAATTATTATAAATTGAATACAGAGATAAGAATCTTTATTATTATTCCAATTAATTTTTTATACCTAAATCTCGACAAAAAAATACCAAATTTATTGCCCTAGTTAATATCTTGGGAGCGATATTAACGTTTAAAAACAACTTTTGAATTGAATTTAAAAACTTTTTGTTTTTGTTGGTTCTGAACAGAACTTTATTAGATCAGATTTTACAACATACTGCACTGGCTTGGCTTGGTTACATATATTTATAAACTATTTTATGATTACCATGCAGAACGGTATCAGACAAAGGAAATCTGTATTAAGTGCTTTTTATGCATTTCAGCATATTGTTAGAATATAACTCCTCCCGACCTAGTTAGAAAGATAACCTTTGGGGTTGATTTCGGTGTAATGTTGCGTTTCCTGATGACATATCCATAGGTTGGGGTTGATTTGATCTACAGTCAGTCAAAGTGAAACTCGTACACTAGCTTCAATATAATTTTATTTGTAACACAAAAAGCACACTGAAAGAATAACATTTTATCATTTAACTCCCAATTAGTATAACTAAATAACAATGCGAATAGTAAATTATTCCAAATATTTTAACAGAAAAATAAAAATATTATTTTTAAACCTCAAAATGAAACTCGTACAAATGTAAAAAAATGGCTTTCTATACTGTCTAATATTTTGTTGGTAGGCCTTTGTTTCCTATCACATCTCTTAGTCGATTGGGGACCGACCGCACCAATTTTTCACAATATTCTGGCGATATTTTTTTTCCCATTCTTCCTGTAATACAGCCTTGACTTGATTTTTATTAGAAATTTCATGTTTTCTGATGGCAATTTTCAAATAGCTCCATAAATTTTCAATTACATTAAGGTCTGGACTTTGTGGTGGCGTTTCGAGTACTTTTGGACAGTTGTATAAGAGCCATTGTTTAACTCGTTGTGCTTTATGCTTGGGATCATTATCCTGATAAAATTTGAATGATCCCTGCAATCCAAACTTTTCCGCGCTTTGCTTTAAATTTTGCTTCAATATGTCCAAATACATATTTTGATCCATTATACCCTCTATAAAATGTAAGTTTCCTGGGCCTTTGGCAGACATACACCCCCACACCATAACGGATCCTCCTCCATGCTTAACTGTCGCTCTTAGATTTTTTTCTTTTAGTGCTTCATTTGCCCTTCTCCATACTCTTAGCTGCCCATCCGATCCCCAAATGTTAAACTTACTCTCATCAGTGAAAATAACTTCTTTCCAGAATTCAAAATCCTTTTCACGGTATCCTTCAGCAAACTGTAGTCTTTTAACTTTATTTACTTTACTAATAAATGGCTTTTTTCTAGCAACCCTGCTATTTAATTTATGTTTTTTTAAAAGATTTCTTATTGTTTGTGGATTAACACTTTTATGCAAATATTTTTTCAGCTTCCTTTGCTAGCTTAGGAGCAGAAATTTTTGGATCTTCTTCCACTTTTCGCAAAATCCATCGTTCGTCGTAATAATTAAAAATTTTTCTGGGACTTTTCCTAACTTTATTTTTTATTCTATTTTCATTTTTGTAGCGGTCTACAATGCTTTGAACTGTTGTATGACTTCGGTTCACAATCTTGCCGATTTGACGGTAGGACTTACCCATCTGAAAATGATGGATTATCAATTCCCTTTCGGCAACGCAAGTTTGTCCTCGTTGCCGTCCCATATTTTAAAAACAAAATTAAACGACAGTAAATGTTTGAAACTATCACCAGACACTATAATTTTAGAATAAATTTGTTTCAAGGTATTTTTACAACAATTAGATACTAACTGTACGAGTTTAATTTTGGCGTTCTAAATGCAAATTTATAACAATTTGTTTACATTCCAAATTTTTTTTAGATCACTATATGCTGAGGAATTTGTACTAATACGCAGGTCACACAAAATGTATTTGCTGTTGTTTATTTTACACTGAGATAAAAATATTTAAAATTTTTATAGTGTACGAGTTTCACTTTGACTTACTGTAACTATGGAAGATGTTGCCTATCGTTTTATTCCACGGTAGGATGGTTGTTGAAAATTATTATTTCTCTGCGAGAAATTATTTATGTTTTGTCTCGGTGGATATAAAGGTAAATTTGGCCTTATCATACGATTTTATGGATTTTGGAAATTTTTGAATATTTGCGTTTTGAACATTTCTCTGAGGGTTATATCGGAATTGACCGTATTCTAAAAATTGGCAAGGGTTGTTTTTATTTGGTCTGTTCATGTGTGGAACATTCTGGGGTCTTAGATTATAATTTGTCGGTGGATTACTCATTTGGGTATTTTGACTTGTTGAGGTATTTTGATTGACTTTGGTTATTAAATTGCTTCGATTTTTATATTGTATAAAGTTTTCTTCTTCTTGAGCAAAGCTCATTACTTGTTCAAAGGATAATGGATTTTTTTAATCTTACTACCAGCGGCATGTTATATGGTAGGTTATTTATATAAGCTTTCAAAATTAAGTTACTGTATTCTTGAATTTTTAAAATTTTTATGTTACGCGCTATGTTTTTCATGTTGATTTTTGCAAATAATAAGTTACGTGCATCTTCCGAATTGTTTAATGGATTCATTTTTTTTTTATTTTAAACGTTATAATATCCTGTATCTATCTATCTGAGAATGTTTCGATTATCGTGTTTTTTACTAAATCCCAATTATTTAATTCGACACGGGAAGCAATCAAATCTGCTGCTCTTCCGCTTAATTTTGACAAAATGGTATTAAATAAACACACATTTATTGGGGCATTTAGATCTTCTCTATTTATATGGTTGTTTAAGAAATTGTCACAGGCATTAATGAATCTCGTGATTAATTTGGTATTTCCATCGAATGAGGGGATGTTATCAGCTTGGTTACGGATTAAATTGTAATTAGGGTTTGCCATTATTTTCAAAATAAGGTTTCAAAAATTTCAAGAAAATTCAAAAATATGGGGAAAATGTAAAAATATGTATAAGATATGTATATATAAAAATATGTTAAATAAAAGTTACACCTTAAAATTAAATTGCCTTAAAACTAAAATTTGCGTGAATTTTTTGAATTTCACTGCGTGAATTTTCAAAAATTTCCTGCCTTCAGCCTCGAAATTCTCTGCTCTTTTTTGTTTGAAATCCTCACTGCGTGAGTTTGTATAGTTTATCTCATTGCGTGAGTGTTTCTGAAAAGAAAAGAAAATTTGGTTTTGATGTTCTCACTGCGTGAGTTTGTAAAGGTAACTCACTGCGTGAGCAAAATTGCTTGAAAAAGAAAATTGTTTGAAAAATAGAAAAATTGCTTTTTTTCCACTGCGTGGACTCACTGGTCGATTTCTGAAAGTGTCAATTGATTTTCACTTACAAAAGGAGATTCTGCGGGTTCATGCCTTGCTGTTGTGATTTCTTCTTGTTTCTTAATTTCTTCTTTGTTTCTTTGTGACTTCTTGTTTCTTCTTCCAGAAGGATGAACTTTGTTCTTCTCTGGATACCAACTATGAGTCTTTGAGCGATGCTTGTCTCGTTGAGCCGCACCAATAGGAGTTTTGTTAGCCTAGTTGAAAGTCTCTTGAGCGATTTTTGTCTCGCGAAACGAACCAATAGGAACTCGTTATCCCTGGCCTGGAGGGCTGAAAATTGTCTAATTTTGTTCCGTTCTTTTTCCGTGAATCGTTGAGACGAACCAGAATCTGTTTTGCGCGATGCAACTTGTTGACTCTGTCGAAAATTCACACTGCGCGATTGACTCTGTCGAAATTTCCTTCCGCACTGCGCCAGTTAATATCTTGGGAGCGATATTAACGTTTTTAAAAACAACTTTTGAATTGAATTTAAAAACTTTTCGTTTTTGTTGGTTCTAAACAGAACTTAATTAGATCAGATTTTATGATTACCATGCAGAACGGTATCAGACAAAGGAAATCCGTATTAAGTGCTTTTTTATGCATTTCAGCATATTGTTAGAATATAACTCCCTTTCCTTTTTTTAATGTGCCGTACGGAACATTTACGGGATCACCGAAGTGGCAACTGTCTGTCGGTCACATCCGATTTTCTCTGAAACTATTTGACATAAAAAGTTGAAATTTGGCACAAACATAGGAATTGATGGCCCAATCAGAGCCGTGTAGTTTTGAAAGTTAAATTTTAACTTAAGGGGTTTGTTCGGGGGGGTGATATCGGAAGTGACAAAAAAAATTTTACAAGGTCATCAAATGGGGTGTCATATGAAAGCTTGTGAAAACACGAGTTCAAATATATATATATATATATATATATATATATATATATATATATATATATATATATATATATATATATATATATAATACTCTTGCAAACTTTTGTTTTATATTATCTAAGAGTACTGATCAATAAAAAAGTTTGGAATATTCTCCATTAAAAAAAACGTTCTATTTATTGCATTTTTCAGAATATTCAATTAATGTTAATAGACAAGTATACGGGCAGACAACAGTTAAACTTCAGACATTACTTTCAAGCTTTTCAAGTAGGTTTTTTTCCGTCTATACAATCGAGAATACCGAAATTAATGTTTTATTATTTTGCTGGCATCTTAAATCCCAATAAATTAAGCTATTTTAGCACGTTAAATAATAAATGAGATACGACCCTTTGAACTTTTTAATAATTTACATGTCAGTCCTGTGCATTATCCGTTATGCTTTTACTACAAGCTTTCGATTTCTGTTGTGAAGTTAATAAATTTAGATTTTATGGGTATTTTTCAACGCTATTCCCAGATATTTGTCAACATGGCAATTGTATTATTATTATTCAGTTAATAATAATTAGAGACCGGATTATATGCAACATAAAAATCTTGAAATATGCATGCAAATATGTATGAAAAGGGACAAAATATGCAATATTAAATAATAATAAAAGTAGTAATTTTTAGTTTTTTATTTCAAAATCAGCATAAAATTAACAAGTTATCGACGATGTTTAAATTTAATTAACAATTATTTAACATTTTTTAAAATTATTTAACATTTGTATTCTTGTACACGTAAACAATAAGGTATTGTTCCAAATGTTGGGTAGTAAGATTATGTCTTCGATCACTTAAAATATTTTTATAAGTGGAAAAAGACCGTTCCACATCCACTGAGATAACTGGGCAGTATTTGAATTTGGCTGCTATGTTAGCAAAAGTTCACCCGTCCCATTAACCCAGATATGCCCAAAATAATTACAACTTATTTTTTTTTTATTATTTTAATGTTCAATGAGATTAAAATAGCAAATAAAACACATTTTTGTTCTTGCTGGACAGTTATGTATTTAAAAAAATATGGTTTTGTAGCCGTACTATATATAGGACAATCGGCATATAATACACTCCAAAAAATATTTATTTAGTATGATAAGATAAAAAAACATTTAACGTGTAACCCAATGTCACATTTTTGACATCTGGTTGTCGTTTTTTGATGACATCCTGCACACCTTGTTTGTTTATTTTGCGATATCACTAAATGGTCCAACCTGTCATACCTTAGTTCTAAATTATGATTTTTTGACGCATGTCCTTTCTGATACACAAATTTTTTTTTGTTCTGCACTAACACTACATTAGCAATGGCGCGTCTAAATGAAAGCTGGTCCATTGTCCCGCCATGATATTTATGAATCTGCCATGCATTATGAACTGCCATGTCTACACAATGAGCTATAAGAGGAAAATACCATTTCTTCCCTCTTATGGCGGTGCGATACAAACTTATGTTTTGGTCTGATCGGTCGACGCCTCCCATGCTCCTGTTGTATAACTTCACCACATGGGGTTGTTCCACTTGAATAAATTTTTTCTCCTTCTGAGAGTATCTTCTCACGAAATGTAACGGATTTACACCACCGGCATTAGAGCAAAAAGTAACTATGTTGTTATCATTCCATTTTACAAATATAATATTGTCATCCTTAATCTTTATATAGTCATGAGTCCCACGTTTACACTTCTTCATGGTCTTTGAATCGTGCAATGTACTACAAGGAATACGATTTTCACGTATAGTTCCGGTCCCGAACATATCTTTTTCGTTCAAATATTCTAACAGAGGAACAGAGGAAAAAAAATTGTCAAAAAATAAATGGAACTTCAAATCCTTCCAATTTGACCTAAGAGCATCAGCGTATTCCAAAACAACAGCCGTTCCAACTCCAAGATCCTTATAAATTTGACTAATATTCGTGGAAGCTCCTTGATAAGGCTCGAACCAATTTATATAACCTTGGCGGGTAGTGCCAACCCATAATTTATAGCCATACCGTATTGGTTTACCCTGTATATATTGTTTACAACCATGTCTGCCTGTGTATGGAACCATGGCTTCATCTATACTATGCTCTACCTGTGTGTAAGCGTGTTCAATAAATTTCTTATTTAGATATGTAAAAATTGGTCTAACTTTCGCGAATTTATCAGACGTATCCAATTTATTATTATCATCTAGATGAATGTTTGACACAATAAATTCAAATTTGTTTCTGGATATTGCTTCAGATACTAATTCATTGTGTGAGTCTTTTGAACGTTCCCAAAACATTCGCCTTCTTGGAATCGGAATAACTCCACTTAGTAGAAGGACTCCTAAAAAGCATTTTATTTCACAAATATCGACACGAGTTGCTTGATTTTTCTGTGAGGCGTATCGATTGGTTTCCTCTGCAATTTTTTCTACGAGTTCATGGTCAAAAAATAAAGAAAACAATTCAGTGGGAGAATACTCAGGTCTATGAAAAACTTCGGGTTCTTCAACATGAACAATGTTGGTGGCTAAGTCCTCTTTCACGTATTGGTATTTCTTCTTCTTTTTTGTGGTTTTTAGAGTTGATTCTTTCCTTGTTATCACTCTCGCTAAAGGGACCTCATCTTCGGACTCCCATTCTTGATCTTCTAAAACGTACTTTGCAGTAACTTCGACTTCGTTCTGCATTTGTGAGGCTGGTAAATTGTTTATGTCAACATTGTCCTCATCGCTGGAGTCCTCATCCGTCAAATTTTCCGTAGCATTGTTGGGAGGAAATAGAGTTATTGTATCTGCATTTATTTCGTTGTCTTCAATCATTGCGAGAGCTTCGTGTAAGGAGAACCCCCTACAAAAAAGATACTCGTAAAAATTATTTCTTAAATAATGACGTAGGTAAACATTGGCAATACATTTTTGGTATGTGGCGAGACTTTAACAATTGTTTTGAATAATTATAACAATTTTTTAATTCTCTATGGAACCCAGATGTATTATAATATACTATAATATTGATAGTATTATATGTGCCCAATGTACTAAATATAGGACGGCTGTTTTTAATTACTAATAGACAAACAACTACTTGAAATCAACATGTTTATCATACAAAAATCAATTGCTTACATTGTTAGCTAACTAAACTTATCTATAAAATATCATTAGATAATTTAAAAATAGCCGAAACATAACCTACCTTACAAACTTCACGCCGAACTCGGCCATTCTCAGAAAACCACTAACTGACGCTTCGCAATAAACAAGATTTCTCTCTAGAAATATAATACCGTGCTATCACCAACGGCGCATAAGATCAAACTACCTAAAAATTCCACATACTGCGATATTTGCCGCCGATCGTCGCCGAGATTTGCCGAGTTTGAAGCGTACTACATATAGGTCATTGGACATATCTGGGTTAATAAAACTATCAATTTGACACAAAGGTTCAAAGCCTGGGTTATTGCACAAAATGTTTTCAAACTTTTCTTTAACTCTACGCGGGAATACATCTGGCAATTTGGAGTTTATTTGACGGATTTTATTCATTAACTGAATTGATTCGGTCAACGCCAAACCTCGAGTTTCAAGCTTTTTAATACCCGTAGATATGTGGGAAAACTGAGTGCTAATCAAAGCTATGTTTTTTTTTAATGTCAGAATCGTTAAATGCTTCCTTGGACTGACGAACTGCCATAGCCTCTGGACTATCGAAGTCATTTACTACACCTTTGATGGCCTCGAAATGTTCATTGTAAAATAGTACAGCTTCAACCCATGTTCCCCATCCAGTTACCACTGGTTCGGGAGGTAAAGGCACATTTGGCAGTTTTTCTTTATAGGCGTTATTGCGAGCAGGTGCCTTAAGAAACACTTTCTTTGCTGATGAAATTAGTTTATTTACATTTCCAAACGTAAATAGTACTTCTTCAGCGAGTCGATGGACTCCGTGAGCAAAGCACGTCACATGAATTAAATTTGGATAAAATACTTGGAGAACTTTGGCTGCCTTGATCATATAGGGAGCAGCATCAGAGAGAAATATAAACTCTCTTTCATCTGCAGAAGATTCAGGAAATATTTTTTACTACTCTCATTTACAAATCTGGCGATCGTAAAATGATTTGTCTTGTCAAGTTCTTTGCTTAATGCACCCACAATTAAATTCGCAATATAGCGACCACAACTGTCGGTAGTTTCATCAGCTGAAATTCAAATAATGTCATCCTTAAGTTCATTACGTATTTCTTCCAGAACATGTTGGTATGTAATTTTTTACGCAGTGTTGATTCGTCTGGTATTTTTTGATTAAAGCAATACTTTCGCAGAAAATCTTTGAATGTAGGATTTGTAAGTTTGTGGAGAGGAATATTACTTGCAAGCAATGCTTCACATAAATCCATGCTAAAGTGGTTTTTTTGTTTGCCTACAGAAGTGGAATCACTGCTACTTGCTGCTGTTATAAGTTGTTGTCGTAGGCCTTTTTTTTTGCAATCCTGCGATATGAAGACCTGTCTTGACATGCTGGTCAATTTGAAGCTTTTTTGTGCACGAAACATTTTTCTCGCAAACTCGACAATATAAAACATTTTCGTCGTATGTAAATGTTCCAGTTACCCACGAAGAGACACTTTTTTTGCGGGTGGCATGGTACACGTTAAACTTTAACACAACACGTTAAAAATTGCAAAAAGGCTACACTGATGCAAGCGCGTCGACAATAATGTTAAAACTGACATCTTGTTTTAAAATCAAAATTCGTCTTCGAGAAAATTGTTTATTTGATCCACGCTCAAACAAATATTCTTAGAAAGTAACTACTTATCACTCAATATCCCGACCAAGAAACAAAGGAATAAAATACCGTCGTAATTTTGAGTATTTTCTTGACACTATAACCTAATCGATGTTTAGATTATTGCAGGTAATGTCCCGGCGATAAGATCGGTTCCAGACGGCGACATTAACAATACCCTGAGCAATTCAATTGCCTAGTAATACCGAGAAATATTGTAAATATAGGGAAAATATGCATCATTTGGGTAAAATATGCAATAATCGGTGAGAATGGTCTAAATATGCAAATGCATATGAAAATGTGCAAATGCATATAATCCGGTCTCCAATAATAATACAAGTATTTTTTGAAATAGGACGAAAGTTTAAAAATATCGTAGAGCGCGTTCATAAATAGTATTTTTTTCTTAAAAGATGTAATTTAATCAGATTTTGCGACTAACGTTTACAGTAAAATACGAAAATTGTACTAAATTAATTTTATTTGCCTAGACTTTTATTACAAACTAGCAGTGCCCGCGGCTCCGCTCGCGTGGACTTCATTCACTACTATCGTTACTGCTTATTCCTTATGTTACCTAACGTAATAAAAATATCTGCCATTATTTCCCCTTATCTCCCATTATTTCTCCTTATCTCCCATTATCTCTACATAATTTCCATTATCTAGGCTTATCTCTGCTCATCTCCCATTATTTCTCCTTATCTCCCATTATTTCCCCTTATCTTCCATTATCTCCCATTATCTCACCTTATCTCCCATTATCTAGGCTTATATCTAATTATATAGAATATATGTATAGATTTATAAAAACACGCAAATCGGATAAGTGGTTCTCGAGTGATAAGCTCACTAACGGACAGACAGACAGAGATACGTTGCATATATACATACATATATATATATATATATATATATATATATATATATATATATATATATATATATATATATATATATATATATATATATATTATAGAAGTATAAAAATATATATATATATATATATATATATATATATATATATATATATATATATATATATATATATATATTATAGAAGTAATAAAATATATATCTATAACCTGGTCAGAGAACATAGGTATGAATTTAAAAAATCACGTAAATCGGATAAGTGGTTCTCGAGGGATAAGCGCACTAACGGACAGACAGACAGACAGAGAGACGTTGCATTTTATATATATTATAGGTATAGATTATTATTATTATTATTATATAACCAGGCCAAAAAATATATGTATGAATTTAAAAAAAAAATACACGTAAATCGGATAAGTGATTCTCGCGTGATAAACGCACTAATGGACAGACAGACAGACAGAAAGACATTGCATTTTATATATATTATAGATTATAGATCTTATACCCTATCGTAATAAAATATAGTCTATAATCTTGCCAGAGAACATATGTGTTTTAAAAAAAAAGTACGTAAATCGGATAAGTGGTTCTCCAGTGACAAGCGCACTAACGGACAGACAGATCGACAGACAGACAGAGAGACGTTGGATTTTATATATATTATAGATAAGGTAAGCAATTTTAAAAATATTTAACTATGACGATTTTCAATAAATTTTTGAGGTAGTATTATATCAAAATTAAACTTTCGAACACGACACGTTGCATGGACAATTCAAGCACTGTTCGATGACAGTTTTGAATATTTATGTTAGATTTTTTTATGGGTCTAGCACACGTGCTGTAGCGCTAAAGCGCTACAGGTGCGACACTTGTGCGGAAAAAGCGATTCACGTTGTTCTTGAATCGCTGTAAATTGTACTCGGTGGGAAATACAGTCCTGGGCAAATCATTCCGAAGGGATGATGTTCTCCATATAAAAGACTGCTTGAAAAGCGTTGTACGAGGAGTTAGATTCTGACTAAGTGCATTTTTAAGATGAGTTTTTAAAATAGCTTTTATATAGGCTTCATTTGGCCTCTCTCTCTATTCGTTTCCTCAGTCTTGAGGGTCGTGATCTCTCTGGAATGACTTCACTGTTCTGTTCACTATTTCTCTCCATTTCTCTCGATCTTCTGCCAAGTGCAACGATACATGGAGTGGTTGATCCATAATTTGTTTTATTTGATTTGACCATCTCGTTGGCGAACGGCCTCTACTCCTTTTACCCTGGACCTCTTCCATTATTATTAGCCGGTCTACATTATTGCCTGGCCTTCTAGCTACATGTCCAAAATACTGAAGAATTCTTTTCATGCATAGTGATGATAACCTTACAGTTACGTTTAGTTCATTCAGTATAGATTGATTAGTTCTTCTGGCGGTCCAGGATATTCTCAACATCCTCCTATAGCACCACATTTCAAAGGAATCAATAGATTTACGTTCCTTTACTTTAAGTGTCTAGGATTCTACACCATATGAAAATATTGGAAATACTAAGGTCTGTACAAGATTTAATTTCGTTCCTTTAGTTATGAACGGACTTTTCCATATCTTAGTAAGTCTCGTCATAGCATTTCTTGCTAGGGATATTCTTCTTTTTATTTCATTCTCGCATCCTCCCATACTACTTACGGATGATCCCAGATATACAAAGGTTGTTACTCTCTCAATGCCATTGAGTAAGTCGGATCTTACTATTTGGTCAGACTTATCGACTATCATCAGCTTCGTTTTGTCCCTATTTATGGTCAGACCTAGTTTCTCACTTTCTTGCTCTATCCGATTTAAAAGTGTAGCCATCTCTTCCTCAGTCGCTGCAAATATGGGGGTATCATCAGCGTAACGCAAGTTGTTTATTCGCTCACCTCCTATTAGGATTCCACCATCCCATTCATTCAACGCATTTCTCATTATAAATTCACCATAAACATTAAATAATGTAGAAGACAGAACACACCTCGGCGAGGATGAAACTGATCGGATATTGTATTGTCTATTCTCACCACTGCAGTGCTGTCCAAGTAGAGGTTTTTAATCAGTTTAATCAGATGATAAGGAACACCCATTTGCTCTAGTACCTCCCAAAGCTTTTTCCAGTTGACAAAATCAAAAGCCTTATTATAGTCTATGAAGCACATTACCATAGACACATTATACTCTCTACATTTCTCTATCAATTGTCTTATGTTAACAATCTGATTTCTTGTGCCTCGTCCTTTAATGAATCCCGCTTATTCTCTAGATATTTGTTGGTCAACATAATATCTTAAACGATTATTTATGATATGTAGCATTACCTTACTTGGATGTGATAATAGAGATAATGTACGATAATTACTACATTTACGGGTAGAGCCTTTCTTATGTAGTGGTATTATTATAGAGGTCGTCCAATCTTTCGGCCATATTCCAGTTTTCCAGATGTTATTACATATTTTATAGATCATCCCCACTGTGTCATGATCTAGTTCCTTAAGAATATCTCCCGTGATGTCATCGTAGCCAGGTGCCTTATTGTTTTTCAGTTTCTTAACAGCATCCTCTACTTCACTCCTCATTATTTCAGGTTCTTGCTGCGTGGCCAAGACCAAGTAAAAATAATGCTTCAATTTATGAAACATATTGTTCACGAATTAAAAATAATTCTTTCAAGATACGGAACATTTTGAAAGAGGCAGAGAATAAAAACGAGAATTTTTATGGCCTTTTTAAAAGGTTTAAATATAAAATAAATTATTGGAATAATAATAAGCTTAACTTTATATTTTTATTTTGCCACTGTTACTTTTAGATACTTTTTATTGTATTTTGTGTGTTGTTATTATCTAGCTTTTATTTTACGTACAATAATATTAGTTTTAATTTTAAAAAAATAATTAAAAGTTTTAAACGTAAGAGCTGTGTGTTTTGTGATATTTTTATATGAATAATTTTACCATTAGCAGTTAGTACTCTGCTAAAAAATCAAGTACTAAATTATTTTAATTGTATTGCTGTAAATCAGTTGTTTATTAGAAAGTAAGTCTAAATACCAACAGAGTTTTTATTTCAAATGTGTGTAAGTAAAAAATATACTTATTTTTGATTACCCGTACGTTTCAAACCGAATTATAAAAATAATTATTATAAAAGCTACTACTTAATATTTAGGACCTATAAAATATGTGGATTAGGGCAGAATTTATATTTTTGCATAGTTAATACCAAAAATATTTAAATGTGCTTTTATTAATGTGTAATAGATATCTTTGTAAAGTATACCTAAAATATGAAACTGTGAAGCATACATTATTATAAAATAGTAAGTAAAATCAGTAATCGCACAAGTTCAAAGAACTAAACTTTTAGCGAAGTAAAATGTGGTATTTACTAACTTGGTTATAAGAAAATATGAAATTATATTTTCCAGTACAAAGTTTTAAGACACAATTCGGCCAATTATAAGAAAATTTAGTTAAATATAAAGCAAAAATGGTTAACGTTTTCGTAAATTAGTTTTTTTTTCCAAAATTTAACTCGTGCTAACAGTGAATAGAAGAATTTTGTACTAGTCTTAATATAATATACTCTACCATATGCCAAAACGTTACAGTTGTAAAAATGATTGAATATTGCTTCAGAATTGCTCTATAACGTTTACAACCGATCTGTAGTTTTTTTTTAAATCTTAAATTTACAATTTTAGAACCTTTTAGCTAATAGACCAAGAGAGTGACTCGAAATTTTAACCTGTCGGCTAACCGTTTGCCTAATTGTTCATTTTATCGAGCGAGTCGAATATAAAAGTCTTTAACGTTGATTTTACGTCCCCCGGGTTTTAGAATGCCCAAAATACTACATCCAAAAATAGACTGTCGTTTAACAACTTGAATCAAGTTAACAATAAAACTACTTAATTACTTTGTTAACTGTCACTAAATATATTTGTAAAGGTTTTACAATTGCGTTATCGCGATTTCGTAGTACAACTACATTGTCAAACGCTTAACTAAGACTAAAACAGATTTTTGGTATTTTATGTTTATATAATGAACAGATGTGGGTCTATTATATGTTAAAACAGTTGGAACAAAAGAGAATTTGCCACGTCTAATTGACTATTCAGTAAATTTATATTTGAATGTCTGTAAAGGGTCTTGGCGGTTAAGATGGTGAAAAATGCCCCCAGCGCTTTTGAAAAACAAAAAATATCTTCATGTAGAACATAAAAAATATGACTTTCCTGAAATTTTCAGCCCTCTAGACCTTCCCATAACCTCAAAAATTTATAAAACGTGATTTTCGGTTTTTTGGCGATATCTCCGGTTCTATTCATCGTAGAAACCTCTTTTTTTTTTTCAAATTGTAGGATTTTTTATTGCCTACAACATGCTATTTTGGCGCAAAATTCAAATTGTTTTGAGCGTTTTAAATTTTTAAAATTGAATTAAAAAAAAACTAGGACTTACTCAGGCCCAAAAAAAATATATATTGTGTATTTTATGTCAAACTATGCATGTGAATTTTTTTCAGATTTTTAGAGGTGGGGGAAAAAGGTTACAAACGCGAAAAAAACCGCGTTTTTTTTTTTTTTTTTTTTCGTCGTTTTTTTTTTTTTTTTTTTTTCCGCATTTTTACCTACTTTTGGGGCACAGAATTTCGTTGTAGATCCTCAGTTGCTTCAAAATTATATATATATATATATATATATATATATATATATATATATATATATATATATATATATATATATATTATCGAAATACTATTGAATCATTTTATGTAATATAAAGACAATATTGCGCCATTTTTTCCCTTTAAAATCACGATTAAGACAAGATTAAGGCACGTTTAAGACAAGATTAAGGCAAGATTAACACATTTTTAAGTTATTTTTTTTTTGTTTTGAGTAATTAGTCATACTTCATAATTCATCCAAATATATAATTTTATAGAAATTAAAACATTTCTGTTTATAAAAACATCATATAGAAAAAAGATTTTCTATATTTAATTGAATTAGCGTTAACTTGGTAAAAAATCCATATTCAACAAATTAAATACACATGTAAGTGTGATTTTTACTTAATATTATTAATATATAAAGTAAAAAAATATTTATATTATAAAGTAAAAATCACACTTACATGTGTATTTAATTTGTTGAATATGGATTTTTACCAAGTTAACGCTAATTCAATTAAATATAGAAAATCTTTTTTCTATATGATGTTTTTATAAACAGAAATGTTTTAATTTCTATAAAATCATATATTTGGATGAATTATGAAGTATGACTAATTACTCAAAACAAAAAAAATAACTTAAAAATGTGTTAATCTTGCCTTAATCTTGTCTTAATCGTGATTTTAAAGGGAAAAATGGCGCAATATGGTCTTTATTTTACATAAAATGATTCAAGTTGAGTAAGGGTATCGTTTTGCTGCATGACAATGCCCGTCCACATGTGGCTAATCGGACCAAAGATCTCATCAAATCTTTTAAATGGGAAACTCTAGATCATCCTCCATACAGCCCTGATCTGGCGCCCAGCGACTACCATTTGTTCCTGCACTTGAAGAAGCACCTGGGTGGTCAGCGTCTTCAAGACGATAACGAAGTCAAAACATTTGTGATACAGTGGTTAACAAGTCAGGCGGCAGAATTTTATGAGGAGGGTATTCAAAAACTGGTGCCACGTTATGACAAGTGCCTCAATATTCACGGAAATTATGTAGAAAAGTAGATTAAGGTACAGGCTTTTATGTAAAAATAAAATTATAGCGATATCTTTGCACGTCTTTTTTTAATTCCAAAACGGTACTTACTTAAAAAACATGCCTCGTAACACATGGGCTGAAAAGTCCCGGGCCTAACACATAGATGGCGCTAGTTTTATTGCAGTCACCTTTTTTTCAGTTAATACTAACCTTCAAAAGACAGCTGTTAAAATTTCATGATATTCAATAGTATTTCGATAATATATATATATATATATATATATATATATATATATATATATATATATATATATATATATATATATATATATATATATATATATATATATAAATATAAATATAATTTTTGAAGCAACTGAGGATCTACAACAAAATTCTGTACCCCAAAAGTAGGTAAATATGCGGAAAAACGACGAAAAAAGCGGTTTTTCACGTTTGTAACCATTTTCCCCCACCTCTAAAAATCTGAAAAAATTCACAGGCATAGTTTGACATAAAATACACAATATATATATTTTTTGGGCCTGAGTAAGTCCTAGTTTTTTTTTTAATTCAATTTTAAAAATTTAAAACGCTTAAAACAATTTGAATTTCGCGCCAAAATCTTTTTAAAAAAATTGTATGTTATAGGCAATAAAAGATCCTACAATTTGAAAAAAAGAGGTTTCTACGATGAATAGAACCTGAGATATCGCCAAAAAAACCGAAAATCACGTTTTATAGATTTTTGAGGTTATGGGAAGGTCTAGAGGGCTGAAAATTTCAGGAAAGTCATATTTTTTTATGTTCTACATGAGGATATTTTTCGTTTTTCAAAAGCGCTGGGAGCATTTTTCACCATCTTAACCGCCTAGACCCTTTCTATAGATTCTAAGAAATTGAGTTTTGACCCTTTAGGTGCCATAAGGAGTATTTGTAAACAATTGATATTGGGTAAAGTATGGCCTGTTTCTAAAAAATGTTTAGCAAAGTGTGATTTTTCATTTTTTAGCCTATAAGAGGTATTGTGTTCTGCGAATCTTGTTTTGAAACTCCGTCCCGTTTGGCCTACGTAACAGCTATTGCACTCTTGACAATTAAGTTTATAAACTCCTGATTTATTGTATTTATTAGTTTTATCTTTGGCATTAAAAAATATATTGGATAATTTTTGAGCGGGTTTTAAAGCTATTCTTGTTTTTTTTCGGTCGTGATATTTTATCCGAGATGGGACCAAAATATGTCAGAGGTATGAATGTTTTCTTTTCTCGGTATTCTTTTACGGGGTAGATTAAGCTGAAAGTGATTTGTTTTCGTTTACGGCTTATTAAGGTATTAATTATTTTAGCTTGGAAGCCGTTATTGAGTGCTATATTTTTGATTGTGTCCAGTTCTTTTTTTAAATTATTTTTACTAAGAGGGATATTGAAGGCTCTATGGATCATAGATCTATAGGCTGCCAGTTGATGGGAATTAGGGTGTATTGAGTCACCTGGGATGGTGACATCTGAAAAGGTTGGTTTGCGGAAGATATCGAATTCTAGTCTATTTCTCTTTTTCAAAATTGTAATATCTAATAAGTTTATTTTATTATCGGTTTCCTTTTCAAATGTGAATTTTATGTTGGGGTGTAAATTATTTAGGTGATTTAAAGTGGAATTTAGTTCAATATCATTTCCAAGGAAACATACTAAGATGTCGTCCACATATCTAAACCAAAAGAGAATATTTTTCGCGTGTTGAGTTTTTAGAAAAACTGTTTTCCAATTCTGACATAAAGATTTCGGCTTGCAAAGGACTAAGTGGAGACCCCATGGCAAGACCATCTCTTTGTTTAAAAAATTGATTATTGAACTGAAAATAATTTCCGGTTATACAAAATTCGAACACTTTCAATATATCTTGTATCTTATATATCTGGGAATTTCAAGACAAGATTCGCAGAACACAATGCCTCTTATAGGCTAAAAAAATGAAAAATCACACTTTGCTAAACATTTCTTAGAAACAGGCCATACTTTTCCCAATATCAATTGTTTACAAATACTGCATATGGCACCTAAAGGATCAAAACTCAATTTCTTAGAATCTATAGAAATTTACAGACATTTAAAGGATCATAATATAAATTTACTGAATAGTCAATTAGACGTAGCAAATTCTCTTTTGTTCCAACTGTTTTAACATATAATAGACCCACATCTGTTCATCATATAAACATAAAATACCAAAAATCTGTTTTAGTCTTAGTTAGGCGTTTGACAATGTAGTTGTACTACGAAATCGCGATAACGCAATTGTAAAATCTTTACAAATATATTTAGTGACAGTTAACAAAGTAATTAAGTAGTTTTATTGTTAAAATGTACTTTCACAAAGTAATGGACCAATCAATCAACTTTTGAATCAAGTTGTCGGTACTAAAAAAGTCGAACGCGTTTTTGAACTCGAAAAACGACCGTTTCTGGCTGGAAAAAGCGGATTTAGGTTCGTCCTTCGGTGTGTGGTTAAACTACAGCTGGGTGAAAATCACGTCGCGACTCGCCCGATAGAATGAACAACTACGCAGACGGTTAGCCGACAGGTCAAAATTTCAGGTCGCCCTCTTGGTCTATAAATCATTCCCTAAAGCATTGTTTTGCACACGCTGAAAGGACATGTGGGAAAAATCACAATTCACATTTTTTGTCCATTAATATGAGTGATATAGGAAAGTGTAAATATTATTAATAGAAAAAAGTGTCATAGAGATAATCGACAGGAAAGTAAATTGTTATTTTTTCTATGTCCTTTCCAAACTATACGTTAAAATTTAGAACAAATAGTAATATTTAAAAAAAAAAACTCAAAGTGCTGGTAAATATGGGTTTGAGTAACAATGATTGCGGGGCGGATTAAAATTTTATGTTTAATTCTTTACGTTAAACAGGCCATTAAATTCGGTGCATAACGGCACTCAAATAGAGATAAATATTTGTTTATACATAGTCATATATTGTACACATCTTGATAAATATAAATACTTATGTACATAATTTTAATAACATTTTTAAGTACATATCAACATTTTGTGTGACCTCGAAAGATCAGTCACACATAGGGATATACCATATCAGGATGCAATACTAAAATCTTTGTACCTAAATATTGCAAAAAAAATAGTTGTTTAAATAAATGAATATATTTTTTATAAAGGTTTTATTTTTTTTATTATTTATTGTTCGCTATATTTCAACTATTTGGGATAAAAGAATAGACCCAATCCAAAATTTGTTTATTATGCTCCGTTGCTAAAATAATTTTGAATTATACATTATTTTATTACAGTTTAAAACTTTAAATTTAGCTCTATTTATATGATGTGTCATGTACTTTAAAAAAAATAAATGTAGTTTGGAAATTAACAATGTGACTCTTTTCTTAATATTTAACAGTATATATCGATGGTGAGTTGACTAAGGTACCTGAGCTAAATAAGGCCCATCTAATTTGAAAATACAATAAATCGTGTATTTAGTGTTATAGGAATAAAAAATCAGATTTTCAATGTACTTTATTTATTTGCATACCTAAACGAATAGAATAACTAGTAAAACAACATATTCAGGTTTTTAAAAACGCTTTCAATGGGCTTTATTAAACCACCGTAGTATAATAAGGCTATAAAATAAACATTTTTAGTGTTTAGTACAGAACACTTATAAGATGACTTAGGTGTCTGTCTGTCCGTCTGTCTGTCTGTCACCCGATTTTCTCGGAAAATATTTGTAATAGAAATATGGAATTTTAGTAATAATATAGGAATTGATGGCCTCATCAGAGCCATGTAGTTTTGAAAGTTAAATTTTGACTTAAGGGGTTAGTTTTGGGGGTGAAATCGGAAGTGAAAAAAATTCTTTTTTACTAGGTTGAGTGTGGTGTCAAATAAAAGCCTTTGAAAACATGAGCAAAAAATATATATATAATGTAATACTTGCGCACACTTTTCTTTGCATTATTTTTAAAAAATCGCGAAAAATCGCTGTCCCCCCTTATCTCGAAAAGTACGGGTCAAAAAATTTTGAAAAAATTCTGGAATATTCTCCACGGGGTTTGGATTGAACGAAATTTATCTGGTATATAAAAAAAAACAAGATTATCAGTTTTCAGTAAAGATTGGAAACAAACTTTGTTGAAAACTCATTTGAGTGTGTTTTGTGAAATCACTGATCATTTTATATCTCCGTAATATATTTTTTTTAATTTTAAAAGTAATCAACGTACGAAATACTAATTGCGCAAGTTCAACTTGCACTTGACCGGTTATTATTTTATAAAATAATGAGCGGAATATTTCGTTTTAAGTAGATTTAATCTAAAACAAATAAGGCCACACGTTAACAAGTTTAGTTATATTCTTAATTTAAAACAAACAGCACGGAATACTTAAACTAGAGCCGACTTCTTCCTCTTTATGCAACAAAATGAAACAATATTAAACGATTAAGTTGGGAATATGGAATCTTTGGCACAATGATACTACTCAGTATATATCACCACTACACCAAACACTTTATTTTTGCACTCGACGCGCGTTTCGCTAACCATGTTAGCTTCATCAGGAGCGATGATTGACTAAAGGTAAACTACAGATCTACCCTATTTATACTTAGCCTAACCCTAGAATTACTCAAGCGGAACTAATGACATAGGCAAGACCATCAGTTCCGGTCAAGTAACCAGTAGAGGGGACTATAAGGAATAGGCCCTCTGTCTTTATTTAAACTACTTTTACATTTTATGATTTCCATACTTTCGTATGCGTTCAACAATCTCCTATCAGATACATTTTTTATTAATCTTAGATTATCTAATGTTACAGTATGATCAGCTTCCAGGGCATGTTCGGCAATGCTAGACTTTTCTGTTCTATTGTATCTTAAGTGTGCTAAAGGTTCTTTAAATCGTGTTTTAATTGACCTTTTAGTTTGCCCAACATACTTTTTGTCACAATCATTACAACTAATTTCATAAATTCCACTTTTCTCACAATTGGGAATCTTATCTTTGGGATTTCCTAAGATATTGCTCAGATTGTCTGATGACTTATAGACTAAGGTGAGGCCTACCTTATTAAATACCTTATTGAGTCCCTTGCTATATTTCGGATTATATGGTATGGAGACATACTTGGTGTTATTTTCTTCGCGTGTAAAAAAGGTGGAATTCTGAATATTAGACCTAAATTTATGTCTATTTATTAGCTTATTTACTAAGTCACCGTCATAACCATTAACTCTAGTTATATTTCTAATACGATTCCTTTCTTTATTAAAGTTTACTCTATTCAGAGGGAAAGTGACCAAACGATGAACTAAAAAATGTATTGAGGCTAATTTATGTTGTTTGCAATGAAATGAATCATTAGGAATATATCTATCTGTTACTGTGTCCTTCCTATAGATATCAAATTCTAATCTATTATTATTTTTAATAATTAAAATATCTAGAAAAGGCAATTGTCCTTTGTTCTCAATTTCGTACGTGAATTTAATTGAATCATACCGGCTATTTAATTTAGAAACAAAATCATCAATATTTGCTGATAGGGTATGGTATAGGTATGTGGATGATATTTTCGCGATTTTTGATACAAAGAAAGCAAATATTGATGATTTTGTTTCTAAATTAAATAGCCGGTATGATTCAATTAAATTCACGTACGAAATTGAGAACAAAGGACAATTGCCTTTTCTAGATATTTTAATTATTAAAAATAATAATAGATTAGAATTTGATATCTATAGGAAGGACACAGTAACAGATAGATATATTCCTAATGATTCATTTCATTGCAAACAACATAAATTAGCCTCAATACATTTTTTAGTTCATCGTTTGGTCACTTTCCCCTCTGAATAGAGTAAACTTTAATAAAGAAAGGAATCGTATTAGAAATATAACTAGAGTTAATGGTTATGACGGTGACTTAGTAAATAAGCTAATAAATAGACATAAATTTAGGTCTAATATTCAGAATACCACCTTTTTTACACGCGAAGAAAATAACACCAAGTATGTCTCCATACCATATAATCCGAAATATAGCAAGGGACTCAATAAGGTATTTAATAAGGTAGGCCTCACCTTAGTCTATAAGTCATCAGACAATCTGAGGAATATCTTAGGAAATCCCAAAGATAAGATTCCCAATTGTGAGAAAAGTGGAATTTATGAAATTAGTTGTAATGATTGTGACAAAAAGTATGTTGGGCAAACTAAAAGGTCAATTAAAACACGATTTAAAGAACATTTAGCACACTTAAGATACAATAGAACAGAAAAGTCTAGCATTGCCGAACATGCCCTTGAAGCTGATCATACTGTAACATTAGATAATCTAAGATTAATAAAAAATGTATCTGATAGGAGATTGTTGAACGCATACGAAAGTATGGAAATCATAAAATGTAAAAGTAGTTTAAATAAAGACAGAGGGCCTATTCTTTATAGTCCTCTCTACTGGTTACTTGACCGGAACTGATGGTCTTGCCTATGTCATTAGTTCCGCTTGAGTAATTCTAGGGTTAGGCTAAGTATAAATAGGGTAGATCTGTAGTTTACCTTTAGTCAATCATCGCTCCTGATGAAGCTAACATGGTTAGCGAAACGCGCGTCGAGTGCAAAAATAAAGTGTTTGGTGTAGTGGTGATATATACTGAGTAGTAATATTAAACGATAATAATTTCATACTAAAAGAATATTACTTCTTTCATTGAGAAATACCGAGTAGGTTTAATCACAATCATAACAATAAAATACTTCTGTATCTTCTTTTATCAGTCCCAAACATTCTGCGTAGTACCATTTCTTGCATTGGCCACACTGTCTCATATCCGAAAAACGTTCTTCCTTGCATGCATGGCTATACTAAGTAGCATCAATCGATATTTTTGTCCGTTTGCATTTATCTTCATTGGTTCCAGTTTCTTGTCTTTTGCTCACACTTGTGGTTTTTCTCCTTTGTTTGTTTTAGAATATTTTTACGTGTTATCTTTTGCATTTTCCTTTTCTTTAAAAAGATCTTTTTTTTAACGCTCATCTCCCCGCCTCAGTAGGGATTTTACCTTTTCATATCCCAAGGATATCGGGCCAGGATGTCGCAATACCCGTCAAGATTATTCAAGTGCCGAAACATACATTTTTGTATTTCATGGCACCTTTATTGGCATTTCTGCAAACAACTACTAACGTGGCCAGGCCAAATAAATAAATAAATATATCGACCTGCGGGATTGAACCCTCGACCTTCTGCACAGTAGCAAAGTACTATGCCACCGAGCCACGGCCAGCCACTACACACATTTTGGTTACCTTCTAGCCTTTGTAATTGATAGCTTTTCTTCCAGGTTTATTCGTTATCACGGCATAGTTAGGGAGTTGGTAATAACTCTTGAAAAGGAGATTGATGTACTTTAGTTTTAAGATTAGTCAGTGGGACATCATCTTCTCCTTCCTCTTCAGAAGTAGGTATGTGTAAGATTTATTCAACAGAAGCTGAGCTATCTGTCTCTCGGTATTTGTCGTCTCACCTTCTGAGCTATAAATCACTGGACGATTTCTAGCAGGTGCGAAAGAAGTGGAAGGTTTTGGTGACTATATTGGAGTTACGCCGTTTCTATTAACAATTTGCGACTTCCTTAGTGGTGTTTTGTTACATAAATTTGTAAATACATTTACACTCTTAGCACTGTCTGCGATATTTTCGAAGGATAGGATGGTCTCATTAATTTTTTTGCGACTGCTGTTGAGAAATATTAATCGTCATACAGAACCTTCATCATATCTTACGGACAATGGGTCGAAATCTTCATTTAAGATTAATCGTGAATCAGTAATGTTACCTGACTGCCGTTCTACTGGTTGATTAGGAGCTTCATTATTGAGGCAGTCTGTATCAGAGTCATGTGCCCATGTGGTATGCGAAGAAGGCATTTTAATTAAGGCACAAACACTTCATCTGGCAAAACATCCGGGTCGAATGGATACCAGCCTGTGGCTCTGAATCCGTTCACTATGTTTTCATTTTGACCAAACCTTGGTGAAAATTGTATTAAACTTGTTTTCATGAAGCGTTTGTCTGGCTTTTGGTACACGTATGACAAAACTTCTTGATCCCAATTATGTTTAAATGATCTATTCACTGACTTATCAAGGGATTGAAGCACAGTGTGTTACTTGGTAGGCAGTAAAGGACAATATCGTGCTTTTCTACCTCTCCAACGATTGCATAGTCTCAGTGAGGGACACTCCATCAAAGATCAACAAAATTGTTCCTTGTATTCTACATTTTTTGCCAAATGCTTGATGAACTCAATGAATAAATCAGTACTCATTCTACCCTTCGGAGCCATTTTCACTAGACTTCCAGATGGTAAGTTGCCACTAAACTAAGGTTTTTGCCTTCGACCTCTGAAAATTATCATGGGCGGAATAGCAATGCCGACAGCGTTTACGCACATAGCAATGGTCACGTTTTCTGCATCTGGCGCAATCAAATGAATTTGTTTACCTCCTTTTTGTACCAAAACTGTTTGTTAATTTCGAATAGTTAGTCGACAGCCTTTTTCATCTATATTATAAAGGCGTTCTGGATGATTTACAATGTCTGGTTCGTCGTATATTTTAAAATATTAAATATTATAAAATATTGGTTAACGATTGGTCTATTCAATTTTTGTGCTCTTGCTGGATTCATAAACTGAGCCTTTTTTTGGAAATTTCAGTGTGCGCTTCAGCCAGTCTTTGCCGGCCACGCCAGCATCTTTATTAAAGCTGTGTTGTAAATTGTATTTTTCGCAGAAAATAAATGCTTGTCTGCGAATAAGTTTCGGTGTCAAAAGCATCCCAATGCGAATCTTATATGGTTTACAAGATCATTTTCTTGGTCCTGATTTAGTATTGAACTGCGTCCTAAATGTTTTACAACGCTTCGTGCTGTGACAACTGTCCCCGTTCTACTGCTGCCATGGCTGCACGTAAACTTTCTTCTGACCACTTTGCTCGCTTTAGAGACTTTAATTAAATCTGTGAATAAAAGCATAGAGACATAAACCGGAAAAACAGGTCGTATCGATATTGGTCAGGTAGGGTAATAAAGCCCAAAAATTATTCCAGTGGGCCTTATTACCCCTAGACCCTGATCTCACACAAAATAAATAAATACGATTCTTAATAATAAACACTGAAATCATAAACCACATTATCTAACGATAAATCATTTCAAATTATGTTACTTATTTCAAAATAGTAATAAAACAATGAAACTTACAGTTTTGTGTCTGCGAAAATTATAAATCCACGCGGCTGTACTTTTCTCGGCAGCACATCGCTTATCACTGGCAAGATGGCAGCCCCAGCGGCGGCACATTTGTGTCTTGGTGTTTGTATCATAGAGATATTAGAATAGAGAAGGTCAGTTCTTGCGAAAAGCGTGGTGCTCATAGAAAGAGAAAGAAATAACATGAGAGTCATTCTGTCTTTCTTACGACTGCTGCTACTCGATGCTGTGATCTTGCTGCTGCTGGCGCTCGAAGCTTCAGCAGCAAAATCACAGTACCGAGTAGCAGCAGCAGCAACAGCAGCAAGAGCACTTGAAAATGCCAAATGAGATTTTGGCGAAACGTCGTACAAATCCATTGTTAGACGAACGGATTGAATCTCGGAATTTTAATGTATTTTATATATACGAGGCTGGTTTGAAAAGTCCGTGCAAAAATAAAAACTACTTATGTGTTTGGGGTAAACCTTTTTTATTTTTCGACATAGTCTCCTTTTAGGCTTATACACTTCGTCCAACAATGTTCTAGTTTGTTGATCCCTTCCGAATAATAGAATTTGTCCAAGTCTGCAAAATATCCATTAGTGTCTGCAATCACCTCCTCGTTTGAATAAAATCTTTGCCCGCCAGCCATTTCTTCAAATTGGGGAACAAATAGTAGTCCGAGGGAGCCAAGTCTGGAGAAGAGGGGGGATGTGAAACGAGTTGGAATCCTATTTCCATTAATTTTGCGACCACAACTGCTGAGGTGTGTGCTGGTGCGTTGTCGTGATAGAAAAGGACTTTTTTGTGGGCCAATCGCGGGCGTTTTTCTTGCAGCTCGGTTTTCAAACGGTCCAATAACGATGAATAATATTCACCTGTAATAGTTTTACCCTTTTCCAGATAGTCGATGAGGATTATCCCTTGCGAATCCCAAAAGACAGTCGCCATAACCTTTCCGGCCGAAGGAACGGTCTTCGCCTTTTTTGGTGCAGATTCCCCCTTGGTAACTCATTGTTTAGATTGTTGTTTGATCTCAGGAGTATAGTAATGTATCCATGTTTCATCCACAGTGACGAAACGACGCTTAAAGTCCTCCGGATTCTTCTGGAACAGCTGCAAACCATCCTTGTAACACTTCACACGATTCCGTTTTTTTTGGTCAAGCGTGAGCAATCGCGGCACCCATCTTGCGGATAGCTTTCTCATGTCCAAATGTTTATGCAAAATATTATGTACCCGTTCAGTCGAGATGCCCACAGCACTAGCAATCTCACGCACCTTAACTCTTCTGTCATCCATCACTATATCATGGATTTGATCAATGATTTCTGGAGTCGTAACCTCCACAGGCCGTCCAGAAACGTTCAGCGTCACTTGTGCCCATATGGCCAGTCCGAAAATTTTGAAACCACTTATAAACTGTTCTAATCGAAGGTGCAGAGTCACCATAATGTTTATGAAGCTTCTCTTTAGTCTCCTGAGGCGTTTTGCCTTTCATAAAGTAATGTTTAATCACCACACGAAATTCTTTTTCGTCCATTTCTTAAAAATCACTCGACTTCCTTGATTCACACGAATGCCAAACACAAAGAAATAGACCAATATGGCTGAAACTTGGTGTGAGTTCATTCAAGAGATGCTACTAACTAAACATGACCTCGATACGCGCCGGTGGTGCCAACTTTCGGACTTTGCACGGACTTTTCAAACCAGCCTCGTATTGTATGTGAGTATGTATGTGTATATGTATATATATATACATATATACATATATATATATATATATATATATATATATATATATATACATATATATATATATATATATATATATATATATATATATATATTATATATATATATATATACAAAAAGTTATGTTTCTACCTCCTTAAGAATTAGGATATACTATCATATTTGTATGGATTTAAAAATCTATTTAAAACCAGTATTAGTTATGTATTTTTTACATCAATTTGAGCAATATACAGCACTATTTTAAATATATACAATATATACATTTCTAAAAGCAAACAGGAATATAACCAGCTAAAAATTACAATGCAATTTAATCAGTATGAAACTACGGTGATTGATCGAATCTGACAAATTGAAAAATATAATTTATCCAAGAATTAACAAAGAAGTAATTAATTATTTATAAAATACTTAAAAATTAAACAGTTTAAAAGTTATTTATTTATTTTTTTTAAATTTAACAAGTAACCTTTATTAAAGAGAATCGAGAAATAAAAAAATACAAGCATTTCGTAAGATATTTAAGAAAGAATTGGTTCTTTTGCATTAGGACCTTACCTATAACATTAACGGCAATTTTTTTAAATGGGCTTTTTCGCTTTTAATACATTTTTTTAAAAACTCGACGGATCCTTAATATAACCATGACACATAATGCATATAGATGGACGACTGATCTCTACACAAATGTACAATTTTTTTAAATATAGTTTTACGCTTTTAACGTATTATTAAAAAGCGCAACAAGTCTTTAACATAACCATGTATCACATGACTTATAAGGTTTTAAAGGGTTCTATGTTCGACAAAACATAAATAAATTAAGTTCCCGAAACCATGAAAACTAAGGGACATACTTGAAGGTTAAAACACGACCACAAAAGAATTAAAAATACTTCAAGTAGGTTTTTTTGCCTGCTTAATCGATAAAATACCAAATATGAATTATACTTGAATTCGGGATCAAAAACTTCTAAAAATGCATTAAAAAGTTAAAATCCATATTTGCACATTTTGACTAGTTGTGGGAATGTACAGTACTAAAGGTAACGTACGAGGTTTGTACGATAAGTACCTGGGCCTCGACAAGAAAAAAAACATTTTTATATGTAAAATTTATTTTATTTTTCAACATAATCTCCTTTTAGCATGATACACTTAGTCCAACATTTTCCTATCTTCTGTATCCCATCTAAAAAACACGATTTCTCCAACCCTTTAAAATAGGCGTTTGTTTCAGCACCTCATCGGTTGAGCCAAATTTTTTTCCGCCAAGCCATTTTTTTCATATTCGTAAATAGGGGCTAAATCTGGCGAATATGGTAGATGCGGAAGCAATTCGTGTCCTAACTCATAAAATTTTGCAATGGCGATGACTCAAGTGTGCACGCGTGCATTGTTTTGATGAAAGAGAATTTTTTTTCTTCGCCAAATAAGGGCGTTTTTCTTTCCCATATGGTTGAAACGATCCAGTAAGTTGACATAACACGCTCCATAAATCATTTTGCCCTTTTCAAGGTAATCGACGTGGATTATTCCGCGTGTATCCCAAAACACTGTGGCCATGAGTTTGTTGGCCGATAAAGTCGCCTTTGCCTTCTTTGGCGTCGTTTCGCCACGAAAAACTCACTGTTTGGACTGTTCTTTGGTCTCTGGTGTTCTGTAATGAATTTATGTTTCGTCAACAGTTATGAATCGACACCTATTCCGATTGTGCATAACATCGCCAAACATTCTTTTGAAGTTGACACACGCGCGTGTTTATTGTCAGTTGTGAGCAATCGCGGCACACATCTTACGGAAAGCTTTCTCATGTTCAAATGAGTTGTTAAAATGTGCTGCACCCGTTCAATTGAGATGCCCACAATCTCAGCAATCTCACGCACTCTCAGTCTCCGATCATTTATCAGCATATCGTGGATTTTTTAATCATTTCTGATGCGGTGACCTCATTTGGACGTCCTTCATTAAAAATCCTTGTACGGCCGCGTTTAAATCCAGCTGTCCAATATTTTATGGTCGATAACGAAGAAGCAGAGTCCCCATAAGTTTCGCTGAGTTCCGCTTTTCTCTAATCATTCGTTTTCCTTTTCAAAACCAAATATTTTATCACTGCTCGATATTCAATTTTTTTCATTGTTGTAAAATCACAAAAGTTGTTCTATTTAAATGGCTGCCACTCACAAACTAAATCACGCAGCAACTTGAAAATTTGACAGAATTCTTGTGAAAGGTTTTTTAAATAGTAGTAGCGCCATCTCTGACCGAGGCCAGGTACTTATCATACAACCCTCGTAAAACTCCCTGTAGTGTGTTCTAATTATTTTCGAATGTTAATGAAAGTAGTTTCAAATAAATAAATAAATAAATAAAATGGACAACGTTTCCTATTTAACCGTTATTCTATTTCTTAGGTGAAGAAAGTCATGTCTTTTGTGCATATTCTAGGTCAAGGTCAAATTTTTAGAGTGACTGTTAGCCACCCTATCAAGTCTATTAAAAATATCTAAAAAATATTACGTTGGTGCATATGAAAAATATGAAAAAATAGATTTTCTCAATCAATCTAATTTAGAACTAATATGAAAGAAAGACATTGCAGAAAAGGAGATTATATTTCAAATTGAAAAACATTTAGATAGGCAATATTTTGTTAAGTTAGAAACCATCAAAAAGCACTATTTGTCAATAGTACGAACTAAACATTTTCTGTAAGTAAAAACTTTGGTAAAACTTCATTACGAGGGTTTTTTTTTTGGAATAGGCTTAAAATAGTCTAATTTTGAAAGACTTACGAGAAAATATCCGGGGAGGCTGTACATTGATACGTAACCGAACGAAAGTCTATTATGCTATTGACTGATCGAAACTGCATGGGAGAACTCAGTTCGTTTACGCGCATGTGCCGAGATGATTATGCTACATTTACAGTCAAAGTAAAATTCCAACCAATAAGGAACTTTGCTGTGAAATTTTCTTTGCGGAAAGCGACACGAAAAGAACAAATCACAAGGTTTTTTTCGGAATAGGCCTAAAATGGTCTTATTTTAAAAGATTGACGAGAAAAAATCGAGATAAGGCTGTTTTTGCTAACCCGAACATGGTCTCCAGTCACTAATATAGCCCTTGTATCATTTTTAGTGTTCCGTACGGAACACTTATAAGATCACTTCGGTGTCTGTCTGTCTGTCACACCCGATTTTCTCCGAAACTATTTGACATAGAAAGTTGAAATTTGATAATAATATAGTAATTGATGGCCTCATCATAGCCATGTTGTTTTGAGAATTAAATTTTGACTTAAGGGGTTAGTTTTCGGGGGTGAAATCGGAAGTGAAAAAAAAAAATTTTTACTAGGTCATGGTGTGTGGTGTCAAATAAAAGCTTGTGAAAACACGAGTAAAAAATGTATATATAATGTAATACTTGCACGCACTTTTCGTTGTATTATTTTTAAAAAATCGCGAAAAATTGCTGTCCCGCGAATTATCTCGAAAAGTATTTATCAAAAAATTTTGAAAAAATTCTGAAATATTCTCCACGGGGTGTAGATTGAACGAAAATTATCACGAGTGCATTACCTTTAATAATTTATCTGGTATACAAAAAAACAAAAAATTTCAAGGTCATCAGATTTCAGTAAAGATTGGAATCAAACTTTGTTGAAAACTCATTTGGGGTGTGTTTTGTGAAGTCACTGATCATGTTATACATCTGTAACAAAAATTTTTATTTCAAAAGCAATCAACGTACGGAACACTAATTGCGCAAGTTCAACTTGCACTTGACCGGTGTTTTTCACATTAGGGTAGGGCATTTCTTTTCATTATTTAATGTATTTGGAATTGCTGATTATTTAATTCAGGATAGTTTCAGTTAGTTCAGGTTAACAAAAACGGTTACCCCCGATTTTTTCACATAAATTTTTCAAATTTAGGCCATTTTAAGCCTATTACCAAAAAAATGATAATAAACAATTTTGTGAAAAGATTAGATTATAAGTGAAAAAAATTTAATATTTTTTTCACTTATAATCTAATCTTTCACCCATTAGTGTGAACGGAGTCTATTCTTCCCGGAAAAAAACTGACAGTTTCGATCATTGGTTATCAACAATTGTCAGTGATATAGAATAATTTTTATTCCCTCCGATATTTTCTCGTAAGTCTTTCAAAATTAGACCATTTTAAGCTTATTTCAACAAAAACCCCTTTTTCTGAAAAGCCCGCGTAACGAAGTTTTATCGAAACTTTTTTAGATGAGATCCGCATCAATGTAAGAACGTAATTAAAAAACCGGCCAAGTGCAAGTCGGACTTGTGCAATTAGTGTTTCATACGGTGATTGCTTTTAAAATAAAATAAAATCCTTACCTACGCTAAGTTAATTAGGTCCCTGATATCTATATATCTTAAGATCTGATATATATTTTTACGTTTTTTCTTAGTCAAGAACGTAAAATCATTATAGAATCTTAGCTACCTAATAGCCAATAACTAGTAATAAAAGTATAAAACGAATATATACTACCTAAATATTTGTTTAATTATAAACAAACAAAATAAAATTCTTTTATCGGCACAGGAAAAGTATATTAGCAAAGTCTCCACCACATTATCAAGCCACATAGTTTTCATAGTTTCTTTTATTCCAACTAAATTATCAATCGTAATGCATTCGTAATAATTTTCGGTCAATCTACACTTTATGGGGAATATTCCAGAATTTTTATAAAATAACACAGAGAAAAATGTGTGAAAGTATTACATCATATATATTCTTGAACTCGTATTGTCACAAGTTTTCATTTGACACCCCACTCGAGGACCTGGTAAAAAATATTTTTCTACTTCCGATTTCACCCCCCAAAACTAACCCCTTAAGTCAAAATTTAACTTTCAAAACTACAGGGCTTTTCGAGACATTAATTCCTGCACTTGTGTCCAAATTTTAACTTTCTGTGTCAAATAGTTTTGGAGAAACATCGGTTGTGACTGACCGACGGACAGACACCGAAGTGATCTCAATACCAACACCACCAAAATCGAACATATTGCACACTAAATTTTACTTAATTTCAAAAATTAAATAGTGGAGGTATTTTTTTCAGAACAGTTTAAGTCCGACTGACCGACGGACAGACACCGAAGTGATCTCGTAAGTGTTCCGTACGGAACACTTATAAGATCACTTCGGTGTCTGTCACACCCGATTTTCTCCGAAACTATTTGTCATAGAAAGTTGAAATTTGGTAATAATATAGGAATTGATGGCCTCATCAGAGCCATGTAGTTTTGAAAGTTAAATTTTGACTTAAGGGGTTAGTTTTGGGGGTGAAATCGGAAGGGAAACAAAAATTTTTTTACTAGGTAATCGAGTGTGGTGTCAAATGAAATCTTGTGAAAACACGAGTAAAAAATATATATAATGTAATACTTGCGCGCACTTTTCTTTGTATTATTTTTAAAAAATCGAGAAAAATCGTTGTCCACCCGCTCTATCTCGAAATGTACTTACCAAAAAATTTTGAAAAAATTCTGGAATATTCTCCACGGGGTGTAGATTGAACGAAAATTATCACGAGTGCCTTACCTGTAATAATTTATCTGGTATATAAAAAAAAAACAGAAATTTCAAGGTCATCAATTTTCAGTAAAGATTGGAAACAAACTTTGTTGAAAACTCATTTGGGGTGTGTTTTGTGAAGTCACTGATCATTTTATACTTCCGTTACAACATTTTTTATTTTAAAAGCAATCAACGTACGGAATACTAATTGCGCAAGTTCAACTTGCACTTGACCGGTTTTTTTTATATTAAACGTAAATTCAATTACTTTTCTGCCAACAAAGCTTGGAACCTTTATATTGATCTTTAACTAGTTCAGGAATTTTGACTTCAGTTAGCTGATATAAATACGTTAGAACGACTATACTACAAAAAAAAAACTAGTCTCAATATATCAACTGCTGAGATTATCAATATATTTTCCTTTCAAATTCTTCAGTATATCCCAAAATATTAATGTAAAGATTGAATGTGGTGCTAGTCGCATATAATTAGCGACGACACCTTTGTAAAACCCATAAACTCCTTCGGATTTGAATATTTTCACAAAGCAATGTATAAGTCCATTGTAATAAAGACCTCTTCCTTGAGCATCAACTCCTAAAAAATACCAACAATTTATTAAAGTAATTTTTTTGATTTCCTTTTTTTAATAAAATTTGATCGCAAAAGGGCGGTTATAGACACTCACCATTGTTTTGAACAGTACACAGAAATTATACTCCAATGTATAACGACATAAAAGTCTCTCCAGCAAATATTCGATTATAAATACAACTTTCACAACCAAGGCAGACTTTTACATCGGGCGCAAACAATTTGTAATCAAACATGAACGCCCTCTTGTAGTTATTGTCATGACTATAAATAATTAAAACTAATGCAATGACTTATACTTCAAATTTATTTATTATCTCAACGAAAAACCAAAAAAAAAATTTCATAATAATATTGAAAATACAAAAAAATTAAGTGATATCTTTCAAAAACTATAGGGCCCCATTTCTAATTCAATTATTATATGTTTATCAAATTTGAAATTGATATCTCATTTCGTTTGATTGAGAGTGAGATCGGACAGACAATAGAGACAGGTAGACGATATATATATAATAATATACAGGACTATATTTTTCGAACCGTGTAAAAAAAGGGTAATTTTTTAATCAATATGTTTATCAAATTTGAAATTGATATCTCATTTCGTTTGAGAGTGAGATCGGACAGACAATAGAGACAGGTAGACGAATATATATAATAATATACAGGGACTATATTTTTCGAACCGTGTAAAAAAGGGTAATTTTTTAATCAATATAATACTGCCTATTCGCAAGTAAAGAAAATGCATTGTGTAGAAGTTTTTAATTATTTAAAAATTAGTGCAAATATATTCGTTAACTTATTAGAACTATCAATAATTCGGCAAGTTATTTTTTTTTCACAAAAATATTTTTGAAATACTCTGAACCCCCCCCCCCCCCCCCCCCCCCCATATCTTAATAAAGTTAGGCAACTAGGTTTTCAAGTAAGTATCAGTCTTCAAACAGAAGACGACAAATTAATAAAGAGATTTTGCCGCTTACTTTTCACATGCCTTTGTCCCTATCGTTGTCTCAAGTATGCGTAGTATTAGCGCGAAGAAAATGCAAGGTTAGGTTAGTATTCATGTTTTATAAACCTAGAGGATTTTTTTTATTTATTTCATGTTTAAGCACACCAGTTATTAGTATTAGATGGTATCGAGCAGGTTTCTATCACTTCCTTGAATATTTCCAAGGTAATACGAATCTGGGATAAATAAAATTTCATTTCAAATTAGCACTACACACACTGTAATGCCATTGTGACAAAGATTGCAAAATCCTAACATAATCTGAACACTAATTAACTGTTGTCAGTGTTATTTGCAATAAATAATTACATTTCAATTTTACTTCAAACAACCTCACTTATAAGTTCCTAAATAAGGGAAATCGTTATCCTTAATAAAGGTTTCTCTTACTTTGTTTCATTACTGCGCAACCTCCAAATGGTGGGCGTATGATTCAAATAACGATAACCGCTGCGTCCTTATATTCAATTTCTTCTTTTACGACTGGGCAAGCTTCAAATGGTGGGCGCATGCTTCAAATAAAGATAACGATAGTGGCCTAACAAAATATCTCTATTAGAGAGTTTTGGGGCTTGCGCAGTAGTAAAGGGAAGAAATTACTTACAAAAGACTCAGCAGTTATCGTTATTTGAAGCATGCGCCCACCAGTTGGAGCTTGCGCAGTGTTGAAACAAAATATGAGAAACCTTTATTAAGGATAACGATTTCCTTTATTTAGGAACTCATAAAAGAGTTCGTTATTCTTATCGCTATTATGGTAGGCCTGTTTTTTTTTCCTACTTAGGTATACAAACTACTAAAAAAAAAGACAGTAAAATTGAAATAATAATCTTTTATTGCAAATAACACTGACTGTTAATTAATGTTCAAATTATGTTGAGATTTTGCAATCTTTGGCAAAATGACATTACAAGTGTGTGTAGTGAATGAAACTTTATTTATCGCACATTCGTATTGGTAAAACTTCGTTACGCGAGCTTTTCAGAAAAAGGGATTTTTTTGGAATAGGCTTTAAATGATCTAATTTTAAAAGACTTACGAGAAAATATCATTTTTGCACTTTTTTTTTGGTAAATAAAAATTAACCTATATCACTGACAACTGTGGACAACCAGTGATCGAATCTATCAGTTGTTTTCGGAAGAATAGGCTCCGTTTACACTAATGGGTGAAATGTAGAGGTCAGATCAATCTTTTCAAAAGATTATTAAATTTTTGGTAAAAGTTCGGTACGCACGCTTTTCAGAATAGGCCTAAAATGGCATAATATTGAAAGATTTACGAGAAAAAATCGAGGGGAGGCCATTTTTTGTTAACCCGAACTACCCTCAACTAAATTGGTCTCCAGTCACTAATATAACACGTACATCATTTATTCACATTAAGGTAAGACATTTTTTTTCATTATTTAATGTATTTTGTAATTGCCGATTATTTAGTACAAGTTAGTTCCCGTTAGTTCAGGTTAGCAAAAACAGCCATCACCAGAGTTCTTCTCGTAAATCTTTCAAAAGTAGGTCATTTTAGGCCTATTCCAAAAAATAAACCTCCCTTTTTTCTGAAAAGCTCCCGTACCGAACTTTTACAGTTATAATCTAATCTTATCACAAAAATTGTTTATTGGTAAAATTTCGGTACGCCGACGTTTTTTAGAAAAAGGAAGGAAGGAAGGCTTAAAATAGTCTAAATTTGAAAAAATTTATGAGAAAAAATTGGGAAGTAACCGTTTTTTATTAACCTGAACTAACTGAAACAAAAAACCTTATGATTTGTTCTTTTCGTCTTGTTTTCCGTAAAGAAAATTTCACAGCAAAGTTCCTTGTTGGTTGGAATGTTACTATAACTGTAAATGTAGCATAATCATCTCGGCGCATGCGCATAAACGAACTGAGTTCTCCCAAGCAGTTTCAATCAGTGGTTGTCAAATAGCTAGTAGACTTTCGTACGCTTACGTATCAATGTTTATATGCAAAAAAAAACCTTCAAAAACGACTTCCCCGATGTTTTCTCGTAAGTCTTTCAAGATTAGACCGTTTTAAGCCTATTCCAAATAAAAAAAAAAACCTTTTTCTGAAAAGCCCGCGTAACGAAGTTTTACCGACCCATCAAATACTAATAACCGGTGTGCTTAACCATGAAATGAATGAAAATAATCCCCTAGATGGCCTAACCTTGCGATTCCATTCGCGTTATATTGCGCATGCTTGAGATAACGATAAGAACGAAAACATGTGAAAAATAAGCGTTGCAAAATCTCTCTCTTATCGCTCTACTACTTGCATACGCACATCAATTAACATAATAGTTGTTATGGTGTGAATGCTCTAAACGCTTACCTTGATTGTACAGTCTTATAGAAACCACATCGAATGGATTCATCATAATAGTTTGTATGAGTCCACCAAAAATACTACCGACGAATGAAGTAAGTATAGGTGATTTTTGAAAAAAACTGTATTCATTAAGTTTATCCTTGGACATTGCAAATGTGGTCAACTGAGCTGTAGATCCCACTACGGCACGAAGCATTGTCGCACTGACACCTCTCCATAAACCAAATATCTACAAATAGTTGAAAATAATAGCCGGTTAGATCAACCAAAGAGTACGCGCTACCTAAGAGTAAACATTGCAGTTTAGTAGAAATGTTGGGGTGGCAATAGTGC